>LR990112.1:11250000-12500000 GCA_905147225.2 Euproctis similis | reverse complement strand
AACCGCATCAAAATCTGTTGCGTAATTTCGAAGATCTCTCTCTCGATCTATGCGTATAATTAAGGGAACAGACAGTGGAACGCGACTTTGTTTTATACTATGTAATGATGATAAATTGGTCTCACCGTTAGGGTTATTTCTGAACACCACACCGTCCGTTAGAATCACAGTCCCTGCGTTCTAAAGAAGAAGAAAAAACAATAATTTAATACATTTAGTTTGAAATATAGAACTATATATTATAAAATATTAAGTATAGAACACTGACCGTAAAAACATCAGTTGCTGTGTAACCTCCCAAATCCAACCCGGATCCAGTCAAGTGGTCATCGTTCTTGAACACCGAATGGGACAAACTATTGAAACTCTCAACTTCACGTTCGATCTAGAACAACCCACGTTGTGGAATTAGATCAAATAATTATATAAATTACAAAAGAATATCTAGAAGCACAAGATCGCTTCAGGATAGTTGACAAATATATCATTATTTGTTTCTTTTAACCAGGCAGTTAATAGCAATCGCTTACTTTATTTTTGTCATTCTTAATGATAGCTTTCATAAAAGCCTTCATCACAGTTTGTTTGCAAATCAATATAAAAAAATGTCGAAAAGTAACGAATACCTTGTGTATATTGATACCAGTGCCAAGTCCGTCTGCTTGTGCGAGTCCTGCTTCAATAGCTTGACTGTCTTCAGCGAGGAGCCCTACATATGCACCGCTCTCACCCTGCACTCGTAGCTCTACTAAAGTGTTTGGTTTTGGAGACGCCCCGTTTGTTGAAACGGGTGATATTGATACCTAAAGCCCGAAATTACATTGATCAGCACATGTTTTTTACACGAATTAAAGTTATTTTCAATTCTTTTTATCATATTTAGATCAAGATATATTTAGCTCAGTATCCTAGCTCATAGCAATGATTTTTCGGCAGCGATATTGGTTATAAATATCGAGCATTAACGAAATTGAGTTCAATGTATGGCAATAGGTTCCGCAACGTATTTCAGTTGAACTACTACGTGGACTAGAAAATTAATCCAGTATCTCGAGGCACAATAGCCGTTATGGAAGCTATAGTTGGATATGGTCTGAAACTTACGTCGTTCTGCAGCAGATCCTTTTGTGGCGCGTACACAGCGGCAGAGACAATGTTGTTTCGCGCAGCGTCCAGTCGAGGATACCACACCACCACAACACATCCGGGTGCCATGCGTGACGTCACACTTACTTTCACATCCACACTCCTCCGTGATGGACTTAACTAAAATTAACATGGCATTTATTGAACACTTAAAATTAATTTAACTATAGCCTGATGATTCAGAGTGAGTAACTAACATCTCATTATGACTAGGGTTACAGAGAAAAAGCGGAGATAATAGATTTTTGTGGTAAAGATTACAGGAAAAAAGGAAATTAAAAAGAAAGGAATTAAAATTAAGGGATAAGGGACACTTGTAACACAGGTAGTGTTACAATTGCATTGCCGTCCTTTAAGAGACTGGAATGAGAAGGGGAAGGAGGATGGGTCTCCGGATACCTCTCCCACTGAAAAAAATGCGGCATGAACCACTTTATATTGATATTGTAAGAGTTCGTGGTATTTTACCAGTCAAACCGGGCCATTCAAGCATTAAAGTACGTGGCTCTACCACCCTAAATTCTTGTAAATTACAGATATATTGATTGCAAGTGCCCATATTTAAACCTATATGTCGTTGAAAAGAGGGCTCGATACTAAATATATCTTCAACCCTGATTGTAATTATATTGATATAATTCCACCATAGTCTTTTCCTGTTATATTTTTTATGGGCAATTACATTCGCCCAGGAAAAAAAATCTGGTTTCATCATCACTGACTTATTGAACACATAATTACAAAAAGTTTCCAATAACACTTAAGTTATTGATAAATAAATAATGTATGCATTCGGAAATTATATGTATATTTTAAATGTTGTTTCGTTTTTTCATTATTTCTAACAATATTTAATGTTTTATAAAGTATAATATATTGCACACGCCGTGTGACGTGTTCACTTTCTATTTATTAATGAAACCCGATGCGCTATTGTAATTACTATAATAATTATTATTATGACATTTAATTAAATGCTTGGGTTGTTATGTTTAGGGTTCCTTAGTCAAAGTAGTACTAACGAAACCGTCTTCCTTTTAAGTGTCCCTTTTGATGGGAAAGGGGGCAAAAAAGAAACCGATCCACCTGGTGGTAAGTGCGTAGCATCGCCAATGAACGCAGGCCTTTAAGATGGGATAGCGAGGGTGATGGGGAGATAAATGTGAAGGGCTGGATTTCGGGACACCTCAATCACCGAATGAAACGGAGCATGAGGTACTTTACTTAGAATTCCTGAGAGATCGTGGTGTTTCACCGGTCGAGCTGGCTCTTATATGTAACGAACTGCGTGGCCTTGCTTTGTTTTTCACCATCTCTTTAAAGTAATTCATATATGTACATACTTCTAATGTTTTTGCTACAATGATGTCTCCTCTGCCAATGACAGCGTAATGAAGTATATCCATGGGTTGAGTGGCAGTGACGCGGGCTCTCATCTCGTCACCAACTTTCGTGTCTCTGGTCAACACCTCGACAATGAGGAACTGCCTCGTGTACTCGCTCCTTTGAATGTTGACTATACGCTCGCTCACTTCTTTGTAATTCACCTACAAGTTTAGCAAATTGTAAACAATTTTGTAAAAACATGTAGATACCTACTAGAATTTTTACAATGTTATTCTATGCCGTCTGAAGGTAAGCGGTTATAGTGGCCTATGGATGTCTGCGTCTCCTGGGCTTGACTAGCCCTTTGCTTATAAACATAAAGACTTAGAATATGTAGAAGTCTATATTATGCATCTCACATTATATATTTTCATATTAAATAATGGTTAATTATATAGTAAATTTACTTACTACTAAATTGAGTGTGGAATTCACATGTTCCATATCTGGTACCATAGTGTATGCAGCAACCCCTTTGTTTAAAGATACTTTGGTTATGTTAACTGGAGTACCGTCATCCCACAGTCTTTCCACTGTTATTTCACCATCATCAGCTATCAGTTCTCCTGATGGGTCTACCAACTCCACCTAAGCAGATAAATGAAATGTGTCCATTCATAAATAACTACTCAACGTAATGCGGAAGAAGACCCGGTCTTAATCTGGAGGTATTGTGAGGTTAACTGTAATACAAGTCAGAAGAATGCAAGATGAAAGAGTGGCTAAGTAGCTATAATATGCGAAATAAGAAATTGGTAAAAACCGAACAAAGCCATGACTTCTATACTTGGATCGAATTAAAATTTAACTCTACTGGACCCTAAATGATCGTTTATTGAAGAACATCTTCTACCTGGCCTGATCCTATTATTGCTACTTGCTTATCATTCGCATCTTCCACACTAACATCCTTCATAATCATATCATCTTTCATACAATCCATCCATATTTTCTTAGGTCTTCCTCTTCTCTTATTTCCTACCACATTCAGGTTTAACATTCTTTTCCCAACACGTGTATCATACCTCCTCATTATATCTTATGTATATCTCTTGCTTACTTGAACAATATATGGTAGAGTCGGCTTGAAGTGTTGAGGAGAAGAGACTCTCAATCTGTACGGTGCTCGTAATAACAATATTCTGGACGATATATTCTGTTTTATAAGAGTGTTTTTTTCTTCTATCACGGCTTCGACGACAAGCGGCCTTGCAGCATCTTCAGCGAGGTCAAGATCCGTTTTGAGGTCGAATGTTACATCTACTTGACCGTTAATATCTACTACTTTACGCGTTGGCGGTGACATGACAGGTTGTAGTAGACCGGAAAAGAATACTGGGTATGCTGATATTGTCAGTTCACCACGAACTGGTAGGCCGTTGAAATGCCTAAATACAAAAAAGTAATTAGAATCAAAATTATTTCAAACCAATATGCATAATGTTGGAGGTTACGCAAATGATTCATATTTCAATAAACACCTATAAAATATAAAGAATGAAGTTGGGTACAAAATATACAATTTATTACCTATAGTAGATATCGATTAAATTCTATGAAAAATAAAAAAAAGGTTCACCGTGTGTGAGGTTCTATACTTCTCATTTTTGATGTTCACGGCCTGCTAAGGATTCTCATATTTGTCACACCAACATTATTTGATATCATAACAAATATCAACAAAAAAAGTAAAACTAAAATGTCATATTTCGTTTAAAAATATTAAATGAAATATTTGTCTAAATTAAAAACAATTAGATTTACTTAGTAGGCATATGTTTTGTCCGTATCAGTTTGCAAAAAATTGTGCATTCCATATAAAAATAATAACTGTCAAAATCAATAATACAAAATCAGAATAAATAAGACAATACATGTTCTTTTTTTAACCGATTCTCCTTTCCCACAAACGCCTTGTCTTATTTTTATTATTGCTCTTCAAGATAGTAAAAAACGACGATAGACGGCTCTTGGAAATTTAGTTACGCTAGAAATGAATTTATTTTGCTCTTCATTTTGAAGCTGCTGATTTAAAAACTTTACATTTTATATTTAGATTAGATTGTGGAAAATCAACTTTGTTTAAATGCAAATACATATAATTTATTCTAGCAGGTAAATTAGTTTTTATTATCATTCTCTTGCTTATCCGTTTTGTGATTATAAAATTTATAAATTAAATCGATATTTATCTTTAATATATTATGATTATTTATTATATCACATTGGGGATTATTTAATAGGTAGTAAGTCTAAATGTTGTTCTTATAAAGTAGTCGCATTTTGACTTTTGTAGACTTTGTTAATCACAACAATAAGGATCATATTTACGAGTACTTTCGGAAAAAATAATTCTATTATATTCACATCAAATTGTTCATAAAAGAACTATATAAATGAATGACACAGGTTGTTATATTACTATTAAATATTTTTCAGCATTTCGCTACATTTATTTTCATTATTCTATTAAAAAAATAGAGAAATAACTCCAAATTTTGATCAATGTACATTATTTGATGCTGGAGCATAATGCCTGTTGCGCTCCGAATACGACGAGACTAAAGGTTCCGTTTAACATATTATAGTTAACGCAACCCCAAAAATATATAAAATCGCTGAGTAAAACTAAAAACGTATTATTAGGTACTTGTGGACGAACAAAGTTTGTGGAGAAATTAAATAAAAACTATTTACTTAGCGGTAACGTTGATATCGAATCTGCCAACGCTGAATAGAACCTCCTTGGGCAGTTGCATCTCCATTTGAAACTTGGGTTGTACATAGTCGGCCACCATTATTTGATGCGAGTACTTCTGCCCACCTGCTTCTACCTGTGTGTTACATAATCAATTATAAGAGCGTTCTTACGCTAACGAAGGTCGTCATGTGCAATGATTAATTCGAGGCTAGCTGTATTTCCGGTTCTGTATACAATATTAGTACGATGTACATACTAAATTAACAACCACAGGTTAAATAGATTAAAGTTGGTTCTAATATAATTCTATATATTACTAGCTGACCCCGCAAATGTTGTCTTGCCAAAATATAAAATTTAAAAAATAAGGGTTGATCGTAGGGGGTTGAAAATTTAGGATTGCATGTATTTTTGTATCCTGTTTTATAAAAAAAATAAGAAACAGAAATATGTCGAAAAATTAAAAAAAAATATTGAGGGGTGGGCTACCCTTGTGATTTAGGTGGATGAAAAATAGATGTTGTCCTATTCTCAGACCTACCCGACACGCACATAAAATTTCATGAGAATCGGTCAAGCCGTTTCGGAGGAATTCAATTACGCACATCTAGACTCGAGAATTTTATATATTAGATTATTATTAACTTAACATAATATAACTTCACGCCTTTGTTACCCGAAGATGTAGGCAACGGCTGTTCGCCGTTATATTGGACGTCCAAATGGTGGTGACGAACCTATTGCCATGGCGGGCACAAAGTTAAGTTTTCAGTCATCGGTATTTATCACACATAACTTTCGATAACAATTTTAAAAAGTCATTGGTGTGAGTCAGTGTTATTATTCGAACCTGCGACCTGGATTCAGAAGCGGGTGTTCGACCACTCGATCACCGAGTTAATTATTAGCTTATGCCCGCGCTTTCGTATTTTATGGTTTTATGTGGTCATTCAAGAATTAATTAATTTTAACTTAGACCTCATTATGTATAGATTGTGAAAATTAATTATGTCTTTATTGTCATTTGTGAAACGATTTAATTCTTGTAAGACTAGAACTCTTCTGGCATTTTAACAAAATTAAAATTACATAAACAAATTCATTGGTGGGCTCTCAGATTCGAATTTGCGTCCTCCCAAACAGAAGTCAAGCGCGCAGACTGTTTGCTAGTTTATATAAATGACAATTAACGGACAATATATAATATAAAGTTTTTGAGATATATATTTTTACCTAAAAGAAATGTTTACCTGTATGGTCCATTCTCCAAGTGCTGGTTCGTCAGCAAGAACCAATTCTTCAGTGATTACTCCACGGTCTAACTGAGCGTTTGCCCACTGTCGTATCGGTGAACCTCTAGCGTCAAGTACAGTAACTTGCACTGTGGTCGACAGTGGCAGTAAGTACCTGGGTATGCACACGCATGGGTCAACGGCCGTTTCGTAATCATACGCAATCTTCACCGTACAAACAATCTTTGTGTAAGTTGGAGGTACAGAAAACGAAAGTGACCAACTAAATACTTCATCAAGACCTCAAGAATGTAACTCTTCAATAGTACGTATACCATGTTCCTTAATATAACAGTTTATTAAGGAAAATGGTATACTTACTGTTGAAGAGTTACGTTCTTCTGTACCGACAAGGGCACAGATGTGAGATTCTCAAACGATAGATGTTACCGTTTAATAGGTAAGTTTTTCCTGCTGAGTTATTGTTTGATTGATGATTTTAACTTAACATAACGCAACTTCACGCCTTTTTCTACCCGAGGGTGTAGGCAGCGGCTGTTAAGCCTCGTGTCGCCGTTATGTTTACGTCCCATATGGAATAGGTGGCGAACCTATTGTCATACCGGTCACAAAGTTTTCAGTCACCGATATATATCACACACAACTTCCGAAAATTATTTCGAAAAGTCTTTGGTGTGAGCCAGGATTCGAACCCGCGACCTATTGATTCGGAAGCAGGGTGCTCGACCACTGGACCACCGAGACCGTTGTTGAGAGATGATTTTAACGATTAAAAATAAAGATAATTCTACAATTATCTATGTTCTGTCCAAAGTTAGCTTAATTTAACAACTATAAATCTATACGATAATATAAATATTAATGATCCTTCAAATTCTTCAAATCAATATATGTCGATATTGGCGACCAAACAAAGTTGATCATCTATTAACAATATCGATTCCAGAAGTAGTAATGGTTCTTACTTATCCAATGCGATTACTCTAAAATTGACGATGTCTCCTGGCTGGTAGATACGTTTGTCTGTTTGCACGAAGATACAGAACGAGCGCGGCTGATAGTACAGTGGCGCGGACGATGAGAATAGCGGGCCTGATGTTGACCGAGCTACCAGTGCGTACTGTCCCGGCCCAGGGTCACCGATCTACAGGTGAAATAGATTTGTCACGATTCACAATTCGTTGTGGGAGATACATTTGATTGGTCTCAACTGCGATTGGATTGATTTTGCTGTACGAATAAGTCTAGTAATATAGGTAATGCGGTGCCTATGATTTATAACATACATAACATTACTTCACGCCTTTTTCTACCCGAAGGTGTAGACAGTGGCTGTTAAGCCTCGTCTCGCCGTTATATTTACGTCCCAAATAGAATATGGTGGCGAACTATTGCCATACCGGGCACAAAGTCTTCAGTCATCGATATTTTCTTATGATTTATTTTTATTATTATTAAAGTGAAACTTTTATTACATCGTCTCAAACTTTTTCGTCTGCGTGTTGCATGTCGCGTGACGGTCGGCCGCGGAGTAGGGATAAAGTGAAATGCGCTCGTCAGAGCGCCTTTCACGTCTATTATCGTTTATAAATGTAACCAATATTTTATGGTAACTAAAATACGTGAACAGTGACTTACATTCGATTTTCGAAAAAAATAATATTTCGAAAATTTTTAGTTAAATGTCTATAATGTGAAAAAAAGTTTCACTTTTACGGTGGTTTCATAAAACCACACAATCTTTCTTATTATTTCTACTTAGAATAGAATTTATACTTTTTAAATTTACTTTTGATGGATGACAATATTTCATTTTTAAGTTAAAAATCATTAGAGATATATTGATATTTTCTGATGATTTAAAACTAGCTAATTATTATTTCTAGTATGGAGGAAGATATAGCTAATGAGGAGAATTGAAAAGAGATTGAGTTAGCTATATTATAGGAAGGTATTTTACTTACATCTATTTCAATTAATCTGGAATTGGCTGCTGGAACTTGTACCTCCCGTCCTTGATTATAATATTCACCATTATCTTGACGACCCTCAATTGCTACGTATAGGGTATATGCCCTTGTGCCGCCTGCTATCGCCACTGTATATGAATTGTGTGGACGCAGTACACGCGGACCCAATACTGAAATACTGTAAATTGAATATGAGATATTTTCTTTACATCTTATAATGTGAATGTCCATGTAACTCAGCCATATTAACTACATATTTATTTCTATGTGATAATCTAACTTATAATGTAGACATGAAAGAGCCCGTAAGATGGGTAGTTTTTGTCTCTGGTTGGTAAACAAACAATAATACATACATAAATGTTCGTAACTGGTTTATCGACTCAGAGACTATCCATTCACACAGCAAGTGCATTGTTAGCTATAACTTTTTTTTTCTTATATGTAGACATTACACATTTTTATACCTATACCTTAGTATAGGTATAAAAATGTAGGCTTACCTTTATAACATAATTTAAGCTTGAAGCAAAACCATCAGAAGGAAAGTTATCAAATAATTGCAAATAAGAAAGATAAAAAAGTTTTACAGTAAATAGTTTTGATATCATTTAAGTATTTAGACGAAAAATACTTTTTAACGATTTCATCAACTATATTTTACATAATTGAAAACCATTAAATTGACAATTAATAATATTGGTTAAGCATACGTATTATTTAGCAGTTAGCAGTTAGCTTTTCAAGAAAATAAAACAAAAAGAAAACACCTTATCTGCGTAAATTTAGTGAAATCTGTAATATATATGCAGAAGTTGTAAGTTTTTAGTAAAGGATCTACATACATCGTCGTCAAATGTTAGTCCTAAGTATATTAAAATCTTACCATTGTACTAGCGGTGCTGACAAAACTGCTAAGACGATATTTACTATAGATAATTGCGACGTCATTCTGAAATTACACAAGAAATATGTAAGTACATTTTTGTAATGGAAAAATAAATTAGATAATATCTCGAGCATCCAACCAGAGACCATGAGGCAGCACGTATAGTGCCCGACGTGTTGTAATAAACTCGCACCACTGCTTTTTTCCCTCGTATTCAAGTATTATTTATTTGGGCGATGCAAGGAGCAGTAAGCTTTATTTATATAATAAAATATAAATAAATATGATTATATTAATAAATAAAGCTTGGGAGTGGGATTGGATTGTACTGCTTGGCTGAACCTCTGTCACCAAACGAAACGCGATATTCTAAGAGATGATTGTCGTTCACCGGTCGAGCCGGCCCATTCATGGCTCTAGCACTGTTAGCTAGGTTTGAATACGTCTATTTAAATAGGATTTTACTTGATTCCGCTAACGTAACAAATGTTACTAGGTCTGCGTCTCAGAGTAATTTTATTCGTAATTTCAAAACTATACTTTTAAAGTTGAAAATGTACCATTTTCATGGAGCGAATTGGTCGACCCGAAGGTGTAATAATGTGTATTATGTGTTAACTTTGTTTTTTTTTCGGTCTCGTATTTTGAAGAAATGCGCGCGCATTTCCATATCTATTCTTAAATGTTCGTGTTGGTTTCCTTATTTTAGGACGGAACAGTTATGTTTTCTTTCTTTCTTGTCAAAGAAATCCGATCAAATTTTAGTATTATTATAAATACGTAAGTTGGCGAATTTAGATTATCATTCTCATCCTAATGTGTTCATGTGGGAACATGTGTTCTTATGATAATATTTCAAAATTAATGTTACTTCAAGAAAACTTTAGTAATACTTTAACACTATCTGTGTTGCACGTGTCCATGGGCGGCGTTACTTGCTTGGCACCAGGTGAAACGCCTGCTCGTTTGCCCCTCTTATCCCATAAAATACTTTTATGTCATTTAAATGATTTTGATTTAAGTACATGATTATTATGTGTAGTTATTATTTATATAGCAAGAGCCACTGTTTTCCTGAGGTATATTTATAAAGTTAAACCTTGCAGATGTTTACGGTTGTGGGCGACATATTTATTCATTATGTACGGCATGTTTGCATACTTACTCACTTCACAGATACAAAATAAAATACATATATACATATGTATTTAAATATCCTTGTATTTCTGACTCATTATGTCAACATAATCATGTGGGCGGAACAGCCTTTTCGTCAGATATGGTAAAACATGCTTATTTCTAAGGAATACACCTACACGCATTAATAGTTTTAAAATAATTTCGATACAGAATTCCATGTTGAAACTTCTAGTTGAAAAGGCTAAAAGTACGTGGTGGTTTAGAATAAGAAACTTTCTCTACATGGTTAAATACTCTACAATGTTTATTCCCTCAAACAGACAACATAACATTCACTATATTGTTATAGAGAACGCGTGAATTCGTAGCCTATCTAGTAGCTTTTTTCTTATAGTTTTTAGTTTCTTACAAGTACTGTGTATATCATACAAACATCGCTAATAAGGTTCGACAAAAAAGTTCATAAACTATTATGTCATAAAATTTCAACATGCATCATTGTTTAAAAATAAACATTGAATACGCACACTTGTGCAAACTGCATAACAGCTCACCTTTTTATTAAAAATAATTAAATCACAAATTACGTATTACACACACACACACATATATATTTAAAACAGAACTTAACACTATATCACAGATAGTTTTATTCGTTTGAACATATTTTAAGATTTATATAAGCACGACGCTGAGTGTACGCGAAGTGTAAGTTATAACTAAAGCAGTTCCGAATGAGACAGCAATGCTTGGTAGGTACTGTGCAAGTGGGGCGTCTGCGCCGCGAAGCCTTGCGAAAACTCACCGCCTGCGCATTCAACCTTTGCCGTGCATCCGATGGCTCTATGCAATTGGATAGTTCATTCCTAAATTTTTTTGAAAAGCCGTAGCATTTTTGTTCCATTGACCTATCCAAAAAAATATATTTTTTTTTATGGGATAGGAGGGCAAACGAGCAGGCGTGTCACCTGATGGTAAGCAATCAACGCCGCCCATGGACACCAGCAACACATACAGTGTTATTGTTGCGTTGCCGACCTTTACGGGATAAGGGGTGGGCCTCCGGATACCTCGCTCACCGAACGAAACGCGGCATGAGCCACTTTACCTCGGTCTTCTGAGAGGTCGTGTTATTTCACCGATCGAGCCGGCCCATTCATGTAGCGAACTGCTTGGCTCTACCACTGTCATAATAAAATCTCCACCCTTCTTCATAACCTTGACTTCAATACTCAAATTGATTTCCGACAAAATGTGTTGTGAAAATTTTAATTTATGTTTAACGGCGTACTTATTTAATTACACACATTACTATTGATACATTATTTAAATTAAGAATAATATTTTATACAAGGTCTTAGTACTGTTCAATTCAATAACAACAGTTCTTAATTAGTGGATAGTGTTTTTCACGATTAGTGTTTTAATGAATTACTATAGAACTAATTGTTTTTGCAACTTAACAAGATATTCACGCTGAGTGAATAATAAATATAAACTAGATTTACAGAATTTTTGGAGAAGCGTTTAAAATATATATATAGTCCCTTATCCTAAAAAACCTTTTTATGCAGCTCATTAAGAGGTATCTTGCCGCAGAACTATATTTTATGCATATTTAACTTAATTTATGATAAATCCATTCCTGTATAAAAATCCATAATATCTATTGACCAAATCTTACATAACATAACATACATAACATAACTTCACGCCTTTTGTTACCCGAAGGTGTAGGCAGCGGCTGTTAAGCCTCGTCTCGCCGTTATGTTTACGTCCCAAATGGTGGCGAACCTAATGCCATACCGGGCACAAAGTTTTCAGTCATCGATATTTATCACACATAACTTCCGAAAACAATTTCGAAAAGTTATTGGTGTAAGCCATGTGAGGATTCGAACCCGCAACCTCTGGATTTAGGAGCGGGTAGCTCGACCACTGGACCACCGAGACAGAACTATATTTTATGCATATTTTACTTAATTTATGATAAATCCTGTATATATACATCTATATATATATCCATAATATCTATTAAGAAAAACTTGTGATAGTTTAAAAACTGTTTTTTTATAACAAAGACACGGAAACAAGCCCGATTAGAAATTGCATTTAAATAAGCTAGATAAACTCTGATAAAATTGGTATTTGCGATCAGTAAACTAGTAGTCGGAAACTATAATGCTATCAAGATTTACAATACATATAGCTTCCAACGGTGTATCCAGACTATATAATACATCAAATATATATATATATTTTTATGAACCGAGTGAGAAATTAGTTTTTTAATCAAAAAAGAAATACAAATGAAATACAAATCTATAACCACTATAATTTCTAAAAATGTAGAGTCTAAATGAATTATTTACAAAAGTTAAATACAATCTATCGCTATTCCCTAACACGTCTTGCCTAGCCGAGAGTCACGAACAGAGAGACCGAGCTATCCCGGTTGCGCCTCAATTGTCCGTTGTAATCGTTATCCCCTCTGCGCTGGAGTCCGCACATCTGGCGACGCTTTACCCTGCCCCCGAGACGTCTGATGTTCCTAACACGGCCTCTCCTGATGCAGCGTCGTCCTCGAGCGTCTGATCTTCACTGCATGGTCCTGCCACTGGACCATCAGGCGTTTCCTGTGATCCCTCATCATCTATAATACAACATCGAGTTATGTTTTAAATTACAAGGAACAAAAAAAAAACACCTTACACTTATAGAAATCATCAATTATTATCTCCATCTGTGTGCAGTCGATGATTTCAGAATATTATTATGATTACTAGCAGAATTGAACGATTTTAGGATGGAAATTATTATTAGGGTCATCAATCAAACATACGTGATAAGTGCGGTTCTAATATCTTGAAATAAAGGGAATAATAATTAAGTGAATAAATAAATAAATAATTTTATACATGAATACATAAATGGGTACATAAATAAATAATCTCACACCATAGGTTGCTGCGTCGTGCAAGCGCGTGTGAAACGACACATGCCATAGGTAGCTGCCCGAAGGCAAGCGCGCATGTGGCCAGCTCGTGCCATTAGTTTGCTGCCTGAAAGGCAAGCGCACACGGCTATAACATACCTCTCACACCATAGGTTGCTGCGTCGTGCAAGCGCGTGTGAACCAACACATGCCATATAGGTAGCTGCCCGAAGGGCAAGCGCGCATGTGGCCAGCTCGTGCCATTAGTTTGCTGCCTGAAAGGCAAGCGCACACGGCTATAACATACCTCTCACACCATAGGTTGCTGCGTCGTGCAAGCGCGTGTGAACCAACACATGCCATATAGGTAGCTGCCCGAAGGGCAAGCGCGCATGTGGCCAGCTCGTGCCATTAGTTTGCTGCCTGAAAGGCAAGCGCACACGGCTATAACATACCTCTCACACCATAGGTTGCTGCGTCGTGCAAGCGCGTGTGAACCAACACATGCCATATAGGTAGCTGCCCGAAGGGCAAGCGCGCATGTGGCCAGCTCGTGCCATTAGTTTGCTGCCTGAAAGGCAAGCGCACACGGCTATAACATACCTCTCACACCATAGGTTGCTGCGTCGTGCAAGCGCGTGTGAACCAACACATGCCATGTAGGTAGCTGCCCGAAGGGCAAGCGCGCATGTGGCCAGCTCGTGCCATTAGTTTGCTGCCTGAAAGGCAAGCGCACACGGCTATAACATACCTCTCACACCATAGGTTGCTGCGTCGTGCAAGCGCGTGTGAACCAACACATGCCATATAGGTAGCTGCCCGAAGGGCAAGCGCGCATGTGGCCAGCTCGTGCCATTAGTTTGCTGCCTGAAAGGCAAGCGCGCACGGCTAAAACATACCTTCAACGCCATAGGTAGCTGCGTCATGCAAGCGCGCGTCGACTTAAACTCACTTCAACGAATGCTGCGCAGCTCTCCGGCGTCCATTCACCTTAACACGAAACAAGGTGCTCTGCAGCTGCTTGAGTACGTTTGCCATAAAATTCTGCCAATAGTTCCAGTTCATAGCGGCGATGAGGCTAGATTGGAACAACCTTATAAGGCTCTCTCATGCCGGAATCCATCTATCTGGAATTCTGTGATATTTTGGTAACAAACACAAAGTCACCCAATACGTAAATCCGTGGGTATATCCTACTCTCGTTTATTTGCTAATCTTGCCTCTGCTGGTTAGCTTCCAGCAGTTCATTGGTGCGCTGTCGACTAAGAGTAGTCAACGCTCCTCGATTCTGATAAGAGTTTTTCAACGCCAAATCCCTAACAAGTGTTTTTAACACAGGACTGGTACCATCTATTCCAATTAGAATTGAATGGTGGCTTCTTTGGTTATACTAAGAGTTAGCTGGATTTTCCATAACGTCTCGGACCAACGTACCAACTACTGCCCTTGTTGTTTACCTCAACACGCAGCATATTCAGAACTGAGCTGTGAATCCCCTCCAGTTTAACTATACTTGTAATACAATAGATCATTTTTAACACCATATCGAGATGAATCTAACTGACCGTCTCTTAATTTCTCCGTTAATTTGTGCGTCTCGGAGTTTGCATTTTAAGCGACATGTGTCCCATTAGTTGGTCGACGAATGTGTAACACATTGAATGGATTGCGACTAAAAAAATCGGCGTTCTGCATCAATGTACCCATCCTGTATTTAATGGTAAACTGAAAGTCCTGTAAATACATCCACCATCTAGCTACTCTTGGGACAAGATCCTTTTTACTTTTAGTCGATTTTAATGAATTGTAATCTGTTACTAATTTAAAATTCATTCCAATCAGATAGTAACAAAATTGCTTTTACAACGGCGAGAGTTTCTAATTCATAACTTTGATATCGAAATTCCGCTCCGTGCGTTGCCCTGCTAAACCTAAAAACTGCAGTATTTGGTTTACATTCGTGGGTTCTGGAGATTTTACTAGCGTCTACTTTTGATGGACTCGGCCTAACCTGGCCTTGACTTATAAGCCTGACCAAATATTCTACTTCTTTTTTAGAAAGCTGTATTTCTTTAAGTTGATCGAAAACCCTGCGTTAGTCAAGGTTACAGGTACTTGCAGTAACAGGTAACCTTCATCGATGGAATCAGATAGGATTAGTACGTCATCAATGTAGCTGAGGACTTTACCAGTGTCAATAGCTCAATAAAGTGCTCAATAGGTCTTGGATAATATCACGGAATCGCGATTTCTCGTCAACTGAAAGCTTATAAGGCACATCGGAACATTGCTTTTTAATTTAATTTCCATACTACCAGTGGTGACAGTGGATGTCGCGGTACCACTAACAAAGTAATCAGCAAATCGGTCTAACAGAGAATTAATCGATGTCGTCCCTCATATTGTAAAGACATTTTAATCTGTTCTTTGTCAACCAAGTAATACGCTCGGGGTTCACTACCACCAATTCCTACCTAGTCAATTTTTGAGTGTCGCCAGTACGTACATAAGCTACACTCTTTTGATTCTCGTACGTATCTATTAATATCGACGCGCTAATAGTTTCCGAAGGAGTTACAAAAAGACCTACTTCTAAAGAAATATCAGGAAACGTGATGACTGTCGTGACGTATGAGCTGTATTCTAATAGCTGATTACCAATACCGCGCATCAAATGGTACGACGGATTTCTTTACATTTAAGGCGTAGTAATACAGACTTCGAGATTAAAGAAATATCGGAGCCGCTGTCTATTAAAATATCTGCCAGGGTGTTATCTATGTACGCAGTCATGGTATTACCGTGTGAGATGATTCTCGACGAAAATTTACTTTGTTAAATTTATTTGGAGTGATACGTTGCTTGCTATAACATCTGTCAATTGTGTGGCCGGTCTTGTTACAAAGGGTACACATTATAGTTTAAACATTCGCTAACGTACCGCCATTGGTCCTTGAGTCAATAAAATCAGCCTTTTGTCTTTTAGGACAGCGGGACTGTATATGACCTAAGGCGCCACATTGGTAACACTTTACTGAAGATTGAGCAGTGTTAGTATTAGTGAAGTTACGCTTACTTGTTCGTGACTCGAACCGATTGTCAATTGACCCACGAGTAGGTTTCAAACTAATCCTTGAATTGATCTTAGGCTTGGAATAAACTGAAAGAAATTCAACCAAAGCGTTAGGTTGCAGTTTTGCATTAAAAGTGGCGGCCTGAATTTGTGGGTCGGCAATACCTCTAATAACTATAGAGGTCTTAAGGTCATCCGATAGACCCTTTACTATGTTAAGCCGTAACAACGATTTACGCGCGTATTCGGCATAGGTTGCGAAGCCTGATGAGTCAGTGGTCATTACTTCGAATAGAATATCAGCAACCTTGACGCTCCGTGGACAAAGGGAACGAAACTCCGTCTTAAAATTAGACCACGTGCGATCATCAGAAACCCAATCGTTTAACCACGTGCGTGCGTCTCCTCTAAGACACTTTCCAATTCGGGATAGACACTCGTGGTCATTCCAACGATTAATTTCTGACCCTTTTTCAACCTCCGTGCACCAAGCGTCAAAGTCATGAATGCTCGGATCGAAGTTGGATATGTAATAATTACTAGGTCTCACTTGTAGCCAAGAAGACAAAGCATTTACAATCTTATCCGCACTAGTATCAGTATAAATTGGAACAGACTCACCAGACTCGCCGCCTTCGCCATCTGTGACTACCGGCCTGGACACGTGGTGTTCCGGTGTCGGGTGTGCATTACGAGTTGAAGCTGGAACCGTAAATCTATTCTCTATAGTGTCTAACCTAGTCATAATAGTATCGAGAGCGTCGACGAACGACGAACTGCTTCCTTGATGTCGAGTTCGACTTTTACGTGACGAATGTTTTCGACTTCTACGTGATGTCTCAATACTATCGCTGCGGTCTCTAGACCGAGAGATGCGTTTCGACATTGTGAGAATAAACCCGAGTATACAAAAAACACACCGAGTTGTTATTCGAGAAAGTAAATTCGTACACTGTTGTTATTAAATATTTACAGCAAAAAATTACAATAACGTAACGACTATTTGAAATAACAAGCGTTAAAGTAATAAAAAACGGCTATTTAAACGGCACTACGATAATAACCGACCGCGTGGGCTTGTGAGCTTTATTCGAATCCAACTTCTGATTTTATGAACCGAGTGAGAAATTAGTTTTTTAATCAAAAAAGAAATACAAATGAAATACAAATCTATAACCACTATAATTTCTAAAAATGTAGAGTCTAAATGAATTATTTACAAAAGTTAAATACAATCTATCGCTATTCCCTAACACGTCTTGCCTAGCCGAGAGTCACGAACAGAGAGACCGAGCTATCCCGGTTGCGCCTCAATTGTCCGTTGTAATCGTTATCCCCTCTGCGCTGGAGTCCGCACATCTGGCGACGCTTTACCCTGCCCCCGAGACGTCTGATGTTCCTAACAATATATACATCAAAAAGATAGCTTGGCCTCTAAATTTGGTTTACGGTGCCGCGAATCTAAAACCAGTTTGCAGCAGTTCCAAGTGACAGCCTCACTGTCTTTCCCTCAGTTAATATTTGCTGTTTTGTGAAGCGTGGGTAAATTATGACATTATATGGTTATGTCACATAAGCTGTGTGATGTAATATGCTTTATTGTCAATTATTATACTAGTTACAGTGTTACATTCTTTTAATCCAAATGATAATGAGGTTTTATATATTTTTCTTAATCTATTAAAAACAATTGAAGATTAAAAAAATACATTCTCTTTTTAAAGTTGCTTAATTTTGAGGATTTTATGTATATAGAGTAGATATAGATTGACCCCTCTGATGGAATGTCGTGGATCACAGAGCACGATCCCATCTTAGTAGAAGAGAGTCCTTCTTCAAGCGATTCTTAAGTTATAAGTTGCTGGAATTTTCTTAGGAGCAATACCAATGAAGGGTGTATCTTAACCCTCATACGCCCTTTACATTTCTACAAGAATGGTAGATTTATTCATTATAACAGTGGTAGAGCCAAGCAGTTCGCTGCATAAATGGGCCGGCTCGACCGGTGAAATACTTCAACCTCTCAGAAGATCGACGTAAAGTGGCTCATGCCGCGTTTTATTAGGTGAGAGAGGTACCGGAGGCCCACCCTCTTCTCCGTCCTTTATTATCCCATTCCCTTAAAGGTCGGGATCGCAACGGTAACACAATATGTGTTGCTGGTGTTCATGGGCGGCGCAGGTTTCTTACTATCAGGTGACACGCTTGCTCGTTTGCCCTTCTATCCCATAAAAAAAAAAAAAAAAACATACTTCGAGTGCCGCCGGTTTTGGCGCCTACCTTAAATATCTAAACAAATTTAGGTTAAATAAAATACAAGCGAAGTGCAAGTTTTTAAAACATTTCTCTAATACTTTTTCATATCGAAAGTAATTTTTCTAAGTACATTTCATCCCGTGCATTATATTTATTTCATTTTAAAAAATAGTGTTATTAAGTAAGTCAACATTTAATTGTCTTTACAACATTTTTTAAAATAAGTCTTCTTTAGTCTTATTAAGTTTAAATAAAATTATCTATTCGGCTAAAAATGAGTCAATTGGACATATGTTGGACGCTTGGTGTGCTTCAGGAGTCAAAGTTTTATTTATTTCATCGGTTTTATCTGCCGCGTGTAAATGTTCTGCCATTGTGACATTATCAGCGAGTGCTGCAGTCAATGCTTCCTCGAGTTTTGCTGTTCCAGCTCGCTCAGCTTCTAAGGCAGCCCTTAATTCTGCTAAAACTTCCAGATTCAGATCTTCCGTCTTCTTAACGACTGCGTAGTTGCTTGTTTCAGATAAACGAATTTGGAGTTCAGCTACTGTTGCCTTAAGTTTGCTAATTTCAACTGTAACATATTTTCATATAAAAATAATAGGATAAATAAATTCTATCGGTATCGTCCTATTCTTAAAATATAGGATATTTTATATCCATAATATTTTTTAAATTTAACATAACATAACTTCACCCGAAGGTGTAGGCAGCGGCTGTTAAGCCTCGTCTCGCCGTTATGTTTACGTCCCAAATGGAATAAGTGTTGAACCTACCGGGAACAAAGTTTTTAGTCATCTATATTATCACATATAACTTACGAAATATATTTCGAAAAGTTATTGGTGTGAGCCATGTGAGGATTCGAAGCCGCGACCTCTGGATTTAGGAGCGGGTTGCTCGACCACTGGATCGCCGAGACTATTTTAAATTTAATCCCTTAATTTCGAAATTCAGAAAGATAGCGATTGCTGTAGATGATAAAAAATCATGACTAATGGCGAATAAAACTTATCGATTCCATGAAGTAAGTGGCCCAACGAGCAGAACTAGTACAACGTGTACTGTTATCGATAATTAGTTCACATACATAGTTGTGAATGCAAATAATTACCTATAATTTAGTATTAACATGAAACCATTTAAAGCTTTGATCCAGAAAAGGCTAGTTAGTTACTGTTAGTAACTAGGCTTTTCTCAAAAGCTACTGAAATTTTATTACAAAAAAAATCTATTATGCATTGATAATTTGTAGAGCTTTTAGCCAATAACTTGATTTAAAAACTCATTGATATTTTGGTTGATCCTAGAGTATTTCGTGGTTTGTCAATATCTTATTTTATTATTATTTACTTGATTCATTTATTGTGGTAAACATAATGTAGGAATGTGTTCTGTCTTGCTATTATTGCCTACCGTTGGCATTCAGTAATTCCCGGTTAGTATGTTGCAGTTCGGTAACCGCAAGCCTCCTCTCACGTGCGTGCGCCGCGGCCGCCAATCTTGCACGTTCACGTATTTCCGAGCCGGCCGCGGCACACTTTTCTACTCTTCTGAATTCATTTTCAAGTTTGCTTGATTCTCTGTATAATTTTTGACCAATTTATACCATACATGTTTTGGACTTACAATATAAAATTGTCTGTTAAGTACCTACTGTCATTGGGCAATTTTACTTGTGTTACCGCATGGTGGTGTATAAATGAGTATTTCTGACAAAACGTCTGTTATACTTTTCTTATTGGTTTTAGAAAAAATGGTTGGAAATAAATTGTAAAAAATGTACCCCACAATTATTCTGTGTGACATGTTTTTTTCTATAATATGCGAAAAAACTGCGTAATTTTTCCAAGGAGTAATTTTTCCAAAATGGCGGTTCGAGTGTGTGAGCTAGAAATTCGGAAAGACCTCGTCAAAATCTGTAAAATTGCCAATCAGTCTATCAAAGATTTAGAGTGGATACTGTGTGATAGAGGAGAATAGAAAAGAACACAGAAATAGATCAAGATAGAACGGCGAATAGGCGTGGCAAGCGTGCCAAAACCCTGCACTATATTGCATGCTTTTCGAAACTAGCTCTCATTACGCAACGAGCGTTCCTGCCATGCGTTCAGGACGTAAAAAAATAGATAAAACGTCACATATATGCCTTATTATGCTGTAAAAAATTGGAAAAACAAAAGTAGTGAATCAAATATGAAAAAAGGAAATATTTCGTATGATCAGTAAGTACAGAAAATCAGTAGAAAGTATTTTTTTGAGATTAGAAATTATTGTTTTACTTTTACTATGTTCAATAATTACGATCACAAGTTGTATATTTTTTCGTTATGATAAATATCCATTGCTGTCCGCATTCAACGCTCATATACAAAAACATTGCGCGTATAAATTATACGCGTAATGTACGTCGACTCGAACGAAATACACAATACACCTGCCAGTTGATCGCTGTGTCTGTTAATCGCTGTGATTCGAATGTTAGAGATGGGCACTCCATGTATCGTTGAGTGAGGACTTATCGATAAATTAATTCAATAATAATTTGAGTATCAGCTCATATCTTGCTTTGTCCCTACTTTATTCTAACACCACAAATTTCAACCAAAGTGTTTCGTAATTACATTGGCAGCAGTTTATTTGACAGTATAAGTTTTCACCAATTCGACCAATCGCCGATGGAAAATCATCTCGTTCTTCTCAAATGGGCAGTAACCGAGGTATATGTAGACGTTCGGCTTCGTTATTTAACCAGGACTGTGAGGCCAACCCTTACAAAAAGGCAAATATTTAATAAATATGTATAGTTTCAAGGACAGTAAAATATTTATAATTAAATTTTATATACTGTTGGAAAAATATGTTTTAGGTTTTAATATGTCGGATTGAAGTATTTAACATATTTTACTTTCTATGATTATCGTTACAGAAAATCAATAAAGTTAGTAAAATATAAAAATAATAAAATTAACACACGTTGCCGATATTAACATCGATAATCTAATGTGTGTGTCTCCTAACTAGTCGACCCGCTCACAATGAAAATGACGTCATGCTGTGGGCGTGGTTTTTCAAAAAAGTGACACGCTCGAAATGTATGGAAATATGACATCGCGGCCGTTCTATCTTGATCTATTTCTGTGGAAAAGAATGAGAAATTGTGCCGATCCTATTTAGTGTGCGATAACAAGGATGCGAAAACAAGGATAATTGATACATATAATGCACAATAAATGAACATTCATGTTTATTAAGCCCAATTTTTTCTATTTTAATCTATCGTATTTAACGTTTTTGCTAATGTAACTACGTGACCTAGAGCACAGAATCTATTACATTGTGTATTATGTAAGAGGATACTAATAATAATAATTTTGTATAGAAACAATTTTCCTTGAATATTTCTTAAAATATATTTCAAGTTGATTTACGTAAACGTAAACCGACTCAGCAAGCAGCGATCCCGAAAAAAATTGTAAGATATTTATTTTCGCATTTGTACTCGAAACGAGCTGAAATTAAATTATTATTGACCAGGTCGTATCAGTATTCGAGTTAATAAGAAAAGTTTTGTAAAATGTAAATGGCATGAAACATTTTCTAAGGAATTGGTAATATAGGAATAGGTGAATTAAAAAAAATAACATTGAGTATAATTTGACCGCGCCAGAACACCTGTGGTAATGTGTTTCATGAATAATAAGAAATTTCTTTTTCAGTGTTTTGGTTTCGAGGTCGGAATAAACACAGGATCATTGGGTACGTAGATAGTCGATTTTGATGAATGTTACGCTTAAAAATATTTCTGATAGGTAAATATCTAAATGAACCTTCGTGCCTCTTCTGTTGCGCTACATACGCGCTCTAATAGCTCTGTATATTGTCTTTGTAGCGTTGTATGATTCGACTGCAATGGCTTTAGTTGCTGCAGTTGTCTCTCCAAGTTGTTTATCTGGTTAGACATATCCTTGCAGCGGTCTTCTAATGCAATTCGTTGGCGCTCCTGATAAACAATTATTAAATTTATGACACTATATGACATTTATTAGATAAATATTTCCGGTAATTTAGTTGAATAAATAACGATGACTGACAAAATTGTGGCCGATTTTCGGCAAAAGGATTTACCGTTGGGGCATAAAAAGGCAGCAGGCCTTCGGGTGCCAAAGAAAGTTGTGAAGTTGCAAAAAATAATTAAGCTCTCAGTAACGCATTTATTCCAGGTTTAGGCAGTTCACCTGTTAAATATGATTCTAAAAAGTGCTTACAGTATGTATGTAATACTTATAAATATCGTGATACCGTAACATCTAGACGTATCTTAAGCGTTGTAATCTCTTCTTGAGTAGCAGTAAGTGCTGTGGTGGCTTTAGTAACAGCAGCTGTTGCAGCAACAGCGCCATTACGAGACTCAGCAGCTTCTCGCTCAGCCGCCGCGCGACCGGCTTCTGCAGCTTCTGCACGTGTCGACTCCGCACGCAATGTGTCTCTCAGTCGATTCTCTGATATCTAAGTTAGCGATGTACATATATCGGTGATATTATAATGATATTATAATATGAGGGTCATAATAAAGACCTAATTATCCTAAAAATAAATAGTATTTGGAAGAAGAAAGAGAAGAAGTTGTAACAGTATTTGCCCAACACTTACCGATAAAGTACGAAAATCCGCGATAACTTGTAATAACTGCTGTTCTAAAGTTTCAAATTCAGTTGAACCGCCCATTTTTTGCTGATATATGAAAATGTTATAATTATTTAGCAAACAATAATTTATAATAACAATAATCTAACTTTTAATACGCTTTAATAAAAGAAAATGTTTATTTACCTTTTTATGTAATTGGTAATTCGCGCCGCAATCACCTATCAAATGGTTCAGTGCGCGGGAAATCTGACGTTTTTAAATTTATTTTTAACACTATTCTTACTGGATAGGTGAAAATATAAATTTGTAAATTTTGAAAGTTTTCGTTAAATAACTAAAAATTATTAAAAGTGGTTTTAGAAATGACAAAAAGAGCTACGTGAGACATATTTACTGAATATTTGTCCTTAAATAGTGTGATTTAGATTTCTTTAATTTTCCTTATGACTCTAACACATAATTACCTAGTCCCATTCTAATCAATTATATTCACTACCTGAATTTTCACAGATTTTTTGTCAAAAAAGATATTATTTCATAGCTAAATTATCAATAATTGCTTCCGTTTTAAGGAACCTAAGCGTGCTTTCAAGTGCCAGATTTTTAAAAATTTGAAACTTAGTTTTACAGAGTCATCTGGTAGGTAATAAGTTACATTTGTGATAAGGGCCCATACAGTGGCAATAAGTATTTACATTTTTAAATACTGTAAATAATAGATGATGCAAGATTTGCTAAGCAGATATATAATGCAAAAGCGGGTGGATGTAGGAGTCAAGGACAGCCACGATACACGTTCCAGGACTAAACAGAAAAAAAACTATATCTACTCTATATCTACTACACCCTCAAATAATAAGGCCGTGCTGACAAGAAAAATCAGCCAAAGTAGTTATTTGTTTTCGTGTGATGATTTATAAACTTTCCCTTTAATTGCAGAATATAGAATGATTTTTTTTATGGGATAGGAGGGCAAACGAGCAGGCGTATCACCTGATGGTAAGCAACCAACGCCGCCCATGGGCACCAGCAACACATATAGTGTTACTGTTACGTTTAAGAGATAGGGGATAGAAAAGGATGGGGAAGGAGGGTGTGCCTCCGGGTACCTCTCTCACCGAACGCAACGCGGCATGAGCCACTTTACGTCGGTCTTCTGAGAGGTCGTGGTATTTCACCGATCGAGCCGTCATTATTAAGTTCTGGAGGAAGGTGATGTCAAAATCGACGCGCGTGTATCAAAACAGTTATGAAGTCAAAAAAGCGAGCCAGGCGTGTAAACATCGTCCCTTATGGCGCTCTCTTTGCCTACCCCGCACCAGTTGTAACATGAAGTATTCTGTATGTATGTAAAACTCAATTCATACTAACACAACAAAGAGTATACAGTCATTACATAAAGCATTCATCTTCTTCGGTGTACTTCTATCCATAACTAAAAACTTCTAACATTTAAGGGCATTTGTTTCATGAAACACCACTATTCGTGTAAAATTAGATGTAATTTCTGAATATAACAAACAATCTGTATATTCTTTCCAATCAATCTTAGCATTAAAATTACAAATATATACCAAAAATGAATTTACCAATAACGTGAGAGTTTCATATTCTCTAAAATAAACTAATTATAAATTGATTCATTGATACTTTTACATTACCTTACAACAAAAATTTATACATAATTGTCCCAGCGAAATTTGTTCCGCATCAAAAGCAATTTTTACAGCGTTTAAACTGCTGAATCTCGAAAATTATCACTTTTTCTTTACTACATTATACATAAATTATATAAAAACAACCTCGTTGACACCCTTTATCTATAAAAACACAGCATCAAAATCCGTTGCGTAGTTTCAAAGTTCTAAGCATATATGGGGAGAGATAGAGGTCAGCGACTGGGTTTTATAATAATGATAATGATATAGGTAATGTGTATATTTAGCAATTGTTTAAAGGATTGGTCCATATGGGAAATTACGTAAAGGAAAACATTATTGGTTAAACCATTGTACCAAGTTAGTAACACAATTTATTACCTACCAATGTATTCGCCTTTAACCTAATTTAAATAAAATTTTTAGAGATATTAATGTTTTATTATTATTAAGTAATTAACTAATTACGGATAAGAGCATACATGACAGTAATCCGGCTAATAACGGTAAAATTTTAGTAACTCTATCTACTCTATATCTACTACACCCTCAAATAATAAGGCCGTGCAGACAAGAAAAATCAGTCAAATTAGTTATTTGTTTTCATGTGGTAATTTAGGAACATTCTCTTTAATTGCAAAATATAGAAGGATTTTGCGATCTTTTTTTCTATCCTCAAAACACCTATTCCGTCATTAATATCCAATTCTTTATAATCTAATTTTGTCTAAAGACGTCGCAGGTTCTTGTATTCATTGGTTCGCCTCAATATTGACGATGATTGCCAAAATATCAGCTGTGTCTCATCTGATCGAATCAGATACTATACCGATAACATAACATAACTTTACACCTTTGTTACCCGAAGGTGTAGGCAGCGGTTGTTAAGCCTCGTCTCGCCGTTATGTTTACGTCCCAAATGGAATAGGTGGCGCACCTATTGCCATACCAGGCACAAAGTTCTTAGTCATCGATATTTATCACACATAACTTCTGAAAACAATTTCGAAAGGTCATTGGTCTGACCCAGTGTCAGGATTTGAACCGGCGACCTCTGGATCAGAAGACCGCTGGACCACCGAGACTATACCGATAACTATTCTCATTGTATTAAATGCCAAAGTAAAGCAGTACAATGATCTCTTTCCCTCACATTATATGGCAAGTAAGTATTCTTGAATAATATTCTAACAGTGGTAGTGCCAACCAGTTTCATGCATGAATGGGCCGGCTCAACCGGTGAAATACCACGACCTCTCAGAAGACCGACGTAAAGTAACTCATGCCGCGTTTCGCTCGGTGAGAGAGGTACCCGGAGGCCCACCCCCCTTCCCCATCCTTTCCAATCCCCTATCCCTTAAAGGTCGGCAACGCAACAGTAACACTAAGTGTTGCTGGTGTCCATGGGCGGCGTTGGTTGCTTCATCAGGTGACACGCCTGCTCGTTTGCCCTCCTAACTTATAAAAAAAAATTGATATTACAAGGGAAAACGGCTTGAGATTTTAAATCACTTGACGTAATGTTTTCAGCTTAACCTGCCTATATATAAGAACGTTAGTATGAAAATCTTGTCATTGTTTTATAACAAATCAACTCATATACTCGTGTGTATTTGCAAGGAAATACCATTCATTTTATTAACAACATTAAATACATTTTGTGACTAAATATATTACTTTAGTGGATTCTATTAACTATTTATTTAACTGTATAATATATAACTATATAATTAGAGGTTGTAATTAAACTGTAGTACCAGGAAGCATCCTAATATCAAAGAAGCGACAAGAGTACCTATACTTTGTCGCCAAGACTAGAAATTAAACGAATATTTGTAAGTAATAAAGTGTTTTTAATCATAAATAATTATTTATTGTTAGTGATTTATCGATTTAAACAATATGTGCGATAGGGTACTATTTGAATTTTGAAAGTGAATCTTTTCAGTAGGTTGTCTACATATGGTTCATTTAAATATTTAATTTGCCATAGTAATTTCATTTTTAATTTCATTTTTTTCATGCTATATATTGCTATTATGGTTCTGGAACTAATGACGACAGAATGATTAGGGTGTGTGAAAAAATCGTCAATATATTTTGCAATGCTTACATACATACATAACTTCACGTCAAATCCCTTGCGGGGTAGGCAGAGAGAACTGAGCGCCATAAGGCACGAATCTTAGACGTCTCATTCGTATACTCGTATAAGGGGACAGACAGTGGAAAGCGAGTTTGATATGTTCTATATAATGATGTCTAAAATATTTTCTTCTTGCAGGCCACCATATTACAGTTCATTTGATGATATGAAAAATGTGTGTCGTATTGAAGACATTTATGACGGTAACCTTTCTACTAATGATACTCATGCAATGCTGTGCTGCTTATAGTATACCTCCCTACTTGGATGATGAATACGATCATTTGTTGATGCGGAGATTGATGTCAGATGCAGCTAACGATTACGGATTTCCGAGATTTGGCTGAACCGAAGACAGTCGCAACCAAACACAGTCAGTTGTAACCATGTTGACTTACCAGACCGTGAACTCTCATTTGGGATTTATCTAAAATTGGATAGTGTTTTCTTAGAATAGGGGGGCAAATGATCAAGCTGGTTACCTGATGGTAAGCAACCACCGCTGCCCATAGACACCTGCAACACAGATAGTGTTGCCAGTCTTTATGAGAGTAGGATGCAAAAAAAGGGTGAGCCACCAGATACCTCTCTCACCGAATGAATCGCGGTATGAGCTAGTTTATGTTGATATAGATGCCGTGATATTTCACCCGTAGAGCCATGTAGTAACTGCCAGAGCCCTCATCCTCGATTATGAAGCGGCGTGAAGTTATAGGTACAAAAATTCATTACTAACTATTATATTCCGTCCCAAAACTTGAGTCCCATCAATATAATTTATGCATAATTTATTGTAACAAAGTTATTAAAAGTTTATTGTGAACTTAAAGCAATTTCATGTGAATTTGTAATAATACACTTTTGACAAATTATTTCATAAATACAAATAACAAATTATTGTTTTATTGTTAATATATTGTTTTTTTTTTATGATTGTGATTGAACTTCATTTTTATTTATGTACATACATTAATTTATATAAAAAAAAATACTTAAAATACTTTTATAAAGTGATCTTTAACTATTATAATATTTACTGTTGTCACTCATTATTGAAGTCGGTGCAACACAATAGAGTACGTTACCTGGGCTTGCACCGACTCCAAAAATAAGTTAACGTATTACGTTTTGTATATTGTATTAAGTATACAAATTAGTAAGTTTCGTTATTTATCGCTTTTTAGTTATAAAGGTATTGTTTTCATTTACTTAAAGATTTTGTGGTTTACGTTTCTAGGTTTAACTTTTTTTTCTAAGTATTTATTTTCACGAGTTTTAGTGATATTAATGAGTTGTGAACTTCAATAGAAGCTAGTTCATTTTCATGGCTTTCAGTTTATTAAATACTAGCAGACCGCGCGAACTTCGTACCGCCATATTTTAGACATTTTACACTAAAGAGATTATTGCCGCGATCATATTAATACCTCAAAGCTTTCCTCATAAATGGACTATCTAACACTATTTTTTTTCAATTCAAGTTCCTGATACATACATACATAACTTCACGCCAGATCCCTTGCGGGGTAGGTAAAGGGTACAAAGCGTCATAAGGCCATAGAGATATATTACTAAAGTACTTTAGTAATATATCTCAATGCATAAGGCACGATTATTACACACCTTAATGCTTAGCTTTTGATATTAGCGACTAACAACCTAGATATGAGGAAAATAATGGCAGTTAAAATATTAAGCAGTTAAATGAATGCATGAATGGGCTCAGCCGGTAAAATACCACCACCTCCCAGAAGATCGACGTAAAGTGGCTCATGCCGCGTTTCGTTCGGTGAGAGAGGTACCCGGAGGTCCACCTCCCTTCCCCATCTTTCTCCCTTAAAGGTCGGCAACGCAACGGTAACACTATAAGTGATGCCGGTGTCCATGGGCGCTTTCTCCTTTGCCCTCCTATCCCATAAAAAAATTATTATCAACTTCAATCAATAGCAATACCAGGGACTTTGTCAGAAGTTTTTTGTCAATCTTTAGTTTTTTTTAATACTACTTGAACCTTTTTTTTTATTTGTCATTGTCGTCGATTTAAAAAAAAACCTGGTCACCACATGTTCTTACCAGTATGGCTAACTTACAGTGAATGTTTTTTTTTATATTTTAAATGATGTCGATTTGGCACCTTGGTATTACTCTTTCTATATTTTCTATTTTCTATATTTCTCAAAATAAATTCACTAAATTTTAAAAGAGATCACGATATTAAAAATGTAAATATATATAGATGGGCAACTATGTGGTATGCAGATGTGTAACAAACTCGCTAAGTCTTTATATTTTAACAAAAGACGCTAAGATTGAGGTGCGTAGGGATATCTTGCGCTTCGTCCATTTAAATGAAGTTGCAATATTGTAAAGAATTATAGATAATATTATAATATCTGCGTGAAGAGCTAACTATAAACTAACTCTAGCTTTGACCCATGACTTTGGTTACGTATGAAAATCTTTTTAAATCTTTTAATATTCGCGTTCCATATTACATAAATATAATGAACGGAAAATAACGCGACACATTTAGGTAAACAAATTATCTGTCTGCTTGTAACTACGGCCAGTGCAACGAGGCCGAAACATCAAGCCAATAATAAAAGTAAGTATTTGTTTACCTACACTTGTCGTGTTATTTCCCGTATATTATACTCTTAAATAGATGAAATTCTAATCTAATGTGTCTAAATAGACACGGGGTCACAGATGTTACAGGTTCACATTACCTTTTAATTATTACAAAATAAATATACAAATACCTAAGACGATTAAATACTACAAACTTATTAGGACAAAAAGAAAAAAAAAGTCTAAGAAAATTAAAAAAAAATTTACCTGCCAGCTATGAGCGCTCATGACCGAGTCGGGCGGGTCTCCCGAACATATTATATATGTGCGCGGAATATTTGCCTAAGAAACGTATACTTACATTTTGTATTTTGCGATATCTTTTGAATTAAATGTCCGAATTGAATCATTCAAAAAGTTCTACAAAAGTATTGAATCTATCTTTATATTGAAGTAATTTATTTTGAGTACAGTTAATACCAAAGTACAAAATAAAGAACTTTTAAAACGACCTCATTATAATTATTTTTAAAAATTCAAAAAACACTTATTGTGCGATAACTACAATAGTTAGACATATGGCGTCGCGGACTTTTCTGTCGACAATTATATGTTCTGTAAAAGTGGTGTACATTGTTTTGTTTTATAATCAATAGTTTTTGCAGCGTTCGCGATTTAAGAATTTTTTTCGGGTCTTTTTCTTACACCTTGGGTTACATTATTGAACTTATAGTAAGGATCCCTAATTTATTTGAAAATATAATATAGCCTAAAGCCTTCCTCGATAAATGGACTATACACCAGTGAAAGAATTTTTGAAATCGGATAGGTGGTTTCTGAGATTAGCGCGTTCAAACAAACAAACAAACAAACAAACTCTTCCGCTTTATAATATAAGTATAGATATTATCACTTGTTAAAAGTCAGTTTGTTAAATGGTTGATATTTTTAGGGAGCTATAATTGTTATTAATAACTTAGCTAAAAGAGTTTGATAATACTTGTTAAGTATTTATATTTTTGTTATTATCATGGGTAGACAATAACACTGCAGCCCGAATGAAGACCAATCGAAGCCTTGAAAGTATTGCAGAAAAAAAATACAGTATTGTGTCCTAACTCCTAACCGTTTAAGAGTTCCGTAGTTCCATCATCAGCACAGCAGTATCAGATATGGATTTAAGCTTATCTCCCAAGCAACACGTTAGTCCTATACAACACTAAACAGTTTCCATCGGCTAACTGCGGTACTGTCTCCCAACTCCTAACCATTAAGGAGTTCTGTGGCTTTTTCATCATCACAGCAGCATCAGACGTATATTCAAGTATACCTCACAAGCAACACGTTAGCCCTACATACTACCAAGTAGTTTCTATCGAAAAATTGCAGTGCTGTCTTCAAACTCCTAACCGTTGAGGAGTTCGGTGGCTTCTTCATCAGCACAGCAGCATCAAATGTTGACGCCATAAATAATATCCCTAAGACATCACTATTACGTTACAAAAACACCATACTCGCATACAATTTTCGGAGGATGCCTTCGATTTCTCCTGGTTTCCATCATCAGATCCTGACCTGGTGAAAATGGGACCATCTCGATAACAACCACTAACGATAAAAAAAATATTTTTGAAACCCGTCCTTAATTGACGAAAATATCGGTGAACAGACATAAAAAAAAAATACATACCGACGAATTAAGAACCTCCTCCTTTTGTCGAAGTCGGTTAACTAGCTGACCCGGCGAACTTTGTTCCGTATCAAAAGTAATAAATCATTTGGATATTAAAAAGTTCAATTTGAGATATTTATCGGCACGCGTCACAACTGCTATGCTGCGTCGTGCTTTTTTTACGGGATAGGAGGGCAAACGAGCAGGCGTGTCACCTGATGGTAAGCAACCAACGCCGCCCATGGACACCAGCAACACATATAGTGTTACTGTTGCGTTGCCGATCTTTAAGGGAAAGTACGGGGAAGGGGAGTGGGCCTCCGGGTACCTCTCTCACCGAACGAAACGCGGCATAAGCCACTTTACGTCGGTCTTCTGAGAGGTCGTGGTATTTCACCGGTCGAGCCGGCCCATTCATGCAGCGAACTGCTTGGCTCTACCACTGTTAATGTCCTATGTTAATACTGTAACATCTTCGTAATCTTCGTAAATATTCGTTTAATTTACATGTTGTAAAGGGCCATATTAATCTATATTAAACGCACAATCTATTTAAGACACACAAGAGACTGGACAAAAATTAATGCTGCTATGTTTATAATCGCTTCGTTAATAAGCTATTATTTTACATATAAAGGTAAGGAATAAAAATGGTCATTGTGGTTTATCCCTAAGAGATAAACGTATGCCATTGCGGACTTTTTTATAGACCTTTTAAAGGTGTATAACATTGCAGTACATTGTTTTGATTTATCACTTAGGGTTCCGACAGCATTTGCGATTAAAGTTCTAAATCTTGAAAATTATCAGTTTTTTTACTACATTATACATGAATTATAGATCAAAACCACGACGTTGACACCCTCTATGTATCAAAATCCGTTGCGTAGTTTCAAAGACTTAAGCATATATGGGACAGACAGCGGGAAGTGACTTTATTTTATACTATGTAATGATAGACGAAAAATCTCTGTTTTGTAAATTGTTATAATATATTTTGTAGATTGTTGTTATTGCATTGTAAATAAATTATTATTGAGTTTATTAAATAGCGTTTTATTCGTCAAATAAGATATTTTGAATTATTTTATATTCAAAAAAGAAATATGTGTAATCTTATCGAATTAAGAATCAGAGTCACATAATTTACATTTATGTTATAAAAATGAATTAAATTTAATTACGTTACGATTACGTGATGTAATACTACATTACTAATGTGGACTTTTGTAATATGATTCGTTTATTTTTTAATTAAATAATTATTCATTAATTAATAACATAAATTCACTATCATCATTTCTAGACCTCTAGTCGGTCTACCGCTGACTTCTTTTCAGAGGTTCAAATATTCGAGATATTCGAGAATTAGCCTATGATTTATTTCTTTTTTTAACAGTAGTAGAGTCGTGCAGTTCACTGCATGAATGGGCCGGCTCGACCGGCGAAATACCATGACCTCTCGGAATATTGGCGTGAAGTGGCTCGTGTCGTGTTTTGTTTGGTGAGAGAGGTATACGGAGGCCCATTCCCTTTCCCCTTCCTTTCCCCTCCTACTCCTTTAAAGGACGGCAAAGCACCACGGTGTTTATGGGCGGTGAGTAGTTGCTTACCATCAGATGACTCACTTGCTCGTTTGCTCTCCCATCCCATAAAAAAATCTATTTATTTTATATTCTTTATTGGTGAATGAGTAAAAAAAAGTCTATTCTTAATAATAATATATATAAATCCTTCTTCTATTCTTAATATATCCAATTATTGACATTTTAGTGGAAAAGGTATTTCATGTGGCGGTACGAAGTTCACAGCTAGTTAAAAAAATTTTAAGCCGACTTTGTGGTCCCGGGTTTAAGCACCGCAAATTTTTCGTCATCATTCATCATCATCATCATCAGCCTATTGCAGTCCACTGCTGGACATAGGCCTCTCCCAATGTGCGTGTCGTCATCATTACATAGTATAAAATAAGTCACTTCCCGCTGTCTGTCCCCTTATATGATTAAGTCTTTGAAACTACGCAACGGATTTTGATACATAGATGGTGTCAACGCAAAAATCTTTTCAGAAGTTACTAGTGATAAATATTGATGATTGAAAACATTATGGTCACACTCTGGCAGCCAAGGATTAAGAAAAAAAGTAGGGGTCGTCAAGTCAGGCGATGACCGGAGACAGCGGGCCCATTCTAGTACAGAGTAGCAACAGACACATTGGAAAGAATTGGAGGAGGCCTATTCCAAAAGGCACACCGAACTTAGCGATCTCTTGTAACCCTAGGCTAAGCAAAAAAAGGATAATAAATAAAAATGGCAATAGATTCCACCGTCTCATTCCATTTAGGAAGTAAAAATTCAGCGAGACGAGGCTTAACAGACGCTGCGTACACTTTCGATTAGAAATACGCGTGAAGTTATTTAAAAGAATTATCTTTAAGCCAATAATAATTTTAATCAATATCAGAAAGAGAGTTGAAAGAAAACATTATTTTTCACAGTGAATATTTTCAGAGCAATAATAAGATGAGAGAAATAATTGAAATATGTCAATTACTATGATGGTTTATAAGAGCGGACGGGCTTTGAGAGGAATATTAAACAAGGGGGTGATGTTTTTGCAACGGGAATATCTCGTGCTATAAAAGTGGGGTAATGCTTGAATCTGGCTCATTTTGCTAACTGGTGCTGAGTGAGTTTGGTGAGTGTTAAAAAGTACCAGCATTGTTGGTTTGCTTTGGACCCACGCAATATTAATTTATCTTTAAAATTCATATTTCAATTCGAATATTCTCAGTATAAAGAGTCGTTTTCTATTACAACTATTTATTAGTATAGTATTTAATTAGTTCATTTCAAATTATAATGACTTTATATCTAAACAGTGAGAGTGTCGGTCTAAAAGTAAGAAAGGGCATGCTCCGATGATTCGGACATGTAGAAAGGATGGATGATGCAAGATTGACTAAGCAGATATACAATGCAAAAGCGGATGGATGTAAGAGTCGAGGACGGTCTAGACACACATTCCATGACCAAATAGAACGTGTTCTGGAGGAAGGTGATGTTAGGAGCCTCAAAAATCGACGCGCGTGAATGAAAAGAGTTATGAAAGTCAATGAAGCGAGTGAGGTGTGTAAGAATCGTGCCTCATTTATTATTCTCCTGCCTACCCCGCAAGGGATTTGGCGTGAAGTTGTGTGTGTATGTGTATGTATATCTAAACAATTAATAAAAAAAGAAAACAACCATGCGTTTTTTAGTATTTTCTCAAAATATAGTATAGTCTCGGTGGCGCAGTGGGCGAGCGCACGGCCTCTGATCCAGAGGTCCGGGGTTCGATTCCAGACACTGGCTCACACCAATGACTTTTCGAAATTGTTTTCGGAAGTTATGTGTGATAAATATCGATGACTGATGACTTTGTGCCCGGTATGGCAATAGGCTCGCCACCTATTCCATTTGGGACGTAAACATAACGGCGAGACGAGGCTTAACAGCCGCTGCCTACACCTTCGGGTAACAAAAGGCGTGAAGTTATGTTATGTTATGTTATGTTCTCAAAATCATCATTACTTGAGTATCGCTGAATGAAATGTAATCCAATGGCCAATCCAAGACTTACATCCCGCAGTACAGATACAAGGAGTCTGAACGCTAGGTGTACGCTTTTCCATATGATTAATATACAAAATAATAAACCCAAATCTTAGTTCTCTTTTCTGCCACAGGTTGCGCTATAATTTAGAATGTACCGATGCTATTATTATTATTACAAGTAAACACGCGCTGAAAAGTTAAAAGTTAAATTTAAAAATCTCGCTCGTTTTTGTATTATAATATAATTAACGAGTCCTTCTTTGAAAAAATGGCGCGCTCTACATTCGAAAATTGTGTCACCTAAACAGAAACCATTCGTTCAATATTACGTTCAAACTCCTTGCATCTATACTTCGTACCTTATCTGATCACTCTATCAGGCGTAAGTTGTTTACACAACACATTCATAATTGTTTAAGACGTTCGTGTGTGCGACAAGTTGACTCTTCTAGATTTAAAATTATAAGCCACGCATTTTTTTTCTACATTTAGTATTCATCGCTAACTAAATATTAATATTATAATTTTCAGGAGTGGCGGTGGTTCTCATCCATTTATCACCTTGCTATAATGCGTGTATTATCCGTGTTAGCATTGATGATAACTGCAACACTAGCGATAATTTTACGCTGTTGTAATGGCGCCAATATTGACTTCGCTTGGCCTGATGAAGAAGAAGAAATAAAAATCCATCCCGTGTATGGGGATTATACTTTGATACGGAGGAATGTGCGCATTGAGAAAGCATTGGATGATTACGGGTATTCAAGATTCGGCCGAACTGAGGACTGACATAAATACAACACTCACAACCGACATCTGTCCACGATCCAGGATAAAAAATGGTGGCTAAAAATCATGTAATACATTACATTTTTTTGCGACCATTTTGCTTAAAATTAGAGCATATATAATATGCTCTACTTTTGACTATACATAAAAAAAACTGTAGATAAAATATTATTTAGCTACAGTTTTTTTTTTATATAAATGGATATCATTTAGTGAAATTAAATGAAATATTATAGGCTGGTATGATATTTCAAATTAAATGAACAAAATTCAAATGTAAGTGAACTTCTCGTGGGTAGGATATTGTGAGTCTTTAAATCATTCTTTTCATTCATTCTATTTTTACTCTGTCATATAGAAATATGTGTATAGGTAATGTAGAAATTAAGTATGGAGAGATAAATAAAACCTTGTTATATTATTTCAATGAGTATATTATTACCCAATAAATACATTTTACAACAATTATTAATAAAATGGTATTATGTTTTGACAAAATAACTGGTATAATGTTACAACGACCAATGCACATGTACAATTTCATTTAGTTAGTTGTAAATGAAACAATGCATTTAGAATCATTTATATGTAAATTATCTCAATATATAAGGCATGTATTTTGGTTATTCAAATTTAATAAAAGCACTAGATTGCCATTTGTAATTAATTTGACAAATATTAAATTTTAACTTTGAACATTTATTGAATATATGTTTAATAAATAAATGTTCAAAGTAAAAATTATATATACCGTAAATGTAAAAATACATTTACTTTATATATAAATTTCATAATCTCGTCAGAATGAAATTTATAATTTTTATAATATAATAATAACAAGCTCACATAATTTGTTTTTAATTAAAAAAAATATAACAATTTATGTTATGTATAATTTCGTTGTTCAATTAATATCTTATCTATTTTAGTTTTTATATTGGAAATGCCTTATTTGTGTTAATAGTTTTTAATTGAATTTTTTATTGGATTCTATCATAACATGCATTTAATTAAAATATAATTGATATTTATTCATTAGGCACACGTAATATCACTACTATATAATTTAATAATATGAGACTAGTTAGTTCCTTCCCTATGCTAAGTTATAATTTATATTTTATTTACTTTATGAAAGCAATTTGAACTTATTTAAAAAAAACACACACATTAAATTGTTAATTGTACTTGGTGATGGTGAAGCGTATTGTGGAGAAAAAAATGTACGTAAAAATATAATTAAAACTAATAATTATTAATAATGATTTAAAAAAAAGATCTTAATAATAACCAAGTTGCCGTTGACATTCAAAAATATAATAAAACAATAATAATGTATACAATATAAGATAAATTATTAATAATATATATTTTTTATTTTTGTTTATACAGCTTATGTTACAGCATGCCGTGGTGATGTATCATGTTCCCAAGCCCATATTTGAAGGTCTATATTTTTGACTACGTCACTTTTCATGTCTCAAATGATATCTTTCTTCTGACTGTTTCCAATTAGAGCCTGAAAAGAGTACGCTGTTAATATCTATTATTTAGCCAATATTTATATAGAGCCCGGTATGGCAATAGGTTTGCCTAGCTGGCGAACCTATTGCCATACCGGGCTCTATATGGCTTCCGTTTGGGACGTAAACATAACGGCGAGTCGAGGCTTAACAGCCACTGCCTACACCTTTGGGTAGAAAATCGTGAAGTTATGTATGTATATTTATATTACCTTAATGAGGTAGCCTGATATGATGATGGTTATTTATATATATTTTTATGGGATGAGAGGCAAACTAGCAGGCGTGTCAGCAAATGGCAAGAAACAAACGCTGCCCATGGACAACTGAACTGATAGTATTACAGTTGCGTTACCGGCCCTTACAATAAGACATGGAAGGGAATGAAAAGGAGATTGAGAAAAGGGGTTGCGGATACCTCACAAAACGTGACAGGAGACACTTTGGAGAAGTCGTGGTAATTCACCGGTCGAGCCGGCCCATTCATGCAGCAAGGATTTTGAGGATACCAAATCGTCTCTAGCCAGTTTCTTACTAGCTTGAGTTAAGTCCTCAGACTTATTATCACTGATTATGCGGGTATATTACCTTATTCACAAAGTTAACTATAGCAGTGGCCGGTTGTTCAGGTTCCAGTTCCGCGAACACGTGGCACTGGTTATCAGCACCAGATGTAGCTCGAGCCACGAAAGCGAATATTCGTCTGTAATAAAAATTATGCATCGAAGTTGGAGTATATACCTACTAGTTATTATTTCAGTCAAACTATGGTTAGAAATCTAAGATACAATAAAATTAAACAAAATAAACCAACTTTCTCTTTTATTTTTTGTATGATTCTGAAACGACTTTGTAACCTATATTGGATTACATTTTAATGTACAGCTATTTAATTAACTCCACTATAGAATTCCTAATAGCTACATAAACTAAATATTTTCTAGTCTACATTTTGAAAGACAAATAAATAAAATGTCTCACTCACTTTTCTTGGTTCGTTTTACTATCGAGGTAGGTGTACCGCCTCTCGTCGGGGTCGATGCCCGCGTAAGACACCCCGGATGCTGGGTAGTGACGTCGGAAGAACAGTTTGCGCGCCGCGTCCGTTAGAGTGATACCGCCGCCGAACACCTTGAAATGCACCACGTGTGCGACGATCTGTCAAACGAATGAACGAAATTAATCAAAGATTCAAATTTGGAATGAAAAAAAAAAACAATTTCAAATTATTAAAATTTTAAAACCTAGATAGTAATGAATCTGGTCATAGACATAGACCGAGCGTTGGATGAAATTGAGTGTGAAAAATGTGAGTTTTCGGTTTATGGTTTTGAACTCGAAACATAAAAGCATTCTGAATGTTGCAGGAGCCACAATTGGTAAATTTTTGTTAAAACCGCTTAGATTTCTAAGGGGGTGGGCTGTAAAACAATATCTGACTTTATTCAGAATTATAATCTCAATGCTTTTCTGAGTTCAAAACCTCGCATTTTTTCATACTCAACTCCATCCAGCGTCTGCACTAGCACTAGCATTTTGTCTTTTATTTTTGACCTCGTTTAAAACGATTTATCTTTTTGTTGTAAGTACTCAGTTTATAATAGTAATTTTGCTATTATACTTCCATGCTAGTTAAGCTGACAGATTTACCAATGCCTCAATAAAAGAAAAAAAAATTGGCAACAGCAATACTGGTCTTAACATGAAATTCTGTTCTCTTCTGTTGACTTTAAAAATCTTTACTTATATAATTTTGACTTGGAAAAGAGGACAGCAGTGAATACGAATATACATGATTGTTAGTAAATATTGAGTACATTTAGTGGTCTAACCTTCTTCTGCAATATGTTGGTAACAGCTCGCTTGACGGCAGCAGGTCCTGTGAGTGCCTCTGTATTATCAGAGCCCAGAAGTAGTACGTGGCACGCGGCGCCGCTCGCGAGCAGAGCGCGTGCGGCTGCATTCGCTGCCCCTACACCGCCTGACCAGAGGTCTCTGTTGAACAACCATTCTCATGTTTACACCAACCTTAACAGGACTCAAAGATGGAGTTGAGTATGAACAAAGACTTACTTAACAATTATTAAACGATTTAATACATACATAGTATTAATGTATGCAATAATTCTATATCATATACATTATCTTATGCATTTGAAGAAAAAAATTGTCAGATAATACAAAAATAGTCAGATATTAAAAAAATAGTTTTCAGGCTGCGTTTAGTTTGTGAATAAGTTAGTAAAAATATTAATAAGTTAATTTTTATCAAATCTGTCAGGCTTTCAGTGATTCATGAAAATTTTAGAAGAATCAAAAGATCCAAAGTTGACGCTCAGGATTTATGATATTAATTTACAGTCTCAGTGGCCCAGTGGTTGAGCTTCCCGCTTCTGATTCAAAAGTCTTGGGATTGATTCCGGGCTCACGCCAATGATCTCTCAAAATTCTTTTCGGAAATTATGTGTAATAAATAAATATCGACGATGAGTCATGGCATTACACCTTCGGGTAGAAAAACATGATGTTAAGTATGTGTATGTATCACAAAAATATGTACCTTTCCGGTAATTTTAACGGCACTGGCAGCGCTAACGGTGTTACTGTGTGCTGGTAGACGAGTGCCGATAGTGATCCGAATACAGGTTCGTCGGGACATCCCCGTAACCTGACTCCCCTCGCCGTGGGCTCAATGAGGAAGTGCCTCACTCCACCAGGACCACCGGCGCGCACCGCCAGACCGAATGCGCCAGGAAATGAGTTTGAGTCGCGTACAATAAATGCACCTTCTTCAAGTTGGAATAATGCTGATACCGCTGTTGAAATAAATTGTATTCAATTATAATACGATATCAGATATTCTTGGAATCAGGTTAATATCTTGTCAACGTGCACTTATTTTTTTGTAAATATGAAATTAACATTTACTAACTATAAAATACAAACGAACTTCAGGGGATTCCGCATCTGCTTCTGAACCAGACATCGGAGAGAGATCCTTATCCCGGTGCATATTTATGACTTTTCGAAAGTATTTTCGTAAGTTATATATAATAAATAGTTACAAATGAGACTGATAAAAAACTGCATTTGCAGAATAAGAAATAAGCTATGACTTTTGATAAAGATTACATACCGTCGTCCCTGGAAATGTTGGGTTTGTACCAGTACTGGCTGGTGTCACGTGCGAAGCGCACCCGATCTGGGGCCACGTGTTGGGGTTCCGCATTGCCGCTGACGCTGGAGCGTCTCGAACCCAGACTGCCCGACCCATTCAACGTGCGGTACTCTGATTCGGGACTGACTTCGCGTTCCTTCCTATAATTGTTGGATTTTATAAAGTTCAGTATTATAAAACTTATTTGATGAGGTCTTTAATACATAAGCCCAAACAACAAAATTGAGCCCATTATTACGCGTATTAAGTTTAGTTTTATTTCTTTGCATTTTTGGCACGCCCTCAAACATGTCTAGAGGCGAAACAAATATTAAACTGGAAAGTAACGAAATCTAAACTACAATTATGCAGTAGATATCTAAGAGACTTGTTTTAAATCTGAGAGAACATTCTGGGTATCATTGTATCAAAATACTCAGTATCTTTTTCATTTATAAGACATCTATCAAAATAATTTAGTTTAGTTGCATGATGCATCTTATTAATTGCATTATTTAGTTCTATTTCAGACAATTTATTCATACTATTATTGTTATAATAAGGAAGTTGCATTCGGTCATTGTTATTTCATGTTGTACATACCTGGTGACTGACGGCGAGCGTGGTGGTCGCGCACTCAGTGACGGTGTCGGGGTCGGAGGGTATGGGGTTCGTGGGTGCGTTGGAAATGCTGGCGTTCCTGCACGAGATTCCGCCCTGGACTCCACTCTCGACCAACTTTCCGCACGGTCCTTTGAACATATTAAAATGTTAATTTTATACTATTATTATTCTGTATACTTTCTAAAAATAAGATGATGAAAAGAGAAGAAGAAAAAACGAAATAGAAGATAGAAAAAGAAAAGAAACAGGAAAAGAAGAGGAGATTAGAATAGAGCGATAAGAACGAGGAGAATAGAAGTGAAGATAAGAAACAGCAGACGTCACAGCAATAGAACCATAGATATATGATTAATAGATCGGCAGTAGTCACCCAAACAACGAGACCAAAAAATGGGATGTTGATGTGTGAGTGTGTACGTAAAAAGTGCCTCCAAGTGTTAACTTTTACTTATGAATTATAATCATCCTGAGAATCGCTTACTCGCGGTCGCGCTGTCAGTGATGATTAGTAGTACCTACATTTTTACTGACATGTGCCATCTACTACAGTCTGTGATAAATCTATGATTATAACGAATAGAAAAGACATATATCAAATAAAGATGAACAACTCACAACATTGTCAATAGATGGCTCCGCTAACGACAGTAATCCAGGCGCTGAAGTGTTCGTCGGCGTGGACGTGGTACTCCATTCGCGCATCGTCATCTTTTCATACATGAATTTCTTAGATGAGGTTCTGTAACAATATTATTTAATTGTAAATAAAATAAGCTGTTTCATAAAGACATCAAATGACGAAATATAATAGACGTATAACAATAATACAACTAATTTGTGTGGGTTTTAAATTGTTATTCTTGTTTCACCTACTTACTCGTTTATTCAGGTTCACGTCAAGTCTCTTGCAGGGTAGGCAGAGAAATCAGAGCCTCATGTACTTATATTAGGTTTGCGGTAATAGATACATTAAATAATTTGACGTGACTAGAGTTATTCCTTCCAGATAGGGGACATTCATATGAGTACGTTACGAGTGGATTTTAGGGCAAAGAATCATAATGACCATATCAAGATTTTAGCTGATTTTGCCAACAGAAAAGTTAAGTTTTTCTTATGTCAATAAGAACTGTGGTATTATTAGTACCAGGATTTAATTACCTGTCTGGAGCCTGTGGACTTATATGGCCAGTCTTTAGAGGAGTGCGCGTATTCACATGAAGGGGTACACTGAAGTCATCGTCGTCATCTGCAAAAGCTGTTGTGTCGCTGGTGTAACCATCCACTCTGTAACAGACGTGAATGAAGTCAAACATGGTCTAAAAGATATATTATATATTTTTTTATGGGATAGGAGGGCAAACGAGCAAGCGTGTCACCTGATGGTAAGCAACGAACGACGCCCATGGACACCAGCAACACATATAGTGTTACTGTTGCGTTGCCCACCTTTAAGGGATAGGGAACAGGGGATAGGGAAGGATGTGGAAGGGGGTGGGCCTCCGGGTAACTCTCTCACCGAACGACACCCGGCATGAGCCACTTTACGTCGATCTTCTGAGAGGTCGTGGTGTTTCACCGGTCGAGCCGGCCCATTCATGCAGCGAACTGCTTGGCTTGCTTGGCTTGATATAAAAAAAAATCTCTTCTCTACCTCTACCCGCAAAGAGTAAAGATAAAAACTATCTAATAGAAACACTGTAACTTCTATACTATTCTATAGAGTTACCTTTTTTATTACCTGAAGACGTAATAAGCGGCAGTTCAGATACCGACTTTTTTTTATATGTACCTGTCTCGGTGGTCCAATGGTCGAGCACCCGCTTCTAAATCTAGACGTCACGGGTTTGATTCCTTACACTGGCTCACACCATTGACAATTCGAAGTTCTTTTCGCAAGTTATGTGTGAAAAATGTCGATGACTAAAAACTTTGTGCCCGGTATGGGTAGTAATAATAAGTTCACTATTTATTCCATTTGGGACGTAAACAGAACGGTGAGACGAGGCTTAACAGCCGCTGCCTACACCTTCGGGTAGTAAAAGGCGTGAAGTTATGATATGTATGTTTGTTTTTGATATCTTGGATGGGGTAGTGGCACATGACTGTGTACACCAAAAAGCGGTCCAGTGTTCAGTTTGATTCTCCTCCTTACCTGTGACTAGCTGAACGACGCACATGCCTGGAAGGTGCAGTATCCCACTCGAGCGGTAGTCGAGCGACTCTCTCCCTGGCTTCTTTCCTCTCGCGTAGTTTTTGTTGTTGTCTTTGGAGCCATGTCAGTCCTGAGCTGCTTTCTACACTGCTTTCAGATCGTCGCGGTTCCCTTGCACGCACACTTTCCTGCCATCCCATGGAACTCGCTGACCTCCACGTGCCATTTTCTTGGGATGTTTTCCGTACACCGTTTACCGGTCGTTCCGCCCATTCCACTTCTCCGTTCAACCATCTGCTGACAACAATCACAGAATTGTAAGTAAAAAAACATGCACAAAATAGGTAGTAACCAGTTTTTACGACAACTTGTTCAGCTGTTTTGTTTAAATTTCAATTTGTGTGTAGGACTTGAAGGTCTAACTGATCTTATTATGGCGATGGAAAACCTTGTATTGGCATGCCAAGAATCTTTAATCGGTGGGTTGTTTCCTATTAGGTATGCATAAGTCATTATATTATTTATAACCTATATTATATTTTTACTATTAGAATCTTGTCGAGCAAATTGACCTAACTTAAATAAGTGCAGCTATATTATACTTGAATTTGTCCAGTTGCGAGCGCACGGCCTCTGATCCCGAGGTCCGGGGTTCGATACCAGACACTGGCTCACACCAATGACTTTTCGAAATTGTTTTCGGAAGTTATGTGTGATAAATATCGATGACTGACAAACTTTGTGCCCGGTATGGCAATAGGTTCGCCACCTATTCCATTTGGGACGTAAACATAACGGCGAGACGAGGCTTAACAGCCGCTGCCTACACCTTCGGGTAACAAAAGGCGTGAAGTTATGTTTATATATATTATATGTTTATGTCCAGTGGTACAGTGGTCGAGCACACGGCTTCTGATCCAGAGGTCGCGGGTACAAATCCTTACACGGGCTCACACCAATGACTTTTCGAAATTATATTCGGAAGTTATGTGTGATAAATATTGATGACTTGAAACTTTGTGCCCGGTATAACAATAGGTTCGTCACTTATTCTATTTGGGACGTAAACATAACGGCGAGACGAGGCTTAACAGCCGCTGCCTAACACCTTCGGGTAACAAAGGCGTGAAGTTATGTATGTATGTTTATGTTTGTCGTGAGAATTTCTTGAAATTGTAAAGCTCATCAAAGTCTAGCACCTCAGCGTGTTATGATATGATATGTAGGGGAGGATTTTTGATTGTCTGTCTCTCTGTTTGTGCCGGCAAGTCTCTGAAATGACTCGACAGATTTTGATAGGACTTTTATTGGCAGTTAGCTGATGTAATAAGAAGTAACTTAGGCTACTTGTATATTAGAAAAAATCTTTTATTTACTCATTTTATGCTTTTGAGGAGAAATAAAGTTCACCGGGTCCTTTGTTTATAGTAACGAGTACATAACATGTGAACAGTTTTAATGTGCAAGGAACGAAGGGTTTTGACAGTGAGGTCTTTATTAGAAAGTAAACAGTGTATCAGCAGAATGAGTGAGTGAGTGAGGCGACGCAATGTCGTGGCCGGGTCGACACACCCGCCCGTTTATGGAGAGGTTTATCTCGAAATAGTAGCTTGTTTGGGTCATGGCGGCGCGACGCAATCACACACCATACGCACCGACTCAAATCAACTCAAGAATTGCAAGTCAACATCTGGTCTTATGACTTTTCTAATTCATTTTATTTAGAAGATTGAGACATTTTATTTAGGACGGGATTTGTGTCTGCACACATAAAATCCGTTGTTACATTAAATTAACGAGTTGTTTGATGGATTTTAATTAAATTAGGGTCGAGTGTATGCTTTACTGGATAATGTTTGTTGTTTGCTTTCGTGGCATTTAAAGTGGGAATTAAACACCGATTCTCTTTCAATCTCTTTGTTTTCCAACCATTCGAAGTTGGCACACTTTTGTTTTCACAGCTCCATTGACTCGCATGAATAGTCCTGACATAGATTTTTGCAGAATCTTTTGTAGCAGATTAGTTGGCATTTAGTATAGTATCCTCCTATTATAGGGTCAGTCAGAAGAGGCAACTAAGGTATTTAATCTGACCAATTTCGATATTTTTGGTATACATTAGTGAAGCCTATATGAACAGATTGTTAATGATTTTTAGACGACTACGGACGGAAACTTTTCCAAACAAAACAACAGCTTCCGATAATAATGGCGTGACCATTCAAAAAAATCCATACTTACACTTTACAAAAAAATACTTCTATCTACTTGGATTTTCTATCAAGTTATTTATTTCACCCGAAACATTAGAAAAAGCAGTCTTATTTATGAACTCTTTGTATATCAAGCAAGAGAAAAAAAGTTCTGTTTGCATATTAATAATGTGATATCCTGTGGCCCAGATAACATAAACATATTCCATAGGAGTTTTGGCGGGACTGTGGAAGAGACATGTCCGCTATTTGCATTATTTTCTCAGATTTGTGTTTCAATGGATATTATTGAATAAAATTCGTGGCGTTTTATTCAATAAGTGTTCGTATATGAGTGCAAATGTGGGAAATGGTGTAGGTATCGTGTTTAGTGTGCTCTTCTACATTCCCGTCAGGACTCCCTCGGAACATCATGCATAAAGTGCCACGACTTTATGGATGATTAGGTTAGGTTAGGTTAAGCTTTAGGGTTAGGCTAGGTTAGGTTAAGATTAGTTTAGGTTAAGAATGATGCTGTTAAATATAAAATAAGACTCGACTTAAAGGTCCTAGCAACCAGGTCGTTAAATTATATATAAATATATATATATAACATATTCCATAAAAGAGGAAGAGTAATATATACCGTACTTTTGTAGTACTTACAGACAAGTACAAAACAAACGTCATGCAATGTTGTGGAACAAGCGAATTGATACTCGGCTTGGCCTCAGCCCACGCCTATCGCTGACTCAATTAAACTACGAACTGCTTCCGTTCCTTAATGTATTGCAAACGATTCTAAACATAGTCACAACATTCTGTTCATAGTTTTAATAATGTACTGAAATACTTAGAGATATTTTTCATTGCTATGTTTTTTCATTAGGCCAGTTTTGGATAGGCTAAAGCTTTGCGCCATACTGCCTTGTCTGTCGTATATTTTTTTTTGGAAATAACATACTTAAAATAACCTAAACTAAGTCAAGCTAACCTAAATTAATCATCCATAAAGTCGTGGCACTTTATTCATGATGTTTCAAGGGAGTTTTGACGACAATGCAGAAGAGCACGCTACACACGATATTTACACCATTTTCCACATTTGCACACATATACGAACACTTATTAAATAAAACTCTACAAATTCAATAATATCCATTGAAACACAATTTTTAGAAAATAATGCTAAGAACGTACATTACTCTTTTACATTCCCGCCAAAACTCCATTTTATTGCTAAGTAAGAAAGAACCATTGGACTACAGCGACAATCGAAAGTATGCCAAGATTTTGCTTGGCGTATGAAATTTGCTTACGAAATCTGACACCGTCATTATGAGGAACTGTCATAATGACGGAACTTCATTTATATGTCAACTGTAACAGGTAACTATGTTATGGATTAAATATATATATGTATATATATATATATTTAAATATACACAAAGTGTAAGTGCTCTGATTACATTCCATTACGGTGATACATGATTGACAACACACATGTAACGATATCTTGCCATTTATCAAACTGTCAATCAAGTTAGTCTTCAATTGAATCACGGACGCTATTGTTTATTGTTTGTTTGGTATTGTGTTTTATAATATCTTTATTTAGTAAATGTTAAGTGTCTCTATGGTCCAGTAGTCGAGAATCCGCTTCGGATTCAAAAGTTGTGGGTTCGATTCCGGACTCATACCAATGATTACGCGGAATTCTTTTCGGAAGTTATGTGTGCAAAATATCGATGATTGACCACTTTGTGCCCGGCACAAACGTGGTATAACGGCATTGGGCAACCTACTCCACTTGAGACGTAACGTAACGCTTCGGTTTTAACAGCCGCTGCCTATACCTTCATGTACGAAAAAAGCGTGAAGTTACGTTTAATAAATGTTGCACACTTCGTTTTAATATGTTGATTTCGAATTCGAAGCCAAATGCAAAGATTAAAAAATACGTATCAGTCATAGACATATGTTAGCCAGGATTCGAAACCCCATCTTCTTGATTCAGAAGTGGGGTGCTCGACGATTGGACCACCGATACTAGATAAGATACGACTATATAATAATAAAATATAACTACCTAAAGTAATAATTGAATTTATGTTAATAGTTATGTCAAATTACAAACATAACATAACTTCACGCCTTTTGTTACCCGAAGGTGTAGGCAGCGGCTGTTAAGCCTCGTCTCGCCGTTATGTTTACGTCCCAAATGGAATAGGTGGCGAACCTTTTGCCATAACAAAGTTTTCAGTCAGAATGAAGAATGTCAAATTAAACTATATAGAATAGAATAATTACGACGTAAATACTACAACACTTTAACAGATACCCACGTGTATTTTTTAATATATATAAAACATTGAATCGATGTTATTTTACACCCACAGAAATCGATCACCCACGCCCAATCGCATAATTGAATGATTAACTACTGACCGATTATTTTGTTAAATATTTGATTAATCCTTTTAAGTGTTTGATACAATTATTTTGAGTTTCTTTACAAATTTGCTGTACTTGTTCGGATGAATGTTTTGTAATCGCGCTATGAGAAATGATATTAATAAGAAGATTGAAAATAAATTACTTCCTAAAAGTACATGTATTGTATAAACATGTATTGTACTTACTTATTTGGAACCTATATTATATATTGAAAAATGCAAATATCATACACGCTCTTTTTTTGGCAATTTTTATAGTCAGTTTTTATGCTGGGTTTATATTATGACTGGTTTTGTAGGTATTTGTATTTTTTTTTTACAAGAAAGCTTAGTAATTTATTTAATATCTAAATTTAACAACGACTGTAAATAAAGTTTAAAGATTTTTTTGCATACAAATAACGCTATTTACACGGAAAGCTTGTAGCAGATTCTTTTTTAAAATCAGCTGTGACACTTGACAGTTATGTAAGAATTTTAAATACAAGTATCAAGTAGATTTTAATAAAAACTAGTTAACCCAGCGCTTTGTTTCTCCTCAGAAGAAATAAAAATGGTAATTGTGAGTTATCCCTAAGAGATAGATATACACCATCGCGGACTTTTTTGTAGACCTTCATAATATGTTTATTAGTGTAGTACATTGTTTTGATCTATCACATAGGGTTCAGCCAGCGTTTGCAATTAAAATGCTAAAGCTAGGAAATTAACACTTTAAATTGAATACATTATACATGTACCTACTATACATACGAAACTGCCACAATAGTTTCAAAGATATAAGCATTTAAGGGGACAGACAGCGGAAAATGACTTATATTGTATGATATTCCTAAATTGAACTTAATTTATGGAAAGCATGATATTTAATTAACCAAATTAAATTTATACAACACAACCAGACATCTAGAGCAATTGAATGGTGGCTATGATTGGATGGCCTATAATTTTATGAGGCTTCTTTATTGCCTGCGTTGAATGAAATGCGGCTAAATAAATTAGTCATGATACATAACTGAAGCTATTTGTTTCAATAATTCATTGTATCAAGCATTAAAATGATTGCAAGGACATTACAAATGATAATAAAATCATAATGATCTCATTAAAAAAACAACCAAATGTCTCATGGGAATATGAATGTAACACAACTAAATTTGGTCTCGTTTTATAAATAGATGCAGTTTTTTTTTGCTGTTGTAACACATATACAGGAACATATGTTTACGTCTGGTGTCGAATAAAGATGTTTTGATTATATTAAAACACCAATATTAATGCGTTCGACTTGACCTCTACACAAAAAAAAGGTAAACAAATGATGTAAATATAAGATACGTAGATTCTTTAAGAACTAGGAACTGGACTTAGTGTTTGTAATAGATGTATGTCTAGGTAAAGTATGTGCTTTAGCGAGAATTAGGAAAGGCAAAAACATTACTTTTAATTTTCCCGTAATTTAAATAGACTCTTTGGAGATAAACTCTTTTCCATCAAAACTGAAACTGAGACGAATGTTTGATGACAGATATAAGTCTCTCGCCTTAGCCATAAATCGGAAGCTCGAACTGGTATCAAAAGTTATCTTTTATATAGTTTAGATTTTCGTAAAAGTAATTACGCTACTAGATATTAAATAAAAGAATACAATATTTAATTTGTTAACACTGACCTGCCATTACGTATAGGTGAAGCTGGAGGTGGTACCGCTGTCGAGATCGTTGTAGTAGTGATATCCTCGTGTGACAGTTTTCTGAGTGTCCGCGGTGAGAGTGGGGTATGAGAGCGCGGCGAGGGTTGTTCCGGGGTGATGGTGCGCTCGTCATCATCGTCTTCGATCGGCCTATAATTGCGATCATTGCCAAGCGCACGGCGCACCAGCTCCGGGCTGGCGAGGCGGTTGGATGTGCGCAACATGCCGGGCCTCAGTCCGGGTGCTCCGTATGTGAAGGGCGCAGAATCTGCGCGTGCGTGATACGGTATATCAGGCGGTCGGTCGGCGTGCGACTGCGGCTGAGGAGTTTGCGGCGTCGGAGGCGGGTCGGGTAGCGCGCTCACCGTTCTCAACATGTCCCCGAGCAGAGCGTCGAGCTCGTCCGGGGGACTGGGGGCGGCGCGGCGCCCCGCTGACGAGATACCCGAGTCCATGGACGCGCTGAGCGGAGATGCGGGCCCTCCACCGCCCGCGCGCACCACGGTCGCGTAGATCGAGCCGTCTAGAGGTCCGAATGTATGCGCCGCCTCACCACTCTCCCCGACCTCTCCTCCCGAGCCGGAACACTCCGCACTGCCGTTGTTATCACCTGTACAGAATTGCAACGTCTCAAAACACGTTCGCTTATCGCTCTACATTGGAAGATTCTTGCGCATAAATTTAGCGTAATTAAATATCACGCCTTCAGGCTATATGTACATGTGTCTAGACGATATCTTAGTTAAGAATTACTTTTAGGTACATTGAATGTGTGAATCGTTCTATTAAACAAGTGGGGCCTCATCTCAACGATATAATAACGGACTTAGCTGATCTGTAATTCTCTGCTGCACGTTGTACAAGGTTAGATTTGATTACCGTAAAGATAGCTTACGCAGTTGTTGTTACATCTATACATACATATATTTAAGCGATTAAAAATAACTCATTTATAAGCTATCCTGTCTTACAAGAAGGGCTTATTATGAAAGAGCCTTTCAAATCGCTTAGATTGTATAATCTAAAAAAGGACTAAACTATGTTCCCGTTACTCCAGACGTGCAGAAACGCAGTAAGGTGCTCTTTGATGAAATATCCGTCTATAAGACGACTTACTTCAACTGCCTTAGTGGGAATGTTACAGCTAAAGTTGCAACTAGAATTCTACTTAATAATCATAATTGTATCATTTATGATTTTGTGAGCATTATTTAGCCTAACTATGAATTAATTAAACTTTTTGTGACATTGGAATTTGAACTTTAATGCCCAAACAAACTGTTTATTCTTATGCTAATAAATAGCAAAGCTCATTCATTTTGCTAAGTATCAAAGTTTATACATAATAAATATATATACAATATGCAAATAAGGAGAAATTACACTATTAGCCAACCGTCATTTGCATAACGAGTCCGAATTAAATAGCTTCGAAGTTTGTATCTTATAATAAAATAATTTGGACATTAGTTTTAAAGCCGCAAAAGTTCGTTAATACACGAACGAGCGTTGGCGCCAACACGATTTAGTCTCGCGATTGTCGCATTTCGTAACTGTACTAAATATATGGTTGTCAATAATGTAATTAGTGTAAAGATATTAGACGTCAGCGGTCGATGTCTATCGGGCCACTGTTAAGTAAGGTGTGGTTATTTTTGTGTCGTCAACAAAAATACACACAACGAGTTCGAGAACTGCTCTTACGAAATATGCAGCATCGCAGGAAGAGGATGTACGCTATACCTACACTATACTACTAATATAATGCTTCTAATACACGCAAAACAAAACTTATAACATTATAAAGAAGATCAGATATAAGTATTTTGTTCCAAATGAGAAAAGTTTAGTTATTTTTTTATGAATTTTTAAATTTGGAATGCATCTAAAATTAATATCGTAAAAAAAGTTTTTATTACTCATAAAATAATTGTCTCTGTAAGAACTATACCTAGTTGGATTAAATTCAATTTCCGAGCTTTTATTTAATTAATTATTGAAAACGAGCGTGTCCAATACGTCTCATGGTCACGGTAGTTGATCCAAATGAATGAATGCGATGCGTCACACCCACCTTCTTGGTGTAAGTATAGTATATTATATGGGTATATGAGAAGAACTAAGATTGCTAAGCTTTGCTGTATATGGTTGTATTTTTCAACAATGTCATACGATAACTGTCATATTTACGAAGGTGAACTAGTACCGGTGTGCCAGGTCGCAGATGATGTCATCATACGACCAGACTTCACAGACCTTGCGTTTCTGCGAACTCTAAGCATATAACCTGTGCATCATTCTTGACCACGCCACGCTACGTTCAGCTATCAGTTAGTGGTCGTTATCCGTCGAATTCTAAAACCGGTTTTTGTATTCTTTTCCATTTTTTTTTTCTTCGCGAAGAATGCGGTTTATTTCGAGCGAAATTTGCATATTATTTTGTTTATTTTATTTTTCTGACACCACGAACTGGAAAGGCGATCAATAACGATTGATCACGCGTCTCTTTAACAATTATGAATAAATTTATTATGCAGTGAAAACTTATAAATATAAATAATGGCTTTAGATGAAAAATGTTAAGCATAAAATATCATTTATTCTAATGTAATATTTTGTCAATGTTTATTAAAAAGACAGCATTTAACGTCAATGGCTTGTGTTACTGGGTACATAATCTCAGGGTAATCAACAACACAAATAAGGGGGCGTCCATAAATTACGTGAGATGTTTAAGGGGGGGAGGGGGTCGAGTCAAATCTCATCTAATCTTACGTTGGAGAGAGGGGGGGTCTCGGCAAATATCACGCAATTTTTTTTCTGATTGAAACAAAAAAAAATTATACTATTTTGGTCTATTTAATCCAGATTGTACATGCTTAAGATTTAATCTTAAGCGTAATCGTAGTACGATTAAGATCATTTACTAATTCGTTCGAAAAAAACTTTAAAAAACTTTCATTATAATTAAACTCTCAGCAATATTGATTACTAGTCTTAACTAGTCGTAAATAAAAGGACGATGCAAATTTGTTTTTTTCTTTTTACAATAACAATCCAACGCGTTTACGTAAGAAACTCACATTTTGAAAAATCTCACGTGAGATTCGGGGATGGGGGAGGGGGTTGAATAAAATCTCACGACATCTCACCAGGGGGGGAGGGAGGGGCAGAAAATTTAAAAAAACACCTCACGTAATTTATGGACGCCCCCTAAGTACAATAGAGTCTTACTTTATCTTGCTATATCTTGGTGGGATATGAGTCTGATATTAAAATATCTTCGGCATAAATATTATTCAAACCTTGAGTGAGTTTACATTAGTTTGTTTTTGCCATGTGCAATATATCAATGTATTTATAAGAATGTGTGCGAATCCAAATAAATATGTATGTGTTATAATTTTGAGTTTCATTTTTCGATTTTATATTTTTTCCATCTTTCTTTTATTACTCAAAAGTTGGTCGGTATGCAGTTTCTTCGTATTTGGAAATTAAAATATCTGATCTCTAGAGCAAACCTATTCTCTAAAATCGTTTATTATTAGTTAAATCATCGATAATATATATTAGATAATATGATAATTCGAACCCGGAACTTTACTAGTCAACTAGGCATCGAAACGACAAACATTTAATAAGCAATATTAAAATATACAATTATAACTCGCTATAATTTTGAATATAAATAGAGTCATTATAACAGACAAGAAATTAATTGGATCATTAAAAAATTTAAAATGAGAATTTATATATGTAACAAGTTTCAACATGTCTTAAATATTGAAACTAAACTTGGACACGTTTATCATTTCAAGTTGATTAAATGTATAGATGAGAGAGACGTGTCATTGCACTCAATCTTTGTATCAAATTAGTTTTAATGTGTAACGAATGAATTTTTGTTAAGGGCATGAACTGTCAAGTGGATAGTGGACATTCATCAGCGATTCACCACGCTCGCCAATTAGCGGGCGGCCGCAGCGCCGGAACCGATTTCAATCATGTTCCGACTTTAACACTCAACACACAATATATTGTTAACATCTAGAGAAAGTCTATTGTATCACAAACGAAGGCTTTGACACATACACGCCTCATTAATTTTTTAAAACTATACAATTTATCACCGTCATTAAACTTTACATATCTACGAGAGAATACAATTGAATTGTTAGGAAATTGTTATCAACATCACACTCACCTCCTATTTTGTTTATGTCGGGTTAATCACTGAATGTCAGAGTTAATGTTCCTTTCTCGACTTAAATATTTATTAAACACATTTTATTGAAATTAAAAAAATATATATTTGGTTAAGTTTTCACAGACGCGAAAGTTAGTCAATTGATAGATTGCGTGCGAGTGTGTTGGACGCGCTCCGTTTGCGACGACGCTGGGCGCAAGGCGGATGGCGACTGGGCGGGATGCGGGCAGCGGGCGGACGTGGGGCGGGCGGCGGTCGTCCAGGGCGCCAGACACACTGACACTAAAATAGCCAACACCTGCACGCCGCACAAACCACGGACCGCCCGTTAACCGGTGTAGTTAGGTCGCTTTGTCAACACTACTGTCCCACTTTTTGAAGATATGTCATAATAATTATGATATATCTTTAAACAAAAAAAATCTCTACCAAGTTAGGACAGGATGTTCACGAATAACAAATGGTTATTTTGGTTCATAATATTTAGTTTATATTTAAGAAATTTTTTGATGTGGGACAATCGGTGGTTACGAATACTAACCTCTGCATGTTCTATGCTTAAGAATAGCTTTTTTATAGCAGAAATGTATTACAGCACTCCATTTGAAATCTTTTTTAAAAATCGGTATTGTCTGTTAGAACATCAGATAATCTCAGAGATTTCTAACCCGTTTCTAATAAATATTTATGAACTTAGTTTCCCGTTTTATTTTATTAAGTCCCTTTATTAATCATCATAGCCAAGGGAGCGCAGGAATAATAAATAAATCTTCAGAGTTGCGTCAACTTATTTAATCTGAAACCTGACCGCTGACGGAGTTAGTATCTAGGAATAGGAAATAAATACAGCCCTTAGTATTTTTAAATCGAATACTGATTTTTATTGGAACGCAGTTCCTTATTTATTTATATTTTATAGGTTGACGTGAACGAATAAAAATTGTTAATTTATTTCTTGCATTTATTTTCAGGTTATGGGCACAGTGTCACGATTGATTGACAGAAAATAAATCGTTTACGATATTCTATAATAAACATTTGAAAGAGTACAACCCTATTTGTGAAGTTTTATATTTTATTTTTATGGAAAGTAACGTACAACCAATTTAAAATAGAGTTGTTAGTAGAGAAACGTTCATCAAAGGGATAATTAAATTTTCAGTAAATCTTAAATGAGTTCGACGCGCAACGATTTTGGAACTCCATGACAAATTTGTGTCATGTCTTAAATAATCTTAATTGACATAACTGACAGATTAGTGACATGGCAAAGCTGCGCATGTAAAACTCACACAGAACTAGCGTGGCCGGAATACCTCTATTCAAGTAACTTTATGTCGTACGGATTTTTATGGGATAGTGAGCAAACGACCAAGCGAGTCACCTGGAGTAAGTGATAAGAGCCGGGCATGGAAACATTTATGTTGCCAACCCTGGCTGTGGGGGTAAAGATTCGGGAAGGAGGGGGGGCTGCTGATGCCTCTCTTACCGAAAGAAGTGTTTCATAATCCACTTTACGTCGACATTCTGAGAAGTCGCAGTATTTCACCAGCAGTGTCGGTTCAATTATGCTGAGAAACTGCATGGCTCTACCGCTCGATTTAGTGGTAGACTTATAACTTCGTAAATAAGTCTTAGCGATATTGTAGCCAGTAATGACATTCGGATAATCCAATTTGACTAAACTAAAACTAAACACGTGTTGCCTCTCATAAAAATATACATAAACTTCTCATGGCCTAATATAATAAATATTTAAATAAAATGTATATACGTGTTACTTTAACTAATGAGCGACATTTATTTTCCCCGCGGACCGGGAGCGTACGTTAATAACCCACGTGAACTGACTGGGTCGTTTTAATGGGAACTACAATGTAGGTATTGTGTTTTATTTATTGAACTTATTAAATTGTGGTAGAGCTCGCTCGTCTCAAACGGTGAAATATCACGACCTCTTAAAATATCGGCAAAAGTGGCTCAAGCCGCGTTTCGTTTCTTCTCTTCCGCATACCACTCCCGATCCCTTCCATGTTCCATGCTAAGGGTCGGTAACGCAATTGTAACACTATCTGTGTTCAGGTGTTCATGGTCGTTGGTTGCTCACTATAGGGTGAGATTCACCCGCTTGTTTGTCTCTTATACAATAAAAACATCTAAATAAGACAATTCCGCGCAATATTTTTTTGTTAACTGGGCAGATTCAGGTTCTAGAAAGGAATGTAAGGAAATATTTTAAATTATTTTATTTTATTTATAATATTTATTTTCCTTTTCGCAGATTCGTCGAGATTTAATTAGGAATTATAAAACACTTGTTCATTATATTAATTATTGAAAAATAACCAACAAATATAGCTAAACTGCTACTTCTAAACAAGCAGCTTAATAATGTTAAAAACTATTAAAAACCTGTCTCGATGGTCCAGTGATCGAGCTTTTTCGCTTTTAAATTTAAAGGTCGCGGGTTCGAATCCTCACACTGGCTCACACCAATGACTTTTCGAAGTTCTTTTCGGAAGTTATGTGTGAAAAATATTGATAACTGAAAACTTTGTGCCCGGTATGGCAATAGGTGCGCCACCTATTCCATTAGGGGCGTAAACATAAAGCTTAACAGCCGCTGCCTACACCTTCGGGTAGAATAAGGGGTGAAGTTATGTAATGTTATGTTACGTACATACATAACTTCACGCCAAATCCCTTGCGGGGTAGGCAGAGAGAACGGAGCGCCATAAGGCACGATTCTTACACACCTCACTCGCTTCGTTGACTTTCATAACTCGTCTCATTCGCGTTGGTTTTTGAGGCTCCTAACATCACCTTCCTCCAGAACACGTTCTATTTGGTCATGGAATATTGGTTATGTTATGTTTATATTAAAATCCATTTTTTTTTTAATTTCGTAATTAGTAGATTACAAGTAAAATATTTTTTCTGTTTTTTATTATTACAGTATATTATTATGTATGTATTTACCTTGAAGCATTTAATCTTTAAAGGGATAGGCAGCCTTTTCACGTGATATATTTGGTTCGATGGAATAGACGGTGTGACTATATATCGAACACAGTTAGCCTAGTTATTACCAACAATTGTTGTTAGTTACCAACAATTTTCCGAAAAACTTTTTGTGGTTGAAAAAATATCTTCTAAGCATCAAATGAATACAAACGCGTGAAAATTTGTGTCATAGAGAAGACAAAATAACTAAAATTTTAACACAAGATACATTTGACAATACGTGATTAGCATTTAAAAAAGACATAAAGATAGAACGTGCTGGCAGGTTTCCAATTTATCTAATTCTTTATAATGTAACTAAAACTTCAAGACATTTTACTTGTTTAATTCTTAAGTTCGTGTAACAAAACAACAAGACTTTTACCGGCCTCATTAATATCTAAATAATGTTTGGAAAGGTAAATTATCGTTTATTTGAATTTTACATTGAACAATTACCATCCCAATTTCCAATTTGGAGATTGATATGATATTCTATATGTAAAAGTTATTACAGGAAAAAACTATCTTACTCAGCCTACACTTTGTCTATAGTGTGTTTTATTTGTAACTTATTATCTAAAGTCAACAAAAAAATAATTCGTAATGCAATACATTCAATGAAAATAACCTTAAATAATGTCCAATTGATGTGGCGGTCATGTAAGTAATGTAAATAGATAAAGAACAGTGGGAGCGCCAATACCACGACCACTCAGAAGATCGACTGAAAGTGGCTCATTCCGTGTTTCGTTCGGTGAGAGAAGTACCCGGAGGCCCATCTTCCTTCCCATTCTACTCTCTTAATGGTCGGCAACTCAACTGTAACGCTATATGTGTTGCAGATATCCATGGGCGACGCTAGTCACTTACCATCGAGTGACACACCAGCTCGTTTGCCCTCCAATCTCATAAAAAAAAGAAACTCCTTACGTAGTAGTAGATGTTCTCTGTTCTATATTTAAATATACATAAACATAACTTCACGCCTTTGTTACCCGAAGGTGTAGGCAGCGGCTGTTAAGCCTCAACTCGCCGTTAACGTCCCAAATGGAATAGGTGGCGAACCTATTACGATACCAGGCACAAAGTTGAAGAAGCCGTGTGTTCGACCACTGGACCACCGAGACTAACTAACTATCATTAAACAAAATTAGGAAAAAAAATAACATACCAGTATCGTCGTCGGTAAGGGTTGACAGTGGTCGTAAATGTTCAAGCGAATCTGCGCGCGCTAGCTCGTCAGGTGCGGCGCGCAGTGGTGCGGCCGGTGTCGGGGCGGGCGCTGGTGCTCCACTTCCACCGGCACCACGGGCGAATACCAGCTCTACTGCGCCGTCACTCGGGAATGACGGATCTGTTTGATTAAATCAATTTTATTACTAATTTCTCTTGTATTATTCCTAAGTAATCGAAAGAATCAAAGGGTTAGTAGTACAATCTATGTCCAAGATTCATTCTGCAATGTTCAGTTCACGAGAGGGATTAACGACGATTAATGATAGTGAATTTCATGTTTTTAAAATAAAATTAATTTGAAATTCGAAATTATAGCCACACAAAAAAACAAATTGTTTTGAAATGGTCAGTATTACAGAATGGCAATTTTATAGGAAAAGACCATAAAGACCATTAAAATCATAAATAACTAATATTCACTATCATAAATGGAACAACTTGAGTCAAAAGATTAACACGCCTAGAACAATTGATATTTAAAGTAATATTCGCAACATTAAGTACAGAGATCGATATAGTACAGTGAAGCGTGCTTTTAAAAGAATTTTTGATTGCATCAAACCCAATACTATCATACATTTTGTATGACATTTGCTACTTAATACTTTGCTACTTATGTAAAAAAAACGTTATGTGCATTAAGCACTGTCTTAAAAAAAAAACAATAAAAAAACTACATTGTATGCTTTAATCTTAATAAAAAAAATATTTTATTTATTTTAGGTGCTACGTAAAAATGATAATTAAGAAAAGCAAATAGAGGTTTATTGATTTTTAATTTTATATTATATTCACATAATTTGTATAAAATTGTATTTGTGTCATGACTCTGTTTAAAAATATTATCGGCTTCTCACTACGTAATAAAACAAACATAACATAACATATATAGGCAAAATATGTACGATCAAAGTTCAAGTCGATATCACCTATGGATAGGATATTTCCAAATTATGACAATTTTAGCATTATTACAAAATATTTTTATAATTATTTTCAAGGATATATACTAAATTTCACACCAAATCCCTTGCGGGGTAGGCAGAGAGAACGGAGCGCCATAATACGATTCTTACACACCTCACTCGCTTCGTTGACTTTCATAACTCTTTTCATGCACGCGCGTCGATTTTTGAGGCTCCTAACATCATCTTCCTCCAGAACACGTGTTATTCGGTCATGGAATGTGTGTGTCTTGGTAAATATTTACAAGAATTTTTTGGTAAATAATAAAAAAAAATATATAAAAGTTTAATATAGAATATTGCATATCAATAATAGTAATAGAAAGCAATAATGATTCATAAAATAAATTCTTTTTGGAATAGAATTTATTTTACGAATCATTAACTGGCAGTTTAAAAATAATAATCGAAATACAGTTATGTGTGGCATTTATAAGTGCGATAATGGATATATTGTAATACTTATATTTTTACCTTGTCGTAATCCTTACCGCTCTAATAAAACCTATTGTCAAAATTACTTTTAAATTACCGCACTGTTTCCTTACCTTTCTCATTAGCATTTGCTAAGTATTTACTTAAACCGCGTTCGCCAAAATAAAAACAAAAATAAAGTTCGATATTGTAATGAGCATTGGAGAAATTGTTACGTATTTTATTTAACTTTGATTAGAATCATAACATCCAAACAATAATTGAACTGTAAAGCATGTAACATTTAGTGATGGCGTGTATGATATGTTTACCGTGCACAGCGTGGTCTAGTTGTTGTTTGGTGAAGGACAGCGTGTGATCAGTTACAGCGCATGTGTGGAACTGACACGCGAACACTAGATGGCGCTGGGCGTTGTGCGCGTGCGCAGACCGGCGGTACGCGCGCACCACCACGTCCCCGCGCAGGGACAGGCGCCCCACGCCCACCGTCCAGCCGCCACCACTCACCATGTAAAGCCCTGTGGGGAAATAGTAACTTTAAGGTAGTATTTGTTTTCTAGGTGGTAGAGTCTTGCAGTTCGCTACATGAATGAGCCACGACCTCTCGGAATACCGGCGTTGCTCGTACCGAGTTTAGTTCGGTGAGAGAGCCATCCGGAGGCCCGATCCCCTTTCCCATTCTACTCCCTTAAAGAACGGCAACACACCACGGTGTTCATGGGCGATGTGCGAGAGCCCACTTGCTCATTTGCCCTCATATCCGATTCGGTGAGTCGAGGTTTAACAGCCGTTGCCTACACCTTTGGGTAGAAAACGGCGTAGAGTTATTGCCAGTAACGCCTTCATACTTTTAAAGATATTATTAATTTAGTTTTACTCTCTATTAACTGTTAATAATTACCAACATAGATTTATCAATATCTATTATTTATAATGTTGTCATTAATAAAAGAATAAGAAATTTGTTGATTTAAATAGTTACCTGATGTGTATACACACACAAAGTTCTCGTATATTTTGAGGAATGCAATGGTCGGTGTTGAGGATGGGGCGAGCGTGCCGGCGACGCTCACGTGCGTCAGATGTAGTGGCGCTGCGTTCACTCTGATCTGACCGGCCAGCAGGCCAGCAAATGTGTCGATATATCTGTTAAAGAGTAGGTATTATACTTTATTTAATTGTATAAACATAACATAACATAACTTCACGCCTTTTGTTACCCGAAGGTGTAGGCAGCGGCTGTTAAGCCTCGTCTCGCCGTTATGTTTACGTCCCAAATGGAATAGGTGGCGAACCTATTGCCATACCGGGCACAAAGTTTGTCAGTCATCGGTATTTATCACACATAACTTGCGAAAACAATTTCGAAAAGTCATTGGTGTGAGCCAGTGTCTGGAATCGAACCCCGGACCTCTGGATCAGAGGCCGTGCGCTCGCCCACTGCGCCACCGAGGCTGTTAATTGTATAAAATAACTTAATACTAACTAATATATTAAATTTATTAGTACAGAAAATTAGGAGAATAACATAGCTTCACGCCTTTCTCTACTCGAAGGTGTAGGCAGTGGCTGTTAAGCTTCGACTTGCCGTTATGTTTACGTCCCAAATGGAATAGGTGGCGAACCTATTGCCATACCGGGCACAAAGTTTTCCGTCATTAATATCGATAACACACATAACTTTCGAAAATAATTTTGAAAAGTCCTTGGTGTGAGCCAGGATTCAAACCCACGATCCTTGGATTCAGAAGTGGGGTGCTCGACCACTGGACCAAGCCAAGACCAAGACTTTTTCTTTGTTAATAAATTAGGAGACTCATTCTCCTTAAGAAAAGTCATCTATTGCCGCAAACGTTTGATAGCATGAATAGTTCAAAATTCAAAAGGATGACATGATACGTCTACCCCTCTGTGAATGGGACAAGGGCAGGAAAATGATGATGATATTAAAATATTCATCTCTCTCTAATTTAAGCATTTCAGTTATTCCCTAAAAATATCACATAATATTATTTCGATTAATGTAAAAATGTTGAAACAATATTTGACTTCTTCACATTTGTATTTTTTTATGGAAGAAGAGAGAAGAATAAATACCGTTTGTTCGAAGGCAGCTGGAAGATAGGCACTCGATCGTCGAGATACCTCCTCATCGCGTATCGGTCTAGCGCGTGTTCCGGTGCACCGCATATCGCTGAATAGTGCATGTATGCAGCCACCAGCACTCCGAGCCTCTCTCTGTTACCCCTGTAAAGTAAAAACAGGCACCAATTTTAGAAATATATATATTCTAGAAGCTTCTATAAAATCTTCTCTTTAGCAGAGCCATGTCTCTGTTTCGCCTCTATGAAATATTTTTTTTTAATGCAAATAAAAAAAATATTCTATAGGAGTTTTCATAATACGTAATTTTTCACAATGATTTAAAAACCAAACAAGTCGATTAATAAGAAATAAAAGCATTCTTGTCTAAAGTTATTGATTACTGACATTTTTTTTTTTATACCAATAACCGTCTCATTGAAGTACAATTGCGTATTAAATTATTTCCCATTGATAGATTCTCAAATAGAATATCACACTTACCACGCTAATAATATGGCAACGTTCTTTGGATGAGCTGCCAGCCAGCTTTCAATATTCTTGCATGCGGCACAGAGTCGTTCCAGTGGTGGAGCAAGTTCACCAGCCCAGCCGAGAGAACGAGCTCGGCCGAATACTCCACGAGCTAGTTGGCCATTGTCACTATCTCTGCTACTTACTTCGAATACCTGAAAGAGAAATATTTTCGATGAATAATATTATTTTATTGCAGTAACGCGTCAAACAAGCAAGCGATTGGTCCCTGATGGTAAGCAAATAACGTCATACATAAAATACACACCTGCAACACAAAGGAGTTCACAGTTACATTACCGGCCTTTAATATGAGAGAAAGGAGAGGATATATATGAAAGAATTCGTCTTTATGGCATTAAAACGCGGTATTAGTCACTTTACATGGATTTTCTTATAGCTCTTGATATTTCACCGATGGAGTCAGACCATTTGTGACAACGAAAATTTTAGAGTTGTCTAGTTTCAATCACATCCTACACGCCGATGACTTTGTCTTGATTCCTTTCTAGGCATGATAACAAATCGGACCAATTCTTAGCTAATAATAACTATGAAACGTGCGATTTGAATTTCCAGATTGGTTGTGCAATCGCTTCAATATAGGTCAGGCTATAAATCTATGGTGGCAACATTTAACGCACAACGGAGTTTCGAAGTTACGGGCGCCATAAACTCAACGACTCGGACACGACTCTGTTTCAGATTTATAATGGTCTTTGTACTGTGTTTATTGCTGTCAGAATAATGCACTAATTCATTATTACTCTAACAAAATTCATTGTCATCTCATTCTCCTTTAAAATACCTCTATGGAATATAATTTTACATATACTTTTAATTTCTTCTTTAAATGAAAAAAAAACTAATAAAAAGTTTTCATGCTAGTACCTGATAGTATAATTATGAGCATTGCTCAAACTCTTGAGAGTGGAATTATGATGATTGAAATGTATCTATAACTTTCCTCAATTAAAGAAATATCTAATATAAAAATCGAACAGGATTATAAGAATCAAACAAAGATTGTCTTTTATATTTATTTATATAAAATAGATAGATAATAGATTTATAGATTAATAGATTTTGCAAACAAAAAAAAAGTAATTTTGCAAAGCAATTTTGAACCTTAAAGAAAAAGATTCAATCAAAAAACCTTATCTATGTACAGAAATCAGCCACAATTTTAGAAGATCTTTCATGTAGTCTAAAATACTATCCTTTATTTTAATAAATTCTTGTCTAGTAAATTACCCACCATAAAATGCTGTCCATGTTTATTGGTTAGCATATGCGCAGCCTGTGCTTCTGCATGCGCATCCCGTTCAGGTAGATGCAAAGCCAGCATCCGCTCAGCTACATAGCAAAGGTCCAACCGCGCACCGGAGCCGCCTGGGTAACTTGCTGACCGACCACCACTCTGCAACAGATTCTACTATTAAAAACGTGTACATCAGAAGACCAGGTATCGTGATATCTACAAAAAAGAGTAAAATGCCACTTTTTGGCATACAACATAACAATGGCTTTGCTCAAGCTCCGAACTAAAAAACAACATACTTAAGTGATTTTTCATTTAGAATAATATAGCAAAATCTAATACATAACACATGACTTCACGCCTTTTTCTACCCGAAAGTGTAGGCAGTGGCTGTTAAGCCTCGTTTCGCCGTTATGTTTACGTCCCAAATGGAATAGGTGGCGAACCTATTGCCATACCGGGCACAAAGTTTTTAGTCATCGATATTTATCACACATTAATAACGAAATTAATGTCCAAAAGTTATTGATGTGAGCCAGGAAAAAAAAAACAAAATACAATTCACATACAAAACCGTTATAATCGAAGAAATACTTGAAGTACATAAATTTAATAAATCTGTTCTTATACATATACCAACACTTCTATTAGAAAGTGGCTACCTAACACAATCGATAGGAAATTGATTGTAATATATCATAATTAAAATATCATATGACAGACATGATTTATTGATAAAGTTTTTGGGTGTTGAATAATTATTTTAGGTTAGTAATTGGTAATGATGAACGAGTGAGAAAAACGGCCAATTACCAACATGAATGAACGAACGTATGAATGAATTTAAATGATTGATTAAACGTTTTACAATCTCAATAAACTATCTCCAATACAGTTATGTTTAATGTCTACACCAACGCATACAAAATAATATAAGACGAAAATCGAATCTCCATATTTCATTATAATAATTCGGTGAACTTTATATTGCTTTACAATCAATAGCTTTTACACAATTTTGTGCAAAAGTAGGAAGAGTAGGAAATTAGTATTAAAATTTCACGGTTTTTAGTACAATCGATTAATTAACTATATTTAAATATTTGCTTTAATTTGCAAATCAAATTTCCTGAAGATCGTTCATCACTCGATCAATAAATTCGGCTTAATAGCCGTAAATAACGATCAATCAACATAATAACACGGCTCTTTGACAGAGTTGGGGCAAATTGAAAACATTTTCCTATAAATATATAATTGTTTGTGTTATAAGTGTTTTCTTAACAAAATATAACAATAAACCGAAAGCGCATACTATATTAATAACAGGTGTTTACTCGGAGCTATCTTCGAACTCATTTTATAATTTAAGCTATTTAACACACTAGCTGACCTGGCGAACTTTCGTTCTGCATCAAAAGTATTTTTACAGCGTTTACAATTAAAGTAAATCACCAAAATTATCAGTTGTTCTTTACTACATTATACATACAAACCAACCCGTTGACACCCTTAACCAATTAAAAAAACCGCATCAAAATGAGTTGCGTAGTTACCGAGATCTAATCATATAAATCATATAACTACAAATCACATAAAACAAGTAATAGAATGATGTTGTATAAGTGTAAAAGGAATTATTAACATTCGATAAATATAGGTAGTTTGTACGTTTTATACGTGTGTATATACAAAAAATAACATATTTATATTAATATCTGGACCAATTTAAAAAAAAGAGTGAATATTCTAGCGAGCTGTGAAAGGACGGTCTCATAAATACACTTCGCGCTGCCTAGCCTATAAGAATCTCTCCGTGAAATCGTTTATGTATATCACCTTCTTGATAATATTATTACACTACACTTATATACAGTATAACCGAGCAATGCTTTATATGGTAAGCAGTACAATTAAACTTAACGGCGTTCCTACGGTTAAATAACATTTTGAATAGTAAAGAGACTGTACAATGTTCATTTTTGTGCCCTGATTTGGATTTCGTTTTGTATTTTTTATGTCAGTTAACATAAGATTGTAGGCGAGGTACATTATTCTTTGAAAGTACCACAAAAATGTGTAGGCGCAGGCGCCATGAATCTTTTATCTTTGCACAGCTCCGTTCAGCTCGTTGTTGCTCTAATCCGATTAATATAATAAAGAGTTGAGCCGATCAATTCGATAAGAATTAAGGCTATTGGAATACAAATTGATGACATATGAAATTGCCAATAAGATTCGATTGAAAGCAGTTGGAAAATATTATTCAAATTAAGTATTTTCGGTGCAATGCTGGCCAGATTTAAAAATTGTAGGTTATGAAGATTAGTTGTAAAAAAAAAACTTAAGTAAATGATTTGTATTTTAATCAGAAGGTAATTAATTATTTCAACGGGAAAATGAGTGTTTGTTGGTAATCGACAAACTGACAGAATGATGAACTGATTTTAACGTTTTATTCATCATTAGAAAGCTTGTTGTATTCTGAAGTAATGTTTGTATATCGGAAAATTGAAATTAATACATAAATCTGTATATTTTATTTCAAAATGCAATTAAAAGATCTAAAACTTCGAGGATTAAAAAAATGAAAGCTAATACTACCCCCAATATACAAATACTTTATACACCAAAAAAACGTAATTTCGCTCCTCTTTCTACTTTAATGTGTAGTGAGCGGCTTTTAAAGCCTCGACTCGCAGAGTCGTTATGGATTAGGTGGCGAAACCTATTAACATAGACAATGTTGGCACACATCTTTTTTTTATGGGGGGAAAACGCGCAAGCGCTTCACCTGATGGTAAGCAACCAACGCCGCCCATGGACACCAGCAACACATATAGCGTTACTGTTGCGTTGCCGACCTTTAAGGGATGGGGATAGGAAAGAACGGGGAAGGGGGGAGGGCCTCCGGGTACCTGCTTAACTGCTTGGCTCTACCACTGATCTCAAACGATTCTTATGGAGCGTCCAAATTATAGCGGAGTGCTCGGAAAAAGTTCCTCGTGCGACTTCGAGAAAGTTCGAAGTGGCTCTCCACATTCTCGTACAACTTCCGAAAGTTCTCAGTCGCTCTACGGTGCCCATCGCTTGCGCACGCATGTTATGGATGCTCAAGTAGCAGCTGCCGTAGTTCGCGTATTTTAATTACGTGAATATTAATCTTCTTATTAAAATTTTTATAGTAACTGATGGTTTCTTTAGTAATCTTAAGATAAATATTTAAATTATTTGAATAAATATTTGTCCTACAAATTAAATGGTCTGATCAAAGAGTCCCCTTTTTCCAACATTTATCGAATTAATTTAGATCTTTATTTAATAGATTAGTATTTATATAGTCTTCTGATACAGAAGCCGTGGGTTCGATTCCAGACTCATACCAATCATTTTTCGGACTTTTTTGGAAAATTATTAATATCGAGGACTGACAACTTTGTGTCCGGCGAGTCGAGGCTTTAACAGCCACTGCCTACACCTTCTGGTAGAAAAAGGCGTGAATTTATGCTTTTTTAGTATTATTATAACTTAACTTTCATATTATCAAATCAAGCGGTGCATTTGTGCATTCTTGTACAACTTCCGAAAGTTCTCAGTCGCTCTACGGTGCCCATCGCTTGCGCACGTATGTTATGGACGCTCAAGTAGCAGCTGCCGTTGTTCGCGTATTTTAATTACGTGAATATATATCACACTAAGATGTGATTAATTTGATCTTTTTACAAAAAAAAATTATAGTAACTGATAGTTCTCTAGTAATCTTAAGATAAATATTTAAATTATTTGAATAAATATTTGTCCTAAAAATTTAAATGGTCTGATCAAAGAGTCCCCTTTTTCCAACATGTATCGAATTAATTTTGCTCTTTTTTAATTGATTTATATAGTCTTTTGATACAGAAGCCGTGGGTTCGATTCCAGACGTATACCAATTATTTTTGTGTCCGGCGAGTCAAGGCTTTAACAGCCACTGCCTACACCTTTTCTGGTAGAAAAAGGCGTGAAGTTATGTTTTTAGTATTATTATAACTTAACTTTCATATTATCAAACCAAGCGGTGCATTATGCTCGACAGAAGTAGTACCTAAAGATATAAAATTAATAAACTGAATTTTCATGATTAGCTTCTTTCGATGAGACGCTCAAAAATTTCCTTTGCGAAAACTATCTATAGTCGTAGGTAATATGGGTAGCCGGAATAAAATATTGATTGATTAATTAAATTGATAATTCTCAAAAAACCATTACTATTTTTACCAGGTACTAGCTGACCCGGAGAAATAGTAATAATAATAATTCGCCTAAGTTACTCGTTGTTACACCAGCAAATAAAAGTTTCGTCAAGATAGGTCCACCCATTTCAGAGATTACCCGGAACAAACAGGCGGACGGACAAAATTGAAAAAGACTATTCATATGAAAACATATGATATATACATACATTATGATACATAGGAATGTAGTAGAATGCAGTTATTTCAATATTACAAACACGCATTTCAATGTTATATAAATGTTTAGATTTGTGATGATATTAACTTGATAGTAATCAAGTGCAAAAATTGCCTTATATATACTTACTAGTAAGTACCTACAAATAGAAGACATTAACGTCAACTGATACAAATATCTGTCAAATTTCTTTTAATGATTAATCGATTGATGAAATTTTACAGATCTGCTTAACACAACGTGCCCAGACGACGTCTGATTTACTACTGAATTGTAGACTGTAGTCATTTAGTTCGTGAACGCACTATGTGCAATAACTATACATAAATAATAATAAATATACAAAAAACTATGTAGGTAAATTATGAATGAGACACCCAAAAGTTCCTTTACGAAAACTATCTCTAGTGGTAGGTAATATAGTAGCAGGAATAAAATATGTTGATTTGATAATTCTGTAAAAATAATTGCTGTAACTTTATTATGTACTGCCTGAACCGGCTGAACTTTGTTTCGGCTCGGGAACAATAAATATTATTTTTTTCTCTAAAATAAGTCGCAAATAAAAGTTCCGTCAAAATAGCCATTTCAGAGATTACCCGAAACAAACAGACGGATACGTAAAAATTAAAAAAAAAATTTAGTCTTTTTATGTTCATATGAATGTAGTAGAATGCAGTTATTTCAATATTACAAACACACACTTTAATTTTATTTATATGTTTATATTTACATTGTGACGATAATAACTTGATAGTAATCAAGTGCAAAAATTGTCTTATATACACCTACTATTTTGTACCTACAATTAGAAGACATTAACTATACATTCATACCACACGTCGACTTATACAAATATCTGTCAAATTTCTTCAAATGATTTATTCGATTGAAGAAATTTTACAGATCTGCATAACACAACGTGCTCAGACGACGTCTGATTTACTACTGAATTGTAGTCATTTATTTCGTGAACGCACTATGTGCAATAACTATAACCGGGCCTCCAAACGGCTAGGAAAGTTGTACGGAGTTGGGCGAACACGAGCATGTGGGAAGGCACTTCGCCCAACTTCGTGCAACTTTGCCTCGCCTCGGACTACTTTCGGAAGTTGATCCGACCGTCCACACGGCTAGGAAAAGTTGTACGGAGTGGAAGTGCTTGTCGTGTGGGAACGCACTTCGCCCTACCTCGTCCAACTTTGCCTCGCCTCGCTCGACTTCCATTTGTTGTCGGTTTTTTAGCCCGAGTCAAAGGGCCCGAGCATAGATACCTATTACCTACATAGTTTTTTGTATATTTATATATAGTTATTGCACATGTGCGTACACGAAATGAATGACAGATGACTACACTTCAGTAGTAAATCAGACGTCGTCTGAGCACGTTGTGTTATGCAGATCTGTAAAATTTCTTTAAACGAATAAACCATTTGAAGAAATTTGACAGATATTTGTATAAGTCGATGTGTGGTATGAATGTATAGTTATTGTCTTCTAATTGTAGGTACTTATTAGTAAGTATACATTATAACGCAATTTTTGCACTTGATTACTATTAAAGTGTGTGTTTGTAATACATATAAACATGAATAATTTTTTTTTTCAATTTTTACGTATCCGTCTGATTGTTTCGGGAAATCTCTGAAATGGCTGGACCTATTTTGACGGAACATTTATTTGCGAGTTATTTTAGAGAAAAAATATTTATACATATATTACTTCCGAGGCGAAACAAAGTTCAACCGGTTCAGCCTTTACCTAATAAAGTTACAGCAATTATTTTTTAAAGAATTATCAAATCAACATATTTTATTTCTGCTACTATATTACCTACCACTAGAGATAGTTTTCGTAAAGGAACTTTTGGGCGTCTCATTCATAATTTACCTAAATAGTTTTATTGTATGTAATACATAAAATTCTCGAGTCTAGATGTGCGTAAGTGAACTCCTCCGAAACGGCTTGACCGATTCTCATGAAATTTTATGTGCGTGTCGGGTAGGTCTGAGAATAGGACAACATCTATTTTTCATCCCCCTTAATCACAAGGGTAGCCCATCCCTCAATTTTTTTTTTAATTTTTCGACATATTTCTGTTTCTTATTTTTTTTATAAAACGGGATACAAAAATCCTAAATTTAACCCTAAATTTTCAACCCCCTACGATCAACCCCTATTTTTTAAATTTGATTTTTCGGCAAGACAACGTTTGCCGGGTCAGCTAGTTTATATATAGTTATTGCACATAGTGCGTTCACGAACAGAATAACTACACTTCAGTAGTAAATCAGACGTCGTCTGAGCACGTTGTGTTATGCAGATCTGTAAAATTTCTTCAATCGAATAAATCATTTGACGAAATTTGACAGATATTTGTATAAGTCGACGTGTGGTATGAATGTATAGTTAATGTCTTCTAATTGTAGTTACATAATAGTAGGTATATATAAGGCAATTTTTGCACTTGATTACCATCAAGTTATTATCGTCAGAAATCTAAACATATAAATAAAATTAAAGTGTGTGTTTGTAATATTGAAATAACTGCATTCTACTACATTCATATAAAAAGACTAATTTTTTTAAATTTTTACGTATCCGTCTGTTTGTTCCGGGTAATCTCTGAAATGGCTATTTTGACGGAACTTTTATTTGCGACTTATTTTAGAGAAAAAAAATAATATTTATTGTTCCCGAGCCGAAACAAAGTTCAGCCGGTTCAGGCAGTACCTAATAAAGTTACAGCAATTATTTTTAAAGAATTATCAAATCAACATATTTTATTCCTGCTACTATATTACCTACCACTAGAGATAGTTTTCGTAAAGGAACTTCTGGGTGTGTCATTCATAATTTACCTACATAGTTTTTTTGTATATTTATTATTATTTATCTATAGTTATTGCACATAGTGCGTTCACGAACTAAATGAATGACTACAATTCAGTAGTAAATCAGACGTCGTCTGGGCACGTTGTGTTATGCAGATCTGTAAAATTTCATCAATCGATTAATCATTAAAAGAAATTTGACAGATATTTGTATCAGTTGACGTTAATGTCTTCTAATTGTAGGTACTTATTAGTAAGTATATATAAGGCAATTTTTGCACTTGATTACTATCAAGTTATTATCATCACAAATCTAAACATTTATATAACATTGAAATGCGTGTTTGTAATATTGAAATAACTGCATTCTACTACATTCCTATGTATCATAATGTATGTATATATCATATGTTTTCATATGAATAGTCTTTTTCAATTTTGTCCGTCCGCCTGTTTGTTCCGGGTAATCTCTGAAATGGGTGGACCGGACCTATCTTGACGAAACTTTTATTTGCTGGTGTAACAACGAGTAACTTAGGCGAATTATTATTATTGCTATTTCTCCGGGTCAGCTAGTACCTGGTAAAAATAGTAATGGTTTTTTGAGAATTATCAATTTAATTAATCAATCAATATTTTATTCCGGCTACCCATATTACCTACGACTATAGATAGTTTTCGCAAAGGAAATTTTTGAGCGTCTCATCGAAAGAAGCTAATCATGAAAATTCAGTTTATTAATTTTATATCTTTAGGTACTACTTCTGTCGAGCATAATGCACCGCTTGGTTTGATAATATGAAAGTTAAGTTATAATAATACTAAAAACATAACTTCACGCCTTTTTCTACCAGAAAAGGTGTAGGCAGTGGCTGTTAAAGCCTTGACTCGCCGGACACAAAAATAATTGGTATGAGTCTGGAATCGAACCCACGGCTTCTGTATCAAAAGACTATATAAATCAATTAAAAAAAGAGCAAAATTAATTCGATACATGTTGGAAAAAGGGGACTCTTTGATCAGACCATTTAATTTTTAGGACAAATATTTATTCAAATAATTTAAATATTTATCTTAAGATTACTAGAGAACCATCAGTTACTATAAAATTTTTAGTAAAAAGATCAAATTAATCACATCTTAGTGTGATATATATTCACGTACTTAAAATACGCGAACAACGGCAGCTGCTACTTGAGCGTCCATAACATACGTGCGCAAGCGATGGGCACCGTAGAGCGACTGAGAACTTTCGGAAGTTGTACATTGTACAAGAATGCACAAATGCACCGCTTGATTTGATATTATGAAAGTTAAGTTATAATAATACTAAAAAAACACGCCTTTTTCTACCAGAAGGTGTAGGCAGTGGCTGTTAAAGCCTCGACTCGCCGGACACAAAGTTGTCAGTCCTCGATATTAATAATTTTCGAAAAAAGTCCGAAAAATGATTGGTATGAGTCTGGAATCGAACCCACGGCTTCTGTATCAGAAGACTATATAAATACTAATCTATTAAAAAAAGAGCTAAATTAATTCGATACATGTTGGAAAAAGGGGACTCTTTGATCAGACCATTTAATTTGTAAGACAAATATATATTCAAATAATTTAAATATTTATCTTAAGATTACTAAAGAAACCATCAGTTACTATAAAAATTTTATTAAGAAGATTAATATTCACGTAATTAAAATACGCGAACTACGGCAGCTGCTACTTGAGCGTCCATAACATGCGTGCGCAAGCGATGGGCACCGTAGAGCGACTGAGAACTTTCGGAAGTTGTACGAGAATGTGGAGAGCCACTTCGAACTTTCTCGAAGTCGCACGAGGAACTTTTTCCGAGCACTCCGCTATAATTTGGACGCTCCATAATAATATACAAAAAACTATGTAGGTAAATTATGAATGAGACGACCAAAAGTTCCTTTACAAAAACTATCTCTAGTGGTAGGTAATATAGTAGCAGGAATAAAATATGTTGATTTGATAATTCTTTAAAAAATAATTGCTGTAACTTTATTAGGTAAAGGCTGAACCGGCTGAACTTTGTTTCGCCTCGGAAGTAATATATAAATATTTTTTCTCTAAAATAACTCGCAAATAAATGTTCCGTCAAAATAGGTCCAGCCATTTCAGAGATTACCCGAAACAATCAGACGGATACGTAAAAATTGAAAAAAAAAATTCATGTTTATATGTATTACAATCACACACTTTAATAGTAATCAAGTGCAAAAATTGCGTTATAATATATACTTACTAATAAGTACCTACAATTAGAAGACAATAACTATACATTCATACCACACATCGACTTATACAAATATCTGTCAAATTTCTTCAAATGGTTTATTCGTTTAAAGAAATTTTACAGATCTGCATAACACAACGTGCTCAGACGACGTCTGATTTACTACTGAAGTGTCTGAAGTGAAGTGAAGTGTAGTCATTCATTTCGTGTACGCACATGTGCAATAACTATATATAAATATACAAAAAACTATGTAGGTAATAGGTATCTATGCTCGGGCCCTTTGACTCGGGCTAAAAAACCGACAACAAATGGAAGTCGAGCGAGGCGAGGCAAAGTTGGACGAGGTAGGGCGAAGTGCGTTCCCACACGACAAGCACTTCCACTCCGTACAACTTTTCCTAGCCGGACGGTCGGATCAACTTCCGAAAGTAGTCCGAGGCGAGGCAAAGTTGCACGAAGTTGGGCGAAGTGCCTTCCCACATGCTCGTGTTCGCCCAACTCCGTACAACTTTCCTAGCCGTTTGGAGGCCCGGTTAAGGAAACCTCTAAAGATACCCGAACGGCTTGATATTATTTCTAGTCCGCAAGTAAATTGGTAAATTATGTAAAGGTACAGCTATAATAATTACCTATAATATTAAGGAATCTTCGAAGATAAGTTGTAAAGCTTGTAAGTGCAAAGAGTAAAATAAATTTTAAGGTTTTACTCTCTTTATTATTCAGATAACTTATGATGAAGAATAGACAAGCATAGATTTTCTATACATATAATAAAATTGTGGGAAAACTGTACAATGAATTTTTAGAAAACATGGGACATGATATACAATCGATATCAAACCCAAAAATATGGTATTTAGAATTTTTGTCTGTGTGTTTGTTGCGGATAAACTCTAAGAGAACTGCATGCGTTTACGTCCAATTTTGCATAAATATAGAAAAGAGGTCGGGCCAACGCATAGGCTAAATACTATCACGCTAGCTCTAATTGGGGGTGAGCAATGAACCCTTATTAGTCACAGGTACAGTATTTTTGCTGCTTTGTGGCATCCACGCAGACGAAATAGCGGGCAACAGCTAGTGATTAATAAAACATTAATGGATCGAGAAAAAGCCTGTTTTTTAGCTCTTATCTAAGTTACGAAAAGTTATCTAATAACTTTTTTTTCGTAAAAATATTCTAATTAGTTGAAACAGTGGACAGGGGTTGGAATTTCGTTTTTTTTTCCCTCGGAATTAATGTTTAATCAAGCTACGTGACGTGCCATTCTTTCGAAAGAAAGTTCTTTCTTTTTCAAATATTTGATACCTACATAAACATACTTATATGACCTATATATAAGGTATAAATACCTATATTTTTTACAAAAATCATATAGTCATATCGATGACTAAACTAAAACTTTGTGCCCGGTATGGCAATAGGCTCGTCACCTATTCCATTTGGGACGTTAACATAACGGCGAGACGAGGCTTAACAGCCGCTGACTACACCTTCGGGTAACAAAGGTGAAGTTATGGTATGTTATCATAAATTTTTTTTTGATCACATGTGAATTCTGACAAATGAAACAGCCTTGGTAATTTTGCATAGTTATGACTAACCTTACATTTTTCAAGTTTATATCTATCCGACTCGCAGCGGTTTAGAAAAAAAAAGGGCGTGATGAAGAAACGTAAATAATTATGTATAAGGTTTTTATGTTTTTATGTAAAATATAATAAATGTACATAAATATTTACTCTATATTGTATATAGCACGATGATACTCTATGTCTCGTGGTCGAGTACCCCGAATCTGAATCAAGAAGTCGCGGGTTCGAATACTGGATCACACCAAAGACTTTTCGAAATTTATGCGTTAAATATCGATAACTGAAAACTTTGTGCTCGTTAAGGTTTCGCCACCTATTTCATTTGGGACGTAAACATAGCGGCGAGTCGAAGATTAACAGCTACTGCCGATACTTTCTGGTAGAAAAAGGCGTGAAGTTATGTTATGTTTGTCTATATATAGCGAAATTTATACCTCTATGTTGCGTAGTTGGATAAACATTTAGATAAGCCTACTCTGAGCTAGATGACCAAAACTGCTAAGTACTTCTATACAAAGTTATTCAAAAGATTTAAACTTACCTGTTCTCTTAAATATGTCGTTGTTTGAGGAGTGGCTGGAGCACTACCAGATCTTGTCTAAAACAAAAAAGAAACAAAAGCTGAATGAGGTTTGTTTTTAAGGAGTTTTTATATAACTAAAAATAAATATACACTTATATCCAGCCATGCTTCGCTTTGATTAATTTTTAAAATAATTCTACTGCCAAGTTCTTATATGTATGAGGATTTACACTATTTTACATGCCTTTTTATATATTTTGTACGTGTTAGAGCTCCACTTGACCTATTTAGTCAAACGTGCTACTTTGACATTACAAATAGGGATTTAGTCACTTGAAATTATTAATTAAATCATAATGTTCTATCGGTCTGCGTAACTAGTTGCACTTTTCCACGCTTTTATATATTTTTTTTTTAAAGATTTAACGACCTGGTTGCTAAGACCTTTGAGTTGAGTCTTTTTGTTATAAATAACATCTTCATTCTTAACCTAAACTAATCTTAACCTAAACTAGCCTAAACCTACAGCTTAAACTAACCTAACCTAATCATCCATAAAGTCGTGGCACTTTATGCATGATTTTCCAAGGGAGTTTTGACGACAATGTAGAAGAGCACACTAAACACGATATTTACACCATTTCCCACATTTGCACTCATATACGAACATTTATTAAATAAAACACCACGAATTTTATTCAATAATATCCATTGAAACACAAATTTGAGAAAATAATGCAAATATCGGACATGTTTCTTCCACAGTCCCGCCAAAACTCACGCTTTTATATCATTGGCATCTTCCAAGGAGGGTTTCATAATCATATATTGTCATTCAGTTAATCCATCCATATATTCTTAGGTCTTCCTCTTCTGTTAATTCCTTCCACATTCAGATTTATCATTCTTTTCGCAACATGTGTACCATCCATCCACATTACATGCCCATACCACGCACGGCGTTTGCCTCTTATCCTCACAGTTATTTTCACCGCTTTCAAACTTTCATTTGATATTATTTTAATACTACTTATCTACACTAGTATTATAAAGAGGAAAGATTTGTATTTTTGTATGTAACGAATAAACTCAAAAAGTACAGGACCGATTTTAATAATTCTTTTTTCTTTAGAAAGCTACATTATCACTGAGTAACATAGGCTATGTGTAATCATCGTCGTCATCGACATTTTGTTTGTACGCGAGTAAAACCTAGAGGCGGGAAGCTACATACAATATAGCGGTACGAAGTTCGCGCGGTCTGCTAGTTATACATAACTCGAAAAGGTTACTATCGAAAACTGACCAAATTATGCACCATAGTAGAGCTACAGGCTTACAATCAATCTATATCCATGGAACTGAATAGCAGCGTCATGATATAAAACATTGGTTTTTACATATATGACATAACACATACTATTGTTGTATTAGAAATTGATATAAGAATGGATAAAAATAATGTAATTTTAAATGTAGTTTAATACACTAATGAAGGTCGGCTGGCATTTAAATAAAATCAAGAGACGTTATTCAACCCTTGTACATTTTCATGAACGCCAGCCGCCGGCATACTCGTCAAGCTAACTCAATAGGATCTAGTTTCAAAGAAATGTTACTGATTACTGAAACATTACTGTTCATCTTAAAATGAAAAATAATAGTAATAATTTAGAATATCTAGCTCATCCAGTCTTACAGAAATCCAATGGAAACAAATGTATTGATACACCTATAAAAATATAAGGTCTTATAGCGTCATTAAAGTAAAATAATACAAACATTATCACGGCCAGTAAAATAGAGGTTTATTCATCTAGGCCATAGCGAAAAAGTTACCTTCAATTATAAAGAAAACATAATGGGTAGTATATAAATATATTTTATATGTGCCATAAAATACGTTGATTGGACAAAATGAAAAAATGTCGCTATAAAATTTATAGTCTATATAAATTTGTCAGCATTTTAAATATCTGCTGTATACTATATGCAGCGGAGTTTAGTGCTAGTGATGTAGCACTATTGTAACGATTAATCGCGATATTATCCGATGGACGGACAGATCGCGTCCAAGGTAGCGCAGTTGACAAACGAGCACAGCGTTGGGCGCGGCTTAAGTGATTACTGCAGCTTTTATCGATATTATAAACGATATTTAATATGTGTCTTGTAATATCGATAAAAGCTGCAGTCATTTTGATACGTCTTTTATAACACTCATATCGGTTATAAAAAATAAAAATCTTGTAACAATAATAAAACACGTAATAGTTATTATGTTTAAAGTCTCGGTGGTCCAGTGGTCGGGCACCAATGGTCCAGTGGTCTGAATCAAGAAGTCGTGTATTCGATTCTGGCTCACACCAATGACTTTTCGAATTTATATTCAGAAGTTATGTCTGATAAATATCGATGACTGAAAACATCGTGCCCGGTATGGGAATAGGTTTGCTACCTTATTCCATTTGGGACGTAAACATAACAGCGAGACGAGGCTTCGACCTCTGCCTACACTTTCGGGTAGATAAAGGCGTGAAGTTATGTTATGTAATAGTTATTTTTGTAGGAATTTTGGAAAATAACTTTATTTATGCCTCGACATTATCCTGAATCTGATCACATTTTTCATTTAGTCACTAAGTTTTTGACTCGTGTATTTTTTTCACAATACCATGATTGAACTAACGATTGAACTAACATGCATAAAACGATACCTAAGACAACATACAACATGTCAATCAAACCGCACAATCTTCATCTCAAATGGAAATAACTCATCCACTGACCCTTTAGGAGACAATTCTTTTTACTTTAAGTCTTAATTCTTTTAATTACGCCAATGAAAGAAAACTAATTTTAAAAGGACAGTGACTGACCATAGAAGCGACTTGAGCTCGTCGGGGTCTTCGAATGTTTGGAGCGTGTCCATTGCGAGCACAGCGTGGAGCTCGTTGCATGTAGAACACAGCACGCCATAGAGCAAACGCCAGACGATGCAATGCACGAATGGATTCACCACCACAACCGTAATCCACCCTCATCCCACGACACTTCATATTCACTAATAATTCTTTTACACTTCTCCATCAATTATATTCTCCAATTTAATTCCTACAAAATACGGTAGATATATTACATTCACTGTAAAATTTAATAAGTAAGTAACTATTTTGGCTGCAAAGTTATTTCTTTCTGACAATCTTTAAAAGGATTTTAAGGCATGATCTCATCAAAAGAAAAATTAAACCTAAACGCGAAGTTACTTGTGTGCGTTACTAACGATTGGTTAGAAATAAGTAGATTAAATTAGGTTTGCCCAGTTCTTTTTTTTTTGCAAAATATACGACCATGAATTTATTTTGAATTCAACGTATTATTTCGTTGCTATATCGTTTATCAAACAGCAGGAGGTAAAATGTTATTTCAAATTATCATTTTTGTTTAAATTTATCTACCGTAAAATTTGCTACTGGAAAACGTAACTGTGTTTTAAGACAACTGTGTAAGTGCTACAGTGTGTGAGTAAAACAAAGAGTGCTTTCAAAGAGTGGTTCATCACTGGCCGGATAGCTGAGCCAACATTGAGAGCCCGCCGACAGTCCGGCGCCCGAGGGCATGCGCCCTCACCAAACTGCACTGCGACAACAGTCCATGGAGATCATACTTCACATCACAATCACACTCATACGGTGACTAGACAAGTCTAACCAAAAGTGCTAAGTAAACTCGGCTATTTAAAAGCCTCTTTTTGAGTTATAATTTTAGTTTAAACTCGAGCATACTCTATCATACTCTGACTTTCCCTGTAAAATGATAGTACAAATATGCAGGGTTGAACAACTTTGAGGGTGCGCATCATCTTAATCAAAGATCATCACACATCTGTGCACTGAGAGATCACTGAAGCAAACGACTCGGACTTTTCATTGCGATATTTTCTGTAATCGAGTTCAGAAATAAACTTTTACTTATATATATTTTCTTGTCTGTTAATATTTAACACAATATCTATTTTCTTTTGAACTATCTAATTCCATGAAAACAGTATATTTTACGTAATAAATCTATAAGAAACTCCTCAAAGATTAAACAGCATTAGACTTCATGTATTAATTAATTCGCGAAAGTATGATTTATCAAAGTATTTATATTTATCAAATACATAGATATTATGCGTGTACCGTTTATCTTATCTAAACGTGATCATTTACATCATTATGTACATTGTAATATCAGATACAAAAACACAAGTAACACTCTCAAGATAACTTTTAAAAATAACTATATTATTATCTATTTCGCCTTAATAAAAAAAAAACTTTTAATCACTGGACACTTAAACCAAATTACACTTTTGCACTTAATTCCCAATAGAATTGACACTGAATAGTTTGAGCCGATTTTACTGAGGATATTTTTTACAGTAAGTTTAGTTCTGTAATACGTGATGTATTATGTCGCGACTAGGAGAGGCACTGGCGTCGTCCAACGCCGCAGCGTCCCGGCGCTAGACGTGTATCTGGCGTCGACCGGTTGCTAAGCAACCGACGCACTTCTCTTACCACAGTTGGAACAACACTAACTGCACCCTCTTTTATCTCGTAAAATTATCTCACTAACTTCAAACAGCTAATAAAACAACGTCACAGTTTTACATATAAAGTGAACCATTTAAAAAAAATTGCAGCGAATAATATAATGTAATTACGTATCATTACAATTTTTCATTTAAAAGTTTAATTGTGATGAAAATAAGTGTATGCAATGGTTAGTTAATTTAGGAGAAGGTATCGTACATTTCGTCTTGTGGGGATCAGTGTACGCTCACTGGACCGCGTCGTATTATTGTTTTATTTTATGCTATTTTTCCCTAACGAGTCATGAGCCAGAATAGTGTAATTATTCCTCACTGTAATCTGACATTGCCAACGTATACGTATTTTTATAAAAAAAGACGAAATATTTTAAAATATCAAGCAGAAATAATAATAATTTATCTTCGGATTTTAGTAAGACAGGTGGTTTGAAATAGATCATTAATAGAATCATTGATTAATTTAAATGAAATGTAGTTACAAAATTATAGTATTTAATTTCATAGTACTTATATTAATTATTAAGTTAGTGAAAAATTACAAGCAAAGATTCTAACATTTAAACATACTCCTAATATCGCCAGTAAAAAAGTAACAATAAATATATTTTTTGGTCTATATTTTAGTAGGTATGTCATTGATATAAAAAGAGACTATTATGACGGATGTTACGCAATCACCTGAGCATTTAGTTCGTTCATTCATTTCGTTTATGAGAGAGTGAGACAGAAAAAGTGTGTAAGGCGGGCGGCGCGTGCAGGCGCGGACAAACTGCTTCCGTAAACAAACTACCGGCTTGGTCTGCGCTTCACGCGTCTTTATAATAACATCTCGCCTCAATTAACAAAATCGTCTTTCCCTACAACGTATAATTATAACACATAATATAACCAATCTAGTCTGTAATAGCATTACATAAAATGAGAATACATTTCACGTAGCACGGTTGATGTAATTTGAAAATTTTAAATCAGTAGACAAATGCATGCGTGCAGTTAATTTTTAATTTCCTCTTTTAGAAGTTTGTGCTTGTTTACTTATTTTAGCTCAGTGTCTAACATATGCTGTGTTTCAGTAGTATAGAAAATTTATTTCAATTAATAAAATAGTTTTTTTATTTTATTACATGAAGCCTGAGAACCTTGTTTCGCGTCAGAAGTAAAAATAAAAATGGTCATTTTGGGTTATCCCAAAGAGATAGATATCGCTACTATCGCGGATGTTTTGTAGACCTCTTGGTGTACAATGATGTAGTACATTGTTTTGTTCTATCACTTGAGGTTCAGCTAGCGTTTGCAATTAAAGTGCTAAATCTGGAAAATTATCACTTTTTTATGGAAAAGAGGGGGGGGGGGGGGGGGCAAGGGAGCAGGCGTGTCACCTGATGGTGAGCGACAAACGTCGCCCATGGACAACTGTACAGATATAGTGTTACAGTTGCGTTGCCGGCCCTTACAATGGGATATGAAAGGGGTCGGATGTATGATGGATGGAAAGGGGAGGGGGAAATGGGCTGGTCCTCCGGATACCTCTATCACCGAGCGAAATGCAGCAAGAGCCACTATACGTCGATATTCCAACACGTCGTATTTCACCGGTCGAGCCCCTCCAGTCATGCACCGTGGCTCTACCACATTAAGTATTTGCAATATACATGCGAACCCCCCTGTTGATACGTTCAATCTATTAAAAAAAAACAAATCAAAATCGGTGGTGTAGTTTCAAGGATCTTAGCATTTAAGGGGGCAGACAGCAGAAAGAGACTTTGTTTTATACTATATAATGATATTGAGGATATTTTTTCGTCAAAGGTAATTACTATAACTCACATATTGCTGTGTGTATTAAAAATATTTAAATCAAACTTCACATTGGCACACAAACCAATTTATAATTATTATATTTATCTGTGGTTGACCACAATTCACTAAATGGCAAAATGGCGAATGGAAAACAGGTCATGATTAAAATGTCAAAACGTTATTGAAATGCTTGCTACCTATTTCAATCAATTTAAATTCAATTTAATAAAAAAAAAACTACGACAATTGTAGTAGACAGGATGTGTTCTGCCGTAATCATCTTCAAATCTCTACTTCTTCTTACTTTTATTTTCTAAGATCCCCGCCATTTTCTTTAAAATTAGGTTTTTTTGCGTATAATAAATGCTCTAGATATACAGCTAGAAGATATTCAGGTTCAAACCTTTCCTTATTATAAGCATATCACATTATAACAAGGCAGTGATCGACAACCGCGACATTCTCACGGCACATACACAAGTTAAGGGCCAACTCGTGAACGCCAATCACGTGGTATCATTTTCTACATGACTACCGACTACAGAAAGCTTCACCTAGCTATAGATCATACATAAATATATAACTTCAAGCTAAATCCCTTTCGGGTAGGAAGAGAGAACAGAGCGCTTATTCGCCTCACTCGCTTCTTTGACTTTAATAACTCTTTTCATGAAAGCGCGTCGATTTTTGAGGCTCTTAACATCACTTTCCTCTAGAACATGTTCTATTTGGTCATGGAATGTGTGTCTTGGCCGTCCTCGACTCGTACATTCTTACGCTAATGCACTATATATCTACTTAGTCCATCTTTCATCCTCAATACTTTCAACATGTCTGTATCATTGTGGGCTAACTTTTCCTAACTTTAATACTTCTCTTTCCATTCGACATGTTCCCTTATTACATTTATTTTTAACGAATGCTTAAAATAATGTCAATTATGCCATTCTATTTGTTCTTTACATATCAAACTCAATGAGTTGGTGAGCCACAAAGAACGTCACATATTCGGAATAAATCACCAAAGTTATCAACAGTTAGATCAAATCCAGTAGGCATTAATTTAAAGAAATGTAGTACAAGAATTTGAAACAATTCTACTTACCCAACCATATTATATTTTGTGTGCTTTAATTACTTAAATAAACTATACATACATATATAACTATGCGAGCCTCGTGGTGCATTGGTAAAGCTACCGACTGCAGAATCGAGGTTGGCGAGTTCGATCCCCACCCGAGTACAAATATTTGTGACAAGCATTAATGTGTGTATGTCTGGATGTTTTTCGATATACATATTACATTTATACGTATATCCGTTATCTAGTATCCGTAACTCAAGCATTTAGTAGTTCAGTTTAGAACTAGAGGGCGGTGTGTGTATTGTGTCTATATTATTATTATATGTTATTGATTACTTATGTATCTAGGAAAAAGGTGACGGAAGACGACTTATTTCCAAGCGTATCCAATTATCTGATAACATTGTTTGTTAATGTTTTGAATTAATATATTTCGACGTTAATTTTTTTTTAATTAAGATATTATAAACTATCGTAAGAGGAACAAAACAAAACACTAGCGTAATATTAAAATGCCAGCATTGTTCAAACGGTTTTGTTTTTACCTTCAATACGAACATTACGGAAATTATGTGAATTTGTGAGATGTGATCATGGACAAGTATATAATCATTACATAGTATAAAAAAGTCGCTTGCCGCTGTCTGTCCCCTTACATGCTTAGATCTTTGAAACTACGCAACGGATATTGATGCAGAATTTCTAGCTAATTCACGAATAATTTTGAATTTAATAGATGTTCTGAGACACAATTAAGGTATATATATACACACACACACACACATAACTTCACGCCAAATTCCTTGCAGGGTAGGCAGAGAGAACGGAGCGCCATAAGGCACGATTCTTACACACCTCACTCGCTTCTTTCGCAACTTTCATAACTCTTTTCATGCCGTCCTCGACTCCTACATCCATCCGCTTTTGCATTGTAGGTATATCTTAGTCCATATCCATCCTTTCTACATGTCCGAACCATCGGAGCATGCTCTTTCTTACCGACACCCTTTTTCAATCCGACTTCCTTCCTTACAACCTTGTTTTCGACGCGGTCCGCGAGGGTCACTCCGCAGATTTTGCGCGGTGCTCTCATTTCGACCGCGTTTATCCTACTTTCATGCACACTCTCCCATACCCAGCTCTCGATTCCATAAGTTAGCGTTCGGATCAGTATTGCATTGTGATTTGTTAGCTGGGCATTTCTGCTAATATTTTTTGCGGCCAGGAATCTGCCTAACGCTTCATTTACACTATTTGCTAACGCCAGTCTTCTTTCTACACCCGCGGTGTACCTTCAAAAGGTAAACTGCGTTTATATGGAGCTCATGCTTTATGAAAATACTAGTTCAGCGATCAACTAACGAGCCTTTGAAAGTGCACCCACCAATGTAAATAATACGTCTTTTAAAACCAACTAATGCATGCATAACATCCAACGTCACATTGGTGCCCAAATATTTATCCAGTGACTACACTTATTTACACAACATTTCATTTCTATGAAATAAACTTTCTATTTTTATCGTTCATATTCTTCACCTTTTTTTATTTATAACATAAACATAACTTCACGCCTTTTGTTACCCGAAGGTGTAGGCAGCGGCTGTTAAGCCTCGTCTCGCCGTTATGTTTACGTCCCAAATGGAATAGGTGGTTTTTTATTCATAGATGCCGGAATATAGGTGTAAAAGCAGCAATGTGTTTTTATAATAAAGATATTTACTCTCATGAAACAGGAAGTGAATGCAATACCATAATAACGGAAAAATATGTCAGTTATTTTTATCAATTCTAACAGTGGTAGAGTCTTGTAGTTCGCTGCATGAATGGACCTGTTTGGCCGGTGAAATAACACGACCTCTCGGAAAATCGGCTGAAGTGACTTATGCCGCGTTTCATTCGGTGAGAGCTTTTCCCTTCCTTTCCACTCCTTAAAGGATGGCAAGGTGTTCATGGGCGGTGAGTAGTTGCTTACCATCTCGTGACCCACTTGCTCGTTTGCCCTGTTATCCCATAAAAAAACATTTAATTTATTTATTCGTAACTATTCTTATGTATATGGGAACTTATTCACTATACTCGTAATTAGCGATAAAATATAATTGATATGTCATTACTTGTAATACCAACTTCAACAAATTTATAATAAAACATCGATCAATCTTGGCGTATTAGCATATTATAAATTACGTCCTCACGGCCTAATTCAATATCATTCATCTTATTTATATTTTTTTAAAACAGTCTCGGTGGCGCAGTGGGCGAGCGCACGGCCTCTGATCCAGAGGTCCGGGGTTCGATTCCAGACACTGGCTCACACCAATGACTTTTCGAAATTGTTTTCGGAAGTTATGTGTGATAAATACCGATGACTGACAAACTTTGTGCCCTGTATGGCAATAGGTTCGCCACCTATTCCATTTGGGACGTAAACATAACGGCGAGACGAGGCTTAACAGCCGCTGCCTACACCTTCGGGTAACAAAAGGCGTGAAGTTATGTATGTATGTATTTATATTTTTATATGTTATATATGTTATTTTGAAGGAATTTACAAGGTTATAGGAAGTATATCAAGCTAATATCATCCTTCAAGCTAATATATAATAATAACTGGAACGCGGAATATGGTATTTACCTAAAGGATGTTATCATGTTTAATAAATTAGATGAAAACTAATTTTAGTATCCAGGAACCACCAGGCGGCGCTGCTATCGCATTTACTATCGTGAGAAAGTTTCGCGATACGCCCTCGACGCCCAATCACTTAATCCCAACCCGCCGGCCTCTTTGACCACCGCCACTTATGGACGAAAGCAATTTGTATTAATTACACTACGCCGACCTATATTGATAGATATTTATTACCAATTTTGCTCTATATCAAGACTCTGCAATATTAAGATTCAAATGTGATTATAGTCGGCTAATATCTATACATATACATAAATTTACGCCAAGCCAGTAGTGGGGTAGGCAGAGAGAACAGAGCGTCATAAGGCACGACTCTTACACGCCTCACTCACTTCTTTGACTTTCATACACTCTCGTTGATTTTTAAGGCTTCTGGCGTCATATATAATACAAATATCTGACTAAAGAACAGGATAATGTACTTGAATAAAATCAAGCTGTGCGTATTTAATCATTCTTATTCGATTGCAATTTATAGAAGTGTCTAAGGAAGAGTTAATAGTCTCGGTGGTCCAGTGGTCGAGCACACGGCTTCTGATCCAGAAGTCCAGGGTTGAATCCTGACACTGGCTCACACCAATGACTTTTCGAAATTGTTTTCAGCAGTTAAGTGTGATAAATATCGATGACTGAAAATTTTGTGTCTGGTATGGCAATAGGGTCACCACCGATTCCATTTGGGAACGGCGAGACGAGCCTTAACAGCCGCTGCCTACACCTTCGGGTAACAAATGGGGTGAAGTTATGTTAAGTCTAAGGAAGACGTGATGATAATAAATCCTTAGAAGAAGAATAGAGTATAAAGTTACAGTGTCTATCCACCTTGGTTATGAGTCATCTGTCTAGCTCAAATCTGAGCCTCGTTTATAATCTTTCGTATTGGAGTAATGGACTAGCGGACAGGGTGTCATGTTGTCAGGGCCAATGGGGTGTGGGTTGGACCTATACCATTAGATACGGATATTATCACTTAAGTTATGGAAACATAAAGTGTTTTATGCCATATTAGATATTTTGTATTTTAATAGTACTCCAGGAGTATTTACAGTTACATGTTACAGATAACAAATATTACCAATATTACTAGTGGCAGGTTCTCATATTTTATACGCAAAAAAATAATAATTTCCTCTCAAAGTTGAGATGAGGCGAGTTTAGTAAACCCAGAGATGGGACAAGTAATGGGTCTGCCAGTATGGTTCTGTCAGATTGACAGTTGACTGGAAGCGAACTAGACACTGACCTCGACCACTGGTAGCTGTCACACAATGCCACCACATTTGTAAGTGTCAGAAGTGACTGACACCCACTAATGTTCGGAAGTCAACACATATTATAAACCATGGACTCGGAAATGGAAAGTTGGGTCGCGCTATTGTCAGACTATGTAGATAACCCCGTTCCATGGTAGGGCATGGAACACAGTGGCGAGTCGTTGGGTTTGGTGTGGCACGTAGTAACGATAAGTGATATGCTGAGGCCACTGCTGTCGAAATGTCTGGTACTATTCACCATTGGCCGTGATCGATGGTCTGTCTGAGACAAACACCACAAAGGTTTTCGACGAATGTGATAAACTTCAGAGCATATTAAACAAATATTAAGTAGTAACTCCGAAGTTGTGGGTTCGATTCTGTACTCACACGAATGATTTCTCGTAATACTTTTCGGAAGTTAAGTGTGATAATTATCTATGAGTGACAACTTTGTGTGGGTCATTCGGGACATAACCTAGCAATTCGACGAATCGAGGCTTTAAGAGCCGCTGCCTACACCTTCGGGTAGAAAAATATTTGAAGTTCAGTTTAATCTATAACATTAAAACAACTTTTTAGGATTATATCGCGTTTATTTATTACTTATTTTATTTATTTCCCGACGTTTCAAACTCCCATGTTTTTGTTTATTACTCGTGAAAATGATCTCTGTAAAGAGTTCGAAACGTCGGGAATAAAATAAAAATAAGTAATAAATAAGCGCGATATAATCCTAAAAAGTTGTTTTAATGTTATGAATGTGATTCGCGAAAATCTGAGAAATAAATACGTTTAATCTATTTATGCTATACATGGGTATTGCATGTTTGAGTAAGGCGGCAGCCAGAACAGTAAATGTAAACTCGGCTAGAAGTATTTTGATTGCGGCCAGAGGAAAGATGAAAGATATCTCTCGATCTCGGGGTCTATGGGTCGGGTCGACCGTGTCCCTCGGGTCTATTGTTTACACGTCGAATTTTATTTATGGTGACTACGAAAACTGGTTCGGTATTCTCGTATAAGTATACGCTGACACCTGATGCCACCGATCGGTATCTTGGCCATCGCCGGGTGGTCCCTGCCACTAAATATTATCTATAGGCAAACATCGAAATTATGAGGTTTACAAGGTGTCATAATTTTGACAACTAACATGTGTTATTTTTTGAGATTCTCATGTGCGTCGTTAAAATCAACTTTACTAACACTGTTATTATTGATATAATCCATATTTATTTAAAATATATACGTATATTTGAGAAGATATGGAATAATCATTTAATTTTATTTATATTAAGTACATGAATGGAATAAAAATGAATCTATTATGATTAAAACATTAAAACCGCAAACCCATACCTCAAGTTTGCGAGAATAATTTAAAATCTTATGATGTTTATTTATGTATTATTGTTTTCATGGTTAACTCATTTAATATGTCAGAATTCCGTAACGAACACGTCATCTCATCACAGCCACAAGTCAGGGTTCATTAATTTCATAACCGGCCACATCATACAATTGTTCAATACAATATGGCTGACATCACTTTCTAACACACAATTTATAAATCACAGATTCCATTCACCAAATTGCTATATTGCTATGGCAATTTTCCAGAGAAATTTCCTTTGCAACTTTAATGTAATGCGAAGAAAATCAACGTGTTTCAGGTGAAATTCTTGATCTTGTATTCAACAAATGCTTTATGTCACCAAATACATTGAATAGAATTTAACGTATACATAATATAATACTAAACCATCATTACAAATAGTATCTGTGGTGTACGTGACCAGCCCACACAAAAATATTACGCAAATGTTTTCTGCGTCTAGAAAACTATTTAGCATTGTATTGTCAGTCAGAACTCAGATTGGATCATTGTATTTGCAATGCTTAATGCTAAGCCACTGTCAAAGGCATTAGAATTCCATATACAACAAACCAGTAGCTCTCTTCTTACTGAATAGGTAAATTGTACAACATCTATTTAAGTATATAAGTGTAAAATACATTGAAAGACTTAGAAAGTACTTTACCATAGAAGTCTAGTCACGTTTGACTTAGTGTTTTGAGGGTTATGTACAATTCAAATTCAGAACACGATTTTCGAACCGTGAAAAGTTTAGCAAAAGCAATGTTCGCTTTATGTTTCAACTAAATATTGTCATTTAAAAAGTTGCCAAGAGTTTATACACTTTAATCTATCAAAAATCGGTATTTCAATTAATTCGTTCGGTGACTTCGGAAACCATACTGCGGCTTAAGTTTAAACAGATACGAAAGAACTGGATACCTACGCAAATGAGTTTCGTATCCCTTTCTTTCAACGTCTTGAATTATTCATGCCATGTGATTTCCTTCCATTTAGATAAAAAAATATTGTTTTGATTGAAATATGTATTACCCTTGTGTTTGCAAACCATTGGATACGAAGTGGTTAGGTCATTTTATAAAATGACGTAACAAGGCGTAGATTTTTTAACTCTTATTATCAAGCAACATTGAATGGAATCGTCTGGTGTGGTATAAGCATGCAATTAAAACAAGATACACAACATGCAAAAAAGACAAGAAAGACAGAGAAAGAAAAGGGTGTTAGGGTGAAAAAAACGAATAATAGGTACGTGTGGAAAAGAAAAACCTGTTATGCCGGCCTCAAATCATGGGAACAAGGCCTCCTGACTTGTTGATGATGATTACTGTAAATTTGTCTTTAAATTAGCGCACAATTTCGTGTGCTATTATCTTTATTATATATGTAGGTACATAATGAGTAATCAATTTAACTTCTGCAGAATAAACATGACCGACGACGTGCGTAATGAAAAAAAAATAGCAACGAGAGTTCCTCAAATATTTATCGTGATATAAATATTTGAGATAGAAGCCTCGTTGTGGGTACAATTTTGCAGACTTACCTACATAATATAAGAATATATGAGCTCTATAGCGTTAATAAGGTTTATTGTGGCCTTGCCCTTTTTCTGTTTGGTCATACAAACAGAAAAATGTTATATAATATATTTTTTTCTAGATATTTATACCAAAGACTACATTCGCGTTTTAAAAACCGTCCTTTTTTTTCTTGATTCATTTATTTACCTATCTCGCAATTCCCACTGAACAACACAAAATCTATCTATCTCTATATCTATCTTTCCCAAAGTGCCTTAATAAATGTTGCAAAATTTGACTTATTTCTAAGATTTGACAATTACGGATAGATAAAAATCTTTTTTTTTTTTTTGTAAACCCCATCTAAACCAGCCAAGTTTACGCTACGCTATCTCCAGGCCACAGCAAGCTGTTTCTAAATCGAATACCAATGTTAGATTTATTTCTTTTTATCTTTGATTTAGTAAATAAATTTACGCCATTTCTATCTCCAGCGGGTTTTCTTTTATTGGGCGGACTAGAGGAATATCTCGAGACATTCAGATGTATATAAAATGAGGAATTTAACCTGTCCAAATAGCCTTTCCCTCCCATATTAGATAATAGTCAGGAACACGAATGTCTATGGTCGTGCTGAGAGGCTGTATAAAAGTAATAAAGGCATAGGTAGCTTAAGTAGAATAGACACTAAAAACTCATTTTAGTGGATACTAGAAAGGTTAGTTAACAGGCTTAACAAAGTTAACGTAGTGGATTCTGCAATATATATTTACGGAAGGTGATGTCAGAAGCCTTGAACAAAGAAGAAACCGAATGACGTGTGTAAGATTTGTGTCTAATGGAGCTCTGTTCTGCCTACCCCGCAAGATATTTAGCGTTGAGTTATGTTGTATATTATTTATTGTAATGGATTTCTAAAATAGGAATTGTGTCAATTAAATAATAAAGTCAGGAGTTGAAATTGTTAGTCTGGGTCTGGCCCTGGGTAACAATTTGAAGACACGAGTTAAAACCCTGTTAACGATTACGGAAGCCGGATCCGATTGACTCATCAATTATTCGCGAACACAATTACCCAATCTACTGGAACTACCCCGATTGTGGGCTGCCACTTACGTCGCCGGAAATTGTCATCAACAATTTTAAGAATCATTTCGTCCTATATATTGCTACATTTTATTTGGGTCTTTCCAATAATGGTGAGTAAAAATCGAGGTTAAATTAGTCCCAGAAATATCTTTTTATTTTAGCTAGGTTATAGAATAACCCGAAGTCGCAAATTTGAAATATTTAATTGCGTCCAGTTATCAATAGATAAAAATTTTAAAGTAGATAAATCTTCTGACAAAGTTTTAATCTAATATATAAAATTATCGTGTCGCGGTGTTAAACTCCTCCGAAACGGCTTGACCGATTCTCATGAAATATTGTGTGCATATCGGATAGGTCTGAGAATAGGACAACATCTATATTTCATCCCCCTAAATCACAAGGGCCCACGCCTACATTTTTTTTTTCGATATATTTCTTTTTTTTATATTTTTTTTTATAAAACGGGATACAAAAATACATACAACCGTAAATTTTTAACCCCCTACCCCTATTTTTAAATTTTATTTTTTGGCAAGACAACGTTTGCTAGATCAGCTAGTACGATATATAAATATATTTATAGAAAAAGGCTTTTGCAAACACAATAGACATACAAAAAGAAAATAGCACCACCATTATGTACAACGATACGAAGCTTGACAAAACTTTCTGATTGTCTAATAATTCAATTTACTATTTAAAGATATTGCATTTGAAATAGCGAAATTATTTGTATATACCTATATAAGTTAAGTGTACTAAATAGCATTGTTGGTTCGGGACTGGAGTTATGTGGGTGGCTATTGAGTAAGCAATAAATAGCCATGGTTGATGGTATCCTTAAAGCGGCTATAATATTAATGGTCGCGACATCCGGCCCACTTCACACAGAAATGTCGACCCTTGCGGCCCGCACATTTGTTATGTCAGTAACAATAATAGCACCTATTAATGCTTACTTACAATGACTATATCCGCAAAAGTTTTGAGTCTTAGTTTTTTTTGTACTTCCTTATTTTTTTACTTTAAAGTTGTGCCTAGCGTCAAATGTGATTTGTCCATTTCCTTACAATTTTGTCAGTCATCAAGAGTAATATCTACTGTTTAACCTTAAGACTGTAGACGCAGAAGTCTCAGTGCTAAATCTTTACTATAAGCCACACAAAAACAGAATATCGACGTAAAGTTGGTCATGCCACATTTTGTTCGGTAAAGAGATCGTTACTGAAATCCTTTTTGATATCAGGGTAGTAGATTTCACAACAGATACGTACTATACAGCTGTTTCATATTTAAATTAATACCTAAATATTAGACGATACCAAATACACAAGTCTCGGTACCAAATACACAAGTCTCGGTGGCGCAGTGGGCGAGCGCACGGCCTCTGATCCAAAGGTCCGGGGTTCGATTCCAGACACTGGCTCACACCAATGACTTTTCGAAATTGTTTTCGGAAGTTATGTGTGATAAATATCGATGACTGACAAACTTTGTGCCCGGTATGGCAATAGGTTCGCCACCTATTCCATTTGGGACGTAAACATAACGGCGAGACGAGGCTTAACAGCCGCTGCCTACACCTTCGGGTAACAAAAGGCGTGAAGTTATGTTTATGTTATGTTATGTAAATACACAATAGTTTATTGGGTGCCAGTAACTGTAACTGAAAATTAAATATATGTAAGATATATGCAGTGGAATTTTGTGACAGCACGCGACCGTCTCCTCGGCCAGTAACCCTGATTTTATGAGCGTGCCAGCACAAAGGTACATTAGCGAAACAACAGGAACTTGCGGCTCGTGAGTACGCCTCTAAGCCTCTATAGCCCCGGCTCGCCCGATTATGATTTATGTGCAGTTAATGCAAATACATAGTTCGAAATGCGAGACTGCCATGTCGCATTCGTGAATAGGGACTGCCGCAGGGCAACGCATTGGTATTGTTGGTTCACAGCAGGTTTAAAAATTTCACATTTATTATAACAATTTTCATAATATAGTTTTTTTACTACAATACACGCAACACCCTCTAGATTTCAATTCTGAGCAGCTTTGGTAAGCCGATAAGGGATATTATTACATATATACCTGTTAGTAAATACAAACTGCAGAGAGCATAAATAAATGCATAATGCAGAGAAAAATACCGAAAAGCCGTATAAATATCCATGATCATCATTGAGTTATATTACTAAAGTACTTTAGTAATATAACTCAATGATGTTCATCATAAATATTTGTACTCCGAGTTGGGGATCGAACCGGCAGACCTCTAATCAGCATTGGTTTGTTTTACCAATGCACCTCGAGGCCCGTGAAATAATTGAACTAGCTTCAATTTCTAGTTATACAAAATGCCACAGTAATTTGTCAATTCAAAATTCTGACGGTTTAATTATAATATTCTTATCGGAGAAAAAATAAATACCTGCGGCAGTAAATTGTAATTGAAAATAAATAATAGTGACGTGACTGCGTAGTGTTGGAATTAATTTATCGTATTGATCAAACTTCCGAAATGTAAGTAATAAATTTAAATATTAGATACACAATCCACATATTTATCAATAGATTTATATTAGATACTGAAAGATAATATTTATAAATAATACATATAGTTACAGTGAATTCGATGGACGCTATGAAATATTCAAAGATATTAAGCGTGATACTATATTATAATGCGTATCATTAATGCGTAGTTTATCTTCAAAACTTAAGCACCGATACTTAAATATTATCAATAATTACAAGTTTATAAAATAACTTCGATAAAAACAAAATTGAAGGTGAACACAAAGTAAATAAAGAGATAAGTAGAAATAAGAAGATTAATGGTTGTACATCATCAAATACCTTCTCGTGAGAATTAACATTCTGATATTGACTTAAGATATTATTGCTTGAGATTACCAGCTTTTGTATTGAATAAAACATTTTATTATTTATACAAGGTAATCGGATTGTTACTTAGAAATATGTTCAGATAATGGCAATGCAGAATTAGAATTATTCTGATCACAATTAATAGTATTAGTATGGTATCTAAGATTTATTTTGATGTATTAGAGTCATATAAGTCAAATGTATGAATATTAATGAATGACTTCACTCACTGTTATGGTGTCATAGATGCCGTTCTGTTCGGAGCGTAAGGTGATGGTCGCAGGTGCAGCGGCGACGGGTGGCGGAGCGATGAGCGGAGCGGGCAAAGCCCGTGATGGTATCGGTGACAACGGCAGCGTGTCGCCATTACGTGTCCAGGCCCGATGTATATTCCAACTGGTATCCGAATACCGAGCTTTGTCCTGTTGACAATGTTTGAGAAAAAATAAATATTTTTTAATTAATCCAAACATCTACAAAAACATTTTGGGGTTTCCGCAATAGATATTATTTTTATTAAGTGAGTATTAATTTAGTTAAAAAACTATTTTATATTGCCAGTAAAGTGCTTCGCATTTTATCCGAATCAAAACGATAATTCATAAAATGTTCGGGTTACATAATAATTAACTGTAACTGCACAATTCTTAACTTAAAGCCCTGAATGGAAAGTATAAGCAGATATAATAAGCCTTGGCACAATAGAATAAAAATTGGGGAAACCTATTGAAAATAACGGCCTCAGTTTTATTAATCATCGATATTTATTACACGTAACTACTGGAAAGTCATAGCCAGGATCCCAATTCAAGAACTGTGAACTACTAGTCGGATGCGGAACCAGTAACCAAGCGTGACTTATCACACGTGAGTCAAAACCCTTAGTAACCTTTTGTGACACCCACGGGAGAATATAGCCCTATTCTTTACAGCGGGGCCACAAGTATCAATTTTAATGCTATATTTATACCACAAGAAAGTTTTGAAAGTGACATAAATATTACAAAAGATATTTTCTAAGCAATGTAACAGTCGCGTATAGTTGTGTGACTAGCTATGCGCACTAAACCAGTTACAATATTTCAACTCACGTTTTTGGGCGTCACGAATATGTCACAGAAATAAGTAACATGCGTAACACGCAAATTTTGTCACATCACTAGTATATCTTGTGCGTTAACAAAAGCTTTCAAATCTGTAAGCGACGTAAAGATGATGAACCGTTTTGGGATGGCCACGAATTTATTTTAAAAAAAAATCAAATATAGAATATAGTCTTTTGTTATTTTTCGCAGTGTTTTCTTTGATTTGTCTCCAATATACCCTTTTTATATTTCCATGTACCTAATATTTTATTTCGTTTTTGAATATATTTGCATTATTTTAACATGAAGGCTGTTTTTTCTCCTGCGTGCCGCCTATAAAATCCATTTGAAATTAGTTATCGTAACTGCTTGTTCTCTATTTTACTCTTAAGTCTACACGCGCGAGATCTCATTTGAAAAGGATTACATTTAAGACGTTGTGAAATTTATGCTATTTGGTATGTCTAACATCACCATAGCGAAATTGGTAATATTAGGTATACAATGTATGTATACAGTTTGCGTAATTAAATGAAAATCATTTATTTGTATAAGTCCTCACAGATATTGCAAAGCGACTGATCGAGGTCTCTCGCGACCAAAGGGCTGGGTTATTCTTCACTCAGAGGATTAGAATTGCCATTCAGCGTGGCAATGCGGCTTGACTTCTGGGCACGCTGCCAGCAGACCGAGATGCAGAGAAATTTAATTTCACCTGGTCTTTAAATTGCATATATTGTAAATAATGTAATACATCTTATTTATATAAACTGTAATTGTTTTTAACAAAAACTATACATTTCTATGTATATACAGTCTTCATATTGCAATTCAGAGACCATACTGCGAATTAAAAATGGCTCCACAATGGTTTCTTTACAGCTATTTCCATGTAACCACCTCTAATCATGTAACGAGAACTATCTGTAGGCCAGTGCTGTAGGCTGTGTAAGAGCGATATTAGAAACATTACACTAAGGCAATGCAAGTGGTTGTAACTTTGAGCTAGATATTTATTGGCTATGTAAGTTAGATACAACATGTTATCTTGCACGAAAGTTCTAAATAGGATAACAATATATCATAGGAAAACGAGTAAACAAGCAAGCGGTTTACCGGATGGTAAGCAACTAACATGCCCAATGATCATCGTGTTATGTAGAGGACGTAGTGACCTGAGAGAATGAGAATCACAGTAGCGATGCAGGCGTTAGCTGGGATAAGAAGAGGGATAGTGATAGTGAGTCTGTTACCAGATAAAATGCGGCAGGAGCCAATTTACGTCCATTTTCTTTCGTGCATGACTCGCCTACGGAGTATGTCCCAAATGAAATAATTGACGCACCCTATTGCCATACACCGGGCACAAAGTTGTCAGTCATCGATATTTATCACACTATTCCGAAAAGCGAGAATTCGAACCCACGATTTTTTGATTTTTTGATTCAGAAGCACTGGAACAACGAGACAAGCTATATGGTGTGTCGCTCTATCTATATAGTGTGAAATAAATAATGTCACTTTAATCTAAGATGAATGTAGTTAACAATATCGAGCTAACATTGTGTTTGTGATTAAATTTCAGATCAGAGTACTGCACACAATGGGATTGTGTTTATTATATTTACAAATCGATTCTGAATCGAATCATAAACAGTTGCGTATTCTTGTCACGAGCGAGGCGCCTCAGCTATACACTGTATGTATGCAATACAAATTATTTTCTATAGTAGATACAGGATATTGGTTATAAATAATCCTTAAAGAAATTATGAGTTCCACTAGGTGACCCAATGACTTATAATCCATTTTTTTAATAGTGCATATGATGATTAGCGAAGCCATGCAGTTTACAACCTAGATGGATATATAGATCATAAAACGTCATTATGGGTTGGATTTGTTTTTGAACGCGGATGGATATAGGAGTCGAGAACGACACACCTTCCACGATCAAATAGAACGACTTCTGAAAGAAGGTTATGTCAGGAGCTTTAAAAAGGACGCGCGTGTATTAAAAGAGTTATGAAAGTCAAAGAGCGAATGAGGCGTGTAAGAATCGCGCCTTATGGCGCTCTGTTCTCTCTGCCTGATTTGATGTGTAAGTATGTAGCATGTATTCAACAAAGAGAGTTACAGCATACCAAAGTCATTAATGAACGTGTTTTTATACATTTCATTCTTTTCCGAAAACAAATACTATACATATGCAGTAAAATTAATTATTTCTAAGTATAACATCTCACTACTCTATAGTTTACTCATTTTATTATCGATCACAAAATAAAAGTGCCAACGGTCTGGCACCCATTGTCCCACTATGGGGCCAAATATTTAGTTTGGCAAACCGATTAAGGGCATGAAAGTATAGATATTTATAGTGTGAGTAGGTACACATTTTATAGCTTTGTTTTATTGGTTAAAATGTTCAGACATAAAAATTGAAAAAATATAACGGCATTAAGTCCCGGTGGTCAATAGGTCGAGCACCTTGCTTCAGAATCAAGATGTCTAACAATCATATCCGGGTTCGAACCAATGAGTTTTGTTTTTTTTTCAGAAGGCATGTATAACAAATATCGAGCTCTGAGAACATTGTGCCCGGTTTATGATAATAGGTTCCGCCATCTATTCCACTTGGGATGTAAAAATTCGCGAACTTAAGGCTTCAACAGCTGCTGTCTACACTTCGTATAAAACAACTAGTAAAATTATTTAAAATAAATTAACAAAATATTATTATGATCTTATGTGAATTGTTTTATTAAAGCGATTGCGAGAGGAGTTTACTCATTTATTGGAGTTAAAATTTAAAAAAAAATGAATGTTGATGTCTTTTAAATATAAGTATTATCAATTATCGTAAAGGAAAGGTTGGGAGAAGGTGGATTATCCTTTGAAAACAATATGGAAAACAGTTATCTTCATTTCAAAATTTTCTTTATACTGTATGTATGTGAAAATAGCACAGCGGATTAACTCTATCAGAGAGATAAGGTGATAAACATCCCACATGATGTTATTGGGCGGTTAGCACTGCATCTGTGTGCGTGGCATATGATGCCCAGATATCCATGTGTGTTTGTGAAGGTGCGTGGGCGCAACAGCCCAATATTTCGTTAGAGTAACAGGAATTAATACGGTTATCCACGCATACACAACTTCAATTAACCTTCGATCCAATTATTAAACGTAAAGTAACTTCACGTCTTTTTCTATCAGAAGGTGTAAGCAGTGGTTATTAACGCTGAACTCGCGGAATTCTTACATCCCAAATTGAATAGGCGCTGTCCTACTGTGTGTGTACTACTGTGACCTATTGCCATACACCGGGTATAATGATGTCAGTCATCGATAATTCTTTTTTACTTTGTAACAGAAAAACAAAGTAACATGCATATACTCTCGAGAGCAATGAATCCGGGTCACTTAAAGAATGTTAAAAATCTCGGAAACTAAAAATGATAGGTTAATGCAATAAATTGTATTTAATAGACAATGTAATACTCCTTAAATGAAAGTAAAAAAAATATGAGTCACCATACATTTTATTAACACAAAATTACATAAAGAAAAAATCTGCTGATCTCTCCTTAAAACAAAAATAGGAAACATGAAATTTTTGAACTTTATTACGATTTTCTTGAATTTTAATACTTCGTATTGCCTCCTCGTGCTTCCATTACTGCGTTTACGCGGTTTGGCATGCTGTACACCAAGTTCCTTATACGATTTTGGGGAATATTCTCCCATTCCTCTGTGAGAGCAATTTTGAGCTCACGAAGCGTGATTGGGGGAGGGTTTCGTTGTTTTACGCATCTGCCTAGCTCGTCCCAAGCATGCTCGATCGGGTTGATATCCGGGCTGCGCGCTGGCCACTCCATACGAGTAATGTTCATCTCTTGAAGGTAGTCATTCACAATCCTACCTGTATGAGGTCGGGCATTGTCATGCATAAATATAGCATCCTCACCTAAATTGACCATAAATGGACCAACGTGATCATTGAGGATTTCTTCCACATATCTTACGCTAGTTAAAGAGCCGTTTTCTATGATCACCAGCTCTGTGCGACTTTCAGAAGAAATTCCGGCCCACACAAGTACAGACCCACCACCGTAGGCTACTTTTTCCTCGATGCATGCTTGCTTGAATCTTTCCCCTGGTCTTCGATACACTCTGTGTCTTCCATCGTGCTTTGTATGCTCTACAAGCACGATGGAAGACACAGAGTGATGTTTTGATTCGTCGGAGAACATAACTTTTGACCAATCTTCAATACTCCAATTTACGTGGCTCTGGGCATATCTTAGTCTTGAAATACGATGCCCACGCTCCAGTTTAGGGCCGTTTGCAGGTCTAAGGGGTTTTAAGTTAGATTCAGCAAGCCGACGTCTTACTGTCCATGCACTTGGGTTACTTCCTCCGAGGCGTCGAAACTGATTGGTGAGTTCAGTTCCTGTGAGAAAGCGATTTCGAAGCATGGTGTTCACCAAGTATCGGTCTTCTCGTGCTGTGGTATACCTGGTTCTGCCCGTTCCTGGTCTGCGTAGGTTAGAACCAGTTTCTTCGTAACGTCGGAGAACTCTTTGTACTGATGACAGCGACACACCAACAGTCCTGGCTGTATCGCGCTGACTCCGGCCGGTTTCCAGCATTGTAAGTATTCTGGTGCATTCTTCAGGCGTAAGCGACATAATTTCAGCTTGAATAATGAATATAGAGCACTATCAACATGGTTTATGTACCCACATAAATGACAGATTACAAACAAAAGCAAAACCAAATGCTGTAATTTCGTAGTTCCATCTTCGAAAGTGGCCCTTTTTCAAATTTGATTTTTTTATGATATAACTTTACAATAACTAAGAAGTTTTAATACCTTCATTTAAGGAGTATTACATTGTCTATTAAATACAATTTATTGCATTAACCTAGCATTTTTAGTTTCCGAGATTTTTAGGATTCTTTAAGTGACCCGGATTCATTGCTCTCGAGTGTAGTAAAGACCGTGCATATAACTTCAATAGAAAGTGATGAATTACAAACATTCAAACGACAATATAAATACATTATCATTACATAGTGTAAAACAAAGTCGCTTTCCGCTGTCTGTCCCCTAATATGTTTTAGATCTTTGAAACTATTGGAAAGGAATTTGATGCGATTTTTTTTTAATACATTTAAGCCCGAATACTGAACCGCTACTTAAATATATAAGCGCTACTTAAGCGTTTAAGTAACTGTCACATTAGACAGAATACGTCAAATTTGAGCAGTAAGTAGCACTTTATTAATTGTCAGATTTGAGTGGCGGTTCAGTATTCGGGAGATAGGGTATCAGCGGAGTGTTTTGTATGTATTCATGTATAATTTAGCAAAAAAGTGATCATTTCTGAGATTAAGCACTTTAATTGCAAACGTTGGCTGAACCCTAAGTGATAGATCAAAACACTATTATACGACTTTAAAAGGTCTACAAAAAAGTCCGCGATAGTGTAAGTCTTTCTTCGCTGGGTCAACTAGTAAACTTATATGTTAAAATGGATTTGTAATTTTAAGTAACGTTGTAGACAAGGTGTGTTTGTCTCTTATCTTCAAGAAATTCTAGTACCTACTATGTAGTTGTAATGTACAGTACGTGGGCATTAGAAATGTTTAAAAAATTAAAGTGATTTCGTTCGCCCACACTTGAAAGACATAAAAAGTAGGCTGCGTTTGACTCTGTGTAATAAAAAAGAAATTGTTTTGTGAAGTACATTTTCTAACCCACGTTAGATTAATACTTAAATATTATACATGTATCTTGAGATCTCTGACTAATCAGAGGAATTTTTACTGTGACTTAAGAAAATATGTTTTGTGTTATAAATACAATCTTATGTGGTCCAGTGCTCAAGCACCCATTTCTGAATCAAGAAGTCGTGGGTTCGAATCCGGGCATGATGATCACCCCAATGACTATTCAAAACTCATTTCGGAAGTAAATCGATCGACTGAAAACTTTGTGCACGCTGTACCTATTCCATGTTGGACGTAAACATAACGGCGAGTCCAGGCTTAACAGCCGCTGACTACACCTTTAGGTAGGAAAAGGCGTGTAGTTATGTTATTTTATGTATTGACAAAGGGGCAACAGATTCACTGGCAAGTTAAATATCCAAAGTATATCAACACTTCGGATTCAGAAGTGGGATGCTAAGCCACTAGGCTAACAAAATATCGCACAAAAAACTTCAACGCAATTGCAATAAACTTTTATCAGTTACTTTTTACGTTTTACAAATATTTGACTTTCAAATAGGACGAAAAATACTAGCAAATTAAAACAGAAGTTACGTCCGAACCTAAGATTTTGTTTATTTAAAAAAAACAAAGATTATGAGTTGCTTTATGATTCTTATTATTATGATCTCAATGTAAATGTTCTTAATTACGTATATCATTTAATCTTGTGGCTAATTAATTACCGTCATTATATAAAGTTACTGGGAAAGAATACATACGTATGTATATGGCGATTATAGCAACCAAAAACGAATAAATCTGATTAATATAAATATAAATTGTATAAATGGCTGTGTGGCGCCGGCTTAGAATACCGCCACCCCATCTCTTCCCGTGGGTGTCGTAAAAGGCGACTAAGGGAAAAGCTAGAAGAATGGGCAGCAGCATTCTCTCTCAATAAAATACAGCCTACTGCGATCGCCAACCCGCCTGCCAAGCGTGGCGATTATGGCAAAAACCCCCCATGATTGAGCGGACTGGCAGTTGTGGCGCTCTATGGGGGAGGCCTATGTCCAGCAGTGGACCTCAAAAAGGCTGATGATGATGATGATGAAATTGTATAAATATTAGCATTACTGTACTATCCAGATATAATTCCCAAAGGTATTGGTAGTTGATTCCGTGATGGTGGAATTTTGGATACCACGGTAATAGGTGGCCTTACAATGCGCAAGATTTAGTTCTTAATAGATTTAACAAACTAATATGTGTTGCCTGGCAAAGAAGAAGAAGAATAAACAAATGTGTTCAACCAGGCTTATATAAATAAACATAGCATAACATAACTTCAGGCCTTTTTCTACCCGAAGGTGTTGGCAGTGGCTGTTAAAACCTCGACTCGCCGTTAAGTTAACGTCCTATATGGAAATAAATAAATGCTTTACCTTTCAATTAACCTAGCACGATAATGTAAAACAACTCTTTCAATTGTATAAGTTGATTTCTTTCTTTATTAATACATCTTATAGAAACTTCTGCACTAGATATTAAAAAAAAAATAAACGAGCCTTTCAATATTCGTATTGGATGTGTGACATCTGATATCTTATCGTGATAAATAAGTAATAAGTTGTTAATTTTCTTTTCTAATATCAATCATCCCATTAGCACGGCAATTAAGTTGGCATGTGAATCATGTGATACTCATTTCTCCGCCACCGCCTCCGCTAGTTGGTCAAATCAAATTTTGCAGTAAAATAATTTCACCGTATCTATGATATGTCTTGTATTACGAGTAGTCTATCTGTTTTAGTCATTAAGATTTATCTTGCTAAATACCTGTTATTTCTATTAAAACAATGCCTTATTTTTAAAAACTTCCAAATGTCTTATTTTTTAACTCAAGTAATTTAAAAATGACTATTTCAAAAATCACCAAAATATTTAGTTCTACATTTCGTAAATATCAAAAACTAACTACAAAATTAACAAAGAAATGGCATCTTTGGTCATCAAAGACAACAACAATTCTTCACAGGTAGACAAGTTTTTTTTTAACATTACCGACTACCACGTAAATATTCAGGTAGAGGACTGTATCTGCGTGATATCAATGCAAATGGCAAGCCAAGGACAATTGGTTGAACACATTGGTATTGTGATTACGTGGAGCTGATACCATGGTCTTGTATAAAGCGCACGTTTCGCGCTTGCTGTTAGACCACCTTTATCCATTATGGCAATCTTCGACCTTTGCAAATACTGCTGGTAGAACAAAGCTCATTAACGTTCCTGGTTTACTTGGTCTTTGGCTAACTGTAATCGTGTACAGACTACTACAGACTAACGATACAACGGTCCTTTTAAAGATCATAGTACTTAAACCAATGCTCTACAAAAAGCTGTATCATGTAATTCGTAACAATAAGAGTACAAGTAAGTCCATTACGAATTCAACAATTAAACATCAAAAATTCAAATAGAGTATTTATCTACATCAGAATACTTTCGCTTTAAAATGTCATAAAGTCATAACTATGTATGAAGAAAGCGAAAAAAATATCAACTGAACAAAACTTCCCACTTAAACTACAGTACTTATTTGAAATGGAGAGTATAATTTAGAACAAAAAATCTGAATAGCAAATTTATTGCATTAAAGACTCAATTGAATTATAACTGGAAAAGATTTGACATTCAATGTTATTGGCGTAACATGGAGTACAAGTATTTATATCTTGTGTCATCAAGCACGTGCTCGCAATGAAAGAGTAATAATAACAATTAACATAGTAAGACAGCGAATTGATTTAGACGCCATCTAGTTTCTAAGCTAAGTAACTTCACAAAATACCTAAATTGTTTATCTACCTAAATTGTTTATGTAAAACGCTATTTTGGTTTAAACTACACAAAATCGTCGTAAATTTACTGCCTACTTTGACATTGAATTAGTGGTATATATGATAATTTTTCTATACCGCCTCTGCCAAGGTCGGAGGTGAGCAAATTTTTATACATGACTGATGTAAGTTATTTTCGTACCGATCGTTTGATTTCATAAAAACGAAATACGAGTGTTTAGAAACATCATCCACAGCGTCAGTCGTAAACTTTATCGATTTATTTCTACAACATATCGATACTAATGTAAATATATCCAACGGAATACTAGACAAATATTACGTTTCGCAAATTCGACTGCCGGAGTTTTTAACGTGATTGAGCGTAACGTCGCCGCGGCCTCAGTCTGATAAGATAACCTTGCCTTTCAATTTACTTTGCTAAATCGCGTACCAGCTAGTTAAGAAAAAAATATACTTCTAACTCTCTTATCTATTATTGACCGTATATAAGAAAACAGTTTGAGAAATTCGACGCGAGTTATATTACATATTAAACTTCCGTTTGGATAACGTTATCAATAAAGAATGAGGCCTATTGTATTAAAAGTGTAAACTAAACATTCCTTACAAAATATATAGTTATTATTACATTTTCATAGAACTTATGAGAACTACTTTTGTTCGTAACTTATGAATATCAACAGGACCAGGAGTAGATATGACAATATCAAGTACCTCTTGCTCAAAAGGATCCTCTGAAATCCGTGTCTGTTTATCAACACTGAAAGACAATCTCTTCTTGAACAACTTCATCTTGGAACATCCAGGGATCACGTTGAGGGCATTTGGTTCTTTTAATATTGACACTCTTTCATACGGCTAATTAATTCATGGCTTCTTATTTAGAGACATCACAGAGCACACGTAATTTAAAAGAAGTAATAAAATTGTTTACTTTGATAATACAAAGATAATAGAGCTATTATTTTGTTTACGACTTTTTTGTTTTTTGTACTAGTTCAACGCGATTTTGACGTAAAATCGGGCGAATAGTGTATTTTCCCGCCATTTATTTACACGCTAAAGGGGTGGGTATCCGAGTGATAAACGCATTTGAATGGGTGGCTGCGGTGTGCGCTCGGTCTGCGCTCGCGACGCGCACTGTCCGCTCGCTGTTCGCTGCGTAGAGCGCGACCACGCGTCTATTGAGAGTAATCTTAACACGTCACCTGCCACACATTACCCACTACTAGAGAAACTTTAGCTCAACTAATCCATTTTCATGAAATTCCATATCGATACCCTAATTTGCAAGCCTAATAACCCCACTTTTTCACAAAAATGAAATTTTGATACCGGCAGAAACTAGATATTTTCTAGATTGTATTTGTATCAAATATATAGGTTTGCAAATTTGGGTATCGATATGGCAACAAAATTTTTTCATCCCGATTGCATGACCGATTATAAGACTTTTAACATCTATTTATACAATATATTGATATCTAAGTAATATTAATATCAGGACTAATTAGGCACTAATAAAATCGTATCAGTACATTTGAAATATTTATTAAAAACATCAATTATCACGTTGACCAAGTTTAACACTTTTATTCTATTACAAAATGTACATGACAAAACCTAAAGATAATTTTCTAATCTAATCTATTTCTAATATTTTTAATTTTCAAGCACGAATTTTCTACTGATTTTCATATAAATATAGTGTTCCATTAGTGATTTAAAAATGATTACATTCCCACGTATTAAATCCCAGTACCATATTTATGGCGGTAACTTACCCGTGAAATGTAGAAATTGTTTCCGCTGTACATGTAAACATTGTCCTAAAATAGCTAACGGCATGGCTAGTTCTGTTTGACACATGTCAATTACACAGAAAGCGCGGGAACGCTATAACGATTTACATAGATTATTAATTGTAAATTCTTTTTTTTTTTTCAGAAAAAGGTTCTTGTGATAGCTTTTTATTTTTAGCAAAGATATAACTTTCATTAATTTAAACGATCAAAAATTGATGACTGCCTACTACAAGGATCAGTCGTAGGGGAACACATTTTACTAATGCCCGACCCGTAACATACCATGTCAAAAAATCTATGCGATGTGGTTTATGCCACGCCTTGTTCAGTCAGAGAGGCATCCATTCAAAAAATATAACCATCCTGCGATATAGAAAAGATACGCTAGCTGCATATTACCCATGCAATTAACGAAGCCAAAGATGTCTTGCCAAAAAAATAAAGTTTTTGATAAACAAATGAAAAGTAGGGGTATTTTGGTATGCTGGTACATAAAAAAGCATTTAAAAATACCTAAACACGAAAAAATATCAGTCTAAAAAGTGTACTACCTTTAACATTTAGAGGGATGAAAAATAGATGCTGTTTGATTATCAGACCTACCCGATATTCCTACAAAATCGTTCAAGCCGTTTCGGCGTAGTTCAATAACGCACACCGTGACACGATAATTTTCTATTATATATAATACAAAGTATTTTAAAACTTTTACTTACTATCTACTTACTATCCAATAAAGGTATAACTGTATAACAATTATTGCAATTCTTTAAAATATTTACGAGTGCTATAAATTTAAAAGGTTATCTGAAAGATATCACCGCCATTCGATGCATACCAAAAGCCAACAGACAGTTAAAAAATATTTTAAAAATGCTAAGCACTTTTTAAATAACATGGCAACAATGGTTTTTGTGCGATGCATGTACACTATGTACAGACTGACAACTAAGAAATGTAATCATTTTCGTTATTGTTTTGTGGATATTATTATTTTTTCTCTAATAATTATTTTATCACAAGTATGGATAGCTGATAATAACTTTATTATGTATTGAAGATAGGACACGTCAAGGTTTTAAGGCATAAATGAAAAATATTGTCATCTTTATATTATAGAGCATTATTTTAATAATTCTATTGTATTTATTATCTATTAATTAAAGTATTCTCGTAACATAACTTCACGCCTTTTTCTATCCGAAGGTGTAGGCAGTTGCCAGTTTAGCCTCGACTCGCCGTTATGTTACCGTCCCAAATGGAATAGGTGGCGAACCTATTGCCATACCGCGCACAAAGTTATTAGTTATCTATATTTATCACACATAACTCTCTAAATTCATTTCGAAAAGTCATTGGTGTGTTCCAGGATTTAAACCCGCGACCTCAGAATCGTGTGCTCGACCAGTAGACTACCGAGACTAATAAGAGAGACTTTATTTGTATTCATTACATTTTTAAAATAGGACACCATTTTTAATTATTCTTTCACTTTTTTAATCTCACTAAGTGGGGTAGGTATTGCGCAGGAAATAAAAAAGCCACTAAAACCATTTATTGTAATCTAGACAGGAGGTAGCAGCTTCACGTCTTGAGCCCAAATATAATCGTATTTTGTTTGTTCACTGAAAATTTTTCATAAATTGTTATTCTACTCCGAAAGAATTTAAGTCGCCATTAAATATTCAAGCCAAAGATAATAGCGTAAATATTCATTTAAAATTCTTAATATATATTCGTTCAAAGTCTTCTTTTTTTGGTAGTTTGACCCTTCATCCTTCAAATTGTTATTCGACTGGTGGTTATTTGTACAAAAATCAAACAGGAAGAAGAATGTAAAGTAAGGAATGTAACGCCATATAACTTGTTCGGTGTTTGCTTTGTCATTAGATCTTTCTCCAAATCCTTGCTTCTCACACTTAGTTGAATGTGAACAACATATTTACACACCCCTAAATAATAGTTATGGTGTAATAGGGTGACGCAGTGAGGAGACCAATGTGAAAGAAAGGACATCATATCAATACATGAAATTTGGCAAATAACATAATGGCCCAGTGGTCGAGCATACGGCTTCTGATCTAAAGGTCTGGGTTCGAATCCAGACACTGGCTCACACCAATGATTTTTTTAATTTTTTTTTCGTAAGTTTAGTGTGATAAATATCCATGACTGAAAACTTTGTGGCCGGTATGGCAATAGGTTCACCACCTATTACATTTGGGACTAGACATAACGTCGAGACGAGGCTTAACAGCCGCTGCCTACATCTTCGGGTAACAAAGGCGTGAAGTTGTTATATTAACTTATCATTCATATTTGTCGGTTATATGATGAAGAATAAAGAGAAGCAGTAGTGCAATCTGAATTGGTTAAAGAGAAGTTCAATTAATGAATTTTTTTATGCCTATATGCCTCTAAATTTTAAACATGGTAGAGCCACGCAGTTCGCTGCATGAATGGGCTGACTCTACCGGTAAAATACCATGACCTCTCAGAATATCGAAATAAGGTGACTCTTGCCGCGTTTCGCTCGGTGAACGAGGTATCCGGAGTCCTAACTCCTATCTCCCTCCCATTCCCATCCCACTTCTGACCCCTTCCATATCCCATTGTAAGGGAGGGAAACGCAACTGTAACACTATATGTGTTCAGGTGTCCATGGGCGCCGTTTGTTACTCACCATCATCAACTGCTCGTTTGCCCCTATACCATAAAAAATATATATATTTAAAGTTATAGGTTTCGGTGTAGTTGAACAGTTGGTAATTAACTATTCCCAAAATGTATGTGTCTCATGTATGTATGTATGTCTTGTTCTTCATAAATGCTTTACGGACATGATTCATTAAGTTTTCTTGAACCATTTAGGACTTTAAGTACTGTAGTACTTAAAGGGTCTTGAAACAATGAAAACTTGATGTGGAGAAATCCCAAATTCATTAACTAAACCAAGTTCACTATTTCTGCACTGTTACATTAACCCACGCACCGCAAATTATCTTATCAAATTTACAGAAATTTACCACCAAAGGCATCAAAATTCAAAAAAAAAATCAAAATTCAAAATATCTTTATTCCTTAGAGTTTACAAAGTGCTTATAATCGTCATACAAAACTACTAGCTAAAATACGCGGAGCTTAGATTTCCTTTCATCACACTGTCTTGAATGTGAAAGCGAATCTAAGTGCCAGTTCCGGCATCAAGGCTTCTTGAGAAGAACTGGCAAGAAACTCAAGGCCGACTCTTTTCAATTTCCAGTTTAACAAATTATAATAATTACAATCAACACAACACAAAAGGAGCAGTTCAATTCCAAACTTTTTTATCGTTTATATAGTCTGCGACACAATAGTAAGCCCTTTGATATAATCTACTTTTAATATAATTCTTAAATTTACCCATGGATAATTCAACCGCGTCGTTTGGAAGTTTATTGTAGAAGCGTATACATTGACCTGGGAACGAGTTAGAGATTTTATGGAGCCTAGTAGTGGGCACAGCGAGTTTGTTTTTATTTCTTAAATTTAGTTTATGAATATAGCAGTTTTTCTTAAATTTAGTTTTATATTTATGAACATAAATAAGATTTTCATAAATATATTGCGAATAAAATGTCATAATTCTTATCTCTTTAAATTTATTTCTTAGTGTATCCCTGGGACTCATCATATAGATAGCACGAACGGCTCGTTTTTGGAGCACAAAAACCGAATCTGCATCCGCGGCACTACCCCAAAGCAATAAGCCGTACGACATAATGCTGTGGAAATAGCTAAAATAAACCAAACGCGCAGTACCAACATCGGTCAGTTGACGTATTTTCCTTACAGCGTAAGCCGCCGAGCTTAGTCTACCTGACAGCGTTTCTCTATGTGGCCCCATTGTAATTTAGATTCAAATGTTATACCAAGGAAGACAACCTTATTGACCAATTCCAATCTCTCATTGTCCATCACCACACTGGTTTTTACTTGTTTAACATTTTTACTTGTTTAACATCTTGTAAAAAATTTAACATATTTTTTTTTATTACTCATTACATCATCCCCTTGATTTCCTACTCCCTATTTTATACGTATTTAATCCAATGCAAATCCATTACTTCAAAGGGTAAAAGGTTATTATGCCTCAAAAGAAATTATAATCTTTTTTGAACAGACAGATCTTGATTGGGTGAATTAAAAATGGCCCATATAAATATTGTACATATATTTCTTATGCTTTATGTAACCATTTAACAAAAACACGTTATAGAAATATTTTTAACGCGGATCTTTAACGGAATAATATGACGTTTAACATATGATAATACTTAACGTATCACACTTTAAAAAACTTACATAACATAAATTCACGCCTTTGTTACCCGACGGTGTAGGCAGCGGCTACTAAGCCTCGTCTCGCCGTTATGTTTACGTCCCAAATGGAATAGGTGGCGAACCTATTGCCTTACCGGGCACAAAGTTTTCAGTCGTCGATATTTATCACACTTAAGATCCGAAAACAATTTCGAAAAGTCATTGGTGTGAGCCAGTGTCAGGAATCGAACACGGACCTCTGTATCAGAAGCCGTGTGCTCGACCACGGGACCACCGAGATATTTATTAAAAAAAAAACTTGTTGCAATAATATCGAAAATGTATGTTTACAATGGTAGGGCCACACAGTTCGTTCATTGCTCGACCGGTGAAATACCAAGACATTTTGAAATTTAGGCAAAAAAAGAACTTTAAACAAACTTTTACACCATTCGGCGAATATGAAGAAACGCTATATAAATCTTTGGTGAATAAAAGGCATGAAAGTACAAAAAAATATCCAGTTCTAATACGGATAAGTACTTACACTACTTACCGGATTTTGTGATTGTGCCAATATCTGCGCAGTATTGGCCGACTCTGTGAGTTCGACCGCACCGGCCACCTGAAACAAATATTCCTATATTAAGTAGGTCAATTGTTCCCCAGCGAAGACACGTACAGACAGGCGCAGAGATATTATAAATTGTATTTCATAACCATTGCCTGGTTTCATAATACCAACATTATTTGCTTAGCTTTGGACTGGATGGCGCTGAGTGAATTAAGTAGTTTAGTTTAAGTTTAATATCTCGGACACAATACACACAGCGCCATCTAGTTCCATAGCTACTAGACGCTTGTGCTATGTATGGATACTAGATAACGGATATTAATACATAAATATACCTTTTTGTGTAAACACATACCTATAAGACGCCTTACAAACATTCATGCTTGTCATAAATATTTGTACTCGGGTGGGGTTCGAACCCGCAAATCTCGATTATGCAGTCGGTAGTTTTACCAATGCACCACGAGGCTCGTCAAAAATTGTATCCCAAAACATTATATCTGTGTTATCTTATTTTCAAATATTCTCTATTCACTCACAAAGAAAAATAAGAAGATAGAAATAAATGTTTTTGCTAGAAAGAGTAGCAAACATCTTCTGAAACTTTAGTGCTTACAATACGAGTGTAAGCAGTTACTGTTGGCAACTTTACGCAAAATACGGTAGCCGAACCATTTTCCGTAATAAAAACTTTGAGCGGTTATAAACTTATATACATAAGATTACAAATAATTCATGTCTTGCTCTCATATTTTCGATGCACGACGCCATCATTTAATAAAAGTAAAGACATAAAGTTAAAAAACATAAAGCGCGCGCGGAATATCAAGCGCTCACTCTGACACATTATTTTGTAGGATCAACCATAAGTGTGAGCCAGATTATATTATAATTAACAGTGGTAGAGCCACGCTCTACACTGTATGAATGGGCCGGCTCGACCGGTAAAATACCACGACCTCTCAGAATATGGACCTAAAGTGACATAAAAATGAAATTAGAATGGAAACCTTCCCATTTTAAAGGCCGTCAACGCAACTGTTATATGTCTTTAACGGCGTTATATGCTTACCATCAGATGACTTGCTTGCTCGTTTGCTCCCTTATTCCGTAATAAAATATAATGTAAATAATAAAAATAAAATTTGAAAAAACAAGAAATTAATAAGAAGAATAATTAATAGTATTATAATTAATATTAGTAATTAATAGAAACAACTTTTATGGATTATATCGCGTTTATTTAGAACCTATTTTTAAACACGTAGCTAAGCATGGATTTTCTTCCACTAAAAGATAATTAAAAATTCAAGTGAAATAGCATTGTGCCAGTTCAAGGTATTTACAAGGAAAAAAGGCATTCTAGCAGGCTTAAATATTAGAAGGAACTCTGCATAGACCAGGACCCGTTGACCTTGCTCTTAATATATGTAGGTACATAAGAAGGTATTCTAGCATTAACTTTGTCAAACTGTTTCTCTGCGGCCGACTTAACAGCATTGAAGCAATCATTGAAATTAGTAAGATCTAGATTATATTTAAAGGCTTATTTAAATAATAATTTCTTGGACACAATACACACAGCGCCCTCTAGTTCCAAACTAAACAACTAAATGCTTGTGTTATCGATACTAGATAACGGATATTAATACATATATACTTTTTTTTTGTAAATACATACTTATAATAATAGAAAAACACCTAGACGCCATACAAACATTCAAATATTTGTACTCGGGTGGGGATCGAACCCGCCAACCTCGATTCTGCATTCCGTAGTTTTATCAATGCACCACGAAGCTCGTCAATAATATTTAAGTTTGAATCCAATAAAAACGAAAAAAAAAATACGAATTTTATGTTTAATTATAATACCTCTCTATATTCGCGCGCGTTAAAAATATCGATGTTCAAAAAACATGTACAAAGAATTGGTTTACTTGGAAGCGTATTTTCTTTAAATACACTTTTAATTACGTTTAAAGGTCATATGACAAGATAGAGTATATTCAGATGACATAAAAAAAATATGACATGATAGTACGTAGGTTATCTTGTGGTCACTATTTTAGCACACGTAAATTTGATAATTTCGTGTTTTACTTTATACTGAGCCCGAAAATATAATACAACTAAATATAGATATGTAAAAAAATTGAATTCTGATATAAATAAATTTGGTGTGAGCCAGTGTCAGGATTCAAACGCGGACCTCCGGATCAAAAGCCGTGTGCTCGACCACTGGACCACCGAGACAATTTAATTGTCTATATTAATTTATATACAGACAAGTAAATAAACCAATAATTTTGATATCATTATCGGCCGCCATAAGACACGATACCTCATTCTGCTACATTAATCTTCTTGTGCATGTTCGTTAGTTTTAAAAGCTTGTGATAAGAGATTGTCAATATGATCATGGAAAATGTACCATGGCCGCGACAACTCCACAACTCTTACATCCTTTCACATTTGCACTGTACATCTGCTTAGTCTGGCGTGGGTATTCCTTTCTTTCCACACATGATTCTATTATTTCCCTTTCAAGGATCACGAAAGAAATGATATTATGAATCCTGACCATATACATGACGAGTTAGATCAAGAAAATCAAGAGAGAGCCTTTGAAATCCGTTTTGTTTTCATCGACTGGCATAAATCAGACTCAGATCAGCCCTGCGGGAATCATTTGTGGGTATTGTTCGCTGTGTTCGATATATATTGCCTTTTCTAAAGGAATTTACGGCGCCATATTGAAATATTGTACCATACACTTTAAAGTATACTGGTCTGTAGATATTTAGCTATATTTCAAAAGCTTATTATCAGTTTTCAACGTCCTACCAATATTGTAAAAGAGAACACTTGTGTGGATGATTGTGGAGGTGTCTAAGCAAACACTACTGGACTTGTTTTAATGAAACTTAAAGATAATATAAAGGTCATATGTCAAGTTAACACATAGGTTATCTTAGTATAAAATGGTGTCGTTTCCACTGTCTCCACGATTAGATCTTTTCAACTACGCAACAGATTAATTTGAAGTGACTGGTTTTTACATTTATTACATGAAGCAAGAAAAAAATGGTCGACGCATAACTACTGCCGCTAACTCCTTCGGATATTATAGGTGTGACATATAAAATAAATGTCAGGCCTGTACTGCTACAAAATATGTAATAGGTTGGGGAAAAAGTATTTTCGTATTTTTGTATGAAAAGTCAAGACATTTTTTTCAAAGTTTATTTACATTTATTTACAATATATATGTACCGTTTTGTTGAATAACTTTCTGCCATTTTGTGGGCAGAGACATTATCCCGTTACTGTAGAAACTTTGGGACTTCTGATCAAAAAAACGGGACAAATAGTTTTGGCAGTCCTCTCTTGAGGTCAACCTTACAGAACCTAAAGAATTCTGAAGAGACCGAAACAGGTGAAAATCTGAAGGCGCAAGGTCAGGGCTATATGGTGGATGCACTAGGACCTCCCAGTCGAACTCTCTTAATTTTTGCTGAGTGGCTAAAGATGTGTGTGGTCTAGCGTTATCGTGATGAAAGACCACACCCTTCCTGTTGATCAATTCCGGCCGTTTTCTCTCGACTGCTTCCTTTAATCTCATCAGTTGCTGGCAGTAAAGATCAGAATCGATGGTTTTGCCGGACGGTAAAAGCTCATAATGAACAATGCCCTTCCAATCCCACCATACACACAGCATCACCTTATTTCGTGTTAGGCCAGGTTTGGCCACAGTCTGTGAAGCCTGGCCAACTTTCGACCACGACCTTTTTCGCACGTTCTTGTCGTACGTGATCCACTTTTCATCGCCAGTTATCAATCTCTTCAAAAACGGCTCGGTTTCATTACGTCTCAATAATGAATCGCAAATAAGTACACGGTTCATTAAGTTTCTTTGAGTGAGCTCGTGTGGCACCCAAATATCGAGCTTTTTTGTATAACCAGCTTTCTTCAAATGGGTCAAAACTGTTTTGTGGTCAATTCCCAGTTCTTCAGCTACATCGTAACTACTAATATGCCGATCTTGCTCCACTCTTTCAAAAATGGCGTCCATTTTATTCGTAACAGGGCGACCAGAGCGAGGTGCATCTTTAACATCAAAATTTCCGGACTGAAAACGTTTGAACCAAATTTGTGCTACTCTTACTGACACTGCATCAGGTCCATAAACATCACAAATTTTTTTCACTGCTTGAGTTGCATTTTTGCCTTTTTTATAATAAAATTTTAAAATGTATCGAATTTCTTCATTAGATTCACTCATTTTTACGGAGAAAAAAACAAATGAAAAATAGCGGGAAATAACTTTAATTTATTTTTTTCTTTTCTTTATAATGTAACCTTTTTAATGTTACCAAAACCAGCCAGACACAAATAGTACAGTCAAAGAAATTTTATAATAAGTTTATACCTACGTTATGCGAAAAGACTTTTTCCCCGACCTATTATACAATTATTTTTGTGTATTCACTAAATTCTAACTGTTAGTGTTGTTGAGTTACTAATTCATTATATTTCATATACAATTAACTCACAACTTTGCATTTTCATAATAACATAACATAACATAACAAAACATAACATAAGTTCACGCCTTTGTTACCCGAAGGTGTAGGCAGCGGGTGTTAAGCCTCGTCTCGCCGTTATGTTTACGTCCCAAATGGAATAGGTGGCGAGCCTATTGCCAAGTTTTCAGCCATAGATATTTATCACACTTAACTTTCGAAAAGTCGTTGGTGTGAGCCAGTGTCAGAAATCGAACCCGGACCTCTGGATAAGAAGCCGTATGCTCTAACACTGGACCACCGAGACCTCCATTTTCATTATAAATTCACATTTTATCATAAAGAACAAACACTTGACACGTTACTGCGGGCGATTTGTTCAAATTGTTCCGAAACAACGTCACGCCCAACCCATCAGTTTTCATTAACTCAAGAAATTCATCACAACGTAAAAGGAGGCCGTTAACCGACCTTACTTAACTTATGGTCCGCCATCGGTCACCGAGCACGCACATTTCTCACTCTTGTACAACATTAGCTGCCTACGCCATTGCATTATCCAACGCACTACGTCTACTTTATTTGCTATTGTTCTTCGTGACTACATGTTAAATTAAATAAGATTGTATGCGCAGAGAAATATATAAAACAAGAACAAAACGAAATGGCTAAAGCTTTCCACACGTCATTCAGACGCCATGAAATATTATCATGAAAAATATTCTCAACGAAATGTCATAAGAGTGAGGCTTTTGTGACATTTAATAAGATTGATGTTTACAACTTGTCACTAACAATAAATAAAAAATGTACCAAAAAAAAATAACGTAACAATTTGCTGTCCGACAGATGAATAAAATACGCAACTGAAGTACTCTGCCTACTTATTTATCAATTTACAATTCCTCTTCATTATTTTTGCATATTGATTTTTCGTGAATTCAGTTGCTCAGCCGGCTCTGCGTAATTACATACATTACCTTGGTCAGATCAAATTTAAAAAAAAACACAAATATAAAAATGGCGGCCTATGTCCTGGACACTATAATACTGGCAGTAAATAAATAGTGCTATATATATAAAAATATTTAAATAAACAACTAATTTCAAATCAGCCAATACATTTGTCTGTGGCTAATACACAAACTCAATTCGCCAAAATAAAAAAATAAAAACCAGCCAATAACCTGACATTAGATTGATTTTCGAAGTGAGGAAGTTTACTAAGTTTACCTTTGTAATAACTTTGTTTTCTGTTCTTCGTACAATTATATTTCTAACTAGCTGACCCGGCGAACTTTGTTCCACATCAAAAGTAATAACTGCTGTCCCGCTATGATAATACTACAATATTTTCGAAAATATTTGTTTAAATTGCATGCTGTAAAAGGCCAGGATCATCTATATTACATGCACAATCTATTTAAGATACTTAATTGGATGAAAATTAATACTGTAATGTTTAAAATCGCTTCGTAAATAGGCCATTACTTCTCGTAAAAAGTAAAATAATAAAAATGGTCATTGTGGGTTATCCCTAAGAGATAGACATATGCCCTCGCGGACTTTTTTGTAGACCTTTTGAAGGTGTATAATAATGTAGTACGTTGTTTTGATTTATCACTTAGGGTTCAGGCAGCGTTTGCGATTAAAGTTCTAAATCTTGAAAATTATCACTATACATGAATTATAATATCAAAACCACCCCGTTGACAGCCTCTAACTATAAAAAAACCGCATCAAAATCCGTTGCGTAGTTTTAAAGATATGCGTATATAAGGGGACAGATAGCGGAAAGTGACTTTGTTTATACTATGTAATGATGATGAAAATACAAAATAAATAGAGCGAAACTGCTAGATACAATAACAAAATTCATCACAGATGAACAGAATCTTACGCGAATGCATTTAATATAAATAAATTAGGCACGCTAAAAGAAATATAGTGTGAAATGCACTTTTAAAATATGTTTATTAGTTGTTCTAGTTAAATATATAAAATAAATAAACTTGTTAGATAAAGCGCAATGCAGGCCTGCAGATGTACTAAATTCACGTGGGCAGCATCGTTATAAAAATAATCATTGAAGCTACTCCCGTTCCGGTAAAAACTTTCCGAGTCGAACTTTCCACGTCGTTTGTGTTGCTTGATCGACTCCAGATCCTCCAGATCCTCCTCCTTATCTATATTTATTAGGTCAACGAGGAAATGGCGAAATTATTGGGGGAGTTTATTTTCATTTCAATCTCTCTCTCATACTCTGTGATGTTTCACAAACCACTCGTTTAAAATTAGATTTCTTATTGATGTGCTGTAAAACATACAGATATCACAATCTATCGAACATTAATAAAGTCTCTATTACATATATTATGCTTAGTATATAGAAGTATTCACAAACATATATAGCTTTAAAGTCAAGTACCTTGCAGGATAGGCAGAGACGAAAGAGCGCTATAATGCTTGATTCTTGAACACTCACTTTTTTGCCTTTCATAACTCTTGTCATACACACGGTTTTAAAGGCTCCTGAAATCATTTTCCTCGAGCACTCTCTCAATATGGTTTTGGCGAAATTTATAGAGAAATAATAAGTTTTTTATTTTTGTTTCAGCAAAGACAAAAGTCATAACACTTACAGTAATAGATTTGGTAATCGAGCTATTGAAAAGAAAATTCTTCGTAAAAATATTACGAGAGTACAAAAATCTTTAACATATGTCTTCGTAGCATATTAATAATTAAAACTCTACATTGCAAGTAAATTGTTTTAAGCTCTGAACGATTGATGTACAAAGTTTACAATAGATGGCGCTTATAAAACTGCTTTAATATCATTATTACATAGTATAAAACAAAGTCACTTTCCGCTGTCTGTCCCCTTATATGTGCATATCTTTAAAACTACGCAACGGATTTTGATGCGGTTTTTTTTAATAGTTAGAGGGTGTTAACGGGGTGGTTTTGATCTATAATTCATGTATAGTGAGTAAAAAAGTGATAATTTTCAAGATTTAGAACTTTAATCGCAAACGCTGCCTGAACCCTAAGTGATAAATCAAAACAACGTACTACATTAATAAACACCTTTAAAAGGTCTACAAAAAAGTCTGCGAGGGCATATGTCTATCTCTTAGAGATAACCCACAATGACCATTTTTATTTTTTTACTTTTTACTAGAAATAATGGCCTATTTACGAAGCAATTTTAAACATTACAGCATTAATTTTCATCCAGTTAAGTGTGTTAAATCGATTGTAAATTTAATATAGATTAATATTTGATAAATTTTACTCATTTATTACTTTTGATGCGGAACAAAGTTCGCCGGGTCAGCTAGTTTTCATAAATTAAACAGCATACCGGAGTGGTCAGTTCAATACATTTGTGATAAAGAATTCGCTAGTACTAAGGCGAAGGTTGAAAATCGCAATATGGTTTTTTTTCGCAAAATTATATGACACTAAGTATACATAATATTTGCTTAAATACTAAATGCATATGCCCCAGGTTTAGATACGATATTTCGCTCATTCGTGCAGTAAATATGTACTATCAAAATAATAACGCTGTGCGCCGGAAGAATAAATTGTATCCTCGCCCGCTGTGTCCCAGACGGGATGGCCTGACGTATGCGGTTTTTGCAGCGCTTGTACAGTTTACATGTAACTTGGACATTTAATATACAGAATCCATTTCAAATAGAAACATCAAAAGCTGTTCTCAGTCGATAAAGATGTTTTGTATTACGAAAGAAAAAATAAACCTACAATCGAAGTATCCTTTTTTGTCTTTCTTCACGCTTCACGCCTTTTTCCATCCGAAGGTGTGTAGGGCAGTGGCTGTTAAACCTCGACTGGCCGTTATGTTTATGTCCCAAATGGAATAGGTGGTGAACCTATTGCCATACCGGGCACACAGTTTTCAGTCATCGATATTTATCACACATCCGAAAATAATTTCGAAAAGCCATTGGTGTGAGCCAGGATTTGAACCAACGACTTACTGTTTCAGAAGTGGAGTGCTCGACCACTTCTTAAGTTTGTTATTCAAATAAAGTCAATATACAAGTTCTTCTCCAATATCTCCAATATTGGAGAAGAGAATATCTCCAATACATAACTTATATAGATTCCTATTTAAAACACTCGGTTGTAATATCTCCAGTCACGCGAAGGTGTTTACGACACCACAGACTGTAATTTCATGTGGTATACTGGTGGCTGGTGGGCAAGTAAGTATCATTACCTTGGGGACAATTAAACCTGCAATTTGCAAGCGTGGTACTATTAATTATACGGAGCCATGGTTTCGTTTAAGAATTACCATTCGCTTCTTCCTATATTATGGAACTGATTATGAAACATGTTTAGAAATTGTAATTTATGAAAATAAATACATTATTATTAGATATTGTGCTAAAGAAATATACAAAAAATAAGTAATTTTAGTATTTTTGTAAATAATTAAAAATTTGGTAGTAAGTAATTTTAGGTTGAAAAGCATTAGAAATTTAATGACAGCGTTAGATTGGGTTGCAGAAGATTGTTTCCTCAAAGACAATAAAATACATTTACTTAGTAAGCATTCAAATCTTTATATATATATATAACATAACATAACTTCACGCCTTTTGTTACCCGAAGGTGTAGGCAGCGGCTGTTAAGCCTCGTCTCGCCGTTAAATTTACATCCCAAATGGAATAGGTGGCGAACCTATTGCCATACCGAGTAAAAAGTTTTCAGTCATCGATATTTATCACACATAACTTCCGAAAACAATTTCGAAAAGTCATTGGTGTGAGCCAGTATCAGGAAGTGAACCCGTACCTCTAGATCAGAAGCCAGCTCGACCACTGCGCCACCGAGACTTACAAATACAAGACTTATATATATATTTATAATAAATATATATTTACCCACATGCTTATATCATATGCTATACCTAGTAAGCGTTTAAAGACTCTTTACCTCCAAATTTAATACTAAGGTTAAATTTAATTAACACATTTAATGTATGTTAATTTTTATCTATCCCGGAAATTGAAAAAAAGGAGGTGAGGCCGCGCGCTACTAACACACACTACTTAATTAATACCTACTTAATATTTACCTATTATTATATTTAGTTAAATAACGCACACTGAATTTGATGTTGCTAGAAGAATGGGCAGCAGCATTCTCTCTTAAGACAATACAGCCTACTGCGATCGCCAACCCGCCTGCCAAGCGCGGCGATTATGGCAAAATCCCTCCCATGATTGAGCGGACCGGCAGTTGTGGCGCTCTATGGGGGAGGCCTATGTCCAGCAATGGACCTCAAAAGGGCTAATGATGATGATGATGAATTTGATGTATTCCAATATATTTGTGGTTGATTGATGTTATTAGTAACTAGCTTTCCGCCTCGCTGTGTTACTCGCTTGCAAACAAAATGGCGATAACGATTAAATATAGGCTATGTAACTTTGGGTGAATGCAGCTTTCCAATGGTAGTGAAAGAATTTTTGAAATCGGTCCAGTAGTTTTTGAGTTTATGCGTTACATACAAAAATACAAATCTCTCCTCTTTATAATACCAGTTTAGATAATACAACCTATTTACGATTCGTAAACTAATATGTTTTTTTTTATATTTTTTGCGTGCGAATGCCTTCGCCTTTCCTTTATAGTTGTATGACACAAGCATATAGTTGATTGCAGAGCAACAGTGGTAGAGCCAAGCAGTTCGCTGCATGAATGGGCCGGCTCGACCGGTGAAAGACCACGACCTCTCAGAAGACCGACGTAAAGTGGCTCAAGCCGCGTTTCGTTCGGTGAGAGAGGTACCCGGAGGCCCACCCCCCTTCCCCATCCTTTCCTATCCCCTATCCCTTAAAGGTCGGCAACGCAACAGTAACACTAAATGTGTTGCTGGTGTCCATGGGTGGCGTTGGTTGCTTACCATCATGTGACACGCCAGCTCGTTTGCCCTCCAGTTCCATAAAAAAAAAAAGATTAGCTAGGTACTAGAGGGCGCTGTGTGTATTGTGTCCAAAAAATATAACTCTAAATAGCTAATCGCCATATTATTACACATTGCTATGGTGTTCTTGATAACAATTTAAATATTTTTTCAACTAATACCTACCTATATACTAAATGACAATATTGATAACTCGCTTATGTTCTCCTATTAAATATTCATTGGTAGGAATATCGTCCTTGAAAACAACTTTGGAAATTACAAAATGCGTATAACGTTTCGTAATTTCCGTAAATTAATTTACCCAAGTAATAATAATAAGTAGGAACGAAATAATTGCCAGATACATAACATTAAAAATACAAATACAATTAATACATAACTCAATCGTATATATTTAGATACATATCATCATCAAGGCTGATACAAATTTATTTTCGAAATATTAACTGTTCATTCTGCAATACAAATTTGTTACCGTTCCTTTTATGTTAAATAAAAGGTTCGCAATTGGTTTTCATTTCTGTTCATTTCATTTCAAATTAAGTTTAAAGCCTCACCTTATATGGCGAACAACACCTCTGGCTATAATTTAAGTCGTAACGTCTGCAGAGAGAAATGCGCAAGACTAAATAAATGTTTAAGTATTTTAAGTTGTTTGTAAGTACTGACCGCCTCAGTCTTTGGATGTCTCAATTCCCCGAGATGACATCGAGTAACTTGCCTCAAACAAATTAAGGTGTATTTTATAACGGAACATAAGACATGAAAGCACTTTCGCACGTTGAACAGATAATTGTGAAGGGCCCACCGACATTTTTGAAGTGTGACTAAGTAATAAAGAAAGAATAAAAGTAACTTAAGCGTTCACTGATTTGTTCGTCGATGTTGAAGATAAATATTAAGTTTTATTTGCTCATGTGTATGTCGGACGCCCACGGTGAAGGTATATATAATCTGCTTTCATACCTTCACGCTAAGTCGATTACAGGGTATGCAGATAAAACTGTATCTATGCTATGTGACGTGTAATATTTATCTTAAAAAAATCCAATGAGGTCTTAGGAGATTTTAGATGATTTCTTGTGATTTAATAAATCAGTAATATTAAATTAATAATAGGAATATATTTTTTGGCATGGGACCCAAACATATACAACTTTAAATACAGCGGTAAAATACAATATTGAAATTGTGAAGATATTAAATTTAAAATTGTCTATTTTTTAAAAAGAAACACCGCGATTTCTTTTCTTTACTCTTACTTCCTCCTGCGTATAGGTCGAGTTTCTCTATTACATATAGCCCTAGCTGACCCCGAAAACATTGTTTAGCATGAAAAGTAATAAATAAGTAAATTTTGGATTTATTACTCTTCCTTTAAAAAAAATATCTATTAAAAACCGCATCAAAATACTATATCACAAGTATTGTGAACTATTGTGTTATTTTAGTTTGGCAGTGAATGCATTGGTAAATAAAAACTAAAAATAAGAGTCAATCTGTCTTCTTACATTTCATTCCTTCTCAGGAACGTTCTTCATATTTTTATGTCAGTATTTACTACATAAGTAATATCTTCAGCAGAGAAGGGAATGGAGATATATTTAGTGTATTTTTTTTCGCTCTGTTCGTGTTTCCTTCGGTACATTATTCACAAATATTTGTGCCGGTCGGCTGAACATTATAATACTTACAAGTAGATTATATTCGTATGTGTTTAAATTTTTATGAATATCATCAGACAAACAATATACAGACGGTCACGCGACATTAGTTTTCAACATTTAGTGGTTTTTTTTTAACACTTTAGCCGTGAGCATGGAAAGCAATAAACTTTTTAAGTAACTAATGGGTTTATTATGTAAGTACTGAAATAAATATATAATACTGAACTGTTTTATTTTAATTTATAATTTATAATATACGGTTCGATATGTTTATTAAAGATAGCTGTGTACCTATTAAATAAAATCTCTACTAGAAATTAATTTTATATCCTTCTTCTTTTTTTTTTTTTTTTTTTTTTTTTTTAAACTCATTTTTTTATGGGTTAGGAGGGCAGGGGGCGCCGCCGGCCGCGCGCCTCTTTACAGCGCGCGGTCGGAGCCGCCCCGCCCGGGGGAGTCTCGCCGAGGCTCCCCGAGGATGAGCACCCCCTCGTGACGGAGGGGGGGCGACGGCGGGGTGGACCAGAGGGGTTTATCCGAATCCTGGACCACCCCAACGCCGGAGGAAGGCCGCCGCGAGGTTTTAGTGGGTAACCCTAGGATCGGATTTCAGTTTACTGTTTTTTGGGAGTCCCACACTACCCCCTGCCGTCCCCAGGCGGGGGGTGTGCATAAAGCATTTCCTCGCGAAAAAAAAAAAAAAAAAAAAAAAAAAGGAGGGCAAACGTGCAGGCGTGTCACCTGATGGTAAGCAACCAACGCCTATAGCAACACATATAGTGTTACTGTTGCGTTGCCGACCTTAAGGGATAGGGGAAAGGAAAAGATGGGGAAAGGGGGGTGGGTCTCCGGGTACCTCTCTCACCGAACGAAACGCGGCATGAGCCACTTTACGTCGGTCTTCTGAAAGGTCGTGGCATTTCACCGTTCATGCCAGATTTTCCCAGAATCCAAATTCAATTTTTAATCGATGCTTTCATAGGTGGATGTAAATCACGCATAGTTTCCGAAAATGATTCCGTAAAGTATTATCCATAATTTGAGCCGGAGACATGTGGATTCAGAAGCGGTATGCTCGACCTCCAGACGACCGAAACGAAAATGGAAATGATTACAGACTGTATTAACGGTGAAAGTATAAAAATGAGATCATTAGAACAAATATTATACTTATATGTATAATCAAATAAAAGAGAGATAATATTGCTAACGAGGAACCGATTATAATATATTTATATTTTATTTTCAAACCGCGCTTTAAATCTAACAACGCGGACGCGCAAAAAAAAAATGATAGTCATAGACCGATTAACAATTGTGAGGCAAACGGAATATATTTATAAGTCCAAATTCACACTGTTGTCACTTTGTAAAAACGCGTTTAAATTAAAAATCAACTTTGAATTGACCATCTTAAATTAACTAAGCTCATTTTCAGACATGTAAAAAGAATAGACGACGCAAGATTGACTAAGCAGACGTACAGTGCAAAAGCGAAAAATTGTTAAGAGTCGAGGACGAACGATATGCTTTCCATGACCAAATTGAACGTGTCCTTAAGATACTTATGCCAGGAGCCTTAAAAATTGACGAGTGTATGGTAAGAGTTATGAAAATCGAAGTAGTGACAGAAGTGTGTAAGAATTGTTCTTTATTGCGCTCTGTTCTCTTTGCCTTCTAAGAATGTTACTATATATTTTTCATTGTAAACCAATTTTTCAGCCGATTTTTATAAAATTTACTCATATGCTCTTCTATATTAGCTGGTGTAGAGAACAGGCGGGATATTCCTCTAATTCATTACTTAAATGTTTGTCGTCTGTGGGAGTGTGTGTGGGTGTGTATTGTATCGATCGGGTCAAGAGATCAATACACTATCGAGTACAGAATTTCAATACTAACCCGGATAGGTCAAAACGTATGTGGGACATATTCAAGTCAATTCTAGACATGAATCGTACGACGATCTATCGATACGTCTACGTATCACAAGAGATATCTACTCTAATCATCATAAGCCTTTTGATGTCCACTGTTGGACGTATGCCTCCCCCATAGAACGCCATAGCTCACGGTCCTGCGCCTTCCGCATCCAGTGGCTGCCAGCAATCTTGACCAGATCGTCGGTCCACCTAGTGGGGCGACGCCCTACTCCACGTCGCCCAGTTCGAGGTCGCCACTCGAGAACCTTTTTCCTCCAACGGTTATCGGTTCGTCGAGCGATCTAGCGAGCGTCTAATCTAAAGTGCCTAACTTTTCCAAGTAAGTAAAAGGTATTTACCCAAAAATAAATTGTCATAAATTCCTCGCGAAAAGTGTATTTGCAATCTTCTTTACTATATAGCGGAATTTCAATACATTTTCATGAAATTTTGACAGTTATCTACTCTAGTACCACTTGTAACTCTGTAAAAGACTTTCTTTGTGATGCGTCTTGGGATTTTATGTGAGGTCTCTCATCCAAAACATTTTTAGCTTTCGTACACACAGATTAAGTTTTTAATTTATGAGATAGGCAGGCCAAACGAGCAGGCGTGTCACCTGATGGTAAGTAACCAGCGCCGCCGAGAGGGCGTGGTATTTTATTTGTCAAGCCAGCCGATTCAAGCAACGAATTGCGTGGCTCTACCACTTGTCAAGCCAGCCGATTCAAGCAGCGACCTGCGTAGCTGTAAGTAGCAGTGAATGAATAAAATAGCGTATCCTATGCTTTATTAAATTCTATTTCTAGTATGAAATACTTAGGTTGCCTCCTAATATATCTATATACATATTCAACTCCAATTAAAAAGATGTGCAACAGTGTGATAAAAGCCTTATTTGAATTACGCTCTTAAAAATTCGCCTCGCTCGAGTTTCGCCTCTCGGAATTCAACATTGAGATGTGATTGACTGCCAGTTCCGGGTCACTCGGCGTCCATTGAAGATGTCTGAAGCACTAACTTGTTATAATTGAGCCACGACATCTGTACCTACAATAAATATAACTATAATATCTTAAAATACGAGCAACGTGGTCAATTAAAAAAAAAACTATTTTTGTTCTCTGTATATAAGTAAACCAAACAATAAAAACAGCTGCACTGCATACACTGCTTTGTAGATATTACTATTTGCGATCACTTTTAGGACTATAAATGGTTATCCAACAGATAATATAGGTGCTTTATTTCTATAAACTAAACTCGGATAATAATTTACACTTTCAATGGCGTCATAATTATTCATATAAAAATTTCCTCTTATTAAAAAGATTAATCGATCTAAGTTGTATAGGATAGAAGATTTGCAATTTGAGGACAGCATAACAATTTCAAGCGCTCGGGAAAAGATTTCATGGCAGTTATGTAAAAGCATATTACTATAATGTTTGGCAAATGAAAACATCTAACAAACTGACATAGGCAATACCAATTTCATAAAACAAAATATTGTTTAATCATTGATAATGCAAAACTAGAATATAGATATTACCTATATTTCATTCATATAGAAAGGCGACGATTTGGGGATGAAAACCTCCTTTTCGAAATTTTCCGATTCTCTTTTCTAAAACTGTATGATCATCAATGACTGTCTAATTGTTCCTGATATTTGACAATGGACTATGGGACGAAACATTTCATTCCACGAAGACAGCATTGCTTTTTTTGTAATAAACACCGTTACGGTATAGAGGGCTTACTTAGAAAATCTAATTAATACGTTTTCCCTCTTTTTTTACTAAACTAATGTATTCTAAAAGCAGTAAATTCTTGTAACAGCGATTCAGACGAACTCTCTAAATAGTAATAGAGTGATTTTGCCTGTACATCGGGCTAGCAATTTTGTTAGTCAGATGAGTTCAACGACTTGTAAAAATAATTAAGTGAATATAACTTTAAAAATTTATATTTTTAAAAGAACTTGATACAATATAAAAAGAAATGGTTTGCTATCCGCTTGATATTTTGGAATTAAATAGAAATGTAACTGAGTTTACTTCATAGATATGTTATATATGGAATAGTCTATCTAAACTTACTAAATCTACTATAGTAATCTTTGTTATCGAAGGTGTAGGGCGTAGGCAGTGCCTGTTAAGCCTCGTCTCGCCGTTATATTTACGTCCCAAATGGAATAGGTGGCGAACCATGTGCCATATCGGGCACAATGTTTTTAGTCATCGATATTTATCACACATAACTTCCGAAAACAATTTCGAAAAGTCATTGGTGTGATCCAGTGTCAGGATTCGAACCCGCGACTCCTGGATAAGAAGTCAGAAAAATAATATTGAAACAAAAGATATCATTAAACAATGAACAGAATTAAAATAATAAAAAATAAAAAAAATATTTTTAGTGTGGTAGACTGTCCATAAACTGTTGCAACAGACATGCAAACAGACTAACAAAATCAGTCAAATACCAGAGACAAACATTAAGTATAGAGCTGGAATCTGCTCGCTATAAGTATATGTACGTACTTGCTTAAATCTAAAAATAAATAAGCCTCTTTAGATTAATCTGATCAAGCCATCTTACACATATTCCCTGTGTCATGATCCGGACTGCCTTTAGTAAAGTATTTTTGAACTTAAAATTGACATAACATTTTCGTGAGGTCATTCTTTTCTTGGAATATATACATAAAAAGATATTTCACGAAAATTTGGCCAAATTCCACAAGCAACCGAGACGACCTTGCATTGTTAGAATACCAACAACTTTTGAGATGAATGATTGCACGGACTTGATAAGCATAAGATATACTACACAAGCAACCAAGAGTGAAAGAAAAGGTACCGGAATCATTTTTATGAATAATGTTTATGAAAAAAAATAATGATCCCACGTCTTATGAATTCAAATAATGCCTCTGACTTTCTATTTGCATATTAGTATATACTAAAGATTCCGCGAATCCAGAATTAACATCTGCTACCTACACCTTCGAGTAGAAAAAGGCGTGAAGTTATAAAAGAAATTCCTGACCTCATTAACCTGGAATTACGGTAGCGTTGCAAATTGTATTGAAAACGCAAAGAGGAGTAGTGGATACTCCAAAATTCAGATATGGATCAAAGAAAGAAGTTGGTACTTTATCAGAAATCTTTTGAGATGTCATTCAGATCAGACGAGAGACTCGGCTTGTTTATGAAGCAGACATAACCTTTAAGACATTGGCCATTTTAATATTTGTGTACTTTGTATACAATATAACAAGTAATTATCACATTACTGCAGATAAGATAAAAATACAGGATTCAAAAATGAATTTAGAGATATGGCAATCGGATAATGCAGTTTGACGCCCTCAATACCCGAAGTAGGTAACAGCATTATGCCTCAACACGCCAGTAGAATTATCTGGATCAACGGAATAACTGAACGAGTCTATTGTTGGAATCCTAACAGTGGTTGAACCACGTAGTCCGCTGCTTGAAGGGGCCTGCTCGCCTGGTGAAATACTATGACCTATATCGGTGGCGTTGCGTTTTTGTCGGTGAGACAGGTATCCGGAGACTTTGTCCTGGCATGTTGCTGTGGTTATGGCTCTTCAATAGTTCCTTTCCCTTTAATAATATTAGGCTTGGCTTTTGATTCTTTATAATAGGTAATGTAATTATTTTAAGTGTCATTTAGGACCTACACAATAAAGTTTATTTTGTTTTGATGTGAATTTGATAGAAGACTTTTTTAAATACTGACAAATAAAAATGTTTAAAATCAGCTAATGATGTAGCCTAATTAATATAGCCCAGATTAATCAAGCAGAATTTAATCTTCTACGAGGTAATGTACCCAGTAACTAGGTGACATTTAAGATATTGATCGATCTGCCGGAAGAGGTATTAGATGCTTGAACCGCACCCGGGGTCACCTTCACGCTGCCGACCTAATAACCGGTTCAAACTAGATCGAGGATATTGCCAAGACACGATAACCTTATTACTGAATTTTTAATCAATTAAAACCAGTATATTTATCCAGAGTGAAATTAAAACTCAGGATTTCAATACAGTGGTAGAGCCAAGCAGTTCGCTGCATGAATGGGCCGGCTTGACCGGTGAAATACCACGACCTCTCAGAAGACCGACGTAAAGTGGCTCATGCCGCGTTTCGTTCGGTGAGAAAGGTACCCGGAGGCCCATCCCCCTTCCCCGTCCTTTCCTATCCCCTATCCCTTAAAGGTCGGCAACGCAACAGTAACACTATATGTGTTGCTGGTGTCCATGGGCGGCGTTGGTTGCTTATATCAGGTGACACGCCTGTTCGTTTGCCCTCCTATCCTATAAAAAAAAAATTCATATGCCATTACTGGCAGATTTTGGCGAAACAAAATGTTAATTGTGATCTTGTATTGATAACCCAAAATGTAATGAATAAATAATAGATTGATTGGTTTGCCTGAGCATTACAGATTCCTGTCGCATTTTGTTGCTCCTCATGTCAGTAATATCTATAGATATCCCAGTAATATCAGTTAGATCTTTCTCTCACTTTATAAAAAAAAAAAACTAGTACAAGCCTTTTTCTACATGAAGGGGTACGCAGCAGCTGTTAAGCCTAATCTTTACGTTACGTCCCAAATGGAATAAGTGGCGAACTTATTTCCATACACCGAGCGCAAAGCTATCAGTCATCTATTTTTATCACAATTAACTTCCTAAAATAATTGCAAGAAGAATTTTTCAATCAGCATGTTTATTTACAAGTTAATATAAGAATGAATATTACAGAAGTTGCTCTACACTAATGGCTGGTCAGAAATTACAGCAAAGGGATAGACATTCAAACAAATTATTTACGAAACAATAAAATACATAATATGTCCATTTACGTTGTAATCGGTTTAAAGATACTCATTAGTAGAAAAAGTTTGGACATTAAAATTACTCTGAACGCGTGGGAAGGTCTTGTCTTGTCACAATGTGAGGCTAATTTTGTATTGCAAAAGTCTATCTTATAAGTTACGAGCCTATTGTGTGGTCTTTATTTATTTTTATGGGAGAGGGGATAAAGTACGAGCGATTATCTAGTGGTAAGCAATCAGTGCCGCACTCAGAGATTCTCCGCTAGCCTTTAAGATGGAATAGGAAGGTAGACGAATACCCCTAGTGGGTGGAGGATACCTCTTTTACCAAACGAAACATGACTTGAGTCGCTTTACGTCGCTATTCTAAAAGATCATTAGGTATTTCATCGGTCGAGCCAGCTCTTTCCTGCAGCGAAGAGTCTGGCTCTTAGTTAATAATAATAATAAAGCCTTTTTATTTCCTATAAATTATAAAAGTAGGTTACAAGATATATCTATATTTTAATTAATTAATTCTATATTAGTGCGTTTTAAATAAAGCTAGTGTTAGTTATCATCAGGTTTGTTATTATAGGAACCCCTTGATAGGGTATAGGCCTCCTCCAATTTCTTCCATTTCTCTCTATCCTGTGCTAATTTAATCCAGCTATTTCCAGCTGTCGAAACTATGTCGTCCGCCCAACGTTTCTGCGGTCTGCCTACGTTTCTTTTTCCGGCTCTTAGTTAATTAGAGTCAATTAATTTCAACCAACAATTTTAAAAGATATTCTCTCGACTAGCGGACCTATGTAACTACCTTTTTGGAAGTCAATAAATAACTTTACATTCACATCAGGTACCTACTAATCATACTCAAATGAGAGGTCACCGAGTTTGAAATAATGTATGTATTTAAAAGACTTTGTAATGAGGTCGGGATCAGTTCACGGGATAAGCAGGCGCTGGGTTAAGTGTCATAAATACTTTTATTCCCCATAATATCTGCAGCAGGCAAGGAGCAGACTATATCTTAATAAGCAATTTTTATTCATGGACGATTAAATAAAGCAAAAATCCTTGTAACAACACAATCTCAAGCGAAATCCCTCGCGGGATATGTAGAAAAAATAGAGGAATCCAAGACACGATTCTTATAAATAAACTTTTCTTTGTATAGCTATATAATTCCTTTGTATGTGTGTTGACAGTTAACTCTTCCTAAACGGCTGAACCAATTTGAATGATTTTTTATGTGTGCTCAAGTGGCCTCGATGATGGTTTAGATTCACAAATAAGCCTGGCAGATGGAACTGCAGTCGGTATATAGGTTATTTATCTATACTGCAAGTAAACTGACGGGCAAATCGGTAGGTACAGTCGTTTGGGAGAAAATTAAACAAACATTAGAATTTATTATAACGAACTGTTTGTAGAAAAACTGATTTATTTAGTTATTATAAATATTATTTATTTATTTATAAATATAATTATTTATTTCTTACTTTGTTTAGTATCCAAATCGCTAGGTTTATCATGCAAGCTGTTTTTATTGATATTTTACATATTTCTGTAATTTTCATTTCTGTATTATCATAATTTCACTCATAACAATCTTTAGTTTTCCAAAGGCAAAGGCAGTTTTTTTTAAGACATCACACAACTTCATAAGTTCCGGAAAGAAATCCCAAAAGTTAATGGTGAGAGCCAGAACTTGCACCCAAGACTTCTCCTTTACTTTCAGCAAGTTAGTTGTGTTTACTCTTAGCATGCAGAATCCCCACATTAAACCTCTAAACACTACTGAAGTAAAAAAATATTATTTTTTTTGTTGGGTGGAAAATACTTGCAAATAATATGCAATATTACCATACCTAATCTTTTCATAGTTATTATTTAATAATTTATATATTACCTAAACCTATCATTATTTGTGCAGTAAATAAAGTTATAATGTCAGTTTTAGCCACGATATTGTCCGTAGAGGCTGCGCCTGCGCACTGCCTTAGGCGTGCATTGCGGTACATGCGCATTCTTGTTCAATGCAATGTTTATTAGACGTAAATTCCATTTAATTCATATAATTAATAATTATAGTCATTTAAATGTTAAATCAAATGAAGCAATAATGTTGTTTTTGATTGGTAGTTACAGCAGTAAATAGACTTTTGCGATTTAAACGTTCAAGAGTATATTTTTGGTTCTGTTAAGATTTTTTTGCCTCAATTCTCAAAGAATGTGAATCGTAATACTTTATGCATTATTGTAATAATAGTGTCTTACCATTTGATGTTTATTCTATTAATTTGTAACTTCACGTCCTCGATATCGGAAGGTTTTAAATCCCCATCTATAAAATATTGACAGATCGTTTATGTACTATACATAATTTCTAAACAATAATAAGAACAAATAAATTAATAACATTATTTACAATATATACAATTAAAAAACTACCTGAAATCAAATTTCTCCACATCTCGGTCTACTGGCAGCGTGCCCAGAAGACTGGCCGCATTGCCACGCTGAATGGCAATGCTAATCCTCTGTGCGAAGAATAGACCAGCCCTCTGGTCGCGAGAAGCTTCGATCAGCCTCATAACAATTAGGTAAGTTTCAATTTTTCGAACGTAAGACTTCTGAATCGATCTCGTAAAGAAAACAAGTTGACTAGGTATATATCGCTTTAGAATCAATATCTTTTGCCCAGATTCCTGACTTAAATGAGTACAACTCCGCTTGCTCCCTTGGGTACCAACAATATAGAGCTCAAAGCATTGCTGAATAAAATACGAACGTACGGATAGAACGATCTTTCCAGTATTATTAATAATTTAAAAGATAAAGATATTAGTCTGTTTTATATTAGAGAATAGTTGTTAAAATACATCCTACTGCCAAAATTAAATACTAGGACTTAATTCCCATTACAAAAATCTTCTTCTACTCTTCTATAACTAGGATAAATTACTAAAATCTTCACTTTAGAGAGATATCACATTAAAATTCATCAATCTTACCCGTAAATCGGAACTACCCGATGACGTAGAGGTACTACTGCTTCTGTCAAATCTTCCGTTGCGATACATCTTCCAATATCAAAAAATAACGGCTTCACAACACACAAAAAAAACTACAAATTTATCGATTTCACTTAAACTAAATAGAGATAAGTGCGCTGTTTTATCACTACACTATATACGTATCTTAGATACACTTACAACTTCAACAGTTAATATTAATAAAGTCCTAGCTAAACAGTTAATAAAAAATCAACTAGTTGTTTTATAAAACTGGCCGATTAAATTGTCCGGCTTCATCTTAATCAACATTTGACACCATTGAAACCGGCTTCCACAAACGAACTAGACTATATAGCAACCTCTTTACACGCGTACAATGTTCCTGGCAATTTAGAATTTAGAATCCGGCTGTGTTTAAAAAAAAAGTTGTATATTTGTTTTTTATTTTAATTATGACGAACGCGATTTGTGTTATTAGCCACTATTTGTTATTTACTAACGAGATTTGTCTAACCGGTTTGTCAATTAGTGAAGACACATTCGCGAGTTCCAGCACACCTGGACATAAATATACATATATGTTGCAATGGCATACGTGACTCAAGGTGTTGGTTATCGATAAAACTGAAACATAACAATCGTTATCACTGTACTTGATGGTTATATCAAGTACTATATTTGTGTGATAAAATAAAATCCGTATTCACCTTGAACGATTTAATTTCACACATGATATATTGTGCTCTTATTTGGATCATAATAATAAATACTGATTTGTTTAGTTCCTTTTGAAAAAGCAAATATTCATTACTATAATACTAAAAAAAATTTGCGTGGAGTCCCGCCGCGCTACAGAAGTGGAACTTAGTAACATGTATTCACAATAGCTTTCTTTATTTTTATAGGTCTTCACCGACACTTAAAAATAGTCAATAAATAATTAAAAATATAGATTCATAATATACTGCTAATGTAAGTAAGGGTGAGATCTGGTGGTGCGTTGGTAAAACTACCGAATGTAGAATCGAGATTGGCGGGTTCGATCCCCACCCAAGTGTAAATATTTATCTGGGTCTAGGTAGAATGTGGCTGGAGGTTGCGCCTCACAAAAGTGAGGCTCTGTGGTTCCACCGCCTCACTCGGCGCTGGGAACCACCAGCCGCGCGGATCCAGGTGGGTGACACGGCTGTCCCGGTGGCGAGGTACTTGAAGTACCTCGGCCTCACCCTGAACAGCCTTTGGAGCTTCGAGGAGTACTTCGTGAGGATGGTCCCCCGAGTAGGACGGGTGGCAGGCGCGTTACACCGTCTCCCCCGAGATTCGCCGCCTCTACGGTGGTGTAGCGCGATCCGTGGCCCTGTACGGGGCTTCCGCAGTGGCTGTTACGCCTCGACTCGCTGTTTTTTTACGTTCCGATTGGAATAGGTGGTGAACCTATTGTCCTACACAGGGTGCAAAGTTTTCAGCCATCGGTATTTATTACACTCAGCTGTCAAACATAATTTCAAAAAGTCATTTGTGTTAGCTAGGATACGAACCCACAACTTTTGATTTAGGAGGGGGTTGCTCGACCACTGGACCGCCGAGACTACTATCTACTTCAAAATTGAGTTCTAATATTCACCCGAACATACATATGTCGGCGCAGGACGCCATCTAGCGGTAAATGATGTCAACTATATATAATAACTAGTTGACCCGGCGAACTTCGTTCCGCATTAAAAGAAATAAATTTGTAATATTTGTATCTTAAAAAGTTCAATTTGTGCTATTTATCAGCACGCAATGTTTTGGCGCGCAAACGCAACTGCTATGTACCGCTATGTTAATACTGTAATTTCTTCGTAAATATTAGATTAAATTACATGCTGTAAACGGCTATATTGATCTATATTAAAAGCACAATCTACTTAAGATAGTTAACTGGATGAAAATTAATGCTATAATGTTTAAAATTGCTTCGTAAATAAGCCACTATTTCTCGTAAGAAATAAAAAAATAAAAATGGTCATTGTGGGTTATCCCTAAGAGGTAGACATATACCCTTGCAGACTTTTTTGTAGACCTTTTAGAGGTGTATAATAATGTAGTAGATTGTTTTCATTTATCACTTAGGGTTCAGGCAGCGTTTTCGATTAAAGTTTTAAATCTTGAAAATTATCACTTTTTATTACACTATACATGAATTATAGATCAAAACCACCCCATTGACACCCTCTAACTATTTAAAAAAATCGCATCAAAATCCGTTGCGTAGTTTTAAACATATGCGCATATAAGGGGAAAGATAGCAGAAAGTGACTTTGTTTTATACTATGTAATGATAATTGATAACCCTATAAAACTTTATTAGGTAAACTGATTTAATTATGATTACATGTTATTATTAGTCTCGGTGGCGCAGTGGTCGAGCACACAGCTTCTGATCCAGAGGTCCGGGTTCGATTCCAGACTTTGGCTCACACCAATGACGTTTCGAAATTGTTTTCGGAAGTTATGTGTGATAAATATCGCTGACTGAAAAACTTGTGCCCGGTATGGCAATAGGTTCGCCACCTATTCCATTTGGGACGTAAACATAACGGCGAGACGAGGCTTAACAGCCGCTGCCTACACCTTCGGGTAACAAAAGGCGTGAAGTTATGTTATATTACTTATGTCTATATATTACTGAAATATATTTATTATTTAGTTAAGTAAAATCCACGAAATTTATAATTATGCGATTAATTAAGCAATTCATTATATTTAATAACTGTTTTGGTGATATTTCCTTTTATTGTTTAAATGTTTAAATCCATACTGATGCTGCATGAATATTCGTAATATTTATTTTCATGATTAATATCTTAATATTAGATAGTATCAACTCGTTCTATGTAATATTTGTTATATAAGAGAACTTAATTTTAAAACATCCGCGCTAGTAGCGCCATCCGCCGAAAGATAGTGAAGTTATTGATTATTAAAATAATTAATTTATATATTTACAAACTATTTCGTACTTAAACTGGTCAAGATATTACTAAAATCTATTATTTAGTTAAGTAAAATGCGCGAAATTTATAATTAAGTGATTTAACAATTCATGATTCGTAACTGTTTTGGTGATATTGCCTTTTATTCTTTAAATCAATACTAATGCTGCATGAATATTCATAATAATTATTTTCATAATTAATATCTTAATACTAGATAGTACCAACTCGTTCTATGTAATAATTATAACATATGAGAACAAAATTTTAAAACTTCCTAGTAGCGCCATCCGCCGAAAGATAGTGAATTTGGATTGTTAAAATAGGTAATTTATAGATTTACAAACTATTTCGCACTAAAACTGGTGTCATAATTATCCAAAATTGTTATTTTGAATTTTAACCTATTTTTCAATTATAATTCTCGAGTAGGTTCACTTGTTGTGTAAAAAGATGTTGTTCATCATTATTGTTATATCAATTATGACCAACTAGTACCACCATCCGCTACTAGATGTCTGTACGGGTAGTTTATAAAGTCGCTATGTCTTTTCGTCCTTGGTTTATATGGATCTTGGCTTTTTTGTAACCTTTTATTATATTAATAGTGGCCGCAAGGGGGCGTTAAAAGCGTTAAATGCTCTTGCACGAGACATTAGAAGTTCCACTTCAAAAAAATTGTTAAAATTACTCCGTAAATGGTGCACTATACATTAAACTAGGTATACATATTGGTCCTAATTAAATAGTCAATAATAGAGCTTTTATAACATTGAGTTAAAATCACGAAGAATAGAATTAGAGCCTACAGGGCAAAAGCAAAGCTATTTTTTTTATAAAAATATTATTATAATCTACTCTTTCTTAACAATGATTACACTAGGATGTAGTTAGAATTTATTTACATAAATAAGTACTTATTTATTTGCTACTAATTATAATGTACGCAAGAAATATAGAGATGCAGAAAAATTCAAGTCGAATATCACAAAAACTTTGTATATTTAACTAATATAAAGAAAAACACATTTGACACAAAACACGAAATCAAATCAACAAATTCGTAAATAAACGTTTAAAATTCAGCCGGAACATACAAACTTAAAATTCGCACAAATTTCACAATATCCCTATACAAAGCACTGTGGCGTAGGTACTCGTACCAGTTGGTATGGTGTTATTTATAGATCGACCGAGCTTTTACTATAAAAGGAATTTGTTTGAGAATGGTTTAGCTATTTGCATTTCGCGCGCAAAATACATTTTTGGCGTGCGCGTGGGCATGTCGGCGCGCGCGACGGCACTGCTCCGAGACTGGCGCACGCTTGCCAAGCACGAGCACAGTTGAGGGCTTGAGGGGCTGCGTGCGTTGCACCTGACATGACTCGCGCCCGCGGCAAAGCCCGATCCTCAATCACAGCCTCCAACATTACTTCCACATACCTAGTACGGGAATCAATATCCTGAACACGTTCTACTACGTCATCGTTATTTATAATTCGCTCTATACCCATAATGTTTCATTCTAGTAACTGGCATAGCTGAATAAAAAAAGGCTGTATAGATTTTGCACCATTTGCTTTATATAAAAGTCAATAAAAGAAAATAATAATAATAACGTTTATTAGTATCGGAATTGTAAGACCTTGGACCTTGAACAAGAGTCCTTCTCATCGATCATCATTAATATAGAAATATTAATATAACTTAATCAAAAATACATATATTAATAACAGATTTACACAATGAAAGTGATTTTACAAATTGTTACTTTAGTCAAAGAAAGTCCTTGTATGAAGCTCGAGATTGTTTTTCACTTAATATTAGTTAACAAGAGCGTATTGTACAAAATGGAATATTAGCTTAAAGTATTTATTAATGTTATGTGTAGCACTACAGTAGTATGTTTATACAAGTGTTAGAATAAATTACGTCATACTATGCCTGATGCCTTGATGACAGCTTAACGACAAAGTATTCAATGACGCCCTTATTATTTTATTGGTTCATTGATTAATATTTATAGGCTTACGTTTAACAAATAATAATATTACAATATATACTTTAATTTGAATGACTCAATGATTTGTATACAACTTAACGTTCTGTGTTTGTATTAATAGAATTTTTCCGTTTCAAAGTTGGTTAAAAAACCGATCAAGTGTAAGTACTTTTTCGCAGAATCTATACGATCTTATACAAAATACGTTATATATAACTTAGACAAAACAATGGCTCAATATTTTTCTCGATAAATCAATCAAATCACATATTTTGACTGAGGTGTAGTGTGAAAAAGGGCTTATGAGTTAGGGTGTATAGAGTTAAATTCCTAGTGAGATCTGATAACTTTTTGACAAAATGACTTTTTGAGCTACTAATGATTTTGTCTTATTTTGACAAGTATCAGGTTAGAAGATATTTATGTGATATGGGGGGAAACGAGAAGGCGTGTCACTCGATGGCAAGCAACAAACGCCACCCATGAACACAGATAAACATAGATAGGGTCACAGTTGTGTTTTCGGCCCTCACAATGGGATATGGAAGGGGTCGGAAGCGGGATGGGAAGGGGATAGAGGAAGGGGTTAGTCCCGGAATCGGACGCTATACTGAGAGGCCCTGGTAGCCGGCCCAATCATGCAGCAAGCTACGTGGCTCTACCACTTTTAAAATATGAATACTAATAAAGTACTGTTCAATCTCTGATCAATCTCAAAATCCTTAACGTACTCAAATATTTCGTAGAATTCCGAACACAGCAAACTTACTTACTTGATGGTAAATGGTAATTGTTGCTTGCTCGTGAGCTTCGAGGTAATTATCAATTAGGCTCGCTTCGGGCGCTGGCACGATGTACGACTGTTCTATTCTAATTCTTGTATACCTATTTAATGACCCTATATACATAGTTTTATATACATTTGTTTAAATCAGAAGACATTTTTGGAATTTAGAATTGATTTATTTATAAAAAAAAATGCAAAACGAAGACCGCGTCGAAAATGAGGTTATAAAGAAGGAAGTTGGATTAAAAGAGAGTGTCGGTGTAAAAGTAAGAAATGGCATGCTCCGATGGTTTGGACATGTAGAAAGAATGAATGATGACAAGATTGACTAAGCAGATATATAATGTAAAAGTAGAAGGATGTTAGAGTTAAGGACGGCCACGACACACTGCCTACGGGCAAATTGTACGAGACCTTGAGGAAGGTGATATCAGGGGCATTAGAAACCGACCAGCATGTATGACAAGAGTTTTTAAAGTCAAAGAAGCGAGTGAATGTTTCAAGGATCCTTATGACGCTTTGTTCTTTCTGCCTACACCGCAAGGGACTTTTAGCGAGAAGCTATGTGTGTAGGTAAGAATTAGGAAACAGCATGAGATGAGAAGAAAGAGACAGAAGAAGATAGGTACTTTAAAATTGAATTTGCGATCTGTCTCATTTTGTATCTGTCCTCCTCTCTGGACATCACAGTTATTTCAGTAGTTCATTTCGAGTAGATTAAGGCGTGAAGTTATGTTATGTTATTTATATTTACTTAGAACTTAATTAAATTACAAATAAAAAACAATCTGTTCAGTAAATATGAACACTAGATTATATTTGATTGATCTGTTGCTTCTATTAATATACGGCTGATTCATTATGATGAAGAATTTAACTTTATAAGTGTCATGTCCTGTCATGATTAAATGGTCATATTTTTTTATTACGACTAAACAGAGTAGTAACATCGAAAAATGACACTTTAAATAACATCAAAAACGTAAAATTTAAAAAGTAATCAAATTCGCACTTAACGCACCAGAATAATGCATGAATATTGAGTTAGGAAAATTAGGTTATAATATAAAGATTGACATTTAATGCAGACAGAGTCGTCGAAAAAACTAGACATGTCTACTTATTGACGCCTCATAATATTCTGCATAAAACAAAATATATTTGTTTATCAATGAATTGTCGTTTTCTTCTAATAAATCAAGAGTAACGGAACACAATTTGAAAAATGTGTGTACCTACTCGTAATATTAAAGTAATATGTTTGTATAAAAATCTCGTTAATCCAAACCGGAGTTACAGCTATAAATAAATACAAATACTTTAACACAGCGGGGTGCTAAAACTGTGTATTTAATTAACAAAAGCACCAACCGCGGACCTGTGGTATTCGCGATGCGAACTCTTTGATTATTCTGTCGAAAGCGAAGGCTGCTTTAATTAAAATGTAATAGCTTTTTCCTTTTTATACGCCTATTGTGAGATATCCTGAGTCATTCGCGCTTCACGATCTTTGCAAAGCTTCTCAGAAGCGCAGTGGACAAATGGAAAAACAGACATTTCAAAAAGAAAAAAAAAGGATTTGACATACGGCCATTTTCAAAATGTATATCTTTCTTTTCATACAAGGAGTATCTAAGCATTTTCTTTTTTATTTACGCATCTGGGGTTGTATTTCAAATGCTCCGTTGTTTTCATTATAATCTAGCCTATTGTGGCTAATGTGCAATATGTTTTTGACTTAAATCTCCAAAGTAAATTAAATTACGTCAATTAAAAAATTTAAATTTAACATAACATAACTTCATGCCTTTTGTTACCCGAAGGTGTAGGCAGCGGCTATTAAGTCTCGTCTCGCTGTTATGTTTACGTCCCAAATGGAATAGGTGGCGAACCTATTGCCATATCAGGCACAAAGTTTTTCAGTCATCGATATTTATCACAGATAACTACCGAAAATAATTTCGAAAAGTCATTGGTGTGAGCCAATGTCTGGAATCGGACCCGAACCTCTCTGGATCAGAAGCCGTGTGCTCGACCACTGCGCCACCGAGACTAAACTAAATTTAAATTTAGTGTCTCTATTATGAACAAGACGTGTGTTCTTTGTGAATAAAAATAAAGATGGATATTTTGAATTAACATATACACAATTTAGACAAATTTATTTGTATATTTATAATTGTCGCACATAATTTCGTCGAAATCATAATTTGCTTTGAAGTTGTGCATTAGTATAAACAGTATCAGTACTATAAAGATGACACTTTATGGTATCACAAAGAGCGTCTGGGCCCATAACCTTATCTCATGTGAATATAATTGGTGTATTGTGATATGGTTGCTCTATTGAAATGCTTAACATATGGCGTCAATGATCCTGTGAACCGTATCACTCAAACTCACACGAACAGAGAGGATTATAAAATAAAACTGTTGTAATTGATTGTATTTGATAAACCGACCGAATACCAGATGTTCAAGTATCCAGAGTTCACTGCAATATCAGAGATACATACATACATACATACATACATACATACATACATAACTTCACGCCAAATCCCTTGCGGGGTAGGCAGAGAGAACAGAGCGCCATAGGGCACGATTCTTACACACCTCACTCGCTTCGTTGACTTTCATAACTCTTTTCATGCACGCGCGTCGGTTTTCGAGGCTCTTAACATCACCTTCCTCCAGAATATCAGAGATCCCTTTGTTATTACACTATTGCTGTCAGTTCAACATTGATACTTCATATATAAGTTAATAGAAAATTCCTCACTATATATTTAAAGCGTTTACCAACGAATTTGTATAGAAGATTATCAGACAGCATGACAGTTTTGTAAAAAGGAAAAAGAAAGGCTACGCCACACGAAAAGTAAAAAAGTCAATGTCAAAAGTCAAAATAAGCTTTATTTTCATAGGTCTTCACAGACACTTAAAAATAGTCAACAAGTACAATTTAACTTACTATTTCAAATGAACTACTTAATACGACCACTTGAGGAAAATGCGTCCGTGGAACAAGAAGACACGAACGCAATCGCCACGAGCGGCCCGATTCCGAGTGTAGGGGCTATCATGAGAAGAATCAGGCAAGAAACTCATGTGCCAGATACTCTTTTTCAACTATTAAACATAAATAACAATAATATTAATATCGCTACTGAAAACAAAGTAGTAGACTCTTTCATAAAAGGTGTAGCAGCCAGAATACTCGACCATCACAGTTATGTCCCAAGCAAATTAACATCAACGTCCTAAAAAAAAATTCTCTGCAACTGACGCGATATCTTTTTTTTAGAGTGGTAACGTTGTGTAATAAATAAAACTTATATGTACATATATTATAAACAATATCAAAGGAAATTTTAAATTAGAAAAGTGAATAATAAGTATCAGAAATTATTACGGAACGCCTCCACTCCAAAATAAGTGAACAAATTCCAACACGCAAACTACACAATCAGAGTTTAGCAAGCAACTTGACGGTCCCAAGATGACTTGTCTGTCATGAAGTCATTGATGGTGTAGTAAGCACCAGCAACGAGACGATCCTTCACAGCAAGCCTAAACCGATCGAAAGGCAGAGCCAGGATATGCGCAGGGACCCTATTATAAAATTGAACACCCATTCCCAGAAAAGACTTATGTACTTTGTACAGGCGATGACACGAAAAACGAGCACACTCGCAGAGGTTCGGTAAAAGAATCATCACAGTCCTTCATTACATTTATAACTTCACGCTAAGTCCGTTGCGGAGTAGGCAGAGAGAACAGAGCGACATATGTCACGATCCTTACACGCCTTATTCCCTTCTTTGCCTTTCGTAACTCCTTACATACATCCTGTCTCCTGACATCACCTTGCTTAATCAATTATATTTATAAAATGTTTTTAGTCCCATAAAAGTTTTAATTTCTCCAAACAAATGTATAATTTAGGTACTTCTACTTCTCGTTGAATTTAAATTTACGATATTTTTATGATTTTATTATTCAATTTACATTCATAAGGTACACGCGCTTAAGTGGTTTCCAAATGATCTTCGCGTTTCTATAACACCAGTACGGACCCGCATATTGTTCAATAATTTCTTTCTTGTATTGTTCAATTTAAGCGGTACTTACGATATTTTTTATTACCTACAAAAGTTTATGTTTATAGATGATTGTATTAAAAAAGTAACAAATAAAAATATTTCAATTACAACATGGAAAATAATCACAATACGAGCAATTTTATGAGTTATTTTTTAATTGAATAAGGGGAAAACGAGCTAGTCACCTGGTGGTAAGCATCTAGCGCCGCCGTTGTAAACCTGTAACACAGTTAGGGTTACAGTCGCGCTGCCGGCCTTTATCCGGGAGCGGATGAAAAGGGGTAAGTGGAATGGGCTTTCAGATATATCTCTCTCCGAACGAAACACAACATGTGCCGCTTTACGTTAATATTCTGAGAGGTCATGGTATTACACCGGTCGAGCCGACCCCTTTGTACAGAGAATTGACATTTTCTGGTTATTTGGAAATTTAACATTTTCGACGATAAGTTAGTCTTGATTCGCCCAATTTACAAACTTTAATGTAATTTATTCTAAAATTCAAATTAGATATAACATTCGAACCAGTTTTTATTTAAATAAAATTAAAATAAGGAAATGGAAATTATTCGAATTCAGGGTTTTATTTTAACACTGGCAAAGTAGACTATACTTTATAAAAAAATAAAAAAGTTTAACAGTAGGTAGAAGCAAATAAATGCTAACAAACTCGGGCAGACTTCATTACAGATGCAGATTTAAAATCACCACGAGAAAACAACTCACTAACAATATCATTAAAAACATCAACATGCTGAATGCAGCTACAAAAATAAAACCTTACTGAACACCACCACGATTTAAATAATGATGATATCTTCTTCAGGAGTGATAAAAAACAACCAGCATGCATAACGAGAGAAAAAGAAGCAATTGAGATGTGTAAGAACAGTGTATAATGGCGCTCTATATGTATATTCTCTCAGATCTACCTAATTTTCTCAAATACGCACACACACGCTGTTCATTAATAACTTGAAAAAACTACAGAACGAGGTCATAAAAGTTTCATTATATTATGGTATAACTATTTAAAACATCTTCTACTCAATTAAAAATAAATGTCATATTTTATAGGTTTAAAAGTAACGTTTGAAAACGTATTGAAATTATCAACAAATCATCATTACTGGATCTACACAGCCAGAAAATAATTGTTGGACTTTGTTTATTATAAAACCATATCCACCATAAAAATAATCTGTAATAATTTTTGGTATCATCATCATCCTGCCTGTTGCAGTCCACTGCTGGACATAGGCCTGTCCCAATTTGCGTCAGTACTTTTTGGTAATCTCAGAAGATATATAAAATGAAATCTTTAAAAAACTAATCTAAAAAGAGGTTGTAATCATGAGGATCATCCTACAGTAAAACAAACCGAATGAATACCGATCACTATACCCTGGGAAATATTATAAAAACGCTATTCTGCTAATGCCTATATGCCAATTACGATATCAGTAAGAAAACGTGCAAAATCAATTTCCTCATTTTATAGAAGATTGCTAGTGTTTAAAATTCCTCTCATAGGAAGAGTCTAACAAGCATCTTCGGTCCTTAAGAACTCATTGAAATGGTAAGGTGATCTCACTCATGTTGTGGTACGAGGTACATAAAACTGGTTCACATAGACTTTTTTTTAAATTCATTCTATTAAAGCGCCATCTATTGCTACTTTTTCATATTTTCGCCACAGTATATCTATGTGCGTGCGCAGTTCTTCTTAGTAATGTCATAGTTAGTCTAGAGGGCGCTGTTACATATAAGTTCTTGGTAAAATATATAAACAAGATGATACTCCTTGCACAATCAGGTGATATGTTTTATCATGGGATAGTAGGGCAAACGAACTAGTGGGTCACCTGATGGTAAGCAACTACTCACCGCACATGAACACCATGTTGCGTTGCCGTCCTTTAAGGAAGTGGAAGGAGGAAGGAAGTGGAAGGAGGAAGGAAGGGGAAAGGGAAACAGGCCTCCTGATACCTCACTCACCGAGCGAACTGATAGCAAGGAAATAAATAAACAATGATATATTTATGTTTAAAAGAAAAGAGTACTCTTTTGACATTAAAAAAAATATACCCTAACTAAATAAAATAAACAAGTGTTTTTAAATCTAGTTAAAGTATGAAAATAAAATCGGGTTACATACTTTTTCCTGTAAAAAAGTGACTTGGTATTTTAATTTAGATTATGTTTCAATGACTTGGCCCGTTCATACCAGCCCTTCGAAAAGATAATTGAGACCCTCTTGAAAAGGATTTTGTTTAGACTCCAACTAGACTACATATAAACCAAAGTATCTATTTGACTGTCAACACAAATAAGCAACACATTTTTGTTTCAAATAATTGTATTTATTTTGTGCCGGTAATTTTTAACATGGCCGTTTTAGAATGCATAGACAAGGAGTGTGTTATTAAAAAGTTTAAGTACCATAAACTAAAATTCTTCTTGCTACATATTTGATTGATATGCAGGCTTAGTAGTGATAAAACTGGGTACTGCACATTCCTAGTTAATTCAAGACATAATTTTAATTGCATGCACGTAGTATAGAATTCCATTTGTGTACAAGTTCTAGTGGCGTCCATATTTATTTTAAATATGTTAATAACATACATACCTTGCTCTGACAGGTGGTGTGGCAGACATATTTGCACACTGAAACAAACAGTACACGATTAATTTACAGTACCGGGATGACATATTTTTTTTTAATTGTGTTTCTTGGAAATTATATTTAAGTACGAATTACTTACTAAGAATAATAAAAATATATGAACTGGTTGTTTAAAGAAAAAAAAATATGTTTAAGTTGATTATCGATAAAACACGATAAAATAACATTTTCTAAAAATGATTCCTAGCTAGATCGATTTATCGCCCCCGAAACCTAAAAACCCTATATACAAAATTTCATGAAAATCGTTGAGGCCGATTCCGAAATTCCAATTGCTCGTTTAAAAATATAAGATAATATCAATACATAATAATTTTTTTTAGTTATTATAAATTTACTATTATAATTACTATGCGTCTCTTTGAATAATATTACGACGACGCCATCTTAGACGAAATTTTAAATTTAAATTAAAGTTCACAGAAACCTTAAAGGTATGCCGAACCTTAATACTGCGTAATCCAGACAGTATTAATTTTTTAATCAGGAACAGAGAAAATGGAGAAAATTACTAATTGCTAGAATTATAACAAAATTATAACAGTCAAAGTACATATTTTAATTTACAGTGAATGGGTGCTTACATGTTACAATAATAATATAGGTATCATCTTTTTTCTCTGAGTAAATCCATCCTTGGATGGAAAGGAATTAAAAAAAAACTTCTCTAATTTGTATTTATTAGAGGAGTTATATTTCTTATGTATCGTTTTTCTCATTTTTCGTATCTTCACGCCCGTAATACCAAAAGTTAAGGGCAGAGTTTCCTTGAATCGTTAAACGCAATCCACAGAATGCAACTCGAGTCTTGTCAACCATTGTCCAGAAATTAAACAAGACTCGATAAACCCTCTACACGTGAATACTCGCCTTAAAATCACTAAACTATCAAGACTATTACTACAGTATTTTGTAATATCTTTATGAAGAAGCAAAATATGTTATGTCAAGATTTCCATTCTGGGAGAAGTCATTGAATTTTAAATTATGATCTAGTGTGATAAGTGTCTGGAGTGCATGATACATTTAGATACATTGCATTCATATGCAGCATATAGCTCGTGCATGCATGCCGCGCTGTCTGAATATTGAATTCCAGAAATGTGAAGGGGCTTTATACAATTCTGAAGTAGCTTTACAATGCCCTACATATGTGTATCGAGGGATCGTTCACATAACATCCAAATGGCTACACTAATAAAATGCACGCATTATATTGTGGGCATATGCTGCGCTGGAGTCCATTTTTAGCTAATCTAAATAAATCTACAGACATACCATATGCCATGCCTATCACTCACTTTGCATACCGGAATAAGATTTACGGAACTTATTAAATATAATTATTTTATGTTCATAATATCTTAATTATATTATTATAAAGAAGCCTTCGAAGATTTCCCCGAAGTCATGGGATCGAATCAGAGCTCACACTAATGAGATTTCTCTGTATTCTTTTCGAAAGTTATCTGTGATCGATACTGAGCTATGTCAATGGCTGAAAACTTTGTGCCTGGTCGTCCATTTGGGACGTAACAATCCGACAAGTAAAGTGTAAAAAAGGCGTTAAATGATTAAAAAAATGTATAAGAAGCGACACCATTAAATATGGACTTAGTGTTAAAAATTCAATTTACCTCTGCAGCAGGACCCTTGGTTATACACAGGCTGATGACACCAGTGGCATGGTCTGGGTTTGCGAAAAGATTTACTACGGAAAGCGTGTGCTTGAGGAACGCCCTCTTTCTGTGAACAAACAAAAAGAAAACAAAGTTAGATTAATACAAGGAAAGAAAGTCAAGGCAGCATTTGCCCGCGACGCCAATTCATGTATTAATCAAAAATCATAATTTCAATTGATCATAAAGTATCAAATATTATTAACTAGGTAATTTATTTTCAACTTCTTGGTATGTGTGAAATTTGTCAAAGGAATAAATAAAAAAAATCTTTACACGGATAACGAACGAGACTAAAGACTGTTTGAATGAAACGCGTGAAATGACAGCACAACAATTGGTGATGGTCAAAACCCCAGAGATGCTCGCCTGAGGCTATTTATGAGGGTCGGGTCGCCGTCGGAGATCGAGCTTTTACCTGCCCACCTCACCCTTCGTTAGCGCGGGTACAATGGAATTAGACATGGAACGCGAGCCTATTCAAAATGGACTCAATGTGAACTCAACTATTAACTGATACGTCTTGTCCAGCACTGACCTTATTGTCTTGCATTCCAAATTTAAATCTGTACAAATTTCTACTCAAACTAAGTATTACAGCTTTCTTAGCTAGTATTTACGATTCTAGTCAAGTCAAAGGATTTTCTCTGTCTACGAAACACACAAACCTTGTTAACTTGTTGACAGCACAATGCTTGAGTAAATAATTACTTAGCTTCTATTCAATATATATGTCTAATATGTAGGCACGAACTTGTGTCGTTTCTATTTGCAATTTGCATTCAATGACACCGACCTAGCGGGCTGTCGATCTTAATCTTAAATCCGCTGACATGTTTTACGCACGTTAGCAAATTGTAACTGACATTGACAAGAATAAATCAGATTTTGTTTAATCCGGTCTGATATTTTCCGCCGAAAAACGCTTGTTAAAATATACAGACACATTATCAAGACGCGAGAGTTTCGACCATTTGTTGCAATTTTTTTTTAATGCTTGATCTTGCTTGATGTTTGATCTTTCTTTGTACGCGGAATTGTACGGTGATCTATGCGCAGACGCAACAGGCGCCATTTTTGAAGTTTGAAGACCACAATAAGATAAATAGACGTTACGTTAAACATACTACAGTTCGATATTTGAAATAAATCATTCCTATCTATTATTATCGCTTCGAACACCAAACGGAAAAGCAGAACACTCTCAAGTGCTTTTAGCATAAGTTGTGCTACATTGCTTATGCATTTAAAACTGTTACAAGGAATAATCTGATTAATATCTATTAATAGATTTTAAATATAAACTAGTTAATTTTATTAACAAAGTAATCAAAAATATTATAGAACCAGTAATCCGCGATCTGCTTAATGGGTGATACCTACTCGTAAAATTATTTTTAGATGATTTCAAAGTATTCAAGTTTCTTAAATCCAAGAAAATGGTTATGAAAATATGCTAACTTTTGAATAAGATAAGATTTTAAAGAATATATGGCGTTTGAAGAAAAATTAAGTGTTTTAAGTAACCATCTAATAAACACATGTAGGTAACATCTTCAATCAGCTATACATATAAAAACCTACAAATAATCCATAAAAATAATTTTATTGAAAGACCAGATATTAGTGTATGTTATTTATCTAAGTGATGAATAGTCGGAACACTGCGATTGCTCTATTTATTGATCAAGACACGCGATACAATATGTTCGCAAGCACGTGCCACTTTAACACCTGCTTAAAATATAATAGCAGAAAATAAAATCCATCTGCATCCCGTGCCCGTCCTGAGGGATGAATAACTAACTACAAAAAAAAACACATGCTTACAAAAAGCCACGGTAGCTACGCGACGCTACTTTAATATATTGACAAGAATCTTACAATACAAGTTTTTGTGCCATCCATTCACTAGGATGTAGATAATTTGATGCAGCTGGATGTCTTGCAAAACAAAATAAGAATCCCTATATGCACATATGCGTAGATGGTTTGAACATCGCAAAACGAATACATATACGAGACAAGTGTGAAAGGGCAAACCGATAAGGGTCGACCTAGGCTAACCTACCTACCCCCAACCTACCGCTTCTGAATCAGAAGTCGAATCGAAATTCGAAGTCGAATTCGAATCCTGGATCACACCAATGACTTTTTGAAATTCTTGTATGTCATCGATAATTACCACATAATGTGTGATAAATATCGATGAATGAATCGATCTCGATGGTCCACTGGTCGAGCACCCCGCTTCTGAAACCAGAGGTCGCGGGTTCGAATCCTCACATTGGCTCACATCAACGACTTTCGAAATTAATTTCGTAACTCATGTGTGATAATTATCGATGACTAAACTAAACTTTGTGCCCGGTATGGCAATAGGTTCGCCACCTATTCCATTTGGGGCATAAACATAACGGCGAGTCGAGGCTTAACGGCCACTGCCTACACCTTCAGGTAGAAAAAGGCATTAAGTTATGTTATATTACGTTATAGGTACGTATATATCTAAAAGAAGCATCTGTTTTGATCACATCTTTAGCGAAATTCCAAGTGTAACAAATTCGTTTCAAACTTGTTCAAACTGTAACGAGTTATAAATTGAAACGTAAATTCACAAAAGAATACGCTCTTGTTCTGAAAGCAATTCATAATGGAATAATTCGCTATATCCCTGCTGTAATTGGAGCCGCTCGTTGGCGAAGACAGAGCACCCAACTCACCCGTCCCCAGTACTCATCCGGTGTACGACCCCGATACAATTCACATCCAGGTAACACCCTCCGACCGAAACAAAACAATATTAACTGCACAGCCATTTGCTTTTAAAACAAATAAAGTAAATGCAGGGTGTGCAACCGTGCAAGTTATCGAATAGTGTCTTTTGTCAGTAGAGCCAAAAAAAGGTGTTATGACAGTTTTCATTTCCTGTACAAATTTTAAAACGTGTGATAACAAACTTTTTAAAATTGGAATTATTTCTTCCGCGCTGGCTGTATACAATTTTTCCTTCACCAATTGTAAAAAAAAAATATCCTAATCCTTAGAACAACGTCAACGATGAACGACGTTGACATTCGATGCTGCCTCAGTTGTTTGTTTTGTTTTGTTTATGCCACTCTTGACTCTCATAATTCATAAAAAAAAATATTGTTATTGCTTTAACAATTCTTAAGCTTAGTTTGTTTAATGTTTGTAAAAGAAAAATGAATATTCATTTGTAAGTAGGACGCCGAAGAACCTTTGACCGTGCGACATGATTGAAGCCGCTGTGGTATAAAAAAGGGGCTCACTGTCGGAATGATAAATCAACGAAACACAGAGCCCTTTTGATATTAAACTCTATTGTTTTATAACTCATAACTACTTCAAGTATTACGATAACATCGAAACGAGACGGACGAACTTCGTTTTGGACTTATAATGAACGCGTCTATAGAGATATGAATTCGACTAGAATAAAGACATATTTCTCTTATTATCTTTGATACAAGTTATAGTTAGTTATATAGATATATATTATATGTTCTGAATTTAATAACAGTTTATTGTAAATTGTAAACAATACATAGGTTGTGTTAAATTTAGTGCTTTTAAGTGTAAATAGATAGGCATTATTTTCAACTTCAGCTTGTTTGTTCGTCGTGAAGTAGGTCATTGGAGTACTTAGACTTGGTGTACCTATAACAAAGAGCTCTTCTTCATGCGAGATAAAAGTAGTAAATATGACAATAGATAACAGTAATTGTCACCCAAGACTAAGGTGTTCCATTTTCTCGTTTTATCTGTTTATTCTTTGACGAACTTTCGTAAGCCGTACACGTGCATGTTACCGTTATAAAATTTGAATTAAGTATACACTAGTTAGAAGAAACCGCACTAACTAATAATATTTTTTAAAAAATACCGTTGTTTCGACTGAACATAACTTATTTATGAACGTAATGAATTTTCACAGTGGTAGAGCCACGCAGTTCGCTGCATGAATGGGCCGGTTCGACCAGTGAAATACCACGGCCTCAGAATGTTGACGTAAAGTGGCAGATGTCGCGTTTCGTTCGGTGAGAGAGTTGACAAGGGGACTACCCGTTCTCCCTCCCATCAAATCCCACTCTCTTAAAGGCCGGCTACGCAACTGTAACACTATCTGAGTTGCAGATATCTATGAGCGGCACTGGTTGTTTACCATCAGGGGACCCGCATGCTGATTTGCCCCCTATTCCATAAAAAAATCTACCTGCTTAAAAAAATCGTTATTAAAAGTATAACTAGTTAGTTTTAGTATCGACAAAAGCTTAAATGTCTGTATGTTTTCAGTGCGATGAAAATATCTCCGTAAGGCTTCTAAACGATGGTCTGAATTGCCAGACTTTCATTCGTCAAAATTAAATTACCCCAGCGTAATACCATCTCCTTCGCGCGCCCATAAAATGCGGGTTGGATAAACCTTGGGTCATATTACAGTGATTTCCTTAGAGATTTACAAAATGTCTGAAATAAAATAACTCACCTTCTTTGGAACAATATAGTTCGTCCATGTACGAGGAAAAAATGATTCCACTTGTATGTTTTTAAATAGTTCGAGCAGGTACGCGAACAAAGTCGTAGATAAGAACTAGTACATATAAAACAATAGCTGATATCATACTCATAATTAAATGCCTATTTATAATCATTACTAAGAAACTTCGTCGATAAATTCTAACAAAATATAAATAGAAAATTTCCCAAACATTACTTAAATAATTTAACTAAAGAATTTAATATTCTTAATTTCAACATGAGTAGATATTATTTAGTTTTAAAAATAAAATTAATATCGAGGATTCTTTTTAAAAAATAATCACATCTATCTTTCAATAATACAAATGATTTAAAGCTTTATAATATCTATAATATCATTTTGAAAATCAACAATAATCAAATCGCTTCTCCAATGATTTCTTCGACTTTCATAGATTAATGGGTTACATTTCATTTTAAATTAACTGTGACTCGTAACTGTATAAAAATTGTTAAATCGATTAGAAACTCATAAAACTGATTGAGCCGGAAAGCGATACCGAGTCGAAATGTCATTGGCGAATATGAAATCGAGTGACCATAAATTCGGTAAGCAAACAACTACAAGTGAGCCATAATTTTAAATAAACGCAAATGAATGAGTTGAATGAGAAGTTGAATGAAAACTAATTTAATATGCGGATCGCGTTTACTTACGTTCCGAAGTATTCCGAACGGTTATAATTTATTATTAAATTAAGTAATAATATTTACTGTTACAATACATGCGCAGTAATTTTTTAATTCGAGTTTTACTTTTTTATAATTCGATTCAACAAATTTCAGTGATTTTATTCCCGATTAAATATTGTATTTATAAAATAATTGATCAATCATGTAAACAATAAAAAATGTTTCGCCGTTACTTTTGATAACGGCAACTTTTGTTTAATGATGAATTACTTATTAAAAATGGTAATTCTTTATCCAGGATTGTATATAGTTTATTGTTTTAAAAAATATTAAAGTTTATATTGTAATAATCAATAGTATTGAAAAACAGAAATATCTTAATTAATTAGACTTATGAAAATGCTTGAAACTCATACTTCCATAATCAAGGGAATAAAATGCTTGTTGTTTCTCACCAAATATAATTTCAATACTGAAGTTGTAATTTTGCATTAGTTACCTATATTTATATAAAAAAATCAAATCAGTATATTTGCATTTGATAAAGTTAATGCGACACCTTTATTTTATAACTCACACATATAAAACCTTATCTTTCTAGTTACTAGCGCGCGTGTCGAGGCACGCCATACGCCACAGATAAAAAAAACATACAATAAATAACTTTTTTTATTGCATACACATGGCGCATATTAAACGGACAACTATATTAAGGAAATAAAATACATTTAATAGTAGTAGAGCCATGCATTTCGCAACATCAATTGACCGGGAAATATTACTAGCTATCAGAAAGGTTAGCTATCCGAGGTTCTACCCTCTCCTATCTCCCATTTCTTGGGTCTTGTTTGCCCCGTTTACCCATAAAAAAAATTAGTTATGTGTAACGATTGTGTGAGAATCGATTTAAACAATAGTACGCCGCCGCTCGGGTCACTGACATTAATTAATTACATGTACCAATTAAACCGGAACGGGCCCTTTGATACATATTATATACGGCGCTTCGAAGACATACTTTTAGTTGTTACGATTAGTTGGCTACAAGGTCAAAGAAATTCAAACATTAATCTTATTTGGGAATTTTTAGGTTGCAAATATGATGAGTTTTTTTACTTACAAATAAAAGTATTACTGTATTGTACAATAGTTGCAGCCTAAAAGACCTATACCAAGATATACTCTTCATAACTTGCCCTAGCCTAGCCTCATTGTTTTGGAAAAAATAATCAGACTAAGCAAAGTGCATAAAATAATTGTCCAAATAATTTTTGATTTTCTTGAGACTCCTGTGATAGAATTGTGATTTGTGCCTATGATTTAATATAGATAATTCACTATTAATATAACATAACATCATGCCTTTTGTTACCCGAAGGTGTAGGCAGCGGCTGTTAAGCCTCGTCTCGCCTTTATGTTTACATCCCAAATGGAATAGGTGGCGAACCTATTGCCATACCGGGCACAAAGTTTTTCAGTTATCGATATTTGTCACACATAACTTCCGAAATCAATTTCGAAAAGTCATTGGTGTGAGCCAGTGTCTGGAATTAATAACATCTATACTTATATTATAAAGCGGAAGAGTTTGTTTGTTTGTTTGTTTGTTTGTTTGTTTGAACGCGCTAATCTCCGAAACCACCGGTCCGATTTTAAAAATTCTTTCAGTGATATATAGTCCATTTATCGAGGAAGGCTTTAGGCTATATTATATTTTCAAATTAATTAGGGATCCTTACTATAAGTCCAGTAATGTAACCCAAGGTGTAAGAAAATGACTCGAAAATAATTCTTACATCGTGAACGCTGCGAAAACTATAGATTCTAGAACAAAAAAATGTACTACACTTTTATAGAACATAAATTTGTCTATAAAAAAGTCCGCGATGCCGTATGTCTAACTATTGTAGTTATCTCACAATAAGTGTTTTTTGAATATTTTAAAATAATTAAATTGATGTCGTTATAAAAATGGTTTATTTTGTACCTTGGTATTAATTCTCCTTAAAATAAATTACTTCAATAAAAAGATAGTTTCAATACCTTTCTAGAACTTTTTGAATAATTCAATTCGGACATTTAATTCAAAAGATATCGCAAAATACAAAATGTAAGTATTCATTTCATAGGGAAATATTTAGTTACACTACGGAAGATGTATTCGACTCGGACAGCTCGGACCGCGACAGCTATCAGGTAGATTTTTTTACGTTCGTTTCTTGCTAAAAGGTATCGGTGGTCCAACTGTCGAGAACCCCATTTCTGAATAAAGTAGTCGCGGGTTCGAATTCTGGCTCACACCAATGACTTTTTGAAATTGTTTTCGGAAGTTATATGTATTTAGATATCGATGACTATAAACTTTGTGAATGGTATGGCAATAAGTTCGCCACCTATTCCATTTGGGATGAAAACATAGTGGCGAAACGAGGTTTAACAGCCGCTGCCTACGTCTTCGAGTAGAAAAGGCGTAAAGTTATGTTGTGTTGTTGTTTCTCTCTTTGTCATCATATCGCTCAATACTTTAATTAGCATTTAAAATTTGTAGTATTTAATCCTATTTTGTGGTATTTTTATTTATAAAAGTTACTAGCTTTTACCCGCGGCTTCGCTCGCATTAAATTCATTAAATAGGTATCAAAGATCATTACTATAGAAGTTAATCAATATGATAACTCTGTTTTATTGCTTAGCTGGAATTATTAATTTTTAAATTATTACATACAATGACGTTTCAAAAACTAACAACATTTTGACTGATTTATAATACATTCTAGATATATGTAATAAACTTTACATTTTTAAGATCGTGATATCTTTTAAAATGTAGTAAATTTATTTCGATAAGCTTAATCGCAAAACAAACAGACATCATTTGACTTATAAAAAAAAACATTCACTATGAGTTAGCTACCCCGGTTTGAACATATGGTGTCCCGTTTTTTTCATTGAAGTCAACAATAGTGACCAAATAAAAAGAGTTTTTTATGTAGTATTAAAAAAAACTAAAGGTTGAAAACAAACTTGGGACAAGTTCATTGCTATAGTCATTGTTCATAAGTGGCATTGCTAATAAAGCTTTCTTTGATGTTGTAAATATTATCAATGTCTTGATTGTCAGTACGCTAATAGATACTAGCTAAGCGAGTGAGGCCGTATGGCCGAATCGTGCCATATGGCACTTTGTTCTATCTGCCTACCCCATAAGGAATTTGGCGAGAATTTATGTATGTATGTATCAGGAACTACTGGTTTGGATTGAAAAAAATATTAGTTTTAGAGAGCCCATTTATTGAGAAAAGTTTAAGTTATTAATAAGAGTGGGACAATAAATTTTAGTTATAAATGTATATAATATGGCGGTGCAGTTCGCGCGGTCTGCTATATGATGATGATTTCCGAGTCTAATAAGACACGTAAATTAGATTTTTATATATTTTTGGATTATTTGTTTACCTAAACGTGTGGCGTTATTTCCCGTTCATTATATTTATGTAATATGCATACGCGATAGCCTAAAAGTTGCATTTTTTTATAAGATAGAAGGGCAAACGAGCAGCCATGTCACCTGATGGTAAGCAATCAACGCCGCCCATGTACACCAGCAACACATATAATGTTACTGTTACGTTGCCGACGTTTAAGGGATAGGGGAAAGGAAAGGATGGGGAAAGGGGGGTGGGCCTCCGGGTACCTCTCTCACCGAACGAAACGCGGCATGAGCCACTTTACGTCGATCTTCGGAGAGGTCGTGGTATTTCACCGGTCGAGCCGGCCCATACATGCAGCGAACTGCTTGGTTCTACCACTGTCTATTTAAGAGTACCTAATTCCTTTAATGTGATCTAAATATCTAAAACGAACGTACTATTTAAAAATATTTTATCTATGTATCCAAAATCCTGGGTCAAAGTTAGCGTTAGTTCACAGTTACTTCTCTAAGCAGATATGATAATATGTATTATTTTTAATTCTTTACAATATTGCAACTTCATATAAACGGACGAAGCGTAAGATATACCCACGCACCTCGACTTGGCGTATTTTGCTAAAATATAAAGACTTTACGGTCTTCATCATACCACATAGAGTTGTCTATTAGTATTTTTAATATCGTGATCTCTTTTAAAATGTAGTGAATTTATTTTGATAAGAGTAATACCAAGGTGCCAAATCGACACCATTTAAATTATAAAAAACACATGCTGGTTAAAACATGTGGTGACCCGGTCTTTTTTTTTGTAGAAAGACAATGACCAAAGCAAAAAAAAAGGTTGTTCAAGTAGTATTAAAAAAAAACTAAAAGTTGACAAAAAGCTTCGGACTACTACTACTATAACTATTACTTATAGTGTTGATTGAAATTGATAATATTATCACCATAATATATCTTGGTTGTTAGTCGCTAATATCAACAGCTAAGCAAGTGAGGTGTGTAATAATCGTACCTTATGGCCCTTTGTTCTCTCTACCTACCCCGCAAGGGATCTGGCCTGAAATTATGTATGTAGGTATGTATCAAGAACTTGAATTGAAATAAATATTAGTGTTAGATAGTCCATTTATGATGAAAGCTTTGGGGTATTAATATGATTGCGGCAGTAATCTTTTTAGTGGAAAATGTATAAAATATGGCGGTACGAAGTTCGCGCGGTCTGCTAGTTATTAATATATTATCTATTTTTTACTATAGAGTGTCTATAGTATCCATTATGATCGACAAAGTGTACACACGGCACACCAATAAAATTAATTTACTACTTAATTGCATTCTCTTACAATGGGTCCAAAATAATTATTAACTCCCTATAATGTCATTCGATTTAATTCGTAGTGTCCACATTTTACGGGGATTATCCCCGTAAAATGTGGACACTACTTGGTTATGCTTGGTTCTATTGTTGTCTATGGATTTATTGTTTCTTATTTTTTTTGTCGATATGTAGAGTTCACAGATACTTGCATATCTGACAGTCAGTACCAAGTATCCACAATAGTGCTAACCGCTCTTATCCCATGGGTACAATTAATAGTCATTAAAAAAATAATTTGTCGATTGTAGTCGAGCTTAAGATAATTGCAATTGTAAAACATGTCGCTCTCGAAATGGCCTTCATCATTACGACTTAATAATTCATTCAACAAATTCTATAAAACATAATAATAACTTATTATCGCATCTTCTTATATAACTCAATAGAGTAACAAAAAAATCTACCAAGACTTGAAATCAGTATAGTTATAGACAAATGTCATATTTATTTACAAAGGATATGAATCATAATTTCAACACTCTACCCAAGAGCAGAGTGGCGCAGTGGAAGCGTGCTGGGCCCATAACCCAGAGGTCCGTGGATCGAAACCACGCTCTGCTAGAAAATCTTTTTGCTCTCAATTATTTTTTGTTAAAACTGTTAATACTCAGGTTTATTCGATTTATATTAATGCTTATGTTACTTCTAATATTTATATTTTTAAATATAAATACATAATTTTACTGCTGTTCACAACCATTAACAAAATTGCCTGCTGACGATCTTTAGTGTAATAAAATATACAACTTTAGTCTTTTATTACACTAAAGATCGTCAAGAAATTTTGTACACGGTTCTACTTCTTTTCACATAAACATATATTTTATCTTGAGTGAGGTAAAGTTTCCTACGAACAAAATGGGGGGGGCAATAACTAATACATAATATTACCATAGAGTATAGAGGTTCCCGACACGTCAGAAGCCATCATATCCGATTACATTTTACTGTTATTATACCTATTCGTCACGCTACGTCAGACCAATTCTCTTTTTCCCTTTGCTCCATTCGGACCGGAAAAAAAAGTAAAATTTTCATTAATTTCTAATTGCAATTGACTTTACGAAGCCATTTGGCGTTGCCATTAAATCGTTTTACAAATCTAATAAAAGTAGTAAAGGTTGCGTGACTAGATAACGCCGTGATGTTTTTAAATTACACCACGGGGGTAGGTAGTGAATCGGTTATAAACTAATATTGTCTTCTTCACCCCAGTGACTGATGATGATGACCGACCGCTCCCTTCGCTGGTATTAATGGGGACGAACCCCAATATTTTGGGGGTGACTCGAGGCTTGAAAGAAGCCGGTATAACGTGTACACTATTAGCCGACAATTACTAAGATTATCCGAAACAAACTCTGCATTATTAATCAATGTGAAATAAATAATACAAACTTTGTTTAAAGAAACAATATGTTAGAAATTAAAAAAAAATCTTAAAATAAATTTTAAGGCAATTACATAGTAGTGTGATAAATATCAACGGCTGAGTAGAAAAACGCGTGAAGTTATAATAATAATCTATAGTAAACATATAAATAAAATTAAACTGTCTGTTTGTAATATTGAAAATACTTCTTACAACATTCATTATGATAACGTACACAAAAAGTGTCTGTTTTCTTCGGATAATCTCGGAAATGGCTGGGCCGATTTTGTCGGGACTTTTATTGGTATATAGCTGGTGTAATAAGGAGTAAATTAGGCTACTTTTTTATAGCAAAAAATCTTGTAGTTATTGCTTCCAAAGCGAAACAAAGTTCGCCGGGTCAGCTAGTATGATATAAAATTAATATAATTTAAACAAACAAAACCAAACTTCTTCTCGAAGACATACAAAGTCATACATAATATTACATAGTAATACATAATTGCATAGTTATACAAATGGTATTGTATTGTAATAAGAATTATGTAGATAAACTATTGAACTATTATATCGAATTGTATATTTCATACATAGCTTCTTATCGCTTAGTATTTATGCAACTCTATGACTTCATGACTACACTTACACTAGAGTTGTGATAATGTATATTGTAAGATATTATTATCATCGTTTACGTCCACAGATATTACAGGATATTTGTGAATGGCACTAAGTTTGTCTAAACCAACTACTGTTATAATGTACTTTTTAGCTGTTAATATTATAGCATTTCTTTTTAAACTTAACTAGTTTTTCTGAATTTATTGCTATTTAAATTATAAGAGGATAATAAATCTTTTTTATTACTGTGTGTCTATAATTATTATAAAATTGTAACAAGGCTATCTTTGTGCAATGGATATATGTATAAGAGAAGAAAAAAAGAAAGCAAACAGAAGACAAAATAATAAAGAAAAAAAAACAATTTTGTTTTATTATGTAAAAGAGGCAGGCAACTCATGCTCGGGAATACTAACATTAGCAAAAAAAATGGAGTATGCAAGACTCACTAATAAACAGTGCAAAAGCGGAAGTTCCCAAAAACAAATTGAACGTGTCCTAACGAAAGGTGATGTCAGGAGTCTTCAAACCGACGGGCGTGTATGACTCGAATTAGGAAAGTGAAAGAACCGAGTGAAGTGTCTATAACGCCCGAATACTGAACCGCAACTCAAATATATAAGCGCTACTTAAGAGTTAAAGTAACTGTCACATTAGACAGAATACGTGAAATTTGAGCAGTAAGTAGCACTTTATTGATTGTCAGATTTGAGTGACGGTTCAGTATTCGGGCGTAAGAATCGTATCAAATATTTCTCCCGATAAAATTATTATTTTAATAGTGTGAATGGATGTGATACGTGAGTACAGAAGTTAAGAAATTGACCATTAAAGTAATTCAATTATACAGTGGGAACCGATACTTACGGTTCAGCTGCTTAACCGCACGATTTCAAATAAAATGCTCAACAGACATACATTAAAATTACGAGAAATATGGAAACAGATATTATAGTTTCATAACTGATATTATATGTACTCTTTCCCCATAACTTTCTCGGTGTAGTAAATTTAATCTAAGGGTTTTTTTCTCTAAAGAAGCTCGTCCCTTCGCCACGCCACACAGGCCGCTACACCCTTATTAAAATAAGGGTACTTATGTGTTCTACGCTAACCATTTTAATTATGAATGACTGCTGACCACACCTTAGTCAGCGTGTAGAATTTAACAAAACATGACAGTTAATCTCGAGGGATTTTCACAGTTCGTTGTTACACATTATTTTTGAAGATACGTAAGTCTTTTCTATTTCAAATAATATGGTTTAAGTCACTACTCATTATTACAACTGTCTTTCAGCCAGTCCAGTAAAAACTTGTTCGCTCATTTCGGAGATTAGCCTTAATTTGACATTTCAAAAACAGTTATGACGGAAGACAGGCCTCGTAGCGTATCTAGTGGTTATTTGTAAGTAGGTACTGCTTCCTGCGCAGAGGTCAGTTTTTTCGATCTCTATCAATAGTAATCATTTGTGTAATGAAAATTAATGTTTTTATGCGTCTGAATACAACAGATGTGATACATGTGATGCTCAAAGCACACATGAATTTAAATAGGAAGCCATTATGTATTAGGAATTAGGATTGAAATTAAGTAACCAAAAACATTTAGTAATCTGGGGGCATATTATGAGCTCTTAATTCCAGCCAGCTTGTTCGCTGCCTAGCGAATTCGTATTTCCAGCGACCCTATTTCAGCTAATAATCCATATAAATAATCCATAAAACGTTGTTTCAATGTTATAATTTTTGCTAGTTTAGACTATTCATGACAGTCATGACTGACTAAATGGAATTAGTCGATCATAAATCGAGTTTAGAGTGAATTTAACAGTGACTACTCGTCACCGACTAGCTGAAATTAGTCGTTGAAAATACAAATTTGCACGACAGCGCGTAAGCTGGCTGGAATTAAAAGTTCATAATACGCCAGCTGTAGTGGTTTCAGAAGCGTGGCTATAATTGAATATACTTTATATATCCTATTTACGACGCACCACATATGTTGCCTAGAAACATATCATAATAAACGATAACCTATAAACAAAATTATATGTTTGGTTCTTAGTAGCGGCGGTAGCAATTCCGGGGGGCCACCCGTATCGTAAGGCATATAGTGGGTACCAAATGAATGAGCATGGTATAACTCAAATTTGTGGCGAAGAAGAGTGAGTAAACCTTAGTAAGTCTTTTTATTAAGGAAACTCTGAAGCAATCGCTTTTAATGTAGTCACCACATTAATAAGTAAGATGTTCTAGGGGCCCAAGCAAGCTAAACATTGGGTCTTAGCAAATTACAAGTAATATTGTTTTTTTGGAGAAAATGTAATTAATTTATGACGTAATCTACGTCGTATCGTAATTTATCGAACGAGGAATTCGGAACCTATCAATAAAAAGTCGGAGTGCTAAATCAGTCAGTCATTGAGATATTTGTATATAATAATATAGTAATCTTTTGAGCGCGAGTTTAATAAAAACAAACATAACTGAGTGCTGACAATATTGCCCATATCTTTAGTGAGTGCTCTATGTAAAACTCTATTGATTTTTTTCAAATGCCATCTGTATATTTACAAATTAAATTACTATTTATCTGAGTTAAAAAACGTTTATCACGAGGGTGCTTGAGTTAAATTAAATCTTCCATTTATACGGGTTAACTAATAATAAGTATGGTAGACAATCTCTTCAACTGTAACGAACGTACATGATTCATGGACATAAAATAAACGATGATCAGTACTGAAGACCTCCCGCTTAGTATTACTATGTATGTATTACGCCGATTTACGCCACACGGTTTACTGCATCGATGGGTTGGCTCGACCGATGAAATACTGTCAAATACTCTCAGAATATCGACGTAGAGCGGTTGATGCCGCGTTTTGGTCGGTAAGTAAAGTATCCTCTATCTAATTTTACGGCCGGCAACGCATCTGTAGGTACTACTATCTGCATTGCAGATTTGCATAGGCGGGGTGAGTCGCTTGCCATCAGCTCCAATTACTCGTTTAGCCCTTAACCCACCCAGTAATTGCACTATACATAGTACATACGATGAACATGTAACTACATTTATTCCCTAAAAAAGTCCGTAAGTAGGTAATAGAAGTACGCGTAGTAATGTGTGCCAGAGGCTGGCTTGTGGCTTTGTTTACACAGTGTTGAAACTACAAAATTACGTCATATAGTTACAGTAATACAGTTTACATTCGCAGTACCTACTGCCTACTCACCATTTGCGCAACCGCCATGATTACCGGAAACTTACATTTCGTGTGACTACTGACTATACCATTACGACCGCATTCTAGTTAACAACGAGATCCAACTATTACGTACTCTTGGTATTTCGGTTTTATAAATGGCCACCATCAACGTCCTGCTGACACCCAACTATGATAAAAAAAAGTCGTTCCAGGAAAAGTTTAATCAAATTGAACACTTGAGTAGTTTAGGAGGTCCCAATTCCCCTGAAGTGAGCATTTATTTTAAGTTAGATAGCTCTAGCTATACTTGCTAAATATTATGCAGTTCTGTTTTCCGTGATTTGCTTATAAAAATATAGATTATTAACGTAAACAAAGTCGACTTTTAATAATAAGGCTGTTACTAGAAGAGCCATATAAAAAAAAACAAAACCTTGTCACAATGTCGCGACCCAATTATTTTCCGAAGTTTATTTCTCATTGTTTAAACACTCAGGCCTTTTGACACACGAATAACAAACACTTTCTCAATTATGTCTTTTGTGGGGAATGACATTTGACTATCTATATTTTATTATGACTAAGAATTCACATAACCTTGAATAATTAAAATTTAAAAAAAGAATCTGTCAACGAGCTAATGAATTATTTATTAGTAAAATGAACGAACGATTAACGGTAAAATTCTGCAGTGACAACTTAATTGCTCACGTGTCAGTACGTAGATGAGTGAATGGAACGAATTGATGGGGAGATGACATCCGACATGCCATGACTTCACTCATATTATATGTTGTAAAATCAACCTTATTATTTTTAATTTGAACAAAGAAATGTGTAATTTAGTGTATGACATTATGACAAGCGATGACAAATACTTTTGTGATGGTATTTTTAAAAGAATAGACTTGCGCTTTGATTCTCTACGCACGCCCAAAAACTAACTTTATGCATCGATCATATATAGCATTAATAATACACATTTTGACTTAGTTTAATTAGTACTTAAGCTATAAGCTGAAAAGTAACTAAAAGCAACTAAAGTAAAGTAAAATAAGTTACTAACAGTAACTTTTCATCAAAAGTATTTACTACCCAGATTATAGGATATATTAAAACGTTGCTGTGTGGCGCCGGCTTAGAATACCGCCACCCCATCTCTTCCCGTGGGTGTCGTAAAAGGCGACTAAGGGAAAAGGTAAAAGAATGGGCAGCAGCATTCTCTCTCAACAAAATACAGCCTACTGCGATCGCCAACCCGCCTGCCAAGCGTGGCGATTATGGCAAAAACCCCCCATGAGTGAACGGACCGGCAGTTGTGGCGCTCTATGGGGGAGGCCTGTCCAGCAGTGGACCTCTAAAGGCAAATGATGATGATGAAAACGTTAGTTCAGGCTCAGGGTGGTTTCCGAAGCGGAAGAGGGTGCATGGATTAGATTTTTTCTCTCCGCAACATCGTGGACTTTTCTGCGGTTTTGTGGATCTGGAAAAAGCGTTTGACAGGGTGTTACGGAAGGATCTGTGGGACATACTCCCGGGCTACGGGATGAGCACTGCTGCGCGCCGTGCAGTCCACATAAGAGGACTGCACAGCGTGTGTGCGTGTTGAAGGCGGCTTGTCGCCCTGGTTTGACGTCAATATCGGCGTCAGACAGGGCTGCGTGCTGTCGGCTCGGCTGTTCATCCTATACCTGGACATTTGTCTCCAGAGAGTGAGATCGACGAATGTAGGGATGCGAATGGGTGACCTAGTTGTGAGCTGCCTGCTTTACGCAGATGATGCCGTGCTCTTAGCCGAATCGCCGTCTGATCTGCAAACACTAGTCACTATTATGAAAGATGATTGTTTGATGAAAGGCTTACAATTGCATGTGATGAAAACGAAAATTATGGTGTTTGAAAGGGAGGAATCCAGAACGGATGCAAGGATAATGGTTGACGATGTAGTGCTGGAACAGGTGAATGAAATTGTATATCTTGGATGCGCTTTTAGCAGGGATGGAAGATACACCGCTGATGTAGAAAGAAGAGTAGCGTTAGGAAATAAAGTAAATGGGGCGTTGGGCTAATTCCTGGGCGCAAAAGATATTAGCAGAAAAGCCCAGCTAGCAATTCACAATCAACACTGATCCCAACTCTAATTTATGGAAGCGAGAGCTGGGTATGGCAGAGTGTGCATGAAAGGAGGATAAAAGCGGTCGAAATGAGGGCATTGCGCAAGAGCTGCGGAGTGACCCTCGCTGACCGCGTGGAAAACAAGGTCACAAGGAAGGAAGTCGGATTGAAAGAGAGTGTCAGTGTAAAAGTAAGAAAGGGCATGCTCCGATGGTTCGGACATGTAGAAAGGATGGGTGATGCAAGGTTGACTAAGCAGATATACAATGCAAAAGCGGATGGATGTAGGAGTCGAGGACGGCCTAGACACACATTCCATGACTTAATAGAACGTGTTCTGGAGGAAGGTGATGTTAGGAGCCTCAAAAATCGACGCGCATGCATGAAAAGAGTTATGAAAGTCAACAAAGCGAGTGAGGTGTGTAAGAAATGGCGCTCCGTTCTCTCTGCCTACCCCGCAAGGGATTTGGCGTGAAGTTATGTATGTTATAACGTTAGTATTAAATATAAAGGTACGAAGATAAAAATTATTTATAGAAATTTGATGTTCTTTCAGCTTGGGAAATTTAAAAATGAAAAAGTTATAAACGTGTAAGAATTTAAATTCAACAGATTAATATTTTGAAAAGAGCATTTTGTGCTGTACTGGTTCTTGTTCGTCGTACAAAGGAATTCAAGTTTTAAAGCCGATCGGCAATGCATTGTGAATATAAAATAACGTGTCTAATTTGATACATATTGGTACTGCACTCCGTCTTCTGACTGAGAAGTTCCGAATACGAATTCACGTCCTTACAAACCATGAAATGTGCCCGGTACGTGTTATAAAGCAACTATTACATCTGCCTAAATAATTCATTCACTCGTTCATCGTGTATCAAGAGTAGGTAGTGTATGTACAATAGGTAAACGTAATATTTGATCATTAAACCAAAAAAAAACAAACATAAAACATTGGTATTTAAACTTCGTGAAAGTGATCTATTTAGTGCTGAATATCAGGCCGCCGTCATTGTGTTTTTTTTTTTTCATTTACGCAACCTGATTTTAAATTATTACCTGAGATATAATAGTTGAAGATAATTCTGACAGGTGTTATTTTATTACTGATTCCAAACATATTACTGTATTCTTATCCAATAATTTTATCCCATTTAAAGTAGATTTATAAGAGTAGGTAACTATTATTTAATCTGTGGTGTAAGTGAATCCCCCCCACGGCGATAATACTTCACAGCGACTACCCATAACATCATTCGTCGACTATTTGATATACCGATCCCATAATTACTACACATTTGGGATGAACGCAGCCGTTCATTTAGATGTGAGTTTTGATGTGAGTCTATATGCTTTTATAATATTATATTTGAATAAAAAAAGTTAATCTAATATATAAAATTCTCGAGTCTAGATGTGCGTAATTGAACTCCTCCGAAGCGGCTTGACCGATTCTCATGAAATTTTATGTGCGTGTCGGGTAGGTCTGAGAATAGGACAACATCTATTTTTCATCCCCCGAAATCACAAGGGTAGCCCACCCCTCAATATATTTTTTTAATTTTTCCACATATTTCTGTTTCTTATTTTTTTTATAAAACGGGATACAAAAATACATACAACCCTAAATTTTCAACCCCCTACGATCAACCCCTATTTTTTAAATTTTATTTTTCGGCAAGACAACGTTTGCCGGGTCAGCTAGTATCTGATAAAATTGATAATACTTACAACGTGTTGACCAAGATGCTACATCTTTTTTTTCTATTATTAAAATTTAGCTGCAGAATCCAGCTTATTTAGATGTAATTTTTTGTACATATGATAAGTACTTGTTAAAAATGTTTTTGTGAATAATAGACATAATATGTATTACAAAAGGCTAACTTTAGTCGCGAGTAATAGCTAAAGATTATGAGTCAAAAAGATTTTATGGCTACACATTAGCGTGGAACTGTACATATGAGTTTAAAATATAGAACTAATTTGTGTGTTCACAAGTTTACTCTCTGTGCTTACAAATTTACATATTTTAACTATGGATGATTAGGTTAGGTTAGGTTAAGCTTTAGACTTAGGCTAGGTTAGGTTAAGATTAGTTTAGGTTAAGAATTAAGAAGTTAATTGTAATAAAAAGACTCGACTTAAAGGTCCTAGCAACCAGGTTGTTAAATTATATAAAAAACAAAACATATTTTAACTTTAACATTTTTTATTTGAGTTTCTTGTAATAATTTCATTTACAACTCTCAGACGTAACATAAATTACTCGATACTATTGACTTACTGAAAAACTAACAGATAATCTAATTAAATAACTATCCAACCTACTTATGGCTGTATAAATTGTGCTCCTTTGTCTTTATCTTATAACACTAGTATTTTTTTTCATTTGTCCAGTTTTGGACAGGCCAAAGCTTTGAAGCCATACTGCCTTGTCTGTCGTATTATATTTTCGAAAGTAACAATCTTAAACTAACTTAATCTAACCTAAATTAATCTAAATATCCACGAGCTCGCTACCACGATATTTAAACCATTTTCCTCATTTGCACACATATACGAGCACATATTAAATAAAACGCCACGAATTTTATTCAATAACTAGCTGACCCGGCGAACTTTGTTCCGCATCAAAAGTAATAACTGCTGCCCCGCTATGTTAATACTGCGATATCTTCGAAAATATATTACATGCACAATCTATTTAAGACAATTAATTGGATGAAAATTAATACTGGAATGTTTAAAATCGCTTCATAAATATTCCATTATTTCTCGTAAAAAGTAAAAAATAAAAATGGTCATTGTGGGTTATCCCTAAGAGATAGACATATGCCCTCGCGGACTTTTTTGTAGACCTTTTAAAGGTGTATAATAATGTAGTACGTTGTTTTGATTTATCACTTAGGGTTCAGGCAGCGTTTGCGATTAAAGTTCTAAATCTTGAAAATTATCACTTTTTTACTACACTGTACATGAATTATAGATCAAAACCACCCCGTTAACACCCTCTAACTATTAAAAAAACCGCATCAAAATCCGTTGCGTAGTTTTAAAGATATGCGCATATAAGGGGACAGACAGCGGAAAGTGACTTTGTTTTATACTATGTAATGATATCCATTGAAACACAAACTCTCTTTTACATTCCCGCCAAAACAACATAAGAGAAGTATATATATATATATATATTCAGAAAAATAATAACTAGTCTATGTGTATATGGATAGTAGATACATTTTTTTTTAAATAAGAACATCAATTGTTCTTTTGTGGAAACAAATTATATAATTCAAATATTGATATAGGTGTGAAATTAACGGTCCTCTAAAGTGTACAATGGTTTTACACGACACATTTTATTAGTTATTGTAACTTATTCAACAGACGCATCCACTTGAACGTCGAAAGTATTTCAAATAACGAATTGTTCAGTAAAAAAAAAACTAGTGAAGGGTTACATTTGCGGTTGTATTGTGACCTGCCACCAGTTCCAAAACCATAAATCACATTACCCACACTCGAAGTCATGAGCAGGGCACCAGGTGTTCACAACTATTTTTAGAACTACTTTTATTTACTAGCACCAGAATAAAATGTTATTTTCTAAGTTGCTTTCATACAGTTTTCGAGTAATAAATAACAATTCCAATAATAATTATTATATTTCTTTAAGAAATAACCATAAATTTTATTCATAAGTCAGAGTTAATTTGTATTTTAATTGAGAATGGACGACAAAAGAATGACTAAGCTTATAAATAGAATAAATACACGTTAAGGCCACAACGCACTTTGCGAAACAAAAATAAAAGCCAAAAACAAACTCATGAGACTTGACAAAGCGAGTGCTGGTGACGAGAATCCACTTACCCCGTCAGAGATGTGGCGTGAAGTTATATGTATCTTTGTGTTTGTACTTCCTGAACATATAATATTATTTGGATATACGAAACCGTTGCAGTAATGTAGATAGGTAGGTATGTACTTGTCTTTTTTTTCGTACAGTGGCGTCTGTCATGACAGCTGGCGACCATGTTTCGCGAACCGTACAAATGTTTTTTTTGTGACCTTGTTCTGAACAGTATATGTATTTCAGTAATGAAACACTATACTAAATTGTTTTATATGTAACTTTATATCCAGCAATATTCTGTTCTAATATGTTTTTTATTAAATAAGTGAACAAAATTGCAATATTATTGTATTTTGACGCATTTTTCTATCCGAAGACGTTTATGCAGTGGCTGCAAAGGCTGCTAATTTTTGCATCCCAAATGGAATTGGTTTTCGGAACCTATTGCCATATACCGGACACAATGTTGTCAGACATCGATATTTATTTAACTTAACTGCTGCGAAGAAATTTAAAAAGTCATTGATGTGAGCCCGGAATCTATGCCACGACTTTTTGATTAAGAAGCTGGATACTTAACGTCCAGACCACTTCCAGAGACTTGAGCGGAATTGAGGGTATCCACTATCCACGAATCACGATGTACGTATTCAAGTAGAGTTTATGATAGTGAGACGAGTTTACGATGTTACACTTGAATGGATTTGTAGACCTTGAAAGTATCCAAGGTCTTTTAAAGATGAAGAGACTATGTTTATTTATACGGATCCTTCTACAATTGCTGCATTGATTACTTTGCAATACTGTAATTTGTGTAATACGAAAGCAACCTATATCATAATTCATAACTAACTATAATTTTCTAACTACTCTCGAATAGGTTACACAGCACATGTTTTACGAAACTCCAGGCATGCAGCAATTACGGCCGATTGGTACTAATTGTATGTAATGTACTGCACATTACCAATCACCAGGTTCTGAGCCGCTCCTGTTCCATTCATTAGAAGTGGTACGTGGTACTTGTGCTCGTGAGTGCTGGGTTACCAACACAACGCGAGCGACCTGCGCACGTACCACCCATACTTCCGGTCAAGCACTACATATTATGAACAGTGCCTGCCTACCATCCAATTTGCGTAACATCCGCTCACAATTACCGATGACCGGGTATAAACAAGAACACTTTTATGAAATCATATAGTCATTTACTACTGCACTGCAATTGGATGATATTAAATTACCTATATGTTTTATTGGTATCGGGTTCAAATCCGATTTGTCTGTGTTATAGCAAAATAATTCGGAAGATCTGATTTTAGAATTTGTATCTGTGTCTATATAAAAGTATATTTCATAGACTTTTCTTTACAAGTTGTACCTACCGAGTACCAACGTATTGCCCGTAGTTCTTACTTAGATAAAACAAAGCTCCAACCTAACAGACAAATATCGTTTTGTTGAGATGAGTTGACTCATAATTAGCACAGCTTACAACTTCAGATATTAAATATGCGAAGTAACAAAAATTAACGTATATTGCATATCAACTAAAAAACATATGTACACAGCAGTATACATACATATATAAGTATATATACAACAAGATACCGACCCATATAGTTTGCACAGATGTGAAATATTTATGGCAAGATTATTATTATAAAGATCGCAATAAATATTTCAATATACTTTATATGTTACATACATTGTATTAAATTAATGTTTACTGGCTGTTTGTTTTAGTTTCGATGTAATGTTTTTCAAATATTAATACAATTTCATATTACTAAACACTAGCAGACCGCGCCAACTTCGTACCTATCTTCTTACTCTTCGTACTATATATGTAGCTTCCCGCCTCACGGTGTTACTCGAGTACAAACAAAATGTCGATGACGACGATGATTACATATAGCCTATGTTATTCAGTGATAATGTAGCTTTCTAAAGAAAAAAGAATTATAATTATCGGTCCAGTACTTTTTGAGTTCGTTACATACAAAAATACAAATCTTTCCTCATTATAATATTAGTGTAGATAAATTCATGCCTTTTTCAACGCGGTGTTGGTATTGGCAAAAGCTGTTAAACTTTGACTCGCTAAATAGTTATATCTCAAATGAAAATTGGTGACGAAACCTATTGCCATACACAGGATACAAAGTTGTTAAGTCATCGATATTTATCGCACAACACTTCAGATCCCACGACATCTGTATCAGAAGCAGAGAGTTAGACCACTGGACCACCGCGACGATTAGAATTTAGTATTATTATTTGCTTAACGGCTTGATGACTAAACAGGGTCTCCAGAGTTAGAGAAACCTTCGAATAAGATGCGTCAGATTGTTTTGTCTGTTAGCAGAGAACATGTATGAGAAGAAATCTCGTTCCCATCGTCAGAGCAGACGCTCTGAGTGATCCTCGTCGGGTTCCGCACAGGAATGCGTCGTAAATCAAACGATATAGCCACTTATAACCGTTCGCGGTAGAGTCACTATCTTCTGACATGCCTCGCCGCCTGTCACATGGTTTAATTTATGTAGTGTACTAGCTACCATTCAAGTGAATAAATGATTGAAGGGTTGTGACTAGGGTTTCCAACCATACTGTTAAAAACAGTATTATACTTTTTTTCGCTGGTTAAAACTTTTTACTGTCCAATAAAAAGAAAGTATACAAAATACTGTTTTTCTGTCCACTGGTATCCGGAGCCCTAAAGTCTGTATAAAAAGTAAACGTCCATATACAAACTTGTTCAGAACAAAACTGTCAGCGCAGAACACAGACCTTAATAAATTGTTTAATTGTGCAAGAAGCTCAAAAAAATATGTTTTTAAAACGTCAAAAAAATTAAATACTGTTTACTTTTGTCAAATACTGTTCGTTTCAGTTCACCGATCCTTAATATACTTCATTTCTCGTACAAAAAAAATGGGAACCCTAGTTGTGACATATCCTTTCAAAAAGAAATTTATATAAAACCAATCTTTTTTGGCCTATATTTTTCATAAAAAATGGCCCCTAAAATTAATTGCGAATCGTAAATTTTCGAGTTAAAAAAAAAACAATAACACACTATTATGGAGTCTATTTACGAGGTATTAGGTAAGTATTTTTGCGAGTGTTGTTATTGAACGTATAGTTAACTAGTATTAATTATATTCTCCTTGATCGTAATTAGTATTGAAATATTTGATGATTAGACGCACTAATTTGTATGAAGCTGGTACTTCTACTTTTGAGTATGTAAGAAGAAGTTCGTAAGTTGCGCCAATAACTGAAAGAATATGAGGAAATCGCCTTGCGTGATAAGGATATGTAATGAGGAGGGATGATACACACGTTGCCAGCAGAATGATAAACCTGAATGTGGCAGGAAATAACAGAAGAGAAAGACCTAAGAAGATATGGATGGATTGTGTGAAAGACGACATGATTAAGAAAGCGAATGATGGGCAATTAGTGTGGAAAAGAATACATAATCTGCTGATAGATAACCCCAATAAAGGGAACAGAGCAAGAAGATGAGATGATTACCTCTATTTTTAAATTCTATAATTGTGTTTGATTTGAAATTATTTATAAAGTCTTGTCTCTTGGAAAACTACCAGGCTAACAAAGTTTTATACACAGAGTTGATTTTTTTTATAACTATTATCGAAATTTGTCGGTTCAAGGTACTGCAAAAGTTACGCAATCTGACCATTGTCTCTCCTTAAAAGGTTGACTAGTGTAAATCAAAATTCCAATCTCGTACTTTCATGTGATCCTGAGTCATCATTCCTAATTCACGATGATCATTTAAAAAAGGACGAATGAAAAATTACTAGACAATATTGATCAAAACAACTTTTAGGATTATATCGCGTTTATTTATCATTTATTTATATTTATTTCCCGACGTTACTAGACAATAGTCAGAGCTTTTATTATGAGCACGCTTTTTGATGCACCAAGTTTCATGTAAGCTTCCTGAATTTTGTCGATAGCAATATTTACTAAAAAAAATGCTAGTATATAGCAGATATTAAAAGTGTGATAAAATTTATATTTACTAAGAGCAAAAATGACCTTGATAAGAATTAATAACATATAACATAACAAAACTTCACGCCTTTCTCTTCCCGAAGGTGTAGGCAGTAGCTGTTATGTCTCGACTCGCCGTTATGTTTACGTTCCAAATGGAATAAGTGCCGAACCTATTGCCCTACAGGGCACAAAGTTTTCAGTCCGATGACTGAAAACTTATATTTATCACACACAAAATTAGAAATAAATTCTGAAAAGTCATTGGTGTGAGCCAGGATTTGAACTTCCTTGATTCAGAAGCGAGGTGCTCGTCCACTGGACCACCGTGACCAAATAATTAATTAATAATAATCAACTACAACAAAACAACACTATATTTAATTGTTTCTTTGATTCATTGATCATGATACAGAAAGAGGTTATGTACCTATCGATATATTTATGTAGGTACTACTTGGTACATACATAACTTCACGCTAAGTCCAGGCATCAATATATCGCTGTAATAAAGCAATTCTCTAAGGCACCGCCTGCCGTAAGGCTTTATTCATTGTAGTGATAGCGCCCGCATGCAGTCGTCACACGGTCCTAATTGACTTATAAAGATACACGTTCAATGAATATTGTATACGAGCGATAACTCCATCTATCGTGTAAACAAGATTTGCCGGCACTCACACGCCATAGATAATCTTAAACGTATTTATTTACAGATTATTATTATTATCAAATAATATAGTTTTGCATTAACAAAACATATTTGAATAATTCGCTGATAAAGTATGATAAGTGAGATACAAGCAAAGTAAGATACTACCGCTTCCCATTGACTCCTGTGTTACTACAGTTGCGATGCCGACTTTTAAGATGGGAAAGGATGAAAAAAGAGAAGTGGGTCTCCGTATTCTTTCTCTACAAGGCACGAACGAAACGCAGCCACTTTAAGTCGACATTCTGAGAGGCCGTGGTATTTCACCCGGTCGAGCCGGCCCAGTCGTACAGCGCTCTGCCGACTCTGCGTGACTCTACCACTAAAAATATGATATAATTTAGGGAAATAGTGTTTTTGTTGTACGATTCCTTTTAATAATATCTTATATTATTTTCCTTATCCGTCCCTGTCTCATTTGTCTGCAATAACTCGTGAACACTGGTTGGATAGATTGCGTATTTAGCGCGTCTTCCAAAAGAAAATCAATCATAGAATAATCAAAGAAAATAAAGAAGGTATACAATACAACACAGGAGCACCTAGTAACCTAACAATATATTATTATAGGCAATATTTAGGCGTGTAATCATAACAAACAATAAAATTAAATGCGAATTTATCTACATATTATTATGTATATTTGTATTAAACCCATATTAACAAGAAGGAAAGTTGTAAAAAGTTTTCGAGACATTGGGTCGCGTTGATCTATGGTCTCTTGTCAGATCGATTTCTTTGTCTATTCTTTCTAGTTTGACTCTCTAATGTCCGTTAGAGAAGATATTTGGCAAGATATTATTATTTAAAAGTTTAAAGCGTATGTAGAGTCACGTTGTTCGCTGCATGAATAGACTGACTTGACCGGTGAAATATCATGACCTCTTTGAAATCTAAGTAAAGTGGTTTATGCCCCGTTTTGTTCAATGAAAGAGGTGATCGATGGCTACCTCAGATCCTCTTAGAGGCGATCTGTATGCATCTTTGGCCCTTTACCATAAATTAAAAACTTGAGAGGAGTCAAGGGACACCCGGATGGAACGAGTTCCTTTCGATTAATTAGTGAAGGAATTGTAATAAAATGTAAACTTAAAAAAACATATATAAAATATGAAAACTTGGAAAATAAAACTTCAAAAATAATTCCGATATCGGGATTCGAACCTGAGCCCCTTGTATGATAGCAAGGTATCCCAGCCACTAGACCGTTTGGGTAGTTATGCATTTGTCTAAATAAGCCGATACTTGAAAGTGCAATTTGGCATGGAAAAAGTGTCGTGACAATTTTTTCCGTCTAGCCCCCTTTCACAACGCGCGTTGCGGAACTTCGTTCCAATAAAAGACAATAACCTTATGTGTAACATCGGAACATCAAATTTTTACAAACCATAATAGCCATTTAAAATTTGTCGTCAGTCTAATCTATACAACATAAACGTTTAAACATGACATTGAAGTTGATTGGTTCAAAATAACTGCTTTCTACTGCATTCATATAAATGTATACGGTACATACATTATAATGAATAAACTGTATTAAAAATGTTGTCTCTCTGTCTGCGTGGTCCGGGTAATCTCTGAAAAGGCTGGACCGATTTTGACAGGACTTTTAATGGCATATAGCTAGTGTTATTACACTAGGAGTAACTTATACTACTTCTTTAGAAACAAAGTTTCATTTATTGCCCCCCAGGCGAATTAAAGTTCGCTAATTCACAATAAATATCGTGACTTATCAAAGCGATATCGATGTGACGTCCGATTATTTTTCATAATCTAATCAGTTTGAAACTTTCGACAATGAACTTGCTAAGCGGTAGTGAAGTCACGGCTGGCTAGTGACGTCCATCGTATCGATGCTCCGCGACATAGCGTGTCGTGGTAGACCGTGGGCGGCGGTGCACTTGTTCTTGCGCAACTCTGGGAACCAAGAGCTATGCATACGACATGACATGTTACTACTAGCTCGCCACACATTAGCATTCCACTGTTAACTCCGTAACCTGACAAGGTAACTTAATGATTTTGATGACACTATACAATACATTACAATCTATATTTCAATTTGAAATGTCCGCGGCATTATGGTGTTGCGTTGACAGTTCATTATGAAAAGAGCACAATAAAACCTATTCGAAAACTATTTAGTTGAGTGGGTATTGCCAGAAATTATCAACTTTGTTTGTGTAAGAGACTCTCTAATCTATTTTTTTAGTGTTTGACACTTTAAGTCCGGTAATATCAGGGACTACACAATTGTCCTAAAAATCTTGTTGCATACTGCCTGCCCAAAGCAGTGAATTAGTGACAATATAAGTTGGCAAATCGAGTAAAAGTTTCATTTAATTTCGAACTATGGAAAAATCGATTCTCCATCAGCCGAAGTTGATAAAGTAATAGAAACTTTTTTTATTATAAACTTTTTTATAAAATTTAAATTTGGAACGTTTTGAATAGAGATATACGTTACTAGGTTAAAAGAGTTGAATTTCGACCACATATCAATTGCTAATAGACGGTTTTTATTTCTCTTAAAAAATGATTGCATGTTGTAATCAGTATTTAATTACACAGATTACAAACCTATAAAGCCGAACGAGTGACAGCTGTGTTCATGTCAGGGGACATGTCGGGTATATATAAATCTGTCCCATATATTTCTATCTGTACTTACACAAATACAAATTTCAAATAAAGAACTAGAAGAATACAATGTACCTATTTCACCGCTTAAGCGTTGGTATACTAATAGTAACGTGTCCAGAGTATTGCCAGCATTGACACGCTTAATGGCAATACTAATTGTTAATCCTCATTGCGAAGTATCTGAGCTCATAACTGTCTGTATTAAAAGTATTATATAGTACTAGTACTATATATTGAGAGAAAGTATTAGATAGAACAACAGAACTCAAGCCATATCACAAAAAACCACTGCAAAAATCACTTTTTTACATAATACTTGACAAATTTTACTACGGTTTTTAATTTACAGTTCGATTAAACTTTTCCTCCAAATATATAGGAAATATTATAAACTTCAATGCCACTATAAATAACTCTATAATCATAAATAATCCTCGTAATAAACAAAAAAAAAATGAAAAATAATAATATTTGTAGATCAAAAATGTTGTTGCGATGTAATTGTAACAAAAATTTCCGATTTAATTAAAAACATTAAACTTAATGGTAAAAATTTTGTCAAAGTTTAAGTGAATGGCTTTATTCTTTTGCTCCATCATTACATCGTTTAAAGTAAATTCGCTTTTTAATGTCTGTCTCCATAAATGCTAAGATATTTGAAAATATGCAACGGATTTTTATGTGGATTTTTTAATAGATAGAGGGTGTCAACGGGGTGGTTTATATGCAGGTGTCATATATGTTGTACATATCATGTTGTAACTACTAAAGAATAGTGATCAGCAAACACTAGCTAACTTCTAAAGTGATAAATCAAAATAATGTACTACAATATTATACACTATTTTCGACGACATTATACAAGATCTACAAAAAAGTCCGCGATGGTGTATGTCTATCTCTTAGGATTAACCCACAATAACCATTTTTATTTTTTCATATTGCTTCTGAGGCGAAACAAAGTTCGCTGGTGGTATATAGTAGATATTATGAAATAATATATTTTAACTACATATGTATTTAGTTTTAAATTATCGAATCAAAATGTTCTGATCCAATGTAGGGATGGAAAATAACTTAATTTTATGAAAATAATATCTTTGGCCTAGTTGTTAAGCACTCCGACGCAGGGTTGCTGGACTGTGATAAATATTGACAAAATTCTGACCAATTTCTGACGATTTAAAAATAAAACGACCAATTTGGGTTTTTTTTAATCACTAAATGTTCTTTGGTTTAAGTCAGTTTTATGTTAATATATATCTGCTTATATTTCAGAGGTGCTTGAATACTGGCTATGCTAATTTTGACCCGTAAAAATATTTTACCTGTTCAAACATTAAAAATCTTGCTTTAAACAAAGAAAAAGAATAGAAAGAATAACATTACAATTGTTAATTATTGTAATAATAATTATATTATTCAATTAAATGTAAAACATTTATTGTTCCTACACTACTTAGGTACCTACTACAAATTTGTTCGCAAAAACACAAGCAACGAATATATTGAAATGCTGTAATGTACTAATTTTTTTTTTTTAATAAATAACTGTGTTTTGTTTTTATTCCTGAGCGGGTTTACGGGTATTTTACGGGTCAAAATTAGCATAGCCAATATTCAAGCACATCTGAAACATACATAGATTATTAAAACAACTTTTTAGGATTGTATCGCGTTTATTTCTTATTTATTTATATTTATCTCGACGTTTCGAACTCTTTACAGAGATCATTTTCACGAGTATATATATATATATGATCTCTGTAAAGAGTTCGAAACGTCGAGATAAATATAAATAAATAAGAAATAAACGCGATACAATCCTAAAAAGTTGTTTTAATGAGTGAGATTCGCGAAAACCTTAGAAACAAATATACATAGATTATTTACTGATTAAAAAAAAACCAAATTGATCGTTTATGTGGTTTCATTCTTAAAATTTAGTTGAACAAGTAAAATGCTGTTGCTGAGGACTCAACATATTTTGTAAAATAAAAGGAATTTGTCCATTGTAATAGTCAACGACATTTCTCTACAGATCAATCGAACCGAACCCGTTTCCTGTGGACATTCCTCTGTCCGGTGTAGAATTAATAATTGACCTCACAATGTTTGAAGAAACATTGACTGTGTGATACGACTCATTTTTATTCACGATGCTTTCATATTGGTCACAAAAAAAAATTCTGAATATAGCGCAGAATGTTTTAAATAGATCATGAAAAAACATATCATTGTATTAATATAAGAAGTAATTACTGTCCTGCTAATTAAAACAAAAACGAGTCACGCTTAGCTAACTTGCTTGAATAACAAAAAAACGTAGCTAAAAAACTTAAACTTCAAAATTAAAGTATGTAATAAGAAAATACATAAAAATAATTACTGAACTTCTAAATATTTAATATCCTAAGTATTTGAAAATACTTAGTTTAACCGTAAACTTTTTGTTTAGTTAAAAATATACACAATTTTTTTATAAAACCTTACCTTTACCTATAAATAAAGAATTAGAAAAAAATAATAATATAAAGAACCAGAATAAATTATATATCAATTGCGTATCTAATTTATATTATATTAAACATTTATACAATATTTATATTTGCAATAAAATCTATCTCTATATATTAAAATATTTTATTAACCTGTAATAATAAATGCAGTGGTCCACTCACTCTACATGTCGGTGCTGGAGCTTCGTACCCCCAAAAACAATTCCAAGGCATTTTATTTCCGCATTTCAACAATAATAATAATAACAATTAATTGTTACGCACTTTTTTACTTTGACTCATCACAAATAAATTCACAAAGTGTCTTATTATTTTTTATTATATTAAAGTCGATAATATCGAATAAAAACATTTTTTTTTAGTTCCAGATAACTAATGTCTATTGTAGGTTGACATGCGAGCTACCGCAACCACTGCCGCTTCTTGACTGAACCGTCAGCCAGCTGATCGCACCCGAATCTCGCTCAACCACCAGCCTCATCTAGTTGGTCTCTTACTCTCTTCATTGGAAACAAACTGTATAACCACGCCTACATTTCTACAAATTCTAACTTGGTTCCGAGTACCTTAATTGTGTAAATGACGGAACAGCGTTCCGTAGTACTCTATGTTTCATATTGAAAAACACAGGTAACAAAACTATTCTGGTTACGGAATTTTAGCACGTTCGCTGGCCTGTTGTTAATTTGAAAATTTCATTGTTTAATTTTGGCTTGTTAATTCAGATTTGTTAATTTTAACATGCTGTGCTTTTATATTTCTTATACACCAAGTTCTTTATCAAGTTCCAAGCTTGTTGAGTCTATTAATCATAATTTGCCTGCTCTTATCCTACTCTAAGTGGAGTCGGCAGTATCGGCACATGTTATCCTTCCTAACCGTACATGTTATGAAAAGATTTGGCTGTGGTTTTATAGAATAGAGTTTATTATTATATCTTGTAATAGAACTTAAAATGAAAAAATAAAAGTATTTTATTATTTAGTTGCTTAGCTTGGAACTAGAACGTGCTATGTGTATTGTGTCCAAGATATTAAATACATATCGAGGGGTGAAAGGCTATTTGGTTTAGGCGACATTTTGGGCGATATTGAGTTATATACATATTTGGAATCAGCAAATTTTTCTGCGTCGACTGATACAAGTTTCATTTAAATCGGAGCACTTTTTTGGCGCTTAAAACATCCCTGTTTTTGGGAAGTTTCCATAGTAGCAGTGTTTTAAGCGACATGGATTTTGGATTTTTTTTTAATTGGTTACTTGAGCCATACACTCATATTAAAAACTGAGACATAAGCCAATTAGCCTTTCCCAGGTAAATAATTCAATAAGGCATAAAACATTTTTCCTGTTTCTGAAATTTACTAGGTAGGGATTTGAATCATTTGCACTTCCACCAATTATACCGTGTAATGTCGCTTAAACCATTTAGCCTTCACCCAAATAAGACATGGAACGTCGATTAAGTTATTTTAGCTGCACCTATATACCAACGTATTTTGAAGAACAGAAGCCAGTGGATTGTAAAGAATTAAAAGAACATTTAGATAAAAAGAAGGCATAAGTATAATAAAATTCTAATTGAGACTGTTCTAATTTATAATTATTATAGTAAACAAACATTTTTACTGATGTTGCGTTAGTTAACATAACATAACATAACTTCACGCCTTTTGTTACCCGAAGGTGTAGGCAGCGGCTGTTAAGCCTCGTCTCGCCGTTATGTTTACGTCCCAAATGGAATAGGTGGCGAACCTATTGCCATACCGGGCACAAAGTTTTTCAGTCATCGATATTTATCACACATAACTTCCGAAAACAATTTCGAAAAGTCATTGGTGTGAGCCAGTGTCTGGAATCGAACCCGGACCTCTGGATCAGAAGCCGTGTGCTCGACCACTGCGTCACCGAGACTGTTAAACGCAAACGAGCAGGCGTGTCACCTGATGGTAAGCAGCCAACGCAGCCCATGGACACCAGCAACACATATTGTGTTACTGTTGCGTTGCCGACCTTTAAGGGATAGCGGATAGGAAAGGATGGGAAAGGGGAGTGGGCCTCCGGATACCTCTCTGACCGAACGAAACGCGGCATGAGCCACTTTACGTCGGTCTTCTGAGAGGTCGTGGTATTTCACCGGTCGAGCCGGCCCATTCATGCAGCGAACTGCTTGGCTCTACCACTGTAAATGTATCAGTAATTACAATTAGAAATCGATTTCTATGAATATCTAATTCTTGAATTATTATATAGCCAGAAGGTAATATAAAACCAAGATAATATGGTAAAGTAAATTGCTAAGTGCAGTCGTCATACATAAAGTCCATCTCCATATTTTACGAGCTTGATATTAACATCCATATAACACTTTAAATCCATTAAAACATTCCCCGAGTAATATCTGTGTGGCTGCTAACATCATCACAACTATTGTCTTAAAAGAACGTACTAGCTTTCGAATTTCTTTACCCAATAATTGTAACTAAACATGGATAATATAGATTTTTTAATAACCTTTAAAGAGGGCTTACCTAATAGCAGGGATTAGTTTTTTTTTTAATGTGATCGTATTATTATGGTATCATTCATTAAAGATTTTATTTTCAATTTATTTAGCATTAATTCAAATTAGTAGGGTATTTTTTTTGAATGTATATTTTGTAATATGTTGTTTGTAATAAAAACAATGTTTGTAACGCATTTATTAATTAAATAAACAAACCTTTATAACTATACGAAGTGTTGGACTGGCAATAATGGGCTGCTGCCGGTCACGCGACCATAGACATTTCCAGGGCATAATGCTTCGTCCTCTTCTGATGTTACCAACAAAACATTCGAAAGATTTAAATCACACCCGTAATTAGTAACAAAACAATATTTTCAAAAAAAAACTCAATAATTACAACTATTTTAGAAAATTATTAGAAAATGAATCTGACTTGTCAAACTATTGGTATAATTTAATTGTCTCTGTTTGTTTTTAACTAAACTATATTGTAGGATTCAAAAAGGTGTAAGGAATACGTAATACGTGCAACAGGATACGGGGCGCACGCAAACGCATGCGTACCGGCGAACTACTGCGCGCCTTGTAACGCCACAACACGTCTCTCCAGCCTGGAAATAATACAAATCCCTTCCCGAATTTCGGGAATACGCCCCTCCGCCTTACAACAGCAGCGGTCCCAGAACACGCTTGACGCCAGTGGAACATGAAATGCGAAAGGGTGAGTTCGTATCGCATCATAATACCGCCAAGAATTGAAAACGCGCCGTGAGTAATTTCGAACACAGGCTCTGCTATTAACTTAGCTGACTAAACGTATTTAAATCCCTGGCTAGATAAATTTTAAATATTATATTAAGTGGTTCGTTCGGTTAAAAAACATATGTTTCGAAAATGTTTATGGAAATATAGTGTAAATGAATGATTGATTGATTGAATGTTTTTTGGTTTCAATATTTTTATTTGAACCTTTTTATGGTTGAAGAGATTTGTTTAATTCTTGGTAAAATAAGATTTTGTTATGTTAAATCCATTATATTGGTTCTTCTATATTTATTACTAAGTGATCCCGCGAACTTTGTTCCGCATCAAAAGTAATTTTTACAGCGTTTTTAATTAAAGTACTAAATCTCGAAATTAACACTCTTTGGTACATTAAACATGAATTATACTTAGTCTGGCCATAAATACTGTTACAACTAAAAATAAAAAAATATTACATTTGAATTTGGAATCTGTCATTTTTATACGATTGTTCATTGTGTTTTCTCGTTTTGGCGCCAATACATTGTACAATATTTTGCGATATTAAAATGGAGTGGGGTGATAAAGAGAACCGAATCGCTGTGATTGCATTACACAAAGTAGCTATGGAGCCAAGTGCAATTTTTAAAACTCTCCATACCACAGAAATAGATCAAGATAGAACGGCCGCGATGTCATATTTCCATACATTTCGAGCGTGTCACTTTTTTGAAAAACCACGCCCACAGCGTGACGTCATTTTCATTGTGAGCGGGGCGACTAGTTAGGAGACACACACATTAGATTATCGATGTTAATATCGGCAACGTGTGTTAATTTTATTTTTATATTTTACCAACTTTATTGATTTTCTGTAACGATAATCATAGAAAGTAAAACATGTTAAATACTTTAATCCGACATATTAAAACCTAAAACATATTTTTCCAACAGTATATAAAATTTAATTATAAATATTTTACTGTCCTTGAAACTATACATATTTATTAAATATTTGCCTTTTTGTAAGGGTTGGCCTCACAGTCCTGGTTAAATAACGAAGCCGAACGTCTACATATACCTCGGTTACTGCCCATTTGAGGAGAACGAGATGATTTTCCATCGGCGATTGGTCAAATTGGTGAAAACTTATACTGTCAAATAAACTGCTGCCAATGTAATTACGAAACACTTTGGTTGAAATTTGTGGTGTTAGAATAAAGTAGGGACAAAGCAAGATATGAGCTGATACTCAAATTATTATAGAATTAATTTATCGATACGTCCTAAGACTCAACGATACATGGAGTGCCCATCTCTAACATTCGAAGCCCAATCACAGCGATTAACAGACACAGCGATCAACTGGCAGGTGTATTGTGTATTTCGTTCGATTCGACGTACATTACGCGTATAATTTATACGCGCAATGTTTTTGTATACGAGCGTTGAATGCGGACAGCAATGGATATTTATCATAACGAAAAAATATACAACTTGTGATCGTAATTATTGAACATAGTAAAAGTAAAACAATAATTTATAATCTCAAAAAAATACTTTCTACTGATTTTCTGTACTTACTGATCACACGAAATATTTCCTTTTTTCATATTTGATTCACTACTTTTGTTTTTACAATTTTTCACAGCATAATAAGGCATTTAAGTGACGTTTTATCTATTTTTTTACGTCCTGAACGCATGGCAGGAACGCTCGTTGCGTAATGAGAGCGAGTTTCGAAAAGCATGCAATATAGTGCATGGTTTTGGCACGCTTGCCACGCCTATTCGCCGTTCTATCTTGATCTATTTCTGTGCTCCATACACTTGGTATTAGTCAAATGTTTGTGTACCGGGCTATTAATAGGTACAATGAGACCTCATCTGTTTGTGACAGAAAAAGACCTGGCCGTCCACGTAGTGTTCGTACGAAAAAGGTGGTCAAAGCAGTAAGGGAAAGAATTCAAGAAATCCTGTCCGCAAGCAAAAGATTTTATCTCGGGAGATGAAGATAGCACCTAGAACAATGTCGCGTATTTTAAAAGATGACTTAGGACTTCCAGCCTATAAGAGGCGCACTGGTCATTTAATAACTGATAATTTAAAAAAGGAAAGCAAAGGGAGATCACAGAAAAATATTGTTTACGGATGAAAAAGTTTTTACAATTGAGCAATATTTTAACAAAGAAAATGACCGTATTTATGCTCAAAGCTCTAAGGAAGCTTCCCAATTAGTTGACAGAGTGCAACGTGGGCATTATCCGACTTCAGTAATTGTTTGGTGGGGTGTTAGCTACGAAGGAGTGACTGAGCCAATTTTTTGTGAAAAAGGTATCAAAACATCGGCACAAGTGTATCAAGATACCATTCTTGAAAAGGTAGTCAAGCCCCTTAACAACACCATGTTCAATAACGAAGTATGGTCCTTCCAGCAAGACTCGGCACCGGGTCATAAAGCTCGGTCCACGCAATCTTGGTTGGAAGCGAACGTTTCGTACTTCATTAGAGCTGGAGACTGGCCGTCGTCTAGTCCCGATCTTAGTCCACTGGATTATGATTTGTGGTCAGTTTTAGAGAATACGGCTTGCTCTAAACGTCATAATAATTTAGAGTCCCTAAAACAATCCATACGATTGGCAGTGAAGAATTTTCCCATGGAAAGAGTGCGTGTCTCTATTGACAACTGGCCTCAACGTTTAAAGGCCTGTATTGCAGCCAATGGAGACCACTTCGAATAAGCTTTTTATATTTTATATCGTTTTATATTTATGTATTAAAGTAACACACTGTAAAAGTATATGTTTTTTGCAATTAAAAAAAAAAATTTTTCTTTGTTACAATATTTATGATATGACTAAGTATACACGAACCACCCCGTTAACATCCTCTATCTATTAAAAAAATCGCATCAAAATCACTCAAATAAAGTGTGTATGAGTAATCTCATGTATGATATCGGTGTTTTAACGGTGAAATACCACGGCCTCTCGGAATATCGGCGTGAAGTGGCTCGTGCCGCGTTTCGTTCGGTGAGAGAGGTATCCGGTGGCTCGATCCCCTTTCCAGCGCACCACGGTGTTCATGGGGCAGTGAGTAGTTGCTTAACATCAGGTGACCAGCTCGTTCGCTCTCCTATCCCATAAAAAAAATTACAAAGTGTTTCTGAATATTACATGCATTAGGCATTGTACACACATGTACATGTAAATTTAGACCAATTTGGGTTTTGCTCTATTCAGCTATGACCTCACCAATTAATTTACTTTATCGACGGTAAATACGTTAATTAGGATGAATTAGCGTTTACGTAAGCTATTGGTGCTCTTGGTCCATGTGAACTATGTAGCACTATTCTCCTCGCTTTGATTTGATATACTGCCTGAAGACATGAGAAGCAATACGATGATTAAAATAATTAAATTTTAATGATTTTTACCTCATTTCATCAAGTTCTAAACATAACATAACTTCTCGCCTTTTTCTACCCGAACGTGTAGGCAGCGGCTGTTAAAGCTTCGACTCTCCGAATCGTTGCGTTACGTCCCAATTGGAATAGGTGTCGAACCATATTACCATTACACCGAGCACAAAGTCATCGATATTTATCACACATAACTTCTAAAAAGGATTCCGAGAAATCGTTGGTGTGAGGCCCGAATCGAACCCACTACTTCTGCTCCAGAAGCCGTGGGAAGCGCCAAACAAAGTTTAAAATATACGAAGTAGGTAAATATTAGGTATTAAAAACAATCATTCCTACCTATAATTCAGACTTTTATTGCTGACATTTATTTGTCATAAAAATTAAATTAAATTCTGACTTACCGTTGAATTCTTATCAGTTTTCCAGAAAATCTTTAACAAACGCATTACGTTAAAAATTCTTATTTCGTTATAAAATATAATGCTCACTATTAACACACACAATAATAATAGTACAACAGTAAATATTAGTTGATGTAACATATTTTTAACTAATACATTTAAGGAATATTATTGACGGCTGAAGTTGGCTGAAACCGGAACACCCACCAATTCGCAGTCCACTCGCCGCGGTAACCAGTTCGTGTATTGTTCACGTAGATGAACACTATCCAACACCGACCTAACGTACTAATTTTTTTAGGAAGTAAGCAATAGCTATGTATCAAACGTCTGTGCGGCCTGTCAGTGTTGTACTACCGACTTCTCAATGAGATGTCCCAGGTTCTTATTCGGGTACAAACCTGTCGCTTACCGGAAATCATGTAGGATACTCACATCATTCCACTGCCTGAAATGTGGCATTAAAATCCACCACTTGCCTGATTTGAGAAACTAAACGCTCCCTCCCTAATCTCAGCGTGATTGATTAAAGGGATTTTTTTGTTTTAGGTACCTATTGAAATATAGAGCCATATTCACCCATTGCTTTCACAGAAATTTTCATCAGGTCAAATTTTATGTGGGGGTGGGAGGTGGTAAAAATATACCCTTATGTGTTACTAATGGATTAATATTCATAACATCGCGGAAAATTTGATTTACAAAATATCGAATCAATAGCTTTCAAGAAAAAAAGTATTTTTACTCAACATTCCCGCCTTGATGTGCCGAGGATGTGGCCGAATAGTGCCAGGACACGGAAACTAGACCTAATGAAATCAATATACAATAGTACACAATATTTTGTAGAGTTTAGTTAGCTAGATAGAAGTAGGTAAAATTATTGCTTACTATTCTTGTAAGAAAATTTTGTTGAATAGTGTGTTATCATAGCCGCCATAAAATATTTGGTTTATTCGTTAGACTCTCAGTATTTGTGTAAAAGGCGTCAAAGGTCAAAAGGTCTCCACTCAGCCCGTGCCGTTGCTACTTGCGCTGTCGGAAATATTGCCCTAAATACTACTGCGGCAGCATCGACGCGAGTGAGCGTTTACACTCAGCCCTCGTACTTATTTACCGAGCAACTTGCAGCAATGCGACAGCTGTATTTTTACCAAGTGTTATGAATTATTGAAATCGAAAAACCGACAACGACGTCTCGCCTGCCCACTTCCATGCTCACTCGGGCTGAGTGTAATCGCGGTATTATGTGTCTCACTGCACACAGTGTTGAGGTGAAGAAAGCTGTTGTGAATATGCCATAAATACAATAAAAACATACCAGATTGTCGATGGTTCTATACCTCTCTCGCTCTTACACCAGCGGGCGCACTCTTCTAACATCGGATGACGCCCTGACGTAAGCTGTCTTCTAGGGATGGCGATTCTTTTCGATAAAGATCGATTTTTAAATCGATTCGAATCGTGACCTAATGAATCGATTCACCAAAAAATCGCGGTCTATAAGATCGATTTCCGAAAAATCGATCTTTTTTCCAAGTTTTCGTTTATAATGTAATATTTTATTAAAAACAAGGTACATATTATAATTTAACGATCTCTACCTAACAGATAAAGTATAAAATAAGACATTTATTTTCTACATTTAGAAATTTTACAGAGTTAAGAAAATGGTTAAGAAAAATCGTTTACAAAGTTAATAGATAATGTAGCTGATAGTTCCCAATTCGTAATATCTAAACTTTTTAAAAACAACAGTCTATCAAGTGTACAGGGATCCAAGCGGTTTCGCTCATCTGTTGCGATGTTTCCGGCAATTGAGAAAAGGCGCTCACAAGGAACAGATGATCCTACGATACTCATATGGAGACAGATGTTGCACACGGACATTGGTACATAACACGCTTTACGAGAATCACTCAATCAATCAACAATAAACAAATGAAATGAAAACCAAAAATAAATTATGGCTAGCATTATGCAACTTGCGTCGCACAAAGAGTATATGATGGTGTCGCAAGTAGTAATTTAATAGTAATATCAGTCCAGTCACAGATACAAAAACAAAAAGTCAAAGACTACAAACGTAACTTTTTTTATTCAAGAGATGCGAAGGAATCTAAACATACAGCCATCTGGCGAGTTTTTGAATCGTTAATTCTTTAACCGGCAGCACTCTTATAATACGGATACATTCAATTAATTGTAAATAGTTTATGGTTTATACCAAAAAAAAAATCGAATGTCGATTTTCAAGGGTGAAATATCGATTCACTGAATCGATCCAGTACTACAGATCGATTTAAAAAATCGATCTTATTGGCTCCAAAAATCGATTCTACGATTAATCGATTTCAGATCGCCATGCCTACTGTCTTCTCATAGCGTTTGTGAATTTTGCCGATATAACATCGCAAAATTTAAAATATAATATTTCATACTAATTTAATCTTTAAATTCATTTTAAAGTAATTTATATTTACTAAAAACGTTAACACAGTGATATTTTCGTAGGGGCGGACAAATGAATTCTGTAAATTTGCAAATCTATTGTCAGAGGAAATAAGCGAAATTTCGAATACTGATACTTCGTTGGAAGATCGGCTTTCGAGTTAGATGATCTCGGAGGAGTCATCATTTTCATCCTCGGAGGATGGTATCGCTTCACCTCCGCCTTATAAACGAAGTAAGAGTTCCCGTGAGTATCAAAATTTTCAAAAATAACGGACAATCGCATTGTCATTTTAATATTTGTCACTTAATAACTCATTTAAATTTAAATACACCATTAACTAGTCACCAGGACACTACTCATGCAGCTCAGGCACGTTTTAGTTATTTATCTATCCTAAAATATTGTAAAAGCGAATTGGAAAAGCTAATTTAAAGGAAAAAGGTATCGGGTTTGTTAAGCGGACAATTGTACCGATTGCAAATACAAACCAGAGATTACAAGAGTTATGATGTCTTCAAAAGTTTGATACACATTCTGGGAAGGATAACTGATACGATCAAAACTAATCTTGCTTTGCTAGTCTCGGTTTTGTAGGTCTTAACTTTATGAGGAATTGTGCCATTTTAATAAAAGTAGAGATTATTTGGCTTATACTGAGCAATTATTAGTCAGTTTAATTAATAATTGTCGGAACAAAGACAATCGTAACGCTCTGATTTTCTAGAGTATTGATTGGGAATCAGCATACCCCAACTGTTCAAATTATAGTTCATTGGTTAACAATATCTCAAGTACTTTTGTCCTAGCTCACTATAGAAGGGGTCACAAAACCGCAATGCAGATATTTTGCGGTAAGCTAGCAGAGTGCGATAAGATGAGACCGAAAATTCAAACTTTTTTCAGAGCATCTCTACGCGGTACTCACATGTGGCCTTAACAGATTTAATTCATCATGGATTTTGTTATTTATAATTACATATTCCAAAAAGATAAATTTGATACAAGCAGCCTTTTCATCACGGCAGCCCAAACTGCGTATTATTAGCTCTCAATTGCAGCCAGCGTACGCGCTGCCTTGCGAATTCCTATTTTCAACGACTAATTCCTAAGCTAGGGCTGGATTCCAGAGCTTATAATAGGCCCCCAGGTTGCTCATAACCACGATATAAAAGTAATACAAGCAGTTAATCTTATTTTTTTGGGTTAACTTTTACATAACATTCAAATAAGGACATGGCGGACATGATCCTTCATTTAACACAAAAACGAACTAAAGACTGCACTATACATAAACCCCGGCTTCCTATATACAAGTTAATATTTCTTGTTAAAAAAAAAAGTCGGACCGTAAACTGCGACCGACTAACCTGGACCGCGGAGGTCTCTGTTTGTATGTGCAATATGCAGTGAGTGATTTGATTCATCCACCAGTGGATCATCATTCTCATTTGATTTTACAAACAGACTTGGCAGGTTTATTATACTTATAGATAAAGAATCGGTCAGTAAAGATAGATATTCACCAGATTTACTTTACTTTACGATACTTTAAGGTATCTCGGAGGTTCCTTCTAGTAATAGAATATATTCTATTCTATTACAAGTAAATCTTGCCCATCAAAGCAGTACAATATCTGCTTTTCAGGTTGCGGAAACCTTCAAGATACTCCTAGAGAATTCTTGAGATGACATCTATTTAGATGTCTGTGGTAATTTTACCTAAAGTATTTTACCAAACCTTTACAAGTGATCAAATTTCTCGGTATATTATGGAATACCGACCAAAATCATTTGAAACTTTCTATCAAAAGGTTTTACAAGTGTAGAATCGTGGATACATTTCTCTAGGGAAAGTTCATTCTTTGTTAAGTATGTTCAATGTTGTAACTACGCAATTTAAAATGGGTGACTTTGTATCGCAAAACGCAAATGTGTTTTCAGAACATACAAACAGACAGAGGCAAAACTAATAAATATACAGCTCATCTCCGATAGTTAAGAAAAGTGCTACTCATTTTTTCACGACCGGTACAGTATATGTTCAACTAAACAACATTTACCTAAAGGTATATGGGCCCCATACCGGACGTGCTGGCACTGCATTGTGAAAGAGTTGTATGCAGTATTTGCAGTTATAAAGAGTCAGCGGATGTCTCTAAAATGGCACTGGACACGTATTAGTTCAGTTCAACAACAGGATCCTAGTAGCGTGCCTCAGGAACGAGGGCGGTACATGATCCTTGATGATCATGATCTACCATGATATCAATTTAAACATCTAGCCAGTACAAGTAGTAGCAGTACAAGTAGTACAAGTGAAAGTAACAAATAACACTTTCTGCCACCTACCTCTCGGAGAGGATTAACAAATTGTGGATCGCCTCTCAAGGGGCCGCAAAGTACCTATTAGAGTGGCATCTACTACCCCAAGCCTCGGAGGCTATATTTAGAACTTAGGACTTCCTAGACGTATACTCGTTTGCGTCAAAAGAAATGGCTGTCGTACAGGTGTACGTAATGTTAGAATATGGTTCTGCAATTTTTTTGCTACAGCTTCAGCCAACAATGGAACTACAAGCTAGGTTGGATGTTATTTCCACCCAGCTTAGTACTGAGAGTTTTCTCTCACTTAAGTAGTGCTAGGGGAACTTATATCTTGGTAGCTTCAATATAGCACAGGTGCTTATGGTTGCCCAACCTGAGAGCGAGAGATATAATGCAACCACTTGCAATTAAACACATGTGAAATGTGATAATAAATCTGACATAGGACAGTCGTCCACCATCGTTGGATAATGTCGGAGGTGGGTCGATCAGGTCAGGTCAGAACCAGGTCCAAGTTATTAATTATGATACCTTTGTTTAAAAGTGGTAGTAGGAACGATCCAGCTAACTTTCGTCCTATTTCTATTTTGCCTGCACTCAGCAAAATTTTTGAAAAAATTATCTCTCAACAAATACTAAGCCATTTTAATTTGAATAACCTTTTTCACAAAGAGCAATACGGTTTTACAAAAGGTCGCTCTACAACCGATGCTGGGGCTGCTCTTATCAAACATATTTTCGATGCTTGGGAGAACTCGCAGGACGTAATTGGCGTATTTTGTGACCTCTCTAAAGCTTTTGACTGCGTGGATCACCACACTCTTTTACGTAAGCTCAGTCACTATGGTATTAAGAACACTGCACTTAGGCTGGTTGCATCATACTTAAATAACAGGTTACAGTTTGTTGATGTAAACGGAGTGAGATCATCTGGATCATCTGTGTCTATGGGCGTTCCCCAGGGTTCCATTCTTGGTCCGTTGCTGTTTATTATACATATCAATGATTTGCCTTTTTGCGTTCAGAAATTTTGTAACATTGTACTATTTGCTGACGACACTTCACTCCTCTTCAAGGTAGACCGTAAAAAAAGCATTTTTGATGATGTGAATAGCTCCCTTACACATGCCCATGAATGGTTTACAGCTAATAATTTAGTTCTAAATTCCAATAAAACTAAAATAATAAAGTTTACTATGCCTAATGTTAATGGTCCGGCTATAAATATATCTCTGAATAACACAATTTTAGACCCAGTGAAGTCAACTTTATTCTTAGGTATTACTCTAGATAATACGCTCCAGTGGGGTCCTCAAGTAAAATCTTTAGTGGGAAAACTCAGCTCTGCTGCCTACGCGGTTCGAAAAGTTCGACAGATTTCCGATGTTGCAACCGCCAGATTAGTCTACTTCAGTTATTTTCATAGCGTTATGTCTTATGGTATTTTGCTATGGGGTAGAGCAGCTGAGATTCAGTCTATTTTTGTTATTCAGAAACGAGCTATTCGGGCAATTTATAATTTGGGGGCCAAAGTCTCTCTAAGAGAACGTTTTAAGGAAATTGGCATACTAACAGTTGTTTCACAATTTATATATGCCAATATAATGTTTGTTAGGAAAAACTTGAATAAATATACTAAAAATAGTGATGTTCATAATTTTAATACCAGAGGCAAGCATAAACTTGTGTTGCCGTGTCATCGCCTGCACAAAGTACATAAGTCTTTTCTGGGAATGGGTGTACAATTTTATAATAGAGTCCCTGCGCATATCCTGGCTCTGTCATTCGATCGGTTTAGTCGGGCGGTGAAGGATCGTCTCGTTGCTGGTGCTTATTACACCATCAATGACTTCATGACGGACAAGTCATCTTGGGACCGTCAAGTTGCTTGCTCAACGCGGATTCTGTAGTTTGCGTGTTGAAATTTGTTCACATGTTCTGGAGTGGAGGCGTTCCGTAGTAATTTCTGATAGTTATGTATATACACTTTCTAATTTAAAATTTGCTTTGATATTGTTTATAATATATGTAAATATAAGTTTTATTTATTGCACAACGTTACCACTCTAAATAAAAGATGTCGCGTCAGTTGCGCTCGACTAATATATTTGAATAGTTTTTCTTTTTAGGACGTTGATGTTAATTTGCTGTGATGGTCGAGTATTCTGGCTGCTACACCTTTTATGCACGAGTCTACTGCTTTGTTTTCAGTAGCGATATTAATATTATTGTTATTTATGTTTAATAGTTTGAAAAGAGTATTTGGCACATGAGTTTCTTGCCCGATTCTTCTCATGATAGCCCCTACACTCGGAATCGGGCCGCTCGTGGCGATTGCGTCCGTGTTTTCTTGTTCCACGGACGCACTTTCCTCAAGCGCTCGTGTTAAGTAGTTAATTTAAAATAATAAAGTAAAATTGTACTTGTTGACTATTTTTAAGTGTCTGTGAAGACCTATGAAAATAAAACTTATTTTGACTTTTGACTTTGACTTTGACTTAAAAAGTAGTTGGGGGACATCTACTTTTATAACATACAAATCACCATTTAAAGGGTGGTTGCTATGATGCGAGAATAATAATGTCAACCATAAATTACCCGAGGGTCAACAAATGTTAGAATAGTTCACGTTGGCCCAGTGGTCGAACTCCCCGCTTCGGATTCAGAAGTCGTGGGATTGACTATGGGAAAATGATTTCTCGGATATTTTTCCGGAAGTTATGCGTGATGTCGATGACTGACAACTTTGTGCCTGCTGTATGGCTATAGTTTTCGCCACATATTTCACTTGAGATGTAACGATTAATCGAGTGGGGCTTAACAGTCGCTGCCCGGACCTTCGATTATTTTGCGATTTATATTATGCCAGTGGCATGATCGCATTTTATTGGACAGGAATCTTAAAAAATTCCTAATTATTTATAATGAGTGAGCCCAGTTGCACTTATTCAAGTTGTATCATCAGGCACACAATCCAGTCAAATGTTGCGGAAACATCCCGATTGTCACATGTGCCCAGTTGTAAACAGTAAAAAGTATCTTTAGATAGATAATTCGAGCACATATTGCGGAAATATTCCGATTATCACGTGTGCCCAGATTCACACATTATAATGATCTTCAGAAATCTGAAGTAAGTACTGACAGCAATATCATAGGCTTATTGATATTGATAGGTTTATCAAGACCGATTACACCTGTATCGGAAACTATGATATTAGGTTGGCTTCGTAGCATTTATAAGGAAGCTAAGATAAGAGACAATTGGCAATTCATGTGTTGAATTATCAAACATCCTGAGAATCGCTTACTCGCAGTCGCGCTGTCAGTGATGATTAGTAGCACAGTCTATGCTAATCCTGCGGTCATCTTAACTGGCCATATTCTCCTCATAACCGTGCAAATTCTTCTGTCTAAAGCGTTTTTAAGAAGAAAGTCAAGAGTGGCTAAGTCGCATTAGCTAGTATGCGAAGCCAGTAACAAGAAGTCAAGTGAAATCTATGGAAATTACGCTCTTAGTTAATCGTTTGCTTAGCGCCTAAAAGATTCTCAATTAACATTCACTTTATGAGTGTACTTATTTTTTACCTAGAACTAACTGTGGGACCACTGTAAAGCAGTCGTTTCACCAAGTCCCAGAACTTCCACTGGCCTCAATGCTTAAACAAATAAATTTACATATAACTAAAGGCAAATAAAACACCAATTATTTAGTTATTAATATATTTTCGAATTTAAAATGTACAAAAAAAAATACAACTTAACATTGTTATGTAACTTCATAACGCCTGATTGTAACCAAACATAAATGATCTTATTAACAATATGAAAATGTTCCAGTTCAATACATACTCGTAGGTACTTGCCTGATATATTGTTACTATAATTGACAGTCACTAGTTTGGTAAACGATCTAAAGCAACTCTACTAGGAACAAAAGGAGGTAAATTAATTCATTTTCCTTTTAATGTGTTTTATTTCACTTGTCAATTAGTTTAGTGAATATATTCAGCGAGATTTTGTACCTATACAGTTGTTATTATAGGTGGTACCGCCTTCTCAATCACAGGTTGGTAGTTTCGTCACATATGAATATAATGACACTGCAAATATACCGGTGATTTGTATTTGTATTTCTTCTGAAATAAACATAACGACTTATAATTAATTCTCTTATTTAATCAACCATCACTTCATAACAACTTTGGTTGTGTATGCTAATCGTAAAAATATATGTATTTTAGCTATTTACAATATATATATATGTAATAATATATAAACAAACATACAAGGCGTAGAAATGCACAGCAACACAAAAGGCCCTAACTTTTCAAGAACTGAACAGCTGAATTACTGGCCACCCACAAAAAGGATTATCCGTTGAAAGTATTAGATTAGATTATGTTTGGTATTACTATTATTAGATGCTATCTTTTTAAAATTCTCAAGAACTTCAAAAGTAATCCTTTTGGTTGAACTTGATTTCTACAAAATGACAACACGCACACACACACAAACAGTTCTACACATAACTATATGAGTCACGCAATCTCAAAAATCATTAATGTGAGCGACCCGAACTGTTAATCACTTTGCAGTATTAAAAAAAAACATAATTAGTTCATCTAAAACGCTAACAGAACATTTAAAAACTAAGCAAATATTCACAATATAAAAATACCCTTGTTCACAGACGACAGGCCAAGACAAGGGGCACGATTTTATACGCAAAATAAAATCAATAATTGTACGGGAATGCCCCGTTGTGTTAGCGACTGTCATCCAACTATAATAATAAATATTTTTTATATCACACACAACAATTCTAACGAAAACTCCTCGTGGAGAGATTTTTTTTAAAACAGACGCATTTTTAGCAAAATAACATTAGAAAAAAAAAAACACTAAAAAATTAATATTGTATCATATCGTTTTAAAAATAGTAAGTGAAAGTTTTTAAAGTTGCCTCAAAACTATTTATGTTTTCCTTTAGGAACACAGACTCCCGTACACGTCCATGTTCCTACACAGTTCTGCTGCACAGTGATTCGTTAGGTTTAGTCAGAGAGAGAGAGAGACCATGCCGCAGAGTAATTTAATTTTTTGCATGATAAAAAAATATTTCTATTACACATCGATATATCACATTTGCTAATGCAGTCCAATTGTATTTTTTTTTTGTTGTCTGCAAGTATGGATGGAATTTTGGACCCAATTTATTTTAAATTTACTCTGTGACAACGGCCCTTGTTTGTTGTCTGTCAATTTGAATTCCACATTTAATTAAATTAAAAATCAATGTTAAAGATAATTTTGAATATACAATAAAATTGTTGCATATTGCACGCAACACACATATTAATATTGAAATTACAGACAATCGTAATTATATATAAAATGTAAAATCTATCATGCGTTTACAATTAATCATTTTCGAAATTACCGTTATTTAACTTTAAAATTTTCCATAGACATTAGGCAAATATCAAATTACGATATTACAATTAACATCTTACAATTTGCAAATCATATAATCCATAATTAGAAGACATAAAAATATATAATAGTATACGTATACGTGCACGCAGGTATACGCACTCACGTATACGCATCGACGACATCGAGGTGTAATTGTGACGACAAATGACAGTACAGCAAGTAGACATTAATCGAGGATCATTGATGATCAAATTAATTATTACAGAATGAGGTATTCATTTCATTACACCAATAATATCTTTCTAACACATCATATAACTAGATAATTTATATAACACGATTTATTACATACATATATAATAATATTCATATATATAACGCCAGTTTTAAAATTTAAACTCTGTTACCAAAATATTTATTATTATAATTATATATATATAATTTTAGGAATATGTATTTTGATTTTCGTTGAAGTTTTGTAGATTTTGTAGATTCCGGAGGGAAAAGAGAGTGGTGACGGAATATTTATTTACTCATCATTTAATGTGCCCTAATCAAAGGTTTCAGTAACTAGACTGTATTTAAACATTTTTCGTTAAACCCCAAAGCCAGAACGAGAGAAAGAGATAAAATAAGAAGGTAGGGAGACAAGATGGAAGAATCTACCAAAATATTAACGAACCTGAAATAAATGAAGACAATTTATCATAGAACCGAGATTTTGGCATTCCAAAATAAAGCACCACGAATCATAACAATAATACCCTCACTATTGCAACGTAGAATATATAAGTATTCATTTAAATATCAAATTAAATATATTTGCGATTATTAACGTGATCATGGATCCTTATTTTTACGCCCTATGATGAATTTTATTTATTTTGTACTTTTATCTTATTCACTGGACAGGTTTATATCTTGTGTCTAAAATAAGACAGCACATATTAGATCGCAATGTTCATTGCCAATATTTTTATTTAGAACTAGTCGATCGAGCGTATAGTAAAAAAAAAGCTTTATAAAAATATTGTTTAAAAGAACAAAAATATAATTCCTAAACATTAATATTATTATTATTTTGAGTTTAACATTAGTTTGATTTTTTAAAGTAGACAATATGGACAAAACGCTTAAAATATAACGATAAGATTTCAGACCGGACACATTGCTCAAAAAAAAGTCATGAACAGATTCTACACTCAAACAAAATATTTAACAACGGAACAAGCCAATATTTTATGTAACTCAGATGATTTTAAGCTACAAAGCAATCGGTTTGCAAACTGATACCTAATAGCCCGTTGCTTAATGATAGCTACGTAATAGCCCTACTAGTCGGTTGTTTGTCGTGTAAGCTAACTCAAACTCGAAAGAAAGAAAGAAAGAAAAATATTAAATAAATTTTATAGCCCTTCATAAAGATAAGCTTTCGATAAGTACTTTAGAAATGTGCAACATCAATATAGTGAGTGTTAGGCGACAGGCGTGACGGTTACTACAAAACACAAAACGTGCCAGTTCAGTCTACTTCTAAAATACACGGAAGACTAATAATTCACCAATATCATCGTCAGTTTATTTAAAATTTGGGTTCTGTAATATACTATTATAATTTATAAAGACATCGCATCCTAAATATATATCACACTTTCAAAATATTATACAAATTATTTATGTAAATTTATATGTATTACCAATATTTAAATGTTAACTATGTAGACGCATATATTAATATAACATGAGTTCAATCAACATTAAATTCGACGTGTTTTATTTACAATGAGTTTTTAAACAAGCTGTAGGCGTGTTCAAGTTCCGTCGCGCAATGTGGGGGGAGGCATGACGTCAGAAGTAATTTTATTTTTAACTGCAAATAGTTTTATTCATTTTTATATATAGTTGGCCAATTCTTTTAACTACTAATTAAGAAGGATTTTACAGAAAGAATGTTCGAATGTCTTCAAAAATTGCGTGACGTACAACTTGAAAACATGGGAGGGTGGGGGAGAAGAAACAATAATGAATTAATAAACTTTTATGTAACATTGAATGCGGGCTTATATTTATTCAAAATTTTATGCACATTTATTACTAGGAGTTACGAATAATTTCAACTTGTTAAATATTTATTAATTTTCAATTTCCATACGTTTCTTTTTACATATGTGTCAATGAAAAAATATAATATCATCTATAATTTTTATGCAGGCACCTATATTATCATTGCGGCATCGTTTCGCTATTCTATCTAGGTTATAAGATCATCATATAGTATAAATCAAAACAACTGCGTCGTTCAATGGACGTGTCTTCGTACATTTTTTTTAAATATTGTTTTAATTTTAATTATTTATTTTTATTTTAAACAGACTATAACGTATGTTATCAAGTAAATCTGCAAAAAATATAATATCTTGTATACAGTCAATACCTGACGCGTTTCGTAGACTAGGTGATGGCGTTCCGCATACTGTACTATCTAGCAATAATAATTTGATTAAATAAATTCATTTCTCGTCGTAATTAATGGATTCTTTTATGTAATTATCATTATTATTTGCATAAGTTTCCAAGTGTAACAAGGCCCATGACTTGTACTCTAACGGTAGAAATTTTCATTTAGAAGATATATTTATATATGGAATGGTACACGTTGTTTTCATATATCTCTTAGTCTGGCTACACACCTGCTAGACAGTCTTTCAAATCAGTAAGGTTCCATTATTTTTACTATAATTTTACTTCGATCAGTTACACAATACATGTAAGATCAGCGCTCTCAAAAAATTGACAATGTTGACAAATGTACTCACTCATAGAAGTCATGAGCACTGTTCCGTTTAATTTGAGACCGTACTGCCGTAACCGTGTTGCGGCATCGGGCTTAGACTATCACTTCACGTGACGCTGTTTGCTTTATACAATACTTTAAAAATGCAAGGATGGAATGTCGTATATTTTTAATATGAATTCCTTAAGCCATTATCGATACAAAAATATTTATTAAACTTTATTTAATTTCTATTTAAAGTATGGCGCCGACACATCCAAACACTTTACAGTCCATCAAAACCCTGGCATGTATGGATGGATGGTCGCCATTTTTTCTATTTTATGAAATATATATTTATAACGACATTTTCGTACATTGTATCTGGTTAATTTGTTCTGAATAAATATACTATACTAAATTAAATTATTTGATCTTGTTAATATTGAAGAGCGTATATCTATATGATAAATGATCGAAGCACAAAATAAGAGAACAGTACTGATAGTGAAGTTTAGATGCGCGACTTAGACTTCTGTAAAGCTTATCTTCTGCTTCCTTAAACTTCTAGACGTGAAGCATACATTAGCTGACGTCAATATGATACATTCGTAAACATGTCGACACCAAAACTAAATTTTTTGACAGAAACCTACATTTCAATATTATTTATTCCGTATAATACAAAAATATTTTTTTTAATTTTATTTTTAAATATATTTTATAAGACGCAGTGGTAGTAATAGTTTTATTATACTCGGTTTTGTGGATGAGTTTTAATAATATATTTTGTACGTTTTAATATTTATTTATATAGCACATTAATATAATTTACTCTTTTTGTTACATATTGTATTTATTGTTTGGTGTTAAAGACGAATTTCATGGATTAGACCCAGAGAAATCATTCAATATATATGTATTTATAAGGAAACTTATTGATAACACATTACACCTAAATTGAGTGAGCCCCCTAAATTGTTTAAGTACTTAATAAAAAGTTAAAGCGTCGCCGCTCGCCACGAATCAATCGATTTATAATTATGGAAATGGTGTTGAGACCGATTGAAAAAAAAAAGAGAAATAATAATAATAGAACAATTCCAATTTATACTCATACACAAAATATCGATATCGTGTGCCCCCATCATAGTTATATAGCTCGCCCCGTTCGGTTCTGGGACCATTTTATTATACATTTATTAAACAAATTATGTTGACAATTATTCAATATACACAAGTTTTTAATCAATCTTTCGTGCATACAAACATGGTCCCAAATTTCAAAATTAGGGAGCAACAATTTAATATTATTAAACGTTAGAAAGTGTACGTCGCACGCATAAATTAGCCCGTCATAGTTGGAATATGCACCACATCCGAGATGGAAGGTATGTGCTGGGGGGCCGGGGAAGTGGCCTTACAAATTGTATTTTAATTTTACAATACAATTTAAATTTAACATACATTAATGTAATTAATATTATTATTAGGTAATATTGTGCAATTCTAATTTGCTTAAAATGTTAACGACCAAGCTGCATGCCACATCACGCAGTTTACTTGTAAGGGTGCCATCACACCTGTCACGCTATGCGCCAGTAGTTGTGCTTCATAAGTAAGTATGTTTGAGCTGCATGAGGTGGCATAGAATACTGCTAAATTTCGTGCCTAAAATTTAATATAAATAGTAAATAATTAATGACACATCCAACATTGATGGTATTTTACTTTCTCACATTTATAAAGAGTTTGAACTTGCACATTACACCCGTTTAGGCTTACATACCGCGCCCAACAATATACACAGAATTTATTATATCTTAAATACAGCTGGCCCGAGCAAATCCGTAACAAGCTGAAATAAATACCTAATCCACACGGCACAATGATATTGGGCGATTGTGATCGGTGTCCATAATAACCCTCAATATGTAGGGAAGTCATTATGGACACTTGTGTTGGAACATTGTCACATATGATTGGATAGTTAAAAAGAAAACAAAAGTAAATTGTGCGGTCTGTAATGAGTGTAAACTCGAGCTTGATTTATATAAGCATTATTACTGATTGAAAAAATAAGTGGCTATCGACACTTTTATATGTATCTCTCCACTTCATTTGCGAATGTGAACGGGCCGACTGAACTATGAGGTAAAAAAAAACCTAACAGGTATACTGGTGTCGTTCTAGCTTCTATATAAAAGAACTAACATTTATAATGTATCTTATGATATTAACGTTCGCGTCAAATGTTCACTTTGCAAATTTAAAAATCAAGAAAAAATACATACTTTTTTATGTGTGTGTTAATTTTGGTAATTACTTGCTATTATTACAAAGAATGAGTATTTCGAAATAACAATAGTCAATAAACAGACAATTTTTATACTGACTATATTTAATTTATAATACATACTAATACAGAAAAATGAAAATGAGGAACAACTTATGGTAACAAAAATGATATTGTCAGATTAGATATAAAGATGGTATTCAGATTTTCGTCAACTTGTGTTAGATCAATTTTAAGAAAACTCACTGTTTATAATGAAAAAACCAAAAAACCATCCATAAGAATTTTGATATATTAAACTCATATCAATTAATATTTACGAAATAGAACATTCTTTGTTTTATTGAATTTATTTCAAAATTAAACGAAAATCTGCACAACAATTTGGTTTAATTTTCAATTCATTAGTTTTTTTAAAAATGTATAAATAAAGCGAAATTATTTGTTCTTGTCATGTGTGAAAATTGAGCAGTATTAATTAATCAAATTAAAAATTATATTCAATTTCGGTCAGATGTTAAAAGGGGGTCTTACTCAATGTGTCTCTGGCATATTATAGATATATAATCCACAGAAAAAAATTAAAACCAAGTCCTGAATTATCTCGCAGACATTTCTAAAGTGCACTTTTTTGTAGCAGATAATAATATAGTAAGTAATATTGAGCTGGTTTAACCAACAACTGTGATTTAAACGTAAATCAAAATATAACAATAATAATAATATTAAAGAGGTAAATATTGGAAAAACATAAAAAATAAGCTTTTTTTTTTCAATTACAATTACATAAATATAAAAAAAAATCGAATCGGATCGAAATAAATGTATATTGTACTACACAATGTATACTTATATTGTACACTAAATACGATGAAATATATCAACAAAATATTTACATTAAAGCAATAACTAACAACAACATATTATATGTACACGTAAAAAAAAAAACAATAAAAGAGAAACGCATTATTATCGCACAAATTTCTCCACATTATCATTAATAATATATAATACAAAAAGAAAATTGTCATAACAGGTAACATCTCACTTTCAAACTATTTTTTGTTTTTATAATACATAGGTACGTTCACAACGCCAAAAAAATATCTGTCTATTTCTATATATTGCACGGGGTATATATATATTTGTATATATTTTTTTTTATTGTACATTGTGTCTGTGAGTGTGCATCACAAAATAGTAATTAATATTCGTATTGAATTTTCATAATCACTCATCTATATTTATTTTATTTCCACCATTTATGGAAGTTTTACAAATTTCGTGTCGATTCGTTTTGTCGTTTAAAAATTACGTACAATTAATTAATTACACATTACATTTATCAAATACCATGCCTAGAGTTGCTCAAAGAAGAACTTAACGATGTAGATATATATATATTACATATTTATAAATATATATATATCAACAAATGAAACTATTTTTTTCTTACAACTCGAAAACATCACTAGCACTACTAGACTACATTTAAAAAGAGTTCTATAAATACGTGTATGTACTATTATTTATAATCTCACGCGTGTGAGATGTACAGCCGCAGAGGTACCACGTAGACCGTAACCGGAACGAGGGCGTTCGTTACGTTGGAATCGATGTGTCGTCGAAGTAACGTCCGTGAGAACGAGCGAATTAATAATAAATGCAAACTTGAACGAGAATTGAAGCGGTAGTAAGCGGCGCGCTCACTGCGACAGCAGCTTCTGCAGCAGCGACGCCCTACTGGCGCCCGCCGCGTCCCCCTCCGCCTGCGCGCCCCCCGCGTCCCGCGCGTCCGCCGCCCGCGTCTCATCACCGCCCGCCGCCGCCTCCGCCGAGACCGCCTCCGTAGTATTCTGTACAAAAACACAATATTAATATTCAAGCTTCTGCTGTCACAAATTCTTAATCAGATCGGATACTATTGAATACTAGATATTATGATCTCAATATTGAATGAAGAAACGGTGAACGCAGTCTATCCTAGACTGTTATTTTTATAACGATAATACAGCGATCGCAGATTGAAAACTAACGAATACTATTCAGACCAATTACTAAGAACAAAATATATATAAATATTTTTTTCACACATTTTTGTTTACATAGAGCAACGGCGTCACTGCAACCAATAAAATGGGAACAATAGAGCGTAGTTACTTAAGCCGCTTAACTTTATGCCCAAAAATCTACAGTGTTTGCTCCCGGCTACCATAATAATGGATAATCATAATAATGACGTTTCTATTTTCCTTCTCTGTTTTGAAGTTATTATTTAAATTGGAAATTGCAACAAAGTTAATGTGTTTATAAACGTAAATATTTTCGACTCCTCCAAGATTCTCCAATAGCAGCGGCGTTATTGGATGAAACAGCAACAATGACGTCACAGTAGATATAGAATGTCAAGAAGCGTTTTTTTTTTTTTAATTTATGACTGTAGGTATATTTTCATTTGTTAATTATTAGCATAAAATGATCTGTGATTGTTAGTCGAAATATATTTAGCCTAGTGTTTTTTGTATATTATTGTAAAACAATTAAATATTTAAATTCACCTTTCAAGAATGAATTACACAGTGATATGGCAAAAACAAAGAATGAAAAATAGTTAAGTATGCAAATACATAATATGCAATAGCATATTTTTAATTTTGTGGTTAAGATATTTTATAGTTATTTAAAACAAATGCATAAACGCTCTAATACTCGTTTTTTTGATATACAAATAAACCGACAAAACAATGTGCATCTATTCGTGTTGAAACACGTGTAACACTAACACAAAGAGTTTAAAATAACATCAAACTCGTAAATTAAGCTCAGTCTCAATAAATAGTAAACTTAAATTAGGAATTCGTATACGTATAGTACAAAAATTATATTCTTTTAGCTGCAAAGTTTAAACCTGAGTAGATTTTAAAACATTATTTTCCATGAACTTCAAGCTTAAACTCAGCCACAAAGAAATAAAATTTTCGTCATCGCCAAATGATATTTCCTAGACTTTGATTTATCAGCAAGTTACTACTAATCCAGTTTATAAGAAAAACTCAACAAGTACGATTTTAACTTCTACAATTACGACATAATATTTCTAAATATTCAACCGATATTTAAATACCGTCATGCATTGTCTTTAAGATCTATGAAACTGAACTAAAAACTTCTAAATATTTGGAAAGCATACAATAAGCCAAACTAAATCACAAGTGTAATTATTTTCACTATAAAACGTCACAAAACCTTCACCAGTCTTCAAACTGCACATGCCATATTTCCCGAGTTATTTTTTTAATTAAGCAATTTTTTTACCTAAAAGCAGTTTCACTGCCATTGATCATCTAATAAAATATATTTGGAAAAGTTTATTTGAATATTTCAAATCATTTTACTAATGTAATAAATACATCACATCACAAAAGCTTTTATTAGAAAATTCAGGAATGTACCAATTTAAGCTTATTAGAAATTTAAACTGATTTTAAGTTTACTCTCTGGCAAGATATTGCTACTCGCGCGCGATAACTTGAGCAATGGCTGGAATATAACCCTCCGCCCGCTACCCCTTTAACTTCCCCTCAAGCTCCCGTGTTGTATTGCAGGCAACGAAATTTTAGACATCTAAGTCTCGTACTAGCTTACGAAAAATTTTGTTTTAATATACTTATGACTCAGTTCGCACGCTTGTAATGAATTGATAAATTTGTATAGTAAAAATAGGCGTCGTTGTTCCGAGTACAAGTATAGCTACGTTATAAGTATAGCAGAGACTTATAAATATAGAGTTTTTTTGTGCACAGTACAACAATGCGTCTGTGACGTCACCGCCCCCACCCCTCAAGTTATCGCTCGCGAGTAGTATGTGCATAAAAAGTTGTCGGCCTAACTTTGGTACATTTCTCAAAATCGGCTTCTAAATATAAAATGATCGTATATAATATATAGACTATAGACACAACACACGCAGCAGACCAGACGCAATAATGTAATTAAGAGAAGTCTACGAGAATAATGACAACCGATAAGGTAAGTGAAGTGGCTAAATGATATATTATAATTTATTTTGCAGTCGCTGTATAGGTACGGCTCCCAAAGCTTACCGGTGTGCACTGTTGGGTTTCCCACGAGTTTGACGGCGCCGAGGTAGCTCGGCCCCCCACCACACCGCCGCCACCTACATACGTATACATTGGCCAGTGGTTATCCCCTGACAATGTTTAGCGAAATGCGCTACATACATCACATCATCCTAACTATTAATTTTTAATCAAATTCGATTGTTACTAGTTACAACTTTCATTTATTGTAAACATATTTTTTCAAAGGGGATATAAAATATTTACAATATTAAAGGTTAGGTTAGATTAGGTCGGGTGTAGTACATTCCTATGCCCGTTAATTACCATATTTCAAATGTTAAGAATTTGGATATAAATTAGATCAATTATACATATTTACTATCAACAACTATTATAAACAATCATAAGCTCGGTTACAATGTTTGTTGCATACCGCATTTAGTCTATTTGTTAAGGTTAATTAACTAAGATCCGATTTCAGATATTATGACATTATTCAGAGTAAATAAAGAAATATAATTTACTGTAAATAATACAAGTCCAACCTATAAATATAATACGAGAAGCCAGAGCACGGCGTGACGTCATCAGAAAGGGCGATCCGCCATTCCGGTACCCATCTTGGTATTATTTACACGTTATTCGACGTATAAGAATAATGTATAGGAAATGAGTGTAGGTAGGTTTCTTATTCTTGAATTTCATTTGCTGTTTGGGACGCGGCATTTATTAGCCATTTTCATTTAATAAAATAAAATGGTGACGTCTTAATTAGGTAGGTACCGGAATGGCCGGATCGCCCTTTCTTACGACGTGACACCATCTTTAATGCGGCGTTCCAGTGAGGTATTAGTCAAACTATTATGGGCTAAAGCGTAATTTTGCTAAAACTTAATTAGTTTTGTGTTTGTACATCATAATAAATTGTGACTTGTGTAAAGTTATTTTGACAAATCAACTGTAACACTTTTATCTACTATTATCAACAACATATGTTCTTATGCGGCGTTAAAAGTTTAATACTTGTTAATAATTTGTTAAATCGTTATAACACATGTGTTATTGTTGTTGTGTTATCGTAAAACAACATAAATAAAAAATCGAATCAGTACTTATTTTCGTTTCTTTTTCAGTTTACTTCTGCGACGCACGTCGATATTCATAATACATAACTCGATAAAATTATTATTAGTACACGAAATATGTACACAAATATAATGTTATTATACCGTTCACATATCTTAGTTCCAAAGCTGCAATCCTGTGTTAATATCGTGGTAATTTTGTATTTACAGAGAGCAAGTAGATGTATGTAGGTACCAACCTGGTGTGGGCATCTCGAAGCTCATGAGAGAGTCCATGTCGGGCGGCTGCAGGGGGTGCTGGTCGGGGCGGACTGAGCGCGACCCCACTAGCGCGCGCAGCTCGTTGCGCACCAGTTCCGAGTTGCCCCCCGCACCGAGACCGCTGCCGCCGCTAACCCCACTGACCCCGCTCACTCCACTGCCGCCACCTGCGCAGACACGACCGACTCATATTGAAACAACTGCCGCCACGCAAATCGTGCGCGAAATAGGCAAAGAATGTTTAAGCGGACGATGCAAAGATCATTAATTAACCATGCACTGCAAAAGGTCAGAGAAGAGAAATGCCGCTACTTTTGGCTAATTCGTTCGCATTCCACGGACCGCTTACCTCTTAATGTGACAAGAAGTGACAAATCGACGATACTGAGCTCCTTACTTATAATTCTGGTTCAGTTGGTTGGGCGGCGTAAAGGTTAAGAATGGGAGTGTGTTCGTGTCCGGTGGTGGTGGTGGTGGTCTGGCGGTATACTCACATGCGTGCTGGTGGTCGAGGGGCGGGTGCGCGCCGGCCGGGTGCGGGGGGTGCGGGGGGTGCGGCGGGTGCGGGCCGCAGCGCGCGTAGTCCACGCAGTAGCCGGCCGCGCCCGGCACGCCCTCCTCGTAGTAGCCACCCACTGCCACACACGCCCGGTTAGCAACTATGCGACAAGCCCACCCGCGAACTATATCCGACCTACCTACTTCGGTGTGACGGTCCGCCTTTAGTATCATGGGTTGGGAACACTGACGATACGTGTTCCACCGCATGTCGAATGAGTTAAATCGATAAGGAAATTTATTCCGGTTCGATCGACGACGACCTCTATTAAAATTACAAGCATCGAATCGCCGTTCGATCACTAACAAAAAAAGAAGAAAGAAGAGATTCGGATACTATAGATTTCTTGTAAAGATTATCAAGATATCGAATAAAAGCGAAAGACATGCAATTAGGTTAATTTAATTAACTAATATCAGGCGAGTTAGTCCTGATATTGATTTGGCAGGACGCGCTATATTTAACTAATATACTACAAGGGCATGCGAATTCATTAAAAAATCATGCTTATAATTAAATCAAACTCGATCCTTAAATATCTAGGCTAATCTATCCTACAGGAACTATTCCATAAATAGTTTAATCAGAAATTCTATAAAAATACTTAAATTCATCGATGGCTAGTTATGGCTAAGTTATAAAAATTACTGGTCACCTATTAAACGAAAGTGAAGCAACACTACTGATGAAAAATAATTAATATCACCATAAAACCAATCCTTAAATATTCAATAATATCTTTGAAAATAGCGAAACTTCCATTCCCCTTATATTGATAAATAAAATAATTGTTATTTTATCATAACCACTTCATACATATTTTAATTTAAATTTTCTGAAAGAACGCACACACTTTCTATAATATACCTTTAGATGTAATAATTATAGGCCGGAGTAGGTAGTGATTTGATCGAAGGCGGCGGTGGCGAACTCAGTGATCGCCGCCGCAGACGGGCCGCGAGGGCGCACACCCCGTGGGTGCGCCTGGGTCGGATGACCCCCGGTGCGGCCGGGGAGGGTCGTCGGGGGCACCGCCGGCCGCACGCCTCTTTACAGCGCGCGGTCGGAGCCGCCCCGCCCGGGGGAGCCTCGCCGAGGCTCCCCGAGGATGAGCGTCCCCTCGTGACAGAGCCCCCTCTGTCACGAGGTGGACCAGAGGGCTGACGCACTGTCTTGGGCCACCCCTACGCCAGAGGAAGGCCACCGCGAGGTTTTAGTGGGTAACCCTAGGATCGGATTGCAGTTTACTGTTTTGGGAGTCCCACACTACCCCCTGACGTCCCCAGGCGGGGGGTGCGCATAAAGCATTGTCTCGAGTAAAAAAAAACAAAAAAAAGTAGTGATTTGATGTTGTTGACGTCAAACGTAAACAATAATATGGATATGCCCCCAAAATACCGGAACTACATAATTGTTCCGGAACTTTGGAATCTGTGTTCTAGGTGAAAAACTTATTAATATGATTATTTAATTTCATTGTATTAATGTTGACAATCAAAATATAGAAATCGTATTCGATGAGGATTAAAAATAATTTATTTATGATTTTGTTTCATTATAAATAAGGATAAAATGGCATGTCTATATTATATATCTTAATGTAAATACATAAAATCACTCTACCTACTTCGACCTATGGTAATAATAGGACTAACCATAAATCTTTTGAAAGTGATATAGTATGATATATTGGCCAATAGATTACTTTTCTTTTTTTTTTGAAAGTTTAAATTAACCGACGAAAAAATTAGTATCTATTAGCGAGTGGATTGATTTTTTTTTTCAAAATAGATATTTTTTAACAGTCAAAAGAAAAAGCGTGATGCGTATTCGGTTCAAAAACGACTGATCACGATATGTATGATGTGGTATTTCCGGCAATAAATCCGTATGTGATAGGCTCACCTAGATGCGGGCGCGGCGGTCGGTGGTAGGGCTGCGGCGTCATGGGCGTGTGCAGCGCGGCCGCAGAGTGCGTGCTCGCGCCACCCGCCAGCGAGTACGCGCCCGCACCCGCCACCTGCACGCATTACATACAACATTGTTTAAACTAAGAAAAAAAATCTAATCGATTTACATAAATATTTTTATTTAAGTCCAGTTTACTAAAAAAAAAGACTAAGATGGCTTACACTCAACTGACGACTCAGCATTGGGTTTTGTTGTGATGTAGGTATCTTATTTGTGCCATAATTTCCACCTATTTGATCTGTAAATAAAAGCAATAAGAATAACCTAAATGAAATTAACACAAAGAGTTGAACATTTTTAGCACATTAATGGCCATAATTAGAATGAAACCAAGTCCTCGTTGTCCTTACACTCTGTATAGATTCGAAGGGAGACATGACAAATAAGTAAGTTCAGATACTTACTCAGATATAAGTGGTAATCTGTACGGGTGAGTGTCACATTAGGAGCCGTCCCAGAGACGAGCGCTGATCCGAGGTCAGCTTGAGGCTGTTCAGCAGCCTGAAAGATGAATATAATACAGTTTAAATCTACTCGTGCATCGTTATTCATTTGCACACGACTAATAATGTCGTTGGACTAACGAAGTAGAAATGTCTATAAGACGGTAATTGAAGTCTGTAACGAAAAGAAAAACTAAGTAAAATGTGTGGGTACCTCTGGTGAGACCATGATATGTTGCGAGCGTTGTTGCTGCAGCAGACGCACACGGTGCTGCTCGAAGAGGGCGCGCGTGCGTGCCGGGTCAACGTTGTAGGGGGGCGCACGCCAGCGGTCGCGCGGCTCGGGGTCGGGGGGCGGCGCGCTGCCCCCCGGCGCGCCCCCCGCCCCCGCCGCCGCCCCCGGGCTGCCCGGGCTCGCCACCGAGTAAGGGGGCGGCGCGCCCGCGCTCGACACGCTCGGCTTACTCACTGTCTCGCACTCACGCATCAGGTTCTGTCGTATTGCGTTTATCATCTCCTTCATGCCCTGCTAAATTTTCCTCAAAGTTAATATTTGGTGCTTTACCCTATTTATATAACTAGATTGTGATGTACATTTACAAGTTGAAATTGAAGAGTGTTGCTCATTATAATAAAATTTTATTATTATAGTTACCTGTCGTTGTCGAACGTTGACGTCAGGGGCTGATCTGTCTGCGTCTGGCATCTCTGCTATAAACTGGTCCAGCAGTTCCGAGAGTGTCGGGTCATTAGGTAATTCTATATCGGGAATGCCTCCGACTTGTGATCGCGAGCTGCCACTTCTAAAAGAAAGACATGATGTTTTCGAGTTTTTTTTATTTCTAAATTATAATTTTATGCCTTTCTGTAGGCACAGTGGATAAACCAAAATTGGATAACTTAACGACAACCAAACATAAACTGTAAAGAAAATCCGCAGATAAGAACATTGTGACCAGAAAAAAAATACTTTCCAAAACTATAAGTATTCCATCAATTGATTGTAAACGTCAAGAGGCGTATAGACAAGCACAGAATTATTCGAGAACAATATAAAGTCGCGACAAATATTTAAAAAAACAACATGATAGTCAGAGAGGTCATCGCAAAATCAAGACAGGTGATGATAGGTACATTTTGTTAAATGTCACTGAAGTGAATATGTAGACTGAATGTATCTTACAAGACATCAATGACTTTGAAACTCATTGTTTCTACATATATGAACTTGCCTAATATATTTTTAATAGAGATAATATTAGGATAGTATATTTACGCTGTCTGGTTATTGTAGACGTGGTGGGGGGCAGGAGTTCCATAATGTAACGCAGCAGCATTAGTATTAGGCGGTGGATATATTCCTCCAGCACCACGTTGCAGAACCTGCTGCAAGTGACTCTGAGCAGTAGACATGTTCGGTGGACAGTCCACATTGGCTACGGTTGACACTACGTTTAGACCACCGTTCACATTATTGACACGACTGTAAATAAAAAATCTACAATCAGTAACATTCTGTATTTCTATATAAGTTCCTGTATTTCTCTAATAGATGCATTCGAGTTTCATAAATTATTAAAGTCAAACAACACTTAAGTCTAAACACAAATCTAACATTGTCAGTTTAAAAAAAAACATAATTCAAATTTTCATTATTATTAATACTTGTTTAAACTAACAAATGTAGCTTAAAAAATATCTTATATTTTATTATTAAACATTTTCTCATTTATGGGATATAATGTCATGTTCTTTCGATTCATATGACTTGAGAAAGTTACTGGAGTTGGTAAAAGTACTGACTGATTGGGTGGTCCCGTGAGTATGTTGGAGAGCGTGGAGCCGTGGTGCTGGCGCGGCGGCGGCTGCTGCGGCTGGTGCGGTTGGTGCGGCTGGTGCGGTTGGTGCGGCTGGTGCGGCTGGTGCGGCTGGTGCGGCTGGTGCGGCTGGTGCGGCGCGGCCGAGCGGGCGCGCGCGGACTGGCTGTAGGGCCGCAGCGTGGGCGGCAGCGACGGCACCGGCAGCTGCCTCTGCTCCAGCAGCGACACCAGGATCTTGTTCTTCTGACAAAGATCACTCATCAGACCGCCGCTGCTGCTCGCTAAACTATTAGCCATCGTCGAGCATGCCGGTGACGAGGCCGCGGAATGCGCACTCGAACTCACCTGACAAACCGTTCACAATGAATCATGAAATAATTCATTTAAAATATATAGTTGGTATACTATAACCTTGGGGTACGGTAACACCAGATTGCTATCAGAATTTTATTTAATTTACGTCTAGTGACAGCAAGAAATGGTTCTAATTTTTTCTTTGGCAACTTAAAATACAATTTTGATTGTATGTTATTTAATAGTATTTTGTTTTCGATTTATTTAATATTTTACATGTCGTTTTATGAGTAAATATAGTAATTATATATAGATACCTGTTGGTTTTCAGGTGTAGCCCTTTTCGCATTATTAGTCGCGCTTTTGGATTCTTCAAACTTGCGTTTGCCACCAAACTTTGCTGAATAATTTTCATTTGGGTCCTGCGATCCACTATTACTAGATGATCCGTTACTAGTAGCTGAGAGCAGTTGACATAGTACGCTGGCCTGTGCTGCATTGCGATTAACGTCACTTGGATTTCTTCTATTTTCCTCACCATCCTCGTCAGATTTATCGTTTAATATCTAGATCAGAAACAAAATATGATTATTTTTATACTTTAATTTTTTTTGATTGGTCAAAACTTTAGTAATGACTCGAGCTATGTCCAGTTAAATAAAAATACTCGTGTACAGTTCATTTTAAGAATACTCGTGATGTGGCCAGAAAAAACCATTGTTTGATGAGAAAAGTGCCAAGTATGGTCCGACTAGATAGCATAAATACTGACTCCTAGTCTTCTAGTTGAGATCTACCATTATCCCTCATCAAGTCACTACTAGACCGATCCCACTCGAACCGAATTGGTACCAAAAAAATACCAATCCGGTAGCTGGTACTCCACGTTATTAGTTAGAAGTCATTTTAATCTGCACCCCTGATAATTAGCGCACAATTCTTGTGATAATCAGGTGGATAGTTCAGGCTCAAAAGCCGCATAAGATTTAGATGTACATAGTTACATTAGTTACATAATATTAGGTGAGATAAATTTATATTTATCAATAATGTACATACATACATACATAACTTCACGCCAAATCCCTTGCGATCATTATTGTAATCTATGAAAATATTGACAGTCAAGTTTTGTATATCGCACCCCCAGTAATGAGTTGTGATGCTGCGGCTGCGCCGTGTGCGGCGCGTGTGGCGCGGGCGGCGCGTGGGCGGGGTGCGGCGGGGGCGCGCGGGGCGCGGCGTGCTGCGCGTAGGCGTGGTGCGCGCGCGCGTGGCCCTGCGCCGAGTGCAGCGGCGACAGCGCGGCGGCGGGCGTGTGGGGCGTGTGCGGGGTGTGCGGGGTGTGCGGCGTGTGGGGGGTGTGCGGCGCCGACGTCTCGCTGCCGGTGGCGTCCTCGTCCTCCTGCTTCAGCAAGTCTTTCAATATGTTGTTCGAGTTTGTCGCTCCGTCGTTGCCCGGTTTCTTGCTTAGAAGCGTTCTCAGTCTGTTTAGCTCTTCTGTCGGTTGATTTGACGGAGGGCCCTCGCCCGGTGTGGAGGGGGCTCGAGGCGTGACCGGTTGCGACGGACCCTCGGACGCGGTCTCTTTGCGCTCTTTTGTCTCTTCAGCGGTCATATCGCTGAGCAGAGACGACGCCCAAGGTTCTAAATCGAAGTCGTTCAGGAACTGTCCGTCGTTGGGACTCATAGGGGAGCGGTAACGAGAGTCACCGGCCCCGGATTCCCCGTTAGCCACCGAGCTCATCAAAGGTCCGCCGACCGTAGCTCTTGGTCCCGCTTCGAGCATATCCATATCCTCGTCGCTGAGTACGGTGTGAGTGGACATTATAAAATCCGGTTCTACGGATGAAAGTTTCGCCGTAAAAATACGCGATTGCGCGACCACTCTTAATATAGGCCTTCCGGGGCCGACACGCAGCCGAAAAGGTTCACTAACTGCTGGCGATTCTGGTGAACACAAAGCCTTTTGCAGATGCGCGACTACGCGAGCACGATCACTGTTCTCAATAAGTTCCAAATAATGTGTTCCCACGAGAGGGATAGCAGTATTTATTAAGTGTTCCACTCCACTTAAATCACAAACTGTAAAAAAAAAAGATTGGGATCAAATAGGAGGATTTTTATAAATTGAAAATGCAAGTGTACAATGGAACGATGTCGTACGTAAAATAACGAAGTGTCGGTCCAATTTAAAGACGAATTTATTGGTGTGCTTAGCGGTGATGGCGGGTGGGCCGCCGTCGCCGGGAAGTAGTGCGGCCGACGCGTCCTCGTAGCGCCGGATGACGCACATGACGGAGCCGGCCTCCTCCGAGCTAGAGCCGCGCACCGGCGCCGCGTGGATCACACACTCCGCGTATCTAACAAAGTCACAATAGTACAAACACTAATTAGGAATACTGCTCATTATTGTTTAATAACTCAATCAATCAACAAAAATACACGTAATTATTATGTACAAAAGAACAAAGTAAAGCTTATTTACACACTAGACCGCTCACGTGCACAGGCTTGCACTCCACGCGCAAACATATGAAATGTACCCCTGACAAAGTGCGTGCAAAATTTTATAACAATCAAACTGATTACTTTAGGCGTGAAGAAGTAAAAAAGAACAAGTATATGTACATTCGCATTTCGCATACGTTAGTGATTACGTTGAAATAAAAACTGATGAACACGCAGTTTATAGACAAAACACTATAAAACCACGTGTCACGTTATTTGTCATCAATAAGAAGAAAATTACGCCATTGTTTTTCGACAGTTTACGAAGATACTGATCATTAAAACTAATCCATCGAAAAATTATTTAATGAAAGCACAACGTGAATCTAACGTAAGCGATTCCCTAAACTTATACAAAATATGTATACGTTAGGGTTCACCACTTTTACCCCATTTGCTATTTCTTTTGCATTAATCAGCAATAAAAAATTCTTTGCGCAGGTGTAAACGCCAATAAAACGTTCGTGTGGAATGAAAACACTTTTCCCTGTCTTTTAGTCTACTTCCATCCAAGTACCGTGCAATTTTATTAATAGAGTTTTAAATACATGTATCTATTTATTTATATACTTTATAAAGTTGTTTTCATCACTTCGGATTGATGGATAAATATACCTACACAAGCCCGTATAATCGCCCATCTTATCAACTCCAATCACGATGAAATAGCAAAACAAGTGTCCTATCAATAATAAATGATATATCGACCATTTACCACGTACATACATACACATATATAAGTTCACGCCAAATCCCTTGCGGGGAAGGCAGAGTGAACAGAGCGCCATTAGGCATGATTCTTACCTCGCCTCACTCACTCCGTCGACTTTCATAACTCTTTTTAATCACGCGCGTCGATTTTTGAGGCTCTTAACATCACCTTCCTCAAGAAACACGTTATATTTGGTCATGGAATGTGTGTCTTCGTCCATTGTGCATTGTATATCTGCTTAGTCAATCTTGCATAATCCATTATTTCTACATATCCGAACCATCCGAGCATGTACTTACTTACTTTTACACCGACACTCTCTTTCAACCCAACTTCCTTTCTTACCACCTTACTTCACTTGACGCGGTCAGCGAGATACACTCCGTAGATTATGCGCAGTGCCCTCATTTGGACCGCGTTCTTCAAACTTTCATGCACACTCTGCCATACCCAGCTCTCGCTTCCATAAGTTAGCGTTGAGATAAGTACCGCATTGTGGATGGCTAGCAGGGCTTTAATGCTAACGTTTTATGCGCCCAGGAATCTGTCCAACGCTCCATTTACGCTGTTTCCTAACGCCACTCTTCTTTCTATATCCACGGTGTACGTGCCATCACTGTTCATAGCACAACCAAGATATACAATTTCATTCATTGTTCCAGCACTACATCATCGACCATTATCCTAGCATTCGTTCTGGAGTCCTCCCTTTCAAAAAGACTATAACTTTTGTTTTCCACATCATTTCCCACGTAACTAATGCTTGGTCATCATGATATGATTGTTTATTAATATAAAGACTATAATTTTGATATATACATACCTAGCACTATCCGTCCCATTGGTATTTTTAATTATAAGACGCGCTTTTATAGCTTGAAATTTGTCTGTTTCGTCGGCACTCCAATCGGGGGTTTGAAGAGTCCTCAACAGCGGTTTTAATTTTGCATGATCTTTCACATGCAACAATGAGAATATCGATTTTTGATACAACTCAGTTCTGTTCTGCAGAGTGAGCTCGACAATGTTTTCCGTAACGCATTCTATTTCAGCTTTCGAATTGATCTCTAATAATACCCATCCGAGACGGCTGGTATAATATTTAAGGGCCTGTAACAATAGATATAAGTGTTAAAATTGTTTTTATATAAATATTGTTAAAACAAGAGTTTTGACAACAAGCATTTCCTAGCTTTTCGCGAATCACATTCATAACATTGAAACAAATTTTTATGGATTATATCGCGACGTTTCGAACTCTTGGCAGAGATCATTTCCACGATGATCTCTGTAAAGAGTTCGAAACGTCGAAATAAATAGAAAATAAGTTCTAAATAAACGCGATATAATGCATAAAAACGACTAATCATTAATATTTAATCGTCAGACACCTGTTACTTTGGTGCAACATATAATATGTCGCTACCCTTAGATTTTCTATACTGTAATATTTTAATAGCGTATCCATACTATTCCAATTCAATCTTCTGTTCAACTGTCATTCTCACATTTGTGCAAAGATTGTGTGCGTAGACTTATCGTCTCGTCGGTCATTATGGCTCCTGACGACTTAGCGTCACGTTACGATAAGGATTCTTATCGAGTCCATCAGTCTTTCAATATTTTCACTGTATATCTGTTTAGTCATCATTATCATAACTTTATAATATAGTATTCTCCAAATGTTTGGTTAGAAGTTTATCAAATAATTAAAGATGGGGATTTTGTTATTCCGAATTGTCTTAAGCACACGAATAACATAACTTCACGCCAAGTCCCTTGTGGAGAAGGCAAAGAGAACAGATCGCTAGAAGGCACGACTCCCACAGACGTGAATCGGTACTTCAAATTTTAAAATCTTGTCATGCACGCTCGTCGGTTTGTAAGGCACATATTATTTAAAAACCCATTGCGCAATGCGACTGATCGTTACAAAGGGCGCTCAGAGACATTTGACAACATTTGTATATGATACTATAGGCATTGCATACTATAATGTAACATGTTAAATAAACAATTTTATTTTTATAACAACTACTATTGAACCACTAATACCTCTCTCCTCTGAAACGCCGAGATAATTCATAAAGAAACCTCGTAGATATTATTATTGTGTAAATATCAGATTTTTTTTTATAAACCTTTAAAATTTCTTAAAAAGCCTGGCAGGAAGCTAAGCTTATACTAAGTCAACCTTCAAACGCCCCCCCCCCCCTCTTCCACAACCTTAAGGACCCCATAATGGCATTATACATAATTAAAATACAAACAATTATGTTTATTGTTAAGTGGATTGTTTTAACATAATAGCGTCAATTCCTAAAATTTATGTGGCACTCTTTTGGACGTAGCCAGTAGGTAGGTACGAACGCAATATTTAAACTGCTAGAGATTGTAGTATGTATATATAGCCACTTGTGCAAACTGGTAAAATGTATTTTTGTCTGTACACAATTTAAGTGAACATTTAAAAAGACGTTATTTCATTTCTATATATAGTAGTAGTAGTATATTTTCGGATTTCTGAATGTAACATTATGAAAGAAGCATTACATATTAAAATGACATGCAATTGATAGCATCTGGGTATTTAACAGAAATCCTATCAACGCAGGTGTAAATTAAAAAAGAAAAAACAATAGGCTACTTACAGAACAAATGACATTAAAAACTAAAAAAAAAAATCATATAAATTTATGGAAATGTGTGTGATTTTATTCGCGTTTTCGGCGTATAGCTCTTTTAAAAGTTTAAATTTCCATAATAATGTTTATTTTATTGTTATAGATATATCCGGTAACAATGTAAAACTTTACATTATATGCGATATCAACATGCGCTTAGTAATATAGAATTGGACTAAACTTTAAATAAAGGTTGAGGTTTTTCTATAATTTGTTCGATTATGTAATTAAATACTACTGGGTTGGTTGGGTTGTTTTGAGGGCGTGTAGTCAACACGCCCTCAAAACTCAGTAAACAGCGGAATAAAACTTCGGAACTTGTGTATTAGAATTCAGAATACTGTTCTCTCGACACCGTATCCAGATATAGACAAGGAACGCTGACCCAAAGTATATCGGATAAATTCAAAATTCCAAATAAATATTTGTATAAATAATATTGACACACAGTTAAATTACAGTTCACATTGCCATTATTTACGTGTATGTATTAAAATTATAAATCATCGCAGCAATAGTCGTTTATAAGCGATCATCGTCTGTCGGATTTCTCAATACACCTGTACAGTAAAAAAGAGCACGTATGTGTGAAAACCTCTCTTTACCGACTCAACTACAAATTACTATATTGACAATGTGTTAGTTTGATAACTCTCACAAATTTTAATTACCAAATAAAAAACATACGATTATTAATATGACGCTTCGCGCTGGTATTTTTGCTTGCAATTGAAAGCTAGAGCCCTGGATCTGACTCGAAGAAAAGAGGCAGACATTAAGGAACAAATGTGATACCATCTAAAACATGAGCTTAGGAAGTACGTCTCATAACTTAACTTGGGAGAAATTAAGTTATGAGATGGATATATAAAACTCGGAAGTGTGTCGCAAAATCTAAGTGTGGTTTTGGCGTCGAAAATAAAGTAGCTTTTCTCTGTCTGTCCCCTTATATGTTTAGATTTTTAAAACTACGCAACGGTATTTTTGTATTTATGTATAGCGGGTGTCAACGGGGTGGTCTTTATGTATAATTCGTGTATACGTAAAATATAAATAAAAAGTGATCATTTTAGAGATTTAGCAGTTTAATTGCAAACGAATGAATCCTAAATGATAGACCAAAACAATGTACTACATAATTCAATAGGTCTACAAAAAAGTCCGTGAAGACATATGTCTATCTCCTAGGGATATCCCAAAATGACAATTTTTGTTTCTTTTCTGAGGCGAAACAAAGTTCGCTGAGTCAACTAGTAAATAATAAACGAAGTGACTACTAGTCCGGATACTGTACGAATAATTTGTTGTTATTTATGCGGTTACCTTACGAATAATTTGTCATTAGTCATCCGGTCAAATTCTTTTTTGTTTTTTTTTGGGTAGGTTTGGGTTAGTTTAGGTTTTGGTTTTTTTTTCTATTTGTAAGCATGCATGCATGCAATGCATTACTTACAGAAAAATCAAAATAGAATTTCCTACTGTATTTTTAGACCAACATATTTACTGTATAAAAATAATAAAAGCACAGGTTTTATGTTAAAATAAAAGAAATTATTTATGGAAGAGCGGTAATATTTCAAAATAACCGGATAAATAAAATAAAATAATTCGTACGGTATCCGGATAAATAATAACAAATAATTCGTGCAGTAACCGGATGAATAGAGTCAGCCAATAATAAAATAAAATAGGAATTACCTCTATTAGTGAGGTGAGCTCCGAGTAATGTAAACCGGCGCAAGATGGTTGCGTGGAGCTAACCTCGCCAGCTTGCACTGGTGAGAGGCACTGAGAGCCACGTAGTGGACACTCGTCAGGGCACTCCCGCCTTCGTCTCAGCACCTCCTGGATTTTGCGGGTGGCTTCGCGTACAATGCCGTTCTTGTCAGGCTGCTTAACTTCAGCGAGACAGGTGCCCAAAAGTTCTTCAAGCTGATTTATGGTTTCGTTCTCAAGTTCCCGCCGCTTTTTCTCGTTGTGACACTTATTTCTGAAATAGTTGAAGTACATTATCAATTATTATGCATTTGTTTTTAAATACTTGTTTTTTTATATTATTATTTACTTAGGGTGTTAACTCTAACACCATGTAAAGTATTTATATTCCCGGACTACTTTATCCAAAGTCTTGTCACAATCTTATCTACCTTAGAGAAATCTATAGAAACAAGTGTAGGCAAATGCAAAAAAAGAATCCCTAAATAGGGGGAATTTCTCCAACGACACCGACCTCCAGACTGCCGATGAAATTAAGAGGACTAAATTTTACATTCGATACAATGTCCCTTCGGACATCTATTATTTATATATAAATAGATTCAGAAACGCTTTCATTTTAACATTCAATTTAATTAATGGTAACCGCATGAATATATCTTGATAATAATATAAAGCTTGTAGCTCTACTAGTTCAACTATGTATTTAAGATTCAATAATTCGAGCTTACCAACTGCACTTGCAACAATGACTGCTCCGTCAATTACAGGTTACCGTTTGGTGTTAATGTACAACAAATACTTTATCTAATATATAAAATTCTTGTGTCACGGGGGTGCGTTATTATATTGCGAACTCCTCCGAAACGGCTTGACCGATTCTCATGAAATTTTGTGTGCATATCGGGTAGGTCTGAGAATAGGATAACATCTATTTTTCATCCCCCAAAATCACAAGGGTAGCCCACCCCTCAATATTTTTTTTTAATTTTTCGACATATTTCTGTTTCTTATTTTTTTTATAAAACGGGATACAAAAATACATACAACCCTAAATTTTCAACCCCCTGCGATCAACCGTTATTTTTTAATTTTTTTTTTTGGCAAGACAACGTTTGCCGGGTCAGCTAGTAAGTAGATATATTTTTCAATAAGAATAGTAATTAAATTTATTTATTATTACAAACACAATTTTTTCGTGAAAATTATATAATAGAACTTGAATTTTTCATCCTTTTTTCCTCTTGTTTATTTACCGCAATGACAATGTTTATAAGCTTAAAAAAGAGTATGTCAACTAAACGATTTGTTAAAATTCCAAGAAAACGTGTCTCTAGACAAACCACTGACGATTATATAAATACGAACATGTGAACATAAAAACTAAATTATACATCTATAATCCGCTATATATTATCCATTATTTTTATATCACGTCAAATATAATATAATACATACAACTTACATAACATACTAAATAACATACAAAATATAGTTGTGTGTTACATACTTGCATGCTTCCGTTTCATCCGAATTCGTAGATAAAATAAATGATAGATCAAAGTAATGTATCACATTTTTATACACCTTATGAAGGATTTTTTTTTTGCTGTGTGGTGCCGGTTTTGAATACCGCCACCCCATCTCTTCCCGTGGGTGTCGTAAAAGGCGACTAAGGGAAAAGGCTGGAAGAATGGGCAGCAGCATTCTCTCTCAACAAAATACAGCCTACTGCGATCGCCAACCCGCCTGCCAAGCATGGCGATTATGGCAAAAACCCCCCATGAGTGAACGGACCGGCATTTGTGGCGCTCTATGGAGGAGGATGGAGATGATGATGATGATATGAAGGATTACAGAAAATAATGGCTTATATAATACGAAGTGATTTAAAATATTACATGCATAATATATTGCATAATGATTTAAAATATTACAACAGCATTAATCCTTATCTAATTGTGTGTAAAAGTGTAATTTGAATTTAATATATATTAGTATGCCCTTTAACAGCATGTAATGAAATGAAATGAATATTTTCGAAGATATTACAGATTTAAAATGTAAGGACGCAGCGGTACCGGCCGACGCGTATCGATAATAGCGCCAGTTGACTTAATATTAAATTAAATCCCAAATGTACTAATTTGGGATTGCTGCGGCAGCGAAACAAAGTTCGACGGGTCAGCTAGTTAATAATAACAGTGATAAGTAGTCACTATCAATTTCAATGCAAATTCGATTTATCAACGCCTGCTTCCAGTTAGTGATGAGTAGTTAACTAGCTAGAATTAGACGTTGGAAATACGTGTTTCCAAGGCAGCGCGTAAGCTGTCTGGAATTAAGAGCTCATAACAGGCCCGCAGACCAGACTAGACTTTGGTGTCGTCTCAGGACATAATCGATAACAATATGTCATTCGGTGATAGAGGGGTAGTGCCGCTAAAAGCTAAAAAGTTTTAAGGACACCTAGTATTAGTAAATTTATTAATAAGTAGTAATAAATAAGTAAAGTATTAATAAATTTGGCCACAGTGGGGTAAATGAAGGTGATGTCACATTTTTATGTGGAAAATCAACCATTTAACGCGATAAATGATTAAAATGAACCAACTAATTAGCGTTATCACTAATGAGTTCTCGTTCAATAACTCAAAACAATATTGGACTAAGAACTAAACAAGTTATACATACTAATCTATGCTAATATTATAGAGCTGAAGATTATGTTTAATTGAACGCGCTAATCTCTAGAACTACTGAGCCATATCCCGGTTATACATACAGACTAAAGAATTATTTATATACGCTACAACCAATACCGGCGCAGCAATAACCTTTCAAAGATAAAAGTGTAATATAAGCTTTTTAGTGAGACGGTACGTAGTTCACCCAGACATTTTATAAATTAAATTTCCAACAAATTTGATAATCTATTTTTCTAACTCTTTCCACTAAAATAGGTACGTGAAATTATTTCTTGATGAAAGGTGAAAAAGCCTCGATCAATTAGAGAGATTAGAGGATTAAAGTTATGATTATGATTTACGGTCTTGTGCAGTGGTCGAGCACCCCGATCTGAATCAAGGAGTCGCAGGTTCGAATCCTGGCTCACACCAATAACTTTTCGAAATTATTTTCAGAAGTTAGGTGTGATAAATATCGATAACTGAAAACTATTCCATTTGGGAAGTAAACATAACGGCGAGATGGGTACAAAAAGGCGTGTTTATGGTGTGTATGTTATAGTTATGATATATTGGTATATAACTAAGCAGTAAAGGTCTTCATAGTAATGATCACTGTGGTAGATCGTTTGATTGGGAGTAAACAGAGACAAAGCGGCAAACTCTGAGATATTCACCACAGACTCAAAAAATTAGTCAAAATAACCGAGTACGTACTCTTACGTGAACTATTTTATAACAAGAAAGAATTTGGACAGTGATCCGGCCACCTACTTTCACCAGGGTGAGGAGTATATGATGAAAGGAGTTATAGATAAGGCGTGCAGTGTTTAGAAGCTTGCACCAACATCTGATAACCTTTTGTCAGGGTGTGCCAATATTATGTCTTCGACATATTTTACATGAAAATGTTTTTGTTTTTAGCAAATCACTTGTTTTTGCATGTTGGTCGACACTATTGTTTTATTGTTGTTTCCTTTTTGCCTACAATCAGGAGTGTAATTTTAAATAAATAAATAGCTTATTAACTCCAACCTCTATTGAAAAGTAATTTTCAAAAAATACTAAATAAAATCAAGAAGATATCTTCTTGATCATCTATTTTGTACTTTTAGACCCACTCGTAGACCCACTTGTTGGGATATCCCAACAAGTGGGTCTACGAATTAATATGGACAAAACCATGTGATTCGAGTACCGGTAACTGTTGGCGATGCGATTCTCGAAGCTGTCGATTACTATATTCACCTAGGACAGGCTATTCAACAAGGTAGAGCCAACTTCGAGAAAGAGGTTAAAGGACGGATTCAACTCGGCTGGGCAGCGTTCGGGAAGCTTAAGGCATATTTTCTCGCCCAAAATCTCTCTTTCTCGACGTCTAAAATCCAAGGTCCAGTGTGTGTTTCCAGCGATGACATATGGATCTGAGACATAGTCTTTAAATGCTGGCCGTATTAAGAACCTCAAAGTCTCTCAGCGTGCTATGCAGCGGGCTATGCTCGGTATCTCTCTACGAGACAAGATCTGAAATACGGAGATCCGTAGACGTACGGAGTAGCTGACATAACCCGTAAAATTAGCACGCAAATGTGGGCAGGCCACATCACTCGAATAACCGATGACCGCTGGGGAATAAAAGTTCTTGGGGGCTGACTACGGATCGAATTTCGCAGCGTAGGCTGTCTCCCTATATATGGACCGGCGACCCAATTAAAGCAGCAAGCACTCGTTGGATGCAAGTGGTACAGGACCGGCCTTATGGTCTGCTAAAGGGGGGGCCTACGTTCAGCAGTGAACAGATCTGGGATGATGATTACAAAAAGTCCTAAAATATATACTTTTATTTTTTACAGGCAGTTAAGAATATATACTTACGAAAATATTCTTTTAAATTGTATGCTGTAAAGGGCCAGGATCATCTATATTACTTGCACAATCTATTTAAGGTATTTAATTGGATGAGAATTAATGCTCTAATGTTTAAAATCGCTTCGTAAATAGGCCATAATATCTCGGAAAAAGGAAAAAAATAAAAATGGTCATTGTGGTTATCCCTAAAGAATAGAGATAAACATATGCCCTCGCGGACTTTTTTGTAGACCTTTTAAAGGGGTATAAAAATGTAGGACGTTAATTTGATTTATCACTTAGGGTTCAGGCAAGGTTTGCGATTAAAGTTCTAAATCTCGAAAATTATCACTTTTTTTACTACACTATACATGAATAATATGACATAAAACAATATGACCGTATTTATGCTTAAAGCTCTAAGGAAGCTTCCCAATTAGTTGACAGAGTGCAACATGGGCATTATACGACTTCAGTGATGGTTTGGTGGGGTGTTAGCTACGAAGGAGTGATTGAGCCATATTTTTGTGAAAAAGGTATCAAATCATCGGCACAAGTGTATCAAGATAGCATTCTTGAAAAGGTAGTCAAGCCCCTTAACAACACCATGTTCAATAACGAAGTATGGTCCTTCCAGCAAGACTCGGCACCGGGTCATAAAGCTCGGTCCACGCAATCTTGGTTGGAAGCCAACGTTTCGGACTTCATTAGAGCTGAAGCCTGGCCGTCGTCTAGTCCCGATCTTAATCCACTGGATTATGATTTGTGGTCAGTTTTAGAGAGTACGGCTTGCTCTAAACGTCATAATAATTTAGAGTCCCTAAAACAATCCATACGATTGGCAGTGAAGAATTTTCCCATGGAAAGAGTGCGTGTTTCTATTGATAACTGGCCTCAACGTTTAAAGGCCTGTATTGCAGCCAATGGAGACCACTTCGAATAAGCTTTTTATATTTTATATCGTTTTATATTTATGTATTAAAGTAACACACTGTAAAAGTAATAAATGTTATTTGCAATTAAAAATTTTTTTTTTTCTTTGTTACTATATTTATGGCATGACTAAGTATATATAGTTGTGTAACTATATATTTTTCATTGAAGATATTACATTTACCCTACTACCCCTGCATTCTTTTAAAAAAATGGGGATAGATAGCTAGCTTATGCAAAACAATAAAATAATGTGGATAAAAATATATCTGTAGTTCAAAATGTCATTTTAATATATAACTGACAAAATATTTTTATATTTAGTGTTTGTTGTTTACTGTGTGGGGTGATTCAAGTATACACATTAGGATTTTCCAAAGTATTTTCGCAATAAAATTATATGATGCATTGCTGTTGAGTTTACGCGTAGATATTGATCTTCTGGTGTAGCAATATATGTATATTGTGGAAAGACTTTTGTGATGTCATAGACATCAGCAGACCGACTCTCTATTGTTTGAAATAAAACTTATTATTTATCGCAATTTTTAATTCTTCAAAGTATACTTCTATAATCGGGGGAATACCACAATGAACAATGTCGACACTGGTTCTAAATATATAGCTTTTTTAACAATTTTACAAATTAATTAATTACCTGCTTTGAGTAGGTACTGCCTCAGAGGTAAATTAATTCCGCGATTTACACTGTCAACCGAATTTTTATTACATACTAACGATTGCTTATTACTAGTACTTTTTTAATATCATCACGCCTTTTCACCACGCAGGCAGCTTTTCCTAGATATCACCGGTTAATATGATGCTGTAATAAGATATTTGGACGGATCGAACAGGTGTAGGCATATTACCATACTTTAATAAACCTAGATAGATAAAATTGGACATAATAAAAATAAATGTATTTTATGGGGATCTATAGTTGCTATCTCTGCCACTGCTGACCCATGAAGATGGGCCCACATCTTAGTCTTATTCCAATATTTATTACTTGTGATTTGGCATTTTTATATAATTATTTAATAATATCGTAATAGTATAAGGATGGTGATATTAGAATAACAGTGTGATATTTACTTTGCAGAGCAAATAATCATACACGAAATGAATAGGGGCCGTCCATAAATTACGTGAGATGATTTAGGGGGGGAGGGGGTCGAGTCTAATCTCCTATAATCTCACTTTAGGGAGAGGGAGGGTCTCGACAGATATCACGCAATTTTTGTTCCGATTGAAACAAAAAAAAAATACTATTTTGGCCCATTCAATCCAAATTGTATGTACATGCTCAAGATTTAACCACTTTAAGAGCAGATGAGTTTACTCAAAATCATATGTACATGTTGGTTCCAATAGTCTCACTTGAGACCGCACATACTTCTCCATGGACTGAATTAGAGTAGATATTATTTTCTTTTTATCACAGTACTCATGATTAAAGTATTCTATTGTAAATTTTTTATTAAATTTATGACTCTCAGCAATATTGATTGCTAGTCTTAACTAGTCGTAAATAAAAGCACGAAACAAATTAGAAATATTTATGCAAATAGTAAAGAAAGCCACATTCTGCAAAAATCTCACGTGATATTGGGAGATGGGGGAGGGTGTTCGACAAAATCTCACGACATCTCACGAACAGGGGGGGAGGGACAGAAAATGTAAAAAAAAACACCTCACGTAATTTATGGATGCCCCCATACTTGTAAAACAATGAGATGAGTATACACAACTACAAAAAAAAATATTTTTGTTTTCTTTATGGGACAGGAAGGCAAACGAGCAGGCGTGTCACCTGATGGTAAGCAACGAACTCCGCCCATGGACACCAGCAACACATATAGTGTTACTGTTGCGTTGCCGACCTTTAAGGGCTAGGGGATAGGGAAGGGCGCGAAACGCGGCATGAGCCACTTTACGTCGATCTTCTGAGAGATCGTGGTAATTCACCGGTCGAGCCGGCCCATTCATGCAGCGAGCTGCTTGGCTGTGCCACTGTTATCAAAATTCTTCGAGAGCAAAAATAGTGAATAGTAAATTTTAGTTTTTATTTTAGTGAATAATAAATTAGATAATAGATAAGACATAAAAAACATCGGATTGAACAATTTAAACACGTTTATAAATTTAAATAAAACCGATATTTATAAATACATATTACATTAAATTGATAAATATTGAAAATATATATGAATGCACAATAAAAGAATTCAATATTTTATTTCATCTGTCTCAAATGCCCATTAAAATTAGCTGTCACTACTGGGGTCCACTTATCTTTCATAATATCTAGAACCGCGAGTGACTTTTATTGGGATAACATAGCTTCACGTTTTTTTTACCCGAAGGTGTAGGCAGCGACTGTTAAGCATCGTCTCGCCGTTATGTTTACGTCCCAAATGGAATAGGTGGCGAACCTATCGTTGATATTTATCACACCTAACTTCCGAAAATAATTTCGAACAGTCGTTGGTGTGAGCCAGGATTCGAACTCGCTACTTCTTGATTCAGAAGCTGGGTTGCCCGAACACTGGACCACCGAGACCAAATACCTCCAAAACCTGCTATACTGGATATAAATATAATATAGTATTATTTATGAAATCAATATAATATAGAAAATAATAGTGTTTGCAGCCAAACTGCTATTTGTATTTTTTTCGTATCCATCAAACGCCATAACTTCATATTGGTAAAATATGACACGCGATAGCTGTGTCCCAAAGTCCCAATCACATATGGTTGTACTAAGAGCACAGGGTCTAGAAAAATCGCTTGATTTCTGAAGGTGGGATGGGAAAGAGGCGTAAAGGAAACATAATACGTATTTATTGTTTGTTTATCACGCAAATTTCTAAGCCGAAAACATGGCGCTATGAACCTTTAACTCGCCGTTGCTAGGCAACGATACACGGGGCAATAACCACCCACTGAGTTCAATATACAAGAGGAGCAAACCTCATACAAATGCGTCAAAAAATGTGTGTCCACTTTTTAGATGCAATGACGTAGCTTTGAAACCACTAGACATTTAAAATTAAACATATATCTATCTCAGTCACACAAATCGCAAATACATTGCCGTCACTTTGATTAGACAAAGATGGCAATATAAATTTGCAATGGCGGTGTGGGGTGGCCAGCCCATGCGAAATTTTACCCAACTTTTTCAAGCCATGTACTCGTAAAAATATTTAATAAATATAAATTCAATATTTTACTATTACTTATTAATTTCTTATCAGATGTATTACAGGATAACTGAAATAATGAATGGATCAACGATCTCTGTGTACTCCGTACTAGATCGGCTGTTCCGAAAAAAATTGGATCACACTCATCTGTACCTAATTGTGTACACCTGCCTTAGACCAGCGATTTAAAGCGCTGTAGGAAAGGTGTACACAATTAGGTACACAATTAGATACACAAAATAGTGAAAACGCTTGAGTAGTAAAATAATGTACTTACATTCATTATATTGAAAGGGAATTATTGTATTTAACGTGGACAGGGCCTAACAGCCGTACGGGTTGATCGATCATAAGGGAACATACCCATACTACGTGACCTATTTTTTAAGATTTTTCGAGCCCTCCCTCCCAATCGGTGACCACTCGTAGTATATGCCAAGACCCCCCCCCCCCCCCCCTCTCCCTTTAGTTTTCACGTAGTAAATCATAATTATGATTTTTAATCATTTCACAAGCAAAACTCGAAAAAAAAATAATTTGGCTCATACTCGTCTTTATTGGATAAGACTGCATGCATACTTAAATTACTAGTGAATTATGTATTATGAAAAAGAACAACTTTAATTGTGAAAACATATTGCTGTACAGTATGTAACTTACAGTAACTTAATTTACGAACACAACAATTATTTTCTGTTTAATCACATTAATATTCATCTAGGTCGAAAAAATACGAGATTTCTCTCATTAAAATCGACTACGTGACAAAAACCTGAGCCACCCCCCCGCTCCTGTGACTAATCGTAGTATTTTAAAGACTCCGCTCCCCCCCCCCCCCCCCTTAAACGGGTCACGTAGTATGGGTACGGTCCCTAAACTTAAGCAACGCTTGGTGCGGTCGGTCCGTGGATGGGTGACAATCTTATCATGACGAGTTCCTCCGTGTTTCGGAAGGCACGTTAAATTGGTGGGTCCCGGCTGTCATTTGAACATCTTTGGTAGTCGTTACGGGTAGTCAGAAGCCAGAAAGTCTAACAACCAGACTTACCAAGGGGGATTGTGTTGCCCACGCAACTGGGTTGTGGAGGTCAGATAGGCAGTCGCTCCATGTAAAACACTAGTACTCGGCTGCACCCGGTTAGACTGGAAGCCGACCCCAACATAATTGGGAAAAAGCTAGGCAGATGAATTATTGATCATACACCGCTGTGTAACATGTTGTATGTATGTATGTTATTAATAAAAGCGAATGATCAACTTGAATTGACGATAAATGATCTCCCGGGTGCAGGTAGCCAGTCAGTTTCTTTTCTCAGCAATCGGATAATTTTCACCCACTTGTCACGGCGTGCTGCATCTTTAGGCACCCTGCAGCGTTATTATTTTAACAAAAAATATTTAAATAACTCTCCCACAAATGTGGGAAACTAAAACTAAGTTTTTAGTGGTATCACTGAAGCTAATTATGAAAATTCAACATTTTATCTATTTTACTGTATTTTAATATTAATGTAAACATTAATCTTACGTGTGGAAAGTAATTCCGGTTAATTTCTTATGGGTTTCCGATCTTGAATCGCACTCTTTTACTACGCATTTACCCATTTTGTACCTATTGTTATTCGGTTCGCGTCTGACAGATGACTGAATTGACATAAGCTTCGCATAAGCCTGTAGGCTTATGGCCAGTGGTCACACTTTGAGAAGGTTACTACAAGTCTATATCATATAGGTCAATGTAACCACCCATCTCGGTTCACGATCTCCCAGAGGAATTAAATTGTAGTATGTAAATCTGTGTTTAGAGATATTCCGAAATGTTAAAGAAAAATGCAAATAATTAATATTTTGAGCTGATGAGGCCAAGACGTTCCCATATATCGCCAGGGGGAGTGATCAAGCAATGGAAAGTAACTAATTCTAGTGATTTGTTGGGAACACCATATATGTGCACTCACATTAAGGCAGTGAGATTCGTAAAAAAAACAACAATTTTCAAAGAATACTCGCGATCAATAACAAAAAACATTCAAGTATATTATTCATACAAGTCTGTGACACTTATTAGGTACTTACTAAGTATCACCTTAATTAAATTATAACACCGATCTCTATATAGATAATGAAAATGTTAAAAGCACTACTTTAATTGAATGATCGTAACATATACATAATATAATAAATAAAGATATTAATGTAAAAAAAAGTCAGATGAAATTTTAACAGGCCTCAATTAGTAGGTATTGAAAAACCCAGACATTTCCACCAAATGATTGCACATTTCAAGCGTAATATAAATACGTACATTTGAGCTTGTGGCTTATTGTCTGACTTTTTTCTTATCTTCTTAACCGGTGTCACGCTCATCTTGCCTTGCATCCCCCTCCATGTGTCTCCCAGTTGGAGGTCACAGGATTCAACTCTACAGAAGCAGCAAACAAAATAAACTATTATTAAGGTGGGATGATCGTTAAATATAAAAAAAAATCAAACAAAATTAAATATCATGTATCGCTTTCGTGGTTGATGAATAAATAAATAATATAATGTAGTGGTATGAGCCAAATACCAAATCTATCGTAAGATATCTACAATGAATTGCTAAAGTCTAAGTCTAAAACAGCGGTGATCAACTATAATACTAAATGCTATAAAATCTACATTTGAAGTTCAAATAAATAATAACAAAGGAAGCGTTATTTAACAAGCAGACAGTTCCCCAATATATATATATATATAAATTACGTTTATAGATTAAAAACATGACTCATAATTTATTCACTGTTGCAAGTACACAGTAAGTAAGCAAGTAAGTATAATGTGTTTGTCGACATATTTATACAAGTTATCTGTTAGGTATCGTATTGTCAAAACCTCAAGACGTCCAAGGATAATATATACCCTAATGTAATGGTGTGTGTTTATCCGGGGCATAGTTGTGTTATATACCACGCGGCACCATATCAAATGCCAAGTTATAGAAATAAGCTGAACCTTAATGCAAAAGAGGGACAGAGATACCAGTTGGATGACGCCTACCGAGGAGCCCCACTACGCAACCTCACTGCGGCGGCCGCGCAACCTTGAAATAATAATGTACGGAATAACAACAACGCGCCACAAGCGTGACCACAAATAGTATATAATTCTCGAAAGTATTTGGAAGCCTCTATTCCAGTTCCTAGTGTCCGCATCCTGTCTACATTTGATACATACATTTATATAGATATATACACCAGTTTTTTTTTTTGTGCATATGATTCAATATTCGAGAACGCAGTAAATGTAATGTCGGCATGATCTTTTTAAAACAGGTATACTACAGCTCTTGTTCGTGTGACGAAAATGTACAAATATTACTTGACAGATATCAATCACTGCGTCATAATAATGGGTGAAAGTGGATAAGAATTGTCAACCCAACGCTAACGCGGTTGATAGTTTTATCCAACTGCGACAGAGGGGTTGTTGATTGAAATTTTATATAATTTTTGATAGATTTAAATATTATTCAACATGTATTCGTCATCGCCTACGTATTTATATAAATAATTTTAATATTACGAGCTCTTGTGTCTTACTTTACAACAGCGTGGCAGGTCGTAATGTTAAAACTACAATACATTAATTCTTATATAACGCGAAATATGTGGTATTGTGAGTGCGAGGTAAGTAGTAGACTGCAAATAAAGTTGTTATAAAATATGTTATATATATTTTAGAACAATGCAACAGGTTGTTCTAAAGAAGACAATCTTTCATATTAATAATTTTTTGTTATCAGACCACCTAAAAGACATTATTTATACCGAACTGTTAATTGTCGTGTTTGTAGTCAACATTTTTACTTAACTTGTGGCGCTAGATTGTGGGAATTGTCCCCCAGGGCTGTGTGCTATCCCCTACGCTGTTTCTTCTGCATATCAATGACATGCTGCTTAGCAGCAATCTTCATTGTTATGCAGATGACAATACCGGGGATGCCTTATATACCGGCCACCCGTGTATTTTTCGGGAAAACGTCGACGAGCACCGGAACAAACTTGTGTCTGAAATCGAAACTTTGCTTAGTCAAGTTTCGGACTGGGGCCGACTAAACCTGGTCCAATTCAACCCTAAGAAGACACAGGTCTTCGCGTTTACCGCTCAAAAGACACCCTTTGTCGTAGCTCCCTGTTTTGAGAGCACTCCCTTACCCGCCTCAGCCGCTATCGGAATTCTTGGTGTCGACTTGTCGAGTGACGTCCAGTTCCGCAGTCGCCTGGAGGGCAAGGCCAAATTGGCCTCCAAAAAGCTTGGTGTGCTCAATAGAGCGGGACAGTATTTCACGTCAGGTCATCGCCTGCAACTTTACAAGGCGCAGGTCCGTCCTCACGTGGAATACTGTTCACATCTTTGGGCGGGGGCACCCCAGTACCGGCTTACTCCATTTGACCGCATCCAACGACGCGCGGTTCGGCTTGTCGATAACCAAGCTCTTACCGATCGGCTTGATCCTCTGGCGTTGCGGAAAGAGGTGGCATCTCTATGCATCCTCTACCGCATATACCACGGCGAGTGCTCTGAGGAATTGTTCGGATTAATACCGCCAGCTGATTTGCTGACCCGCATTGGCTGAATGGTTGGCGATCGACAACAGTGCGTTTCATTCAACAGGCACTTCTTGCCACGCACTGTTCCTTCATGGAACCAGTTGCCGGCGACGGTATTTTCGGACCGCTACAACCTAGGAACCTTCAAGAAACGAGCCTATTCTCATCTGAAAGGCCGGCAACGCAGATGTGATGCCCCTGGTATTGCAGACGCCATGGGCGGCGGTGATTGCTTTCCATCAGGTGACCCGCAAGCTCGTTTGCCCCTTCTCTCATAAAAAAAGGAATAGTACAGCCAGCGTTATTCCTCTTTACCATTTTATAGTTGGAAGGGGATCCGAATTTATCAATTTGACTAGCTCTTAATAATTTCACACGCATTTTTAATGGGGATTTGTAGTTGCCGACGTTGTTATATCAAAAATAATAACAAGCTAGCAATCATAAATTGAAATACTCAGTCATCACAGCGCGGTGAAGAAAATTTAAGACATTAAAGACCTTTTAAATGACTGGAAATATGTTTTAATTGAAGGTCTAAGCAATTTGTCAGAGAATTAAATTGTAGCCAATATACCCTACACAACCTGATATCGAATTTCCATACTCTCTTAATATAAAATTGCAGTTTCCTCAGAAAACCTGACAATTAAGGGCTGATTCAATTTGATGAATGAGGGCTGATTGAAGGGTGATTCAAATAATTTGGAAATATTATGTATTTTCGTTACCACGACGTCCTGGAGGCTTAGCGACCCGAAGTCTCGGGTTACAAACCTAGATTTAAGTTAATGTAGGGCAATAGATTACGTCACCTATTTACTCAAGGGACTTCAAAAATCAGCGTATCGAAGCATACATTATCTCGACACGCTACCGACATCTACAGGTATAAAGACAAAAATAAGTATTTTGTATGATGTCACCAAAGTAATAACATCATAGAAAATTCCAGTAAGGATCGAATTCGGCTTGCAAAGTACAGCAATGTAGGGTGAGGCACAGATCAATTTATCTCAACTTCATTGGAATAGACTATTCAGTTAGCTACCCTAGTCACACAGAAAACCGCAGGCAATTAGTAATATTGTGATTCCACACGCTGTTCTAAGGTCTGAGCGATCTATGAGGATTTCCATGTTGATGACTAACAACTAGGGATGTGGCGGCTAGTCGGTAAAACTGACTATCCTATTACTATTATGAGATTTCGATAAATATTTTAGTAGTCTAACACATTTTCAAGTTAAAAATTTCTGAAATTACTCGCATGTAAAGAAAACAATATTATATATAACATAAATATTATACATTTATCAAACAAAATTTGTATTTGTACCTCAATATTCGGAGAGTTAATGGTATTTCACCGGTCGAGCCATTCATACTGCGAACCACATGGCTCTACGACAATATTTTTACAACTTACTATATTTTAATTAAAGGTAAATTTTAAATAAATTATGACGTAAAGAAAGCCTTTGGCCTTTACTGGCAGCAATCAATTTCTTTGTCACACTTTTGGACACGTTCGAAGGCAGGGCCAGCGCACTCACGCGCGAATCAGCAGTAAACGAGGAAATCCACGAAACCGTGATCGGCTTGGTCGACTAGTCGGCCGAATGGTCGGCTTCTTAGCAACAGACTACTCGGCTAGTCGGACAAAGCAATGATCGGCACATCTCTACTAACAACCAATGTCTTTTTAGCTACTAATTCTTTAAATTCTATACGTAAACATTTTGAAAGAGCCACCGTCTTAAATAAAAACAAATAATGTAATGATGGAAAAGAAAATTGTGATAAGCTAATACTAAGGTACTATATCAAGAAAATATATTTTATCGTAATAAATAAAATTATAGCAAATTACTACCTGTGACCTTCTTTACCTGTGACCCAGCCAAGCAAGAAATTAAAGAAAAATATTTTCATAGATATTTACCTTCATTATTCTGAAAATACAAAGTCCGCAACACCCTAAAGCTGTATTATCAGTCCACTCTGGACTCACTTAAACAAGGTGGATTTTCCCTTATAGATGGAAAGTATTGTGCGTGAAAAACGTATATAAATTCCGCTCCAATCGAAGTCAACTCACCTCTATTTCTTAGATTTTCGCGAATCACGTTCATAACATTAAAACAACTTTTTAGGATTGTATAGTGTTTATTTAGATCTTATTTTTATTTATTTCCCGACGTTTCGAACTCTTTACAGAGATCATTTTCACGAGTGATGAACAAAAAGATGGTAGTCGTTCAAAAGCTATTTATATAGTTTATAGCTCAAAAACTGATCAAAACATCATCTCTGTAAAGAGTTCGAAACGTCGGGAAATAAATAAAAATAAGTTCTAAATAAACGCGATAAAATCCTAAAAAGTTGTTTTAATGTTATCAACTCATCTCCTCATCAAATCCCTTAATTCCTCGGAGTTAACCATATATCGTGTTTACTAAGCATCTTTTTTAAAAAATGGATTAATAACTACCTTGCGGGGTAGGCAAAGAAAGCAGAGCGCCATAAGGCAAGCTTTCATAACTCTTTTCATTCATACACGCGCGTCGATTTTTACGACTTCCTCCAAAACTCGTTATTAAATGTATTGTAAAGTAAAAAATGGACCCTATATACTTTACTATGATGATTCAAAACATTTTTAAAAATAATTAATTCAAAATATTAATTTAAAAATTTACAAATGCAATTCAAAATCTCTTAACAAGTCTCTGTTGCTAAGACTGCGGTGATTGTTACACTGAAAACACCAAGACAGAAAAATACATAATACATACATAACTTCACGCCTTTTTCTACCCGAAGCGGCTGTTAAGCCTCGTCTCGCCGTTATGTTACGTCCCAAATGGAATAGGTGGCGAACCTATTGCCATACCGGGCACAAAGTTGTCAGTCATCGATATTTATCACACGTAACTTTCGAAAAGTCATTGGTGTGTGCCAGGATTTGAACCCACTACTTCTTGAATCAGAAGCGGGGTGCTAGCCACTGCGCCACCGAGACTGTTTCCTCAAAATACACAGATTACAACCTCTAACATAATTATAAATAACATAACCCCCATTGACATGACCATATTACGCCTTGTGTATGCAATAGGTCAGAAGATTTTCTTGTACATATACATACAGAATCACGGACAGTAAATCCACATAATACCAATGGCATTTTTCATTTTTTTGGTTAAGTCATTTCGCATTCATACGTAACCCTCTCTAGTCGCATCGTTTTACCCAAATTAACAATCAGCCAGCAGAGTTTGAAACCATTATAATATTTTGAACGAACAGGCAGCAGAAAAGAAATTGTGTGTCAATATATCGATTCTAAACTGAGAATTATGCAAGAGACGTTAAAACATTTACCGGAAGAAATCCTGTTAAAACTAACGTTTTTACAGTTTTTTTTACATGTACAAGTTTGGTACCTAAGTACATACATATAAATAAATTTTCCTATGACCATAATATGTACCTGGTATAGGCAGAAGCGATTAAACCTCGACACGCGGATTGTTTTTTTTTTAATAGGATGATTATAATCATTCCATGACCAAATAGAACGTGTTCTGGAGGAAGGTGATGTTAGGAGCCTCAAAAATCGACGCGCGTGCATGAAAAGAGTTATGAAAGTCAACGAAACGAGTGAGGCGTGTAAGAATCGTGTCTTATGGTGCTCTGTTCTCTCTGTCAAAAATATTTAACATGTACGTGTGTTCGTATAACACTCACCGACTTCGATACGAGAAATAATATTTTTGTTTATCAATCATCATCATCATCATCATCATCAGCCCTTTTGAGGTCCACTGCTGGACATAGGCCTCCCCCATAGAGCGCCACAACTGCCGGTCCGCTCAATCATGGGGCGATTTTGCCATAATCGCCACGCTTGGCAGGCGGGTTGGCGATCGCAGTAGGCTGTATTGTCTTAAGAGAGAATGCTGCTGCCCATTCTTCTAGCTTTTCCCTTAGTCGCCTCTTACGACACCCACGGGAAGAGATGGGGTGGCGGTATTCTAAGCCGGTGCCACAGAGCAATATGCAATGTTTATCAATAGCAACAATTATTTTTCTCAACATTTGCTTCTTTATTCATCTGATTAATACAACGCAGGTATTCAAAAAATTATATATTTTTTGCTAGAAAAATTAAATTGTATGTTTATATAAAATATTCTATGTATATATAAAATTATTCACAATTTAAACAAGGTCTCAAGTTTAGCATACACATTAAAATAATAAAAGATAATGATAATGGTAGAATTTTGCTAATAAAACTGGTTAACAATATTAGTATATCAGTCCTCTTTATAATTTCAGAAATAGCTCCTACTAGGGAACTGACTAAGGATATATTCTCTTACAAGAAAACTCTTTACTCTGGGTAAAAAATCAATAGAGGTTCAAATATGAAACTATAATGTAACTTGAAATCTCCCACCCCAACTTCTTTATTAATGCTAACAAACATATTCTTTTATTATATCGTAGCTATCGGAGAAAGATATTTTCTCTTGGCTATCATGACGTTCTCGGATAGACTGACAGATGTGAATTAATAGCTGTATATTGTATACGGGAATATGTATTGTATATACTTGATTCTGCTTTCATTATATTGTGTCGTCTTCTATCTTTAGTTTAGTATAAATAATTATAATTAACTCTAGTTATAATCGAATTGAAAAAAAGCAATGCATTTCGAAAGGTAAGTAAAAATCGATCACTGAAAACTTTATGCCCGGTCTGGCAATGGGTTCGCCACCAAATTTCCATTTGGGACGTAAACATAACGGCGAGTCGAGGCATAACGGCCACTGCATACACCTTCTGGTAGAAAAGGCGTGAGGTTACATTTATGTTTTATGTATGTAGCACCGAAACTAGGCACGGATAAATGTCTATTTTATATGTAAAAGATACAATGGACCATTTGTGTACGAATTTTTGAACTAATATGGTTTTCGGTGGCAAGAAAATGCGTTTCGACAGACAAATGGTTATTTTAGATGATATGTTTAGTTATAACAGCGAAAATCGAAGCACTTTTGAACATTTGACGCCCGTGTTTTACGAATCACGATTTTAAAATTGACATTGATTGCGATGACTCTAATCGATTTCAAATATCTAAAAACAACACTAAGCTAATATTTAAAATGTGTTAATAAAAGGCAGATATAATCTCAAGGCGTCTCTTAAAGTATATAGACCAGTACATCGTTCGAGGATTAAGATCTACCATCAGTCGTTAAATAAAATAGAAAAACTCATCATTAAATTCTAGCCATGAACGATTCCTCTGTAGTGGCAGCCATTTTAATAATTTAACGACGGCAATCGTTTACGTTTAATTTGCTATAAATATGCTATACCTATTGATTACACAGAATATTATATTATTACAACAATTATATTGAATATAAAAAAAACTTGTTCATTTGTTTGATAGCCAATTATTTCTTTGGCAATCACTTTATAATAAATATTTAAGAAAAATTTTTTAACCGTCTGTCTCTTGAAAGGGAAGTGGTTAACAGTTATAGGTATTGTGTTTGGTTTTTTTTTTGATTCTCCTATAACGGCTGATTTGGTACATATTTAATTGGATCTTGAATAAGTTTTGGCTGTTTCTTCTAAGATGAGAGTAGCAGTACCCCGTTTGTGATTTTTTTAATGGTAAGACATCTGCAAGGTTCTGGTATCTGTAAAACCGTAACTTTGAGTGCGTTGTAGTTCACTTCAGTGTAAACAAAAAAAGTATTTGAAATATGCTTCAAAATGTCTAGTTCTAATAAGTATTCTAGTACCAATCACAGTGCATTTGCGTAGAATTTTATTACCCTACTATATTCATTAGAAATCTGTAGCTGAAAACCTACTTCGATAAGCTTCAATGAGAAGTTCTACTTAAACCCCCGTTTTCACCCGAGAAAGCGCCATATGAATATCCACTAACAATCGCTTCTAAAAACGACGAATTCAACCAATGTCAGAAAGATAGGGAATAAGGCGAAATTAGTCGCTAACTATGTACTTATTTATAATTATGTGCTGTGTACGTATATGTACGTATGTATGTACTATGAATAAAATGCTTTTGATCCATAAAATTTAAATAAAAATTTGATTTTGAAAGAGGAAGGAACAGCGAGAACTTATTCAAGGATCTAATACAAATGGTACTACTACTGGTGAATGGTACCTACTAGTGATGATAAATGCAATAAGTGTCGAGAGTATAAAAAAAAAATATCCCTATTTGTGGATTATTTATATCTATTTTTCGCGAACAGGACTCGATTAAAGCCCGGGCGGTAAATAGTCTTTGAAGAAACAGCACGAATTTTTCCACAGGTGGCCATTGTGTATTCGTGATGAGATGTGAATGAACTATTTGTCCCTTGGACACAAAACAAAAAGGTGCAAAATAAAATAGTTTATTTGCAGACTATTCCTTTAGATAAAAAAATATCTTAGCTTATTAGCTATACATATAATAACATAACATATCTTCACGCCTTTTGTTACCCGAAGGTGTAGGCAGCGGCTGTTAAGCCTCGTCTCGCCGTTATGTTTACGTCTCAAATGGAATAGGTGGCGAACCTATTGCCATACCGGGCACAAAGTTTTCAGTCATCGATATTTAATCACACATAACTTCCGAAAATAATTTCGAAAAGTCATTGGTGTGAGCCAGTGTCTGGAATCGAACCCGGACCTCTGGATCAGAAGCCGTGTGCTCGACCACTGCGCCACCGAGACTATTATATAACATTTATTATATAATATTATATAATATACATATAATAAAAGATTTCATATCATTACATAGTATAAAATAAAGTCGCTTTCCGCTGTCTTAGATCTTTAAAACTACGCAACGGATTTTGATACGGTTTTTTTTAATAGATAGAGGGTGTCAACGATGTGATTTACTCATTTTTTACTTAAGACGCGGAACAAAGTTCGCCGGGTCACCTAGTTATCTAATAAACGAGAAACTTGCATTTGTAAAAATCCGTCCTGCATCGAATATTAACCAGAAAAGAACAGACAGTCTAAATATTTAAATAATTTTTCTTATAAGTATCGTGCAATACTTTTACGCATTCAATAAAGCGTGTTATTAAGACATTACAAAATTGTTGTAGATTGGGTTGTTAATCGGTATAAATATTAAAACAATTTCTTAACAATGCGGATACATTTAATATGGTATATATAGTAAGAATTTAGGACCTGCACTGCACTGGTCTCTGGCGAACAACACAAGGCCAGAGTCACACCACAACTGGTCGAGGACACACGTAAAGTTAAGTCATAACACTACCGCCGAACACAATTCCAAAAAAAAAAACAACTCCGCGCCTGATCTCGAATATTTAGTTTTATTTATATTAAACTTCACACACAATGGTGTGTAAAGGCGTTTTTAATTCGGCGGCATTTTCTACCAGTCAAAATATTTAATGCTGATTGTGTAGAAGTAGTAGTAGTAGTTGTATAGTTTATATGTGCATTAATATACCTACGATGCCCCAAGTTCGACACGCACTTGACCCACATATCTAATACCTATATGAGACCGAGGCCGTACTACGGTTTTACTAGTCGAAACAGAGGCGACGCTACCGCCAAACCGCAGTCCCTTTGAATGACTAAACGGAGGCGAACGAGTTAAAGTTGTCAATTTTTTTCTTAATTTTCCGGCCTGTACTCGCCGTACCCGTATTGTAATAAAAACTTCTTTTTCTTAATACTGATGCTTATCCGCAGATGTGGAGATGTGAACGTCAAAAATTCAATTAAAATGACACCAAAGTTGAAATAATTCTTTAGATACACCAGCCAGCCAGCCAGTTTCATAATGTTTTACTTTATTTTCTATTGCGCAACGACGTATTAAACTATTACAGTAACAGTATTAATAACATTTTACTTGCACTGTTTCGCTTATGCAATATTATTAATATAATATTTAAATTTTAAAAGAGGAACATTATATTATGTATTATTATTAATCCCGTTAAAACATTTAGCTTAAGCGTGGATTTAGCGTTCGTTCATTCAGCGCGTTTCCTTATCAATTGTAATTAAAATTTTTATCTTGTATATGTGACCCGCAATATTTCTGGGTCTCTCAGGTCTGTATCACTCGCTCAAGGTCGCGTCACCTACCTACTGGCTAGTGTCATTTCGGGAGGGGCAAGAATCAGTAGGACGCCGGCGCATCAAGCGCACGGCCACAGAAATTGGTCGAAACAAGATAAAAACAAATGTAGTTTTCACACCCGGTCATTCATACGTACGGTGGATAAGTAAGAATATTTCTTCTTGGAGTATCGAGTTTTCCTTTTCATATATCATGACCAATTATTAACCTTGAATTAGCAAATTGTACATGATATAGCTACCATAATATACTTGTTAGCTATTCCATAACACCCGAAATTTCATTCGGTGATTATGACGTATCGCAGCCCACACCATAGACCGGTGGAACTTCATCTTTTTTTGGCCATGCAACCTACAAATGTGGATTAGTCGTGGTGCGCTCGGCCAAAAGTACGGATCATTAATAATAGCATAAACTCAGAATGTTTTTTAAGTTTTTCCTTTCCCTAACATCAAACCGATTTAAACCACCTCGCAGGGATTGCAAGTAAGAACAGATGGAGCTACTACAGAGGCTCATTGGGTCACGTGTGACCAACGGGCCGGAATGTGGACGCAATAAAGTTAACGTGGACGGAAATACAAGGGCCCAGTTTGGAAACCTCCGAAACAAAGTCCAAGCTGTAAACATCGCCGTCATCGCCACGTTATCTTAATGCCAATTATTTGCCATTATGTATGTATTAATAAAATTAATTTTAGATGATGTATTGAATGACCGGGTTACACGAATGATTACCTAGCGATCATGACTGACATCAATGACTTTTCTGATATCTGATATATTTTTTGCTGATATTATTGTGCAAATTACATTACAGATGCCTGACTATTTTGTTCTTCATATAATGCAATGCTAGCCCTACTATCCCACTGGGCCATATTCATTTGGCCAGACTAGGCATTGCCGTTGCCTATACGTTCAAGCAATACAGGCATGAAGAAACCAAAAGAAAAACGACTAATTTTCCATTACTGGACAACCCTGACGTCTTGACAACGTTCAATGACTCAACTAGCGCGATAGGCAAAGTCCTCAGTTTCGGCACAAGTATAGTAGGTAAATAATACTACTTGCGTTTGATACTAGGTAAGTATTCTAGTTATATATTATTATCATCAAAATGTTGGCAATTAAAGCGAAGTTATATGAACATTTGTATGAAAGTTAGGTATACGTATGTATCTGTTACAAAGTAACAACACATTATCTAATCTCTTGTTCTCAGTGTCACTGGTCCAGTGTCGATTTGATCCATCATATATACTATCGGCTTCTGTTTAAATTGTGATGCAAATTTTAGAAAAATAAAATTACATATAAACTACCACTTATTAGAGTCATAAACATGTTTTTAATATTAAATACGTCATTGCACTTCTATTTACGTGTGACTTGTAATCTTCATCGCTGAAATAAGTACTTAATAAATACACCTAGACGATATGAAAAGAAAGCATTATCAATTTATCACGGCGGTTTCGTGACACGGCATTGGGAGATTATAATGAAGTTGTTACAACACGTAGGGATTTAATTGATCAAGCCAAGTTAATAATTTGTCACAAATTTACCTTGGCGTCGCGTTGACAGCGACATCAACATCAAAGAATATGTCAACTAATTCGTCCACATCCGACTCCGGTGTGAGTGGCGGTGGCAATGTGGCCGGCGGTGTGGTGGCCACACTGACCGAGTGGATTCCACAATTGAATAGCACAGGATCAGTCTGTACCATGGGCAGCATGGCTAACGAACACTTGAACATTCACCACCACTATTTAAAGAACGTATTTTACCCTGGATTAATTTTGAACAACACAATTCGTATCCGCATCCAAACATACACTGCATTGCGCCACGACCGCCGCGACGCTATTTTCTATTGGTATGTAACCAAGTTTTAAAAGCACGCTCACTAATACACTTGAATTATTATTTTTTAAAAATCCAACATACGAATATGCTTGACGTCTCGCTAAAATCTTGAATGTCTGCCGACAACAACATGCAATGACTTTATTACGTAGTGATAATGCAATTTCCTATCGATATCCGTACGAAACGTTCGCTACAAAACGACGATGAAAGTCAACTGAAAGGCGAGACGTAGATATACACACGTCCTTTTCGTTCGTCGTTATACAAATTATCAACACGACGGGCAGCTCGGCGCGACGCAGAAGCAGTACACCGACGCCGACGAGGACAACGATGGCTCAGAGCGTGAGAAGGTGGACTGACGGATACATTATCGCTGTTGCACTCACACCAACGGCACAGCGAGCTATAACTACAAAACAAACGATCGTGCCATCTCGCTCGCCGACACGATTACGTGAACTCGACGAACATATCCGAGCGGCGATGAATAATACATCGTCATAATACATTATAAAAAATTGTTTGCTATTTCATTAGCGATCTATTTATTGTGAAACAAACCAAATGAAGAACGAACAATAAGGTGTATCTAGAGTAAATTGATTAAGTATTGAACACGAATATCGTGACACATATATAAAAACGCTAGTTGCCACTGAGACGTCAATTTCAACTGAATTGTTTGATAGACGTAAATAAAACAATAAATTTTATCGGTACTCACACTGAGAATATATAATCAAGTGGCTTATTAAAAGTATAATAGTACTAATAGGGTACCGCTTACACGGGTAATTCGTCGACATGATATATTGTTTTTTAAAGCACAAAGCGAGTAAAGAAATATATTATATTTATACCGAAATATTAATTTGTCTACTTAATCAATTCTACTGTTTTCCCACAGACAGGTCGTTATTCATTTTGCATATTCATCACTAGTAAAATATAAATAATAGTAATAATAATTATATAAATTTTGTAGCGCAGCACATTTTGTTTAAAGAATTACATAAGTGGTGTGGTATTGCTATATATAAACAAATGAATTTATTGTTGTTTTTTTTTTCTCTCAATTCGATATTAGTCATTTTAATATTGTTGTTCAAAAACAGAAACAGCTTTTTATGCCGGGATAATTGATACATACGAGTATACATACGAAGCTAGGTGGAGGATTTACGTATGAGAGTGGTTCATATAGTGATCGTAGACGTGACCTTCCTCAGCATCAATTGTGGTGCATCCCTACTTGCTAGTCAACGAAAAAAGTACAGCTTTGTTTTTTTATTACATTTCGTCCAGCTGGCGTATTATGAACTTTTAATTCCAGCCAGCTTGCAAATTCGTATTTTTAACCACTAATCTCAGCCAGTCGGTGACGAGTAGTCACTGTCAAATTCACTCTAAATTCGATTTATCAACGACTAATTCCATTTTGTCCCTCATGAGTAGTCTAGACTAGCTGAAATTAGTCGTTAGAAATACGAATTCGATAGGCATCGAACAAGCTGGCTGGAATTAGGAGCTCATAATAAATGCCCCCTGATATCAATAAATGTACACCTATTTGAGAGATCCCTCTTAATACAAACTTGCATGTCTATTTGCGGCACCTATTAAAATATAACCTGTTTTTACTAAATGCAGGATGTAAACACGATAATAATACCAAATATAAATCTTATTATTATAATTTTCATCGATAGGGTCCAAACCAGTCAAGTTAGGAGTGGATTTTGATTTTCACTGGCACAAAGCTGATTAAATAAGGTGTATTTTAGCATAGGTTACTTATATTTCATATATTATTTTATTTGTCTTTATGCAACTTTACCCAGAGACCACGTCGCAGGCGCAGCTGTAGTGGGATTTCATATCTCACAAATATCATCTTTAATGTAATAGATTTGAAAAGTAACTTCCTACACAAGATTTAACTAATTAACTTTTTAGACATCTTACATTATACATTACACAATGTTACGAAATCACGAGACGTAGCTAAGTGTGTGTTTATAGAGAGATCTCTGCGTCGAAGGAGGTTCGGGGTTCGTATATAGAGTACGCGAAATGAGTATGGGAAAAATGCAAGATGAAAGATGATGTGATAACCAAGGTGGAGAGAGGTATGTTAAGATGGTTTGGTCATGTTGAAAGAATGAATGAAAGCCGACTGACTAAAATACTTATAGTATATGAAGCGAATGTGAGTGGCAGGCTCGAGATCGGGAGACCAAGACGGGGCTACCAGGACCAAATAAATGATCTGTTTAAAAAAGGCAAGATGAGCAGTACTCGAAGCCGGCGTGAATGCATGATGAGATGTATGAATGTGGATGAAGCGAAAGAAGTGTGTCAGTATCGTAGCTTGTGTAGAGCCAAAGTCTCTGCCTACCCTTATGAGATACAGGCGTGGGTTTATGTATGTATGTATAACGCGGCAATGAGTTTGCATATATCTTCTTGGAAGTAACATGCATCATCTATAATGACTGAACACAAATTGTGCCCGAAATTTGACAGTGGCCTTGATATCTGTTGCGTAATAATAAAATTTTCAACCGCCACAGAAGCAAACGCCGCCTACATCCGTCGAGCATTAAGGGCGCGAAAGTATTTAACCATAGAAATATAGTAAGAAGGAAAAAACTGTTTGTTGCTTATCACCTATAGATAAAACTCTGGAAAGCAATTGAACATTTTTTAATCAGCCAATCATCATTAGAAATCTATCAATAAGTAGCACAAAATATAAATAAACGTCGCTTTTTCATTTTTCACTTTTATATTAGTTTCGTGAGTCAGGTCTATATAAAAACAACGACGATATTATTCTAACAAATTTTGTAAAAATATAGGATTTGTTATCTGGCAATGTTTGTATCGTAATAATTGACGGTGGGATGGGCCAATCATTAAAATGTGGAGTGCGGTGCCACAAGCACACGTAACATGAACAGTAGAAAAGTTCTGGGATCTGTCAGATTGAAATAAACAACTATATTACCTTTACTGCGCGAGACGGGTGCTTCTGACTGGCGCTATAGGGTACAAATATAAAAAATACCGGCTCCCCGATAACCTAGCAGTCTAACACTGGTCCTGTTTAAACAGGGATCGAATCCTATCATACAAATACCTACCAGTAATCGATTACGTGTAGACGAATTGACATGAACTTAACATTTGCGGCCGATATATAAACCTAGAGACTGTATCAATCATACAGTACACTAATAATACATTCGTCGAATACGAGAAAAAGAGTAGACAAATCGCGCACATTAATATATACTGGCAAGCATTTTAAAATAAAGTAGATTAATAAGTTTTGTACAGTTTAAAAAACCATGTATACAATGAAATAAAGTTAAAAAAAAACAACACATGATCGCAGAGCCAGCCCGAGCCCGATACCTGCTCGGCATTACATCGTCGTGTGTTGTTTGTTAGTTGTTACAAACGGTGACGCAGCCAGCCAGGCACTTTACCTACATGAAAGTGAAACGGAACAGCCAGTATTTGTGTCAAGTGTACTACTATTTAGATGACAAGGTCACCCTATTGCATAACTAATCCGAATGAATTCCAATGAACGGAACGTTCAATTCAATTGAAACACACGAAAAAATTTTTTAGAATGTTGGTGTAGGAAAATTTGTTAGTATGTATAACGTCACTATAAATATGGACCTAAATTAATAAGACTAGATTATTTTTGAGGTTCATACTGTTATAACTGCATACTCGACAGATAACCAGTAATGTAGTATATCTTGACGCAGCTGCATAAAATTAGCAATTTCATTAGCTTCAGTCGTGTCTTCAAATAATTTATATATAGATTCAGACATTAAAACTCGGTCTTTAATTAATCTCTTTGTAAAACTCGCATCAAATAATAAAAAATAATATAAAGCCATATATCGTTGATCAATTTTCGTAGAACACAAGGCTCAATTATTAATATATAGAATTTATGACATCATTGAATTTCGGAGTAACATCGTGAATAAACAACAAATTAAAATAAAATGTAACAACAGGCAAAACAGTGGTAGTTAATATACGGGGCGGACATTGGAGGAAGAGCGCGCCGCGTCGTGCAGATATCGGTGCAGGCGGCCCCGCGGAACTGTGTCAGTGGGTCACGGCAATGACGTCGCAGTCGCACACGGCCGCCGCACGCCGCGACTTGCTGCCTGCCGCTCAGCGCGTACTTCCAATTCTAATTCCGCTCCGCGCGGTATCATCTTGTTGACTAAAGCACCATATGATATGCATATTTACATACATATTAAATACATCTTAATACCATATTCGAGCATATAATATTATGGTGTCGAACAAGGTTTTAATTCTAAAAAAAAAACCTTACGATAAATACATATATCCCTCAAAAAAGTCAACATGTTAAACAAGCATAGCGGGAGGAGGTTTACTTATTGTTGACATTGACCGACTGAAATGATTCACGTGAGAATGAGATATGTATTTATATTTATACGTAGATATGCATACCAGTTTATTAATTTAGAATTCGTTAGACATGTGGGTTTTTTTTTAAATCATTCATTTTTCCCTTCAACACAAAGTTGCTGACCACCTGACGTTAGGTGGTTATTTACTGCTCATAGAAATGGAAATATTAGCGGTTAACACATATTTTCATGGTAAGAAGAGAAGAGAATATTTTATTGCAAGCAAGTTGTTGGCTGCAGGTCCGCCTGCGTAGCCTGCCTGACGACTTTCTCACATACAACAGATTTTTAATTAAGCAAAGCCTCTGTCATGCTCCAAGATAAGGTCAATCAATTTCTAGAAGACGTCAAGAAACCAATTTTCTACACATTTATTACATGTACAGAGACCGTTAAAAATAGCATAGCAAAATGGGATTTAAAAAATAAATTTATACTTATAATTTATAAGTATAAATTTATAGTTGCAACAGTACAACTCCTTTAATATTGAACTTCTGAACATTAAATGGAAAATAAACAAGTTTTTAATATAAACGACATATGGAGAAAGGAAGTGTTGAGCGGTAGCGTGGAGAAGACGTGATGGCATCAGTGCGTCATTCTGTATGCTGTGACGGCAAATTTACCTATTTTACTACCAAGACGTGCCGATAGATGATGCAAATAAAAGACGTTTCAGTAATATTTATAATACAGAAAATCCCTTGATTTCTCAAAATGCCATTGATATGACATTACACACTTTCAACAAAATCGTCTCTAATACAACACTTTCAAGCAACGATGAGTTTACGGCCACAAGGGAGCCAAGCTAATCTCATCAAGATGGAACAAATAATGAGAACATAAATGGCGTGGCGCGGTATATTGGTTCGTATCCCCGGTGGACCGTCCGCGTCGCATCGCATCAATGCCGCAGATCTAAATCAAACTCATCGACTTGTACAACCTTCTATTTACGATCAAAATGTATCTATGTTATTAACAAACTGCGAAACTTGTGAAGTGAGTGACATGAGAGTGAATTAAAAGATCTTTTATTCTCTCTCTCTCTCTCTCTCTATTCGGCTTTACAGAAGATCGTTCGGAAAATGTTCAGAAAAATACATTAATTATATTAAAATCGTAGGTAAGACTCGCCGCGTCCCAAATAAAATAAGTGGCGAACCTATTGCCACACAGTTGTCAGTCATCGATATTTATCACACATAACTTCCGAAAAGAATTTCGAAAACTCAGTGCTGTGAGCACGGATTCGAAGCCACGTCTTCTTGATTCAGAAGCGGGGTGCTCGACCACTGGACCAACCAGACTAAAGGATAGAATTAAAATAAGCATAATACTGAAATAAAGTTCTACGTATTAAATTAATTCATCGCGAGAAAACGTCTGAAACTGACAGCTAGAAAGATAACATTTAAAGGGCTAAAATCTGTAAAATCAAAATAATTAGATTTTACAGATTTTAAACATGATGAATAAACGCCAAAAATATTATATTAATATGATATTATTTTACGCACTACGAATTAGGGAAAAAATCTTTATGGAACAAGGCTTCGGTTCAAAGGGCCCGACTCTCGAGTGCCATGAGAAGAACCGAACAAAAACTCAAGAAACGTGGCGAATAATTTTAAGATATGAACAGTATAAAATTCCATCATGCACTTTATGCTAAAAGACTACAAGTAACACAAAATTTAATTATTTATATCTTTTTATTTTTAGTTGTATTTATTAACAATGAAATTACTTTCTTCCAAAAACTTGTTTCCTACTATTTATGACATTAAAAGATTTTTTAAATTAGAATAAATTTAAATTAGATTTAGATTAGATTTTTTAAATTTGAATTAGAGATAAATATCCTACTCTTTAGTTAACACCTGTTCTGCAATTAATTGTAAAGACGTTTTGAATGAGATGAAATATAGTATCCTAATAATGGGGGTTTGAAATGTACGGCTCTCGCTGCCGAGGTTTGAATGGTCGAAAGTCATTGATTCAAGGTTACTACAATTTTCGTCTAATATCGCATTAAATTTACCAATTCTGAGTTAAACATATACATAACTTTACGCCTTTTGTTACCCGAAGGTGTAGGCAGCGGCTGTTAAGCCTCGTCTCGCCGTTATGTTTACGTCCCAAATGGAATAGGTGGCGAACCTATTGCCATACCGGGCACAAAGTTTTCAGTCATCGAAATTTATCACACATAACTTCCGAAAACAATTTCGAAAAGTCATTGGTGTGAGCCAGTGTCAGGAATCGAACCCGGACCTCTGGATCAGAAGCCCACTGGGCCACCGAAACTGAGTTAAACTAGTTCTGATATTATGTACTTGATCAAAATATTAAATGCAATATAGGTGTATATCTCATCTGGGAATATAAATTACCTGTCCCTGACCCTTTGGGATTAATGGAATTCTAATTCTGGAAAATAATTATTATATTTTAATGAATACTACCAACAACTTACGTAAATTATAATTTTACTGCAAGCTTTTGCAAAAGTATTTAACCGCTCTTAAAAGCTCAAGCATTACACAAATAAGAAAATTTTATGCGAATCCATAGGAACTGTGATTTTTAAAAACTATGTTACCTATTATACATACATATAGGTTTTATCATCATTACATAGTATCATCATCATTACATCATTACATTACATAGTCAACAAAGTCACTTTCCGCTGTCTGTCCCCTTATATGCTTATATCTTTAAAGTGGTGGTTTTGATCTACAATTCATGTATGATGTTGCATAGAAAAAATGGCAATTTTCGAGATTTAGCATTTTAAATGAAAACGCTGGCTGAACCCTAAGTGATAGACCAAAACAATGTTCTACACTATTAAACACCTTCAGAAGGTCTACAAAAAAGTCCGCGAGGGCATATGCCTATATCTTAGGGATAACCCATAATAACCATTTTTATTTTTTCACTTTGTACGAGAAATAATGGCTTATTTACGAAGCGATTTTAAACATTACAGAATTAATTTTCATTCAATTAAGTGTCTTAAAAAGAATGTGCGTGTAATATAGATGATCCTGGCCCTTTATAGCATGCAATTTAAACTAATATTTTCGAAGATATTGCAGTAGCCATTAACATAGCGGGACAGCAGTTAAAGCCGATAAATAGCACAAATTGAACCTCACGATAACCAAAATTTACTCATTTATTATTTTTGATGCGGAACAAAGTTCGCCGGATCAGCTAGTGACTAAAAAATAACTTATGTAAAATAGGTAATACATATAAAGATAAAAAATGGAGTCTTTCTGTAAACTCTTGACTACTATTACAAACTGTTATCAATTTCATCAATCTCCCGAGATCTCTTCTCCCCCAAATCGTGGCTAATTTCCTCATAATATAGAGTCGGGATTCAGAAAGAGTGATTTTGTTATTGCTCTGCGCGTATTACCTTGCCTTATTTTCCTCAATTACGACGTCAGTGTACCATGATCTGCCAGTATATACATATTACAATAAATTAATTTTATAGAATTAATTTTCAATTAGCATTGTTTCAATTTCCAATTATCCAGCGCTACAGATGACTCAAATCACTATCTATATCATCCAGGTACTGCTGTATTAATATCTATAGTCTATACATAACTTCACGCCTTTGTTACCCGAAGGTATAGGAAGCGGCTGTTAAGCCTCGTCTCGCCGTTATGTTTATGTCCCAAATGGAATAGGTGGCGAACCTATTGCCATACCGGGCGCAAAGTTTTACAGTCATCGATATTTATCACACATGACTTCCGAAAAGTCATTGGTGTGAGCTAGTGTCAGGATTCGAACCCGTACCTCCGGATCAGAAGCCGTGTGCTCGACCACTGCGCCACCGAGACTTTATAAATAAATCTGAGATCTTTTTATGCTTTATAGTTTATACAAAGTAGTGCGAGTTTTGGAAATACGTGAGACCAATGTTTCTGGTCTTCTTTGGTATAATAGAATAAACAAATGTATTATATTTTGATCGTAATTACAAGTATAAGACTACAATTACCATAATCAAAGGGTAAGTTAAAATTCTAAGTCTAGTGCATGAAAGATTGCGTGTATAATGTAAATGAATTCGACACATGTATCAGCTGGGTGCTGAACCACTGGACCACTGAGACTAGTTGTTTTAGCCGGTATACCTTCCTAACTGGAGTTTGGTAGGGGGTCAGGGTGCCCGGTATAACCACTAGCTTAAGCCAAGGTCGTGGTACCTATTAAAATTTTCCACTGGAATAAAAACAACGGCTATATTTGTGGTATCCTCCTATACCAATATAGCAAGTCTTTATGGAGCCGGAGCCCAGAAATCTTATTCACGCGGAGGTTCCAAACAGGATTGTTAAATTTAAAGATTATTCTCTATCCCTTAAAAAATAAATTGTTAGGTAACTACTGTATTACTGGATATGATTATGAAACTTTGAAAAAACTATAATAATTTGTACGTTTCAAGGGGCCAAAAATAAGTATACACAGACTCTGGGGTGAACTGCGCAAAGAATCCCCGCTAATGCTTTGCGTCACGTGGGCGGCCAGATCGATTGGTCGTGCGGGAACGTGGCGCTTGCGCGAATCCGATCTTACAACATATCGACCGAAAACTTTCAACCGAACACTTTTGGGGCAGGTTAGGCCTATACTCTAGGGTCAAGGTCAAAAATCTTCAACATTGGGATTTATATTGCTATTCATACGTAGTATCAACATTCATGAATAATAAGAACGATATCTTTAATCAATCACTAGAGAATCACTCTTATATATAGGCTCACATAGACAGTGTAATTTTTAAAAAAATAATTGCAAACCCTTTAAAAATATCAAAAAAAAATAACGCATAAAATACGCTTAGTTTTTGATTCTTTTTAGTTTTGCAATTTTTAAGGAAAAAACGTAGTCCAAATCCATTTCACGATGAGGGCGAATTTAACGACACTTTTGAAGTTAAAACTTACAGAGCGTGGCAAAAAATATAATTGCACATTTACCCAAGTCCTTGCGCAGTTTGACTAAAAAGCGTTACCACGTTCACTAAATTTCCTTACAATTTTTCATAATATGAAGCTTAAAAGATTACCGTCATTCTTAGACTAATTTTCTAATTTCATTTAACATATTCGATACTTGAGGTTGTTCTTTAAATCTGGCTCACACATATCACTCATTATTTATTTATTTTTCTAAATATTAATAAGAACACTAAAATTAGACATGAGGACACTTCATCTCCTTATCTATATTCTGTTCTTTACCCATGACAAATAAATAAAAAATCACACGAACTGAACGGACGACATTTTATCTTAGAAAATATTACCCCAAGGAAAATTTGATATGTGTGGGCAAATAAATTTAATATACATACTTATAAATATAATTTCGTATCAAATTTGTGTTATATTAATACATCGTCACTGACGTACCAAATAATATTTGTTAAATCAGGATAGATATAAATATCGCGTGTAATCTTTACAAGCTGTGCCCACGAGAGTTTGTCTGCGGAGAATTTAATAAAAATGAATAAAGTTTCTAAAAGACAAGCAACTAACACTTTAGTACATCAGCTAAACCAATGATAGGCCCATCAAAATAGATCCAGCCGTTTCAAATATAAGCCATCACAAACAGACAAACTAAAGACAAAATGGTACAAAAAAATGTATTTTGGCAAATATGCCTTACCACTTAGTAAAAAGAGCATTTTAAAAAAAAATATATATATAAAAAGTTGTCTAATTTTCTTATTTGTATAGATTATAGTATTAGGTAGTATAAAACATTACCAGAGATCGTCAGGTAATGTGATATGGAGTTAATAAGTTATTAAAGAACCATCACGTGATTATTGGACGACACCTAATATGGAAAGTGGGTAATCAGAGGATAACATAATATCTCTATCTCGTTTAGAATTTATTTATCTGATATTTGTGTGAATACTCGATAATGAAATGAAAACACTTGATAACTTATTAGTTCGTATTAGTTCTGTACACAGGGGGTATAAGCGGAAACCTAAAACTAAGACTGCGTCTATCATCAGACCTTACCGTCCAAGATCCTGTACCATAGATAATTAGGAAAATAATAACGATTGCATAGAATATCTTTCTGAAAATTTTGTCTGTCGCGTGTCTTTTGTGGCAATCTAGGAAAGGTCCATTTTTACATTTCCGTTAGCAACTAATGGCTGAAAGCTACCACCGCTAACCATTTAACCATTAATACTTTTCAATAGCATTAAGACAAAATCATAAATTTGTGATACGCAATTTCGATCGTCACTAACACAGCTAAATGTAATTATAAGCAAAGATTCATCATATATATATTCCTGTTCCGACTTTAACGTTTTGTTTTACAACAGTATGAATCAGCAGCGGTCACATGTAATGCTGCAGCGTTCGCGAGTCTTCGAAATGCGACCGAAAAAGTGCTCTCAAAACCAGTTAACCTTGGAAGCCAGGTGTTCGTTTCCAACTAAATTTGAGTTTCCGTTCGTGTACAAACGTTGACTAAATGGGGGAAGAAACAAAAATTTATGTCTTCTTCTATTTATTTTCGAATGATAAATGACCACAGAGTTATATTATAAAATTTTATTTTATTAGGGAAGCCAGCAAATGATGCAATATATATACAATACACTGTTTCTTATGTCCTAAGCTTCATGTCTGGTGCTCATTTTTTTAAGGCTACCATAGCTGGCATTTTTTTTATGAAATAGGAAGGCCAACGAGCAGGCGTGTCACCTGATGGTAAGCAACCAACGCCGCCCATGAACACCAGCAACACATATAAGTGTTACTGTTTTTTTTTATTAGTTACAAGATACATAGTATACATGAGGTTATTGTTCACTGTCCCACAAAACTGCACAAACAATTTGTCTGTGGGATAAATGTCTTTAAGGGATAGAGAATAGGAAAGGATGGGGAAGGGGGGTGGGCCTCCGGGTATTCCCTCTCAGAAAGAAACGCGGCACAACCCATTTTACGTCGATCTTCTGAGAGGTCGTGGTATTTCACCGGTCGAGCCGGCCCGGCCGGGATGGCATATATATATCTATCTCTTAGGGACAACTCACAATTTTATTACTCTTCTGAGGCGAAACAAAGTTCGCTGGATCAACAAGTTTAATATCATCTATTCTACTATTCCTTCGGTAACAACATTGATTATAACAAGCAAGTTGTCTAGGCACTTAAATTTGTATAATTTTTTGTCTGTTTATAATATGTAATCGCCATCAGTCGCCAAGTACATTTAAATTGTCTACATAAAAAAATGAAAAAATAAAGTTGTGTTTTTTCTATAATATTATCTGTTCTCATAACGGTATTAGTGCAGCAATAATATAGACATATTAAGAATACAACAGGATCAATGCCAAGATCAGGAAAACCGACGATGCGTTGCCAGTGCAACAATACATATATACAGACGTGTGTTGCGTTTCTCTAGAAGTTCATTGTGTAACTTGCATTACTTGGTAATATAGAATAACAAACGACTTTAGAAATTTTAATAAAAAGAAAAACCTTTATCTATATTCTATAACATAACATAACTTCAACTCTTTGTTACCCGAAGGTGTAGGCAGCGGCTGTTAAGCCACGTCTCGCCGTTATGTTTACTTCCCAAATGGAATAGAATGGAATGGATAGGTTCCCAATGGAATGAATAGGTGGCGAACCTATTGCCATACCGGGCACGAAGTTTTCAGTCATCGATATTTATCACACTTAACTTCCGAAACCAATTTCGAAAAGTCATTGGTGTGCGCCTTACACCGCCTGCTGCCCAACCTCGGGGGACCGGGGGAGGGAGTTCGCCGCCTCTACGGTGGCGTCGTGCGGTCCGTGGCCCTGTACGGGGCCCCCGTTTGGTCGCGAGACCTCGCGGGGGCCTCCCGCTCCAAGGCTCTGCTGAGGAGCCTGGAGCGGATCATGGCCATACGGATCGTACGGGGCTACCGTACCATCTCGTACGAGGCGGCGACGGTCCTCGCGAGTTATCCCCCCTTCATCATCCTGGCCGAGATGTACGCAGCCGCGTACGATCTCGGCCGGGGAGGGGGGGACGCGCGGGGTCACGAAGTGCGGAGGCGGGAGGCCTTCCGGCGGGTCCTGGGGGACTGGCGCGACGCGCTGGTCCTCCAGGGCGGTTCGCGTTCGCGCGCCGTCGGGGCCGTCCTGCCCCACCTCGAGGCCTGGGTGCTCCGCAAATGGGGCACTGTCACCTACAGGTTGACTCAGATACTCACCGGGCACGGGTGCTTCGGTGAGTATCTGAGTCGAATAAAACGTGAAGAGACGGCGAGATGCCACCATTGCGCATCCGACCTGGACTCGGCCCAGCACACGCTGGAGGTCTGCCCGGCCTGGGCGGCCGAGCGCCGAGTCCTGGTCGACGGGATCGGGCGAGACTTGTCCCCGTCGGCGTTGGTCGCGGCAATGCTGGCGGGCGAGGAGGAGTGGAGGGCTGTGGTCTCCTTCTGCGAAGCAGTCATGCTCCAGAAGGAGGCCGCCGAGCGGGGTCGGGAGAGAGCCGATCCCGCTCGAAGGCGGCGGCGGCGAGCTCAGTGATCGCCGCCGCCGACGGGCCGCGAGGGCGCACACCCCGCGGGTGCGCCCGGGTCGCGGCCCGGGAAGGATGACCCCACGGTGCGGCTGGGGAGGGTCGTCCGGGGCGCCGCCGGCCGCGCGCCTCTTTACAGCGCGCGGTCGGAGCCGCCCCGCCCGGGGGAGCCTCGCCAGGCTCCCCGAGGATGAGCACCCCCTCGTGACTGAGGGGGGGCGACGGCGGGGTGGACCAGAGGGGTTTATCCGAATCCTGGACCACCCCAACGCCGGAGGAAGGCCGCCGCGAGGTTTTAGTGGGTAACCCTAGGATCGGATTTCAGTTTACTGTTTTGGGAGTCCCACACTACCCCCTGCCGTCCCCAGGCGGGGGGTGTGCATAAAGCATTTCCTCGCGTAAAAAAAAAAAAAAAAAAAAGGTGGCGAACCTATTGCCATACCGGGCACGAAGTTTTCAGTCATCGATATTTATCACACTTAACTTCCGAAACCAATTTCGAAAAGTCATTGGTGTGAGCCAGGATTCGAACCCGCGACTTCTAGATTCAGAAGCGGGGTGCTCAACCACTGAACCACCGAGATCTTCCGATTAATGTAAGAATATTTTATTAGCGTTGATTTAATGTTTACTGAGTACTGACGGACCTCAAGGTGTAATTGTTGGTTGTGTCAGGTTCGATCCCCAGCCGAGTATGAGCACTGGTGTGATGAACATGGATATCATGGGGTGGCGTTTTGGTGGTTCTATATTACACCATTCACGCGGTCACTTGGTTGACGCTATAATTTGGTTTCAGATAGCTTTTTTGTATCTTCGCGTCCTTAGAGAATAGAAAGTAGAAAAAAAAATAGAAAGTAAAGGCGCGCTTCGCTTTACCTCGTCCAACGAAATGTTTATTCTCATGGAATAGGTGACAAATATCACCTTTTCGCCGAACAATTCGTTTAGTCATCGTTAATATAATCAAAACCGACAAAAGATATCTAATATCAGGGATTCTAACCCCTCCCAAGCAAAATGTCCGTGTGCTGAATGAACCACTAGGTGAAAAAAAATAGTCTAGCGGCTCTTAGGTTGTCAGCGATCTCGTAAAATACGGAAATAGAACTGGTACAGTACGTGCATTAATTATTGCCAAAAATTAACAATAACCAAGGTTTTTAGTTGTTCGTAACAAGAAACTTGTTTTTTTTTATTTAAATTTCCTACTTTTGTTACATTTTAGTTAGAAAAGGATCTAAGGTTTTACAAGCTAATCTCGCATTTAATTCTTTCTTATTACTGCGTGGTGAGGTACGTTCTTCTGACCCATCCTAGTTATTTCAACTTGTCTCGGTAATGGATTTAAGAATTTTTTGGATACATAATATAATTACCAATGTGTAGAGTATACGGAGTCCAACAATAATAATGAAATATTATTACATATTTATATAATAATTTTCAGAATAAGACAAACATTTTAAATAAGTATTTCCACTCAGAAATAATACCAATACCGTACGCGAGCTGTGTGTTCGCGTGACTGACTACACATTGGATAATATGGCTTAATATTATAATGTGTCAATATACCTAATTGTAATGTTAGTTAGATAATTCGGTAGTAATTACTACAGTACGACGTCGCGAGTAATGGCAGCAAATGTGCACATATCTATCAATAAATTAATTTATGACTAACTTAAATTGTTTCAAATATGTTTTGTAAAAATAATCAAAACATATTATTTCATTGCTCACACCTAAAAGAAATTATTCCGCTGCTAATTAAACTAGGAAAGGCGATCAAAAAGATTTTTAAGACTCAATAATTAAAAATGTTACCCTTAAATGTGAAAAGTACTGTAAAAACAATATTTAAAATGTTATTAAGTAATCAAAGATTATGACGAATGACGCCCAAGAATACAATCGCATTTCCTGCAAAGTTTTCGGAAACGAATGTAAAACATACACACCATGCGGTCAAATAGCCGTTACATAAACACACGTGGCTGACGTCACATTTCCGTCTTGGTGAATAAGTTTTCAAAAAAAATGACTCAATTAATATAATAGAGCTAGATTATACACTATTTAAATTAAACTCCAATAACTTTATACAAATCCCAGTAGGATATTATCATGAAGTATGCATGTCAAAATTAAATTTAAAAAAAATCTACTTTCGTAAGAATTTGTAAAATTATGCTACTCGGTGTAACAATCTTCAATCGTAATTTTACTGGTAGCGTACCCAAAAGGATAACGGAACCCCTATTACTAAGACCCTAGAACCTAAGTCTGTACGTCGATCACCGGACTGTGTCTCATGAACCGCGATTCAAATTTTAGGTATGATGAATTAATGTATATAAGATTTTGTTTATGGTTGTATACACACATACAAACCCAGGTTGAAAATAAAACTAACATACCTTGCATCTTCAAAGCCCAATACCGGCATATAAAGATCATTGATGTGTTTGGTGTTAGTACGCGGCGAGTTCAAATGCTCCGTGGCTATGCAACTTCGTTAATACTAGTGCAATGAAGGAGTTTATCTGCAACAATTATTACAACTTATTATTACAATTACAACAATTATTACATGATCAAATTGTTTGGATCCATTGCGCGGACGGTCAGATTCTATCAGGACAATCTTAATTTCTTCATATAACATAACTTCACGCCTTTTCTACCCGAAGGTGTAGGTAGCGGTTGTTAAGCCTCGTCTCGCCGTTATGTTTACGTCCCAAATGGAATAAGTGGCGAACCTATTGCCATAACGGGCACATATACACACACATAAGTTACGAAATTAATTTCGTAAAGTCATTGGTGTGAGCCAATGTGAGAATTTGAACCCGCGACCTCTGGATTCAAAGGCGGGTTGCTCGACCACTGGACCACCGAGATTGCAAATTTCTTATCTGAGTTATTTATGTGTGTATATATACTTAGTCATGCCATAAATATTGTAACAAAGAAAAAAAATTTTTTTTTTAACTGCAAATAACATTTATTACTTTTACAGTGTGTTACTTTAATACATAAATATAAAACGATATAAAATATAAAAAACTTATTCGAAGTGGTCTCCATTGGCTGCAATACAGGTCTTTGAACGTTGAGGCCAGTTATCAATAGAAACACGCACTCTTTCCATAGGAAAATTCTTCACTGCCAATCGTATGGATTGTTTTAGGGACTCTAAATTATTATGACGTTTAGAACAAGCCGTACTCTCTAAAACTGACCACAAATCATAATCCAGTGGATTAAGATCGGGACTAGACGACGGCCAGTATTCAGCTCTAATGAAGTCCGAAACGTTCTCTTCCAACCAAGATTGCGTGGGCCGAGCTTTATGACCCGGTGCCGAGTCTTGCTGGAAGGACCACACTTCGTTATTGAACATGGTGTTGTTAAGGGGTTTGACTATCTTTTCAAGAATGGTATCTTGATACACTTGTGCCGATGTTTTGATACCTTTTTCACAAAAATATGGCTCAGTCACTCCTTCGTAGCTAACACCCCAACAAACCATCACTGAAGTCGGATAATGCCCACGTTGCACTCTGTCAACTAATTGGGAAGCTTCCTTAGAGCTGTGAGCATAAATACGGTCATTATGTTTGTTAAAATGTTGCTCAATTGTAAAAACTTTTTCATCCGTAAACAATATTTTTCTGTGACCTCCCTTTGCGTACCGCTTCAGTAGTTGTTTAGATTTTAACACCCTATTCTTTTTTAAATTATCAGTTAATAAATGACCAGTGCGCCTCCTATAGGCTGCAAGTCCTAAGTCATCTTTTAAAATACGCGACATTGTTCTAGGTGCTATCTTCATCTCCCGAGATAAAATCTTTTGCTTGCGGACAGGATTTCTTCGAATTCTTTCCCTTACTGCTTTGACCACCTTTTTCGTACGAACACTACGTGGACGGCCAGGTCTTTTTCTGTCACAAACAGAGGAGGTCTCATTGTACCTATTAATAGCCCGGTACACAAACATTTGACTAATACCAAGTGTATGGAGAGTTTTAAAAATTGCATTTGGCTCCATAGCTACTTTGTGTAATGCAATCACAGCGATTCGGTTCTCTTTATCACCCCACTCCATTTTAATATCGCAAAATATTGTACAATGTATTGGCGCCAAAACGAGAAAACACAATGAACAATCTTATAAAAATGAAAGATTCCAAATTCAAATGTAATATTTTTTATTTTTAGTTGTAACAGTATTTATGGCCAGACTAAGTATATATATATTTTTTATATACATAAAAAAATAGTTGAAGATTAAATAAATTGTGACAAAAATGCACAGGAGTATGCTCGCTACCTACTTGTATTTTACAACATTATTTTGTATAAATTTAATTTTGATTATTTTCTTTTCCTAATGTTTAATATTAGATATTAACTGCATATTTGAAATCCCATAAACATAATGATTACACAATAATCTTTATGTGTAAGGAAGAAAGTGACGGCCTATTTCGTCACCCAAGCCGTGATTTTTCAGATTCAACATGAGCTCTGACCGAGGACATGACATTGGATCCCACTTTAGGTACAAGAAGTCTTGGGATTTAAAAAGTTTATGTTGGTATCGGGTAACAAGGCACGCCTTATTATGACTACATTAAGCGCCATCTTATACTCAAGTTACGATCGTAAAGTTGAACAAGCCGATTGATGGAATGTGTGAAGAATGACGACATGATTAAGAAGTATGTTCATTTGGAAGATTAAAATGATAAGAAAGTGTGGAAAAGAAAAACCCTACTAACCCCAAATAATGGGAACATGGCAGCAAGATCACGATATCAATATCGAAACTGCATGTGAGTTTAATAAGTAATTTCAGAGATTTTCGAGTTCTCCACGAGAATAACGATACTCCTGCGGTAAAAATGCACCTTGGATTTATGGATTCTCCGTGATGATTAAGCATTAGTTTGTGAGCATTTCACGGCCACGATCAAACTCGCTAAAATGATACACTGTGTCCTTTAAAGATGCTTCATGTCCAAAAATTTAACTAAGTTGGTCAATGCATTGTTGCTGAGTTCAACCACGTCGAAAGTCGTAGTAAATCATGAGCATGAAAATTTTCTCGAGTTAAATCCATCGTGCAATATATGAAATGGCGCCACACAATTTATACAATTGACAGCCGAATAAAACAGATACTTTAATAGTAAATACTCTTTAAATATTTATGTAGTGGCCGGTTCTGTATACTAAAATAGCAGCCCTTGTATTAGCTACTCTTCATAGACCTTTTTTTTTTTTTTTTTTTTTTTTTTTTTTTTTTACGCGAGGAAATGCTTTATGCACACCCCCCGCCTGGGGACGGCAGGGGGTAGTGTGGGACTCCCAAAACAGTAAACTGAAATCCGATCCTAGGGTTACCCACTAAAACCTCGCGGCGGCCTTCCTCCGGCGTTGGGGTGGTCCAGGATTCGGTTAAACCCCTCTGGTCCACCCCGCCGTCGCCCCCCCTCTGTCACGAGGGGGTGCTCATCCTCGGGGAGCCTGGCGAGGCTCCCCCGGGCGGGGCGGCTCCGACCGCGCGCTGTAAAGAGGCGCGCGGCCGGCGGCGCCCCGGACGACCCTCCCCGGCCGCACCGGGGGGTCATCCTTCCCGGGCCGCGACCCGGGCGCACCCGCGGGGTGTGCGCCCTCGCGGCCCGTCGGCGGCGGCGATCACTGAGCTCGCCGCCGCCGCCTTCGAGCGGGATCGGCTCTCTCCCGACCCCGCTCGGCGGCCTCCTTCTGGAGCATGACTGCTTCGCAGAAGGAGACCACAGCCCTCCACTCCTCCTCGCCCGCCAGCATTGCCGCGACCAACGCCGGCGGGGACAAGTCTCGCCCGATCCCGTCGACCAGGACTCGGCGCTCGGCCGCCCAGGCCGGGCAGACCTCCAGCGTGTGCTGGGCCGAGTCCAGGTCGGATGCGCAATGGTGGCATCTCGCCGTCTCTTCACGTTTTATTCGACTCAGATACTCACCGAAGCACCCGTGCCCGGTGAGTATCTGAGTCAACCTGTAGGTGACAGTGCCCCATTTACGGAGCACCCAGGCCTCGAGGTGGGGCAGGATGGCCCCGACGGCGCGCGAACGCGTACCGCCCTGGAGGACCAGCGCGTCGCGCCACTCCCCCAGGACCCGCCGGAAGGCCTCCCGCCTCCGCACTTCGCGTCCCCGCGCGTCCGGGTTCCCCCCTCCCCGGCCGAGATCGTACGCGGCTGCGTACATCTCGGCCAGGATGATGAAGGGGGGGGAACGCGCGAGGACCGTCGCCGCCTCGTACGAGATGGTACGGTAGCCCCGTACGATCCGTATGGCCATGATCCGCTCCAGGCTCCTCAGCAGAGCCCTGGAGCGGGAGGCCCCCGCAAGGTCTCGCGACCAGACGGGGGCCCCGTACAGGGCCACGGACCGCACGACGCCACCGTAGAGGCGGCGAACTCCCTCCCCCGGTCCCCCGAGGTTGGGCAGCAGGCGATGAAGCGCGCCTGCCACCCGTCGCGCTCGGGGGACCATCCGTACGAAGTGCTCCTCGAAGCTCCAGCGGCTGTCCAGGGTGAGGCCGAGGTACTTCATGTACCGCCCCACCGGGACAACCGTGTCACCCACCCGGATCCGCGAGGCCGGTGGTTCCCGACCCCGGGTGAGCCGGTGGAACCACAGCGCCTCACTTTTGTGAGGCGCCACCTCCAGGCCCAGCCCGCGGATCCGTCTGACGACGATTGCCACCCCCAGCTCGGCGAACCTGAGCGTCCGCTCGAAGTCGGGCCCCGTGGCGACCACCAGAGTGTCGTCTGCGTAGCAAACGACACTCACGCCACGGGGCAGACTGCTGCGGAGGACCGGATCGTATGCGAGGTTCCACAGCAGGGGCCCAAGCACGGACCCCTGCGGAACCCCGCACGTCACCTCCTTCCTCTGCTCCGTCCCGTTCCGGTCGACATAGTCCACCCGTCTCTCCTGCAGGTAGGCCCCGATGATCGACCTTAGGTAGGGAGGCACCTCGTGGTATACGAGGGCCTCCCTGATGGCCGGCCAGGGGAGGGTCCCGAAGGCGTTGACGATGTCGAGCGACACCGCCAGCGCGACCCCCCCCGATCGGACTGCCGGTTCCGACAGGGCCCGCACACGACGCACCGCGTCGATTGTGGAGTGCCCCTGCCGGAACCCGAACTGGCAGTCCGATATGTCCGGGCCCACCTGCGACAGGTGGCTGCTGATACGGGCGGAGATAACTCTTTCGAAGAGTTTCCCCGCCTCGTTCAGCAGACATATCGGCCGGAACGACGACGGAGCGTCTCCGGTCCTCCCTTCCTTCCTGATTAGCACCAGTCTCGCCGACTTCCAGTCGAGGGGGAACACCCCGCGGCGGAGGCAGCTGGTGAACAGCTGCCTCGCCTTGTTCCCTAACACTCCCAGAGCGAGCGCCAGGACCCGGCCCGGAACTCCGTCCGGGCCGGGAGCGGCGCTGCGGGAGGCGAGCCGCGCGACGGCTCGCCCGAGCTCGTCCTCCGTCACCTCCAGTTCGTCGGACCACGGAGTGTGGTCTGAGTGAGACGGAGGAACCGAGGGACCGCCCTGGACCCTTGGGAAGAGTGCGTCTACCACTCCGCCCACGACTTCCGGGTCCAGGGATTCCGTCAACGGAGGGACCCACGGGGTCAGCTTGCCCAGTACCATTCTGTACGGGCGTCCCCATGGGTCCCCGTCCAGTCCCTCGACGAGCTCGTTCCAGGACCGCTCGCGAGCCGCAGCGATGGCGACGCATACGGCGTGCGCGGCGGCCCCGTATTCCCGTCTGGCTCTGAGAGCCTCCTCGACTGTGGTTCGCCTTCTCTTCCGGGCTCTCAGGTACCGGCGGCGAGCGACGAAGGCGGCCTTTTGCAGCAGTCAAACACATACGTCGGTTTTTAAGGCTCCTGACATCGCAGGAAGACTCATTCAATTTGGTTATGGCTTTCCACCAAATTTTGAGTCTTTCAGGTCATCCTCAACTCTTACATGCTTTGCTTTCTTACATATACGTGATATTTCTAAACCATTCTCACTCATCTCAAGATAATCTATACTAACCTTTGTCTCATTAGAATTTTTTTATTTTACTTTTATCTGCAATCAGTCATAGACTATGAGCACATCAGATATGTGCATTATGGCACATCAAGTGTGTCTTCCAGCAGAGCCCAATGTGGTTCAGTTAAATCTGATCTAATGTCAGGACAACCCAAGGTCTGGCCGGGATTCTGAGTGTAGGAGCTATCATGATAAGAATCGGGCAGGAAAGTAATGTGCCAAATAATTTTTTCAAAATTGGACCTCAAAGGGCGAATAATGATGACGAGTTTGAAAGGTGTCTCAATGTGTTGCTAATTCTGAATCTTTGGAGAACATTTAAGTTAGAGTAGCTACCATTTCTCTATTGCAGTATTCCATATGTTCAACAGGGTTTTAGAATGCTTTTGTAGATTAGCAGTTTATCCATGGAGATATTTTAGATTTTTTCAACCAACTAGTACATGTTTTTGTATCAAATGTTGGCATGTCCAGTCGGCATCAAATTAAGTACATGCCAAGGTATTGTATGCTGGTAATCTTATTGTAGTGCATTCCTTTCCAGTTTAGATGTCTTTGTGTACTGTTTTATTGATGTGACAACATATTATAATTTGATGGTGCCGGCTGCCGGCACAAAAAATATGCCTCATGCAGCTTTACCTCACTCTGAGACAGATACACTTCAAGCCGCAGGCTCCTATTTGAGTTAGTGATGCCTCCAGGTGGACAGCTGCTATATGGGTGAATATACTGTATTTGTATTTTTTGTGTCCCAGAAGAAAATGTAATCTGCTCCATTCAATATTTATAATTTGTCTACTTGACACTTTTTTTACATTGGTAATAATGGTGGCCAGACGATTTTTCCATTTTTTTGAGTTTTATAAGTGCCAGAGGAAAATGTAGTGCCAGGGGAGTGACACCATTGGCAGAGTAGGGACAAATTAAAGCAGAGATGTGACATACCGTTAATTATTACTATAGAAAAAGGACTAATATTAAATAAAACATATATAAATTATAATATTTGACTATTATACATTTATTATGTATACAAGATTCAGTCGTATCAAATGCATCTTTATTAATAATAATTTTTATAGCTTAAGTTTTATCACCTGTATCAAATAGCATATTTATATTTTGCTTAACATCTCGTCTCTTCTGAGATGAATATCACAGCACATAATACTTTATAATTAAAAACATTCAAAAATTCGAAAACCACGTTTAAGGCACTACAATCTAAAAATAGTTATTAAATGAAACAAAAATATAAACTTCTTTCACAAAAGAAATCAATAGAACTTCAAATGATACACCTATCAGTATCCAGGCTATCTAAACAAATAATGAATAATATCAGTCTATAACTCCACATTCGACAACACGAAAGTTATGATTGTGGAGAGAAAGAGGTCGAAATGTGAGATGATTTTGGATGGCGAGAAATTGGAGCAAGTGAAAGAATTTGTATATTTGGAAATTATGTTTATTAGAGATGGAAAATGTGAGGAAAATATTTAAATGAGAGTGACTGCTGAAAACACCCTTGCAGATCGAATGAAAAATAGCATGATAAGGGAACGATGCAAGTTGAAGGATTATATGGTGACCAAGGTAAAGAGAAGTATATAAGTATGTTAAGATGGTTTGATCATGTTACAAGACTAAATGAAAGCCGACTTACTAAAAGACTATATGAATGCCAATGTGATCAACGGCATCGGGAGACCAAGACGGGGCTACCACGACCAAATAAATGGACCATTTTAAAAAATGCTAAATAGCCGAAAACCGCCGAAAAACCCGAAACCAGGGTAAATACATGATAAGATGTAATACTGTGGATGAGGCGAAAGAAGTGTGTCAGGATCGTAGCTTGCGGAGAGCCAAAGTCTCTGTCTATCCCTATGGGATATAGGCGTGAGTTTATGAATGTACGTATGTATAAATCCACAGCATGTATCAAAAACATTAAAAGAAAAATATACAACAAAATGAACAATTTTCTCGAAACTAACTATTTTTCATTTAAAAATTAAACAATCAAAAAAATACTTTTCAAATACATCAACTGGCTTTGGAAACTTGTAGGATACTCGGTTACCTTTCAAACGTATGTTATGCGCTGGTAACTTGGATAAGATCTGTTCGCATTTTATATCATTGGAGATCTTTAAAAACGTAACCCTGACCTCTCCTTTTTCTTCATCAAAATCTGAAGAACATACATGTTTTTTGTTTGTCTGTATGTTTCTCGTCTTCGTCCATCTATACGTTTTATTATTAATGACAGTCAGCAGAACGACAGACAGCATTATCTACTCTGTACTAATCAGTACTATGTATTAATCAGATGAGTAGATGTCTATGCAAACATTTCGTTTGACACATCTTTCTCAGAATCACTGTATACAATAGCAACATCCAATTTGTTCTTTTTTTTTGTTTTAGGGGTATTTATTATCACCTAGGATGGAGTGAGGATGAAAATTGCTTCAAAAGCAGCTTGCTTACTTTTCTCAAACTTTATACTAGCTGATCTTCTCTCTTCATATTTTGCTGATAGCTCTTTTGTTCTCTTTCAGACATATCAGGTATGTTCATAATATGTCCTCTTCCTTTTCATATTGCTACCTTTCTTTTTTCTTTTAATTTTGCATTCTTATGTCGTCGTTTCTAATTCTTTAATAATTTGCTTTTTTATTTTTTGACGTTTTCTTTCTAGCCTTTCTTCCCTTGTTTGCTTTTATTTAACATTCGCCATGATGTCTAATTATGCCATAGTGTCTAGAACAATTTAAATTAAGTCTTAACACATTAAAAATTTCAAGAAACATAATTTCGTCACTTCTCTGCCGCTCTTGTATTTCCTCTGGTGTGAACTTGGCCAGAGGCGTTACGCCAGAGAAGTGACAAAATTGCACTTATCCTACAAAACTAGCATCACTCGCTTTTATCACCTCAGTTTCACGTAATACATGACATATATGCATATTAAACATTATATTGAGCAAATAAACAATTTCGTAACGATAAAATTAAAAAATATATGCTTACCAAAGGAAATACTCCAACGACTGGCACAAACACGTTCTCCGACAATGAATCGCAAACTGGGGGTAAATTATTAGAATTTTGCCTAACGCCATTAGCTTGCTTTAAACTTCACATTGTTGTAGACGCATAGTTCAGAGTCAAAAGATACCTTGGCGATTTTAAGTCAGAAATTTACGTCTTCGAGTTACGCCAGATGAAGTGACATAATTGTAACATGACGTGAATAAAGGTTATTTTTTTTTATATTTATAAATAAATTTACTGTGTTTTGATAAAATATGTTTTAATGTTTATAAAAGAACATGATCATGTTTAAAATAAAACATATTTTTTTACTTATTTAAAGAATCTTGCCATGAAACCATGATAATCCGATTATGGGAATGCCAGAGGAGTATACATTTACAACAATTTTAAACCATTAATACTATAAATTAAATAATTATCGTGAATATACTTTGTGGCCCAGATAAAAGGACATATTCTTTATTGTCTAAGCATAGAGAAACACTAATATAATAAGTTATACATATTTTTTTTCTAAAGACCATGGAACCCATATACAATAATAAATTACAAGTAATTTTAATTATAATTTGATTACTATTTTCTTTCGACAAATGAAACCATTCCATCAGTATTTATCACGTTTAACTATTGACTAAACCGACTTTAGAGACAACCATTTTTACACTTGATTTTCCGTCCATTTGCTAAGCCCACAGTTTATATGGTTTGAATCTTTTCATAGACTTGCTCTTGCAGTAGCAGAGCCTTTGCTTTTTGTAAGAACCTTGTGGTGCCAGACTTTGAGCTCATAGAAGGGAAACTTGGAATTCTTAACCTGGTACCACCTTTTTGACAAGTATGATGCATCAGGATATGAGAGCTTTGTGATACGTTTAATTAATTTTTGTATAGTATACAAGCTTAGACCTCCCTTAACAAATATTTGTTGGATATTCAAATGTCAGACAAGCAAATACTCTTTGAATTGTAGTGTATATCTTGTTCATAACAGACTTTATTTACTCGTTCTATAGTGGGTGCTGCCAGTATCCAATATGGTGGCTTGGATTTGTTTTACTTTATTCCAGTAGATGCCTAATTAGTTAGGTAGCAAATATTTAAAATCAATATTTGACCAGACAGAATAAATTTGAAAAAAAATCCAAAGAAATCAGCTAATGAGAACTTAATACACTTTAAATGTTTCATAAACAGGCTTTCAAAAAATAAAGTTATTTTTAATTGACATACATACAAAACTTTACGCCAAATCCTTTGTGGGGTAGGCAGAGAGAACAGAGCGCCATAAGGCACCATTCTTACACGCCTCACTCGCTTTGTTGACTTTCATAACTCTTTTCATGCACACGCGTCGATTTTTGAGGCTCCTAACATCACCTTCCTCCAGGACACATTCTATTTGGTCATGGAATGTGTATCTTCCTCGACTCCTACATCCATCCGCTTTTGCATCGTATATCTGCTTAGTCAGTCTTGCATCATCCATTCTTTCTACATGTCCCAACCATCGGAGAATGCCCTTTCTTACTTTTACACCTATTCTCTCTTTCAATCCAACTTCCTTCCTTACAACCTTGTTTTCGACTCAGTCAGCGAGAGTCACTCCGCAGATTTTGCGCAGTGCCCTCATTTCTACCGCGTTTATTCTACTTTCATGCACGCTCTGCCATACCCTAAAGTGACCTAATTTAATAATAAATCTAGTATAGGTAATTATAAATTAGTTTAATAGAAAACAGAATTCTTGTGCCAGAGTATACAATCAGGGTAATGAGTACCCAGTTTTACTTGTCTCGACTTTTTATCAACTGAGTATTTCGCAGAGTATTTTTTTTAAGGGATAGGAGGGCAAACGAGCAAGCGTGTCACCTGATGGTAAGCAACCTGTGCCGCCCATGGACACCAGCAACACAAATAGTGATACCGTTGCGTTACTGACCTTTAAGGGAGTAGGATAGGAAAAGATGGGGAAGGGGGGTGGGCCTTCGGGTACCTCTTTCACCGAACGAAACGCGGCATGAGCCACTTTACGTAGATCTTCTGAAAGGTCGTGGTATTTCACTGGACGAGCAGGCCCATTCATGCAGCGAACTGCTTGACTCTACCACTGTGTAAAATTTAAACTTCATAGACTGCCATTGAAAAGGAAAAATGTTTGGCAATCATTCTTTTGATCGGTGGACAGAGCACCCAACAAGGTATCTACACTTGTTGCTACTTTCTATGTGCACCTACTAGAACTGTGTATAGCGAATAATTGTCTTCAGAAGTGAGTAAAGTCTATGAAGAAAAGAGGAATAGGCAGAAAATGTGCAGAGAGCCTTGTGTTGAATTATACCTAGCATTTATTAAATTTTAAATGTTTAAAAACATACATAAGACGCATAACTTCACCCCTTTTTCTACCTGCTGGTATAGGCAGTGGCTGTTAAACCTCGACTCGTCGTTATGTTTACGTCCTAAATTGAATAGGTGGCCAACCTAATGCCATATCGGGCACAAAATTTTCAGTCATCTTTATCTATCACACATAAGTTTCTTTTAAAGAATGTCGAAAAGTCTTTGGTGTGAGCCAGGATTGAATCCCGCAACCTCTGGATTTAGAAATGGGATACTAGACCACTGCACCACCAAGACTTTGGAATTTTATTATTATTTAAATGTTTATTACTTTTATTTCTGTTCTCTGTTTGTTTAATTTTATCTCATTCATTAGCATGATTTTAACTCTATTAAATGAGATTGTTAAATATTTTCTTTGTGCCCGGTATGGCAATAGGTTCGCCACCTATACCATTTGGGACGTAAACATAACGGCAAGACGAGGCTTAACAGCCGCAGCCTACACCTTCGGGTAACAAAAGGCGTGAAGTTATGTATGTATGTCAAATATTTCCTAAATTAGCAAAAAATACTTTTTCATAAAACTATTGAATATAATCTTAAATAGAAAATGTTCTAAATAAACACAATATAATCCATAAAAAGTTGTTTCAATGTTACAAATGTGATTCGCGAAAATCTAAGAAATGAATATAATACTTTTCTTATATATGCACCGCACATGTGAACTGAGTAATTTAGCAGAGTATGGAGTATCCACCAAGTACTCGCCCCGTCTCTATGTGTATAAGTAATACAATTGGATACACGAGGAGTATTATCAATTGACAATGAATTAAGGTTCCTGATCACACCAGATCACAGAATTTCAGACAGATTTAATGAATTTTGTAGTCATCATTATATTCCTGCAAGATCTGCAACTGAGCTAGCCTGCATAAGACGAGGGATGAAATAGGGCATACCATTGCTCTACTTTACAGTGCATCAATTATCAATCACTCAAAATATTTTGAAAATGGATTTTAAACTTATTGAAATTATTTTGCTTTTATGTACATTTAAATAATTCGATATTTAAATTGTACAAAGATAATCAAAACAAAGCTAAAAAATATGTCTAAACTACACTCACATGTTAAGGAATCCATTAATCTGATATTTAGACTAAGCAAACACGAGTAAATACGAGTCTGATCCACGATAAAAACGTAGTGCCATTGCTGTTCATGTGACATACAGAAAAAAACATGGGAATAGAGATGTTTAACATTCTACACAAGAATAAAAAAGAGTACATTTAAAGAGGAGGCAAACATCATTGCGAAAATATTCAAATAATCAAGAGCACCTATAGTTTAACAGATTTAACTCAATAATCCGCAGATACATTTCCAGAAAATTATGTATAAATCCAATACAACAATCAATAAATAGCCACTTGCTATTTATGACGTCATTACATTGACAGTCTGTACAGTACATACACTACGGTACCTACATAAACAATATCAGACAATTTCAAAATCAACATTATCAATTACAAATTTAAAATAATAAAGGTATGTTAATATCATTACTTACCGGAGTAAACTTTAAAAAACAAATTCTCCAAGTTCAATAGTATTGATAAGAGCGATCCATTGACTGACATCGAAACTGCGAAACCTAAATAACATGGCGGCATTTCTTCGCAGCCGGTATAAGCACAACAGCACTATTTTTTGGCGTTTTACACATATTCCTGCGACTTATAACATCAAACACTTTTCAAGTTATAACCACTTTTTAGTCCAAAAACAAAATATGTAAGTTTATATCACTCACTAAAAGCAAAATGACGTAACATACTCAACCTTCGCGAGCGTAAAGTAGGTTTAGGTAATAAAAGAAATCTAGTTTTAACAATTGCTATTTTCACATTACTGTTATCATTAAACGATCACTATTTTTGAAAAACTCTTTTCATTACAAACAGACCTTGTATAGTTGGCAAAATAAATCCGACGCTAAAATAAATATTACGACCTAACAAACGTGACACGCAGTCAGTGAAGCAACATATAGTATTCTTTTTTTAATAATTTCTTTGAACCAATGTAACAAAGCAATTTAAGTCTTATTCTCTCAATTCGTACGAATCTAATCAGAATAATAAAGATATGTTTTATTTTTAGTTTCCATCTGTTTATAATATTTTTATGTAACTCTAATATCATTTATAATAATTAACAATTTCCTCATAGGGATGGCGATCTGAGATCGATTAATCGAAGAATCGATTTTTCGAGCAGAAAATATCGATTTTTTAAATCGATATGAAGTACTGTGTCGATTCACTGAATCGATATATCACCCTTGAAAATCGACGTTCGATTTTTTCTGTTTTGGTATAAACCATACAATTATTTGCATTTAGTTGAATGTGCCTGAATTATAAGAGTGCTGCCGGTTAAAGAGTTAACTACTCATAAACTCGCGAGATGGCTGTATGTTTAGTATCCTTTACTCGCCTCTCTTTAATAAAAAAGTTACGTTTGTAGTCTTTGACTTTATGTATTTATAAAATAAACACTTCAATTTTGGATATTACACGACAATCACTTCCACAAAATAATAGTGAGGAAGTCGACGCAATAGAAAGCGCTGATAAGGATATGAAAAACGGAATATGGGATTTTCATAAGTTGCTTGTGAAAAAGCAACTCTCTTTATGCAATGCACTTGCACAGGAAAATCAAGGCTTAAATGAAGAATTCAAACATTATTTATCGCAGGCAGTTGTGCACCTGAAGTATGATCCTGTACTTTACTGGCAAGAACAAAAGAGCTCCATTTATCATCACGTTCACCCAATCGCCATGATGTATATGAGTATCGTTGGATCATCCGTTCCTTGTGAGCGCCTGTTTTCAATTGCTGGAAACATCGCAAGTGATGAGCGTAACCGCTTGGATCCCAAAAGGCTTGACAGACTGTTGTTTTTAAAAAGTTTAGATATTGAGCATTGGGAACTATAGTTCCCAGTTATAATTCCCAATGCTTAATATTTAAACTTTTAACTCTTACCTTATTTTTTACTTTTTTGCAATCAATAAAAACATTCAGTATATAAATACTTATTTTTTTTTTATAGTTGATCTTATAGTTTGATACGGTAATAAAAATAATTGTTATTTTTGAATTCCCTGATTTTATTGATAAGATATCGTTAATTGCAATATTAATCTTGTTTTTAGTAAAATTGATACAAATTTACATTGTAAACGCAAACTTGAAAAAAAGATCGATTTTTTAAGAATCGATTTTGTAGGCCTCGATTTTTTCGTGAATCGATTCATTAGACTACGATTCGAATCGATTTAAAAATCGATCTTTTTCGTAAAGAATCGCCATCCCTATTTCCTCATTTTTTTCTTATTTTCTATTTGTTTTCTGAAGTGATCCACTTCCTATCAAATCAATATCCACCTAAATATGTATTTACGTTATTTCACTAATAATTGGTGGCATTTATTCTGAATTATTTGATAAAAAGATTATTAAGGTATTAAAAGTCATTGTAGGGAGAGAAGTTAATGTTCTTGATTTATAGGAAGAGTAAAGAAAAATATCTCAGTCAATCATATATCTTAAATGGCGTTTAAAAGCAGGGATCGCAGTTAATCGACTTTTCTAATTGGAAACTGATTGGGCATATACTATTTCCACTACTGGTCATTTTTGTTGTCTAAAAAATAAGTAATAAAATGCAGGTAAAATAAAAGGACTATGCGGATGCAATCAAGGATGTGATTTAATGTCTAGCTGAAAGTATGGGAGGAAACATCACAGCATTTCACTAAAATTCTTCTTGACCAGTATATTATACTTACTCACTCCTAAAGTTAAACTAATGTTACACATGCTCATTATTAGCATGAGAGCATAATGCTAGTTTCGAGCATGCTCTCGATACTAGCATGTGTGTACAGACCTTGCTAGTAATGAGCATGCTAGTTTCGAGCATGCTCGCAAATCGACAGCCCGCGCCACAGAAAGCATGGTTATTAATGCTTTCTGTGGCGCGGGTGGAAGGGGGGTGATTTTAGCGCGAGTGAACAGGTTTGCTATGCAGTATGCTAGTAATATGTTTGAAACTAGCATGCTCATTGGTAGCACGTGTGAACAGTTCATGAGCATGCTCATAATGAGCATACTCTTTATTAGCATGTGTAACAGTATCTTTATCATTGACTGCAAGCATATTTATAAGCCAACTAGGGAAAGTGTGTAAAATTAGTAGCATAAATATATGTAGTATTAGCTATAGGTTCACAAGTCTTTTTTGGGAATGGGTGTACAGTTTTACACCGCTACCATACACTCGACGAATAGTTCGACGAATAGCGAGGGAAAGAGGAAGGAACCTAGTGTGGACACGATATTCGTCATGCCGCGAATCATTCCGGCAATGTGAACGCGAGTGGCTGACCACATTATTCGCGCGATTGCAGCGCAGTCGACTAGGGCTGTTTAAAATATCGGATTTTCGACATCGATATTTTTAAATATATCAATCTATAAATAATATCTTACTACGGTTATTACGACGGCGCATTGGTAAAACTACCAACTGTGGAATCGAGATTGGTGGGTTCGATCACCACTCGAGTATAAATATTTATCCTCGTCTGGGTAGAATCTAGGAGAATAACTAACCCTATTTTGGATGATATACCCTATTTGATTTCTAATGACGTAATATTATTTTTCAAGTTACCCTCAACAAGCCCTATTATTTGATAGCCATACTGTAGAAATGCTTTAAAAATATCTGCTCCGACATATTATATAAAAAGTTATGTCATATTATTTTTCGAGTTACAATAAGCCTTTCATTTAAATCCATTTTGCATTGGAAATATCTCCGGATGACAGGTAGTGGTTCTTCACTGGTCGAGCCAGCCCATTCATCCAGCGAAATGCGTGGCTCTATCACTAATAATATTATCACCCAAACTCAGCGTGTATACAATATTTCAGCTTAATCTTTTGAAGATATCTTCTTCAAAATTAAGTTCTAAGATTCCAGAACATACACACTTACGGACATACAATGCAAAATAAAAATCACTGAGGCTGTTAACTTTGTAATCAATTATGAGTTGTATAGTATCACCACATGTTCCTAGATTTTTATGTACTTTTTCGATACATCAAAGCCCAAAATTGATATATTTAAAAATATCGATGTGTCGACTAACTGATATTTTGAAAAATATCGACAGCCGTAATATCCAAGTTCGGCGCGTCGCGAATATTTGTGCGAGTAGAACAGTGTGTGGACAGAAATGACAACATCGCGGCAACGCGAACGCGAACGGCGAATAGCTGTGTGTGGTACCGCTGATAAAATAGGAAGCCTGCGCATATACTGGATTATTATATATATATAGGCGGGCTGTGAAGGGTCGTCTCATTGGTGGTGCATACTACACTGAGTACACCATCAACGACTTCATGACTGACAAGTCGGAGTGGGACCGTCAAATTGCTTGCTCAACGCGGATTTTGTATTTTGTGTATTGGAATTTGTTCACTTTTTTGGAGTGGAGGCATTCTGTAATAATTTCTGATAGCTTTTTAATTTTAAAGTTGCCTTGATATTGTGTTCAATATGTGATACTTAAATTTTATTATTCGCCACAATTGTTGCACAACGTTACCATTCTAATTAAAAGATGTCGCGTCAGTTGTGGTCGACTACTATGATCGTATAGAATTTGTTAGTTAACATGTAGGACGTTGATTTTAATTTGGTTGGATCTTAATTGTGACTGTCGAGTATTCTGGTTGCTACACCTTTTATTCACTAACCTACTGCTTTGTTTTCAGTAGTTTTAATAATATTGTTATTTATTTCAAATGGTTTAAGAGTATTTGGCACAAGAGTTTCTTGCCTGATTCTTCTCATGATAGCCCCTACACTCGGAATCGGGCCGCTCGTGGCGATTGCGTCCGTGTCTTTTTTTGTTCCACGTAGGCACTTTCCACAAGCGCTCGTGTTTGTATTTAATTTTTAATAATATGATAACTGTACTTGTTGACTATTTTTAAGTGTCTGTAAAGACCTATAAAAATAAAGTTATTTTGACTTTGACTACAATTGGTGTGACGCATAAAATACTTAAAACTAAAAGTGAAATAGTCAAACATACATATAGTCAATTTATAATATAATAGACACGTAATAATATTTAACTAACTTTTTCTTTATTTTTTTTTACTTATGGTCTTTAAATAAACCAGTGAAAATCTACCAGTGTAATAAAATTTTTGATCGCTTTGGAACAAATGAGTTGGTAGCCCTATACAAAGCTCGGATTTGTTGTAATGTGCCAGCGTTCATAATCGTTGTCATGGTTTCTGTGTCATTTACATAAATAGAATTTATTAAATAGAACCATTTTTTCATAATCTAGATTTTTTAAATTAATCATTGCAAAATATATATTCCATCTTTTTTCTACAATGGAACTTCCCTGGCACATACCATTGGAGGGGACTCACTTCAGAAAAGAAAGTAGATCTATAACTGTTGCACCGACCCTGTTTGAACATTATTTCAATTTAAATATTCATGAAAATCCTTACGAAGAACTTCAAACAGGTATAATGTGTGAAATTGGAGTGTGTAATAAAGAACCTAGCACTATACAAAAATTAATTGGTGCTGGTATGACTATAGCTAGATTAAACCTCCGCGACTTAGAGCCTGACGCTTGTGCACAACTAATTCAAAGTGTTAGACAAGCTGTATATAACTACAGCGCTGAATTACAGTATGTTTACCCACTTGCTGTCATTGTAGACGTTAGAGGTCCTGATATTATTACAGGAGACATAAAAAATGGACCAAATACAACTATTGACCTCATTCAGTTTGGTAGTATTCGCTTGACGACAGATAGAAGTTGGCGAGAATGTGGGACTGCGGATTGCCTGTATATCAATTATGACCATTTATCAGATCTTAATACTGATGATCTAATTTTCATTGATAGTTTGACGCCTGGGAAAATTAAACTTGTTGTGTCTGAGGTCGGAGATGATTCAGTTGAATGTATGATAGCGAGCGGCGGTACTATTGGTGCTAAAATGACTGTTCGTGTATCTCAAAAACTACGAGAAGCTACAAGCAAAGGCAAGAGTGGTAGTAATGAATCAATGAATTGCAGTGATACCTCAGAAGAACTCTTTGAAAATATGGAACAACAAATAGCTTGGGCAATTGGATCTGACGTCGATGGTGTTTTTGTTCCCAATACTCAAAATGCACGTGATATTAAAGTCGTAAAAGAAGTCCTATCAGAAAAAGGAAAACATATTTTAGTAATCGCGTGTATCGATTCATTAATGGGTTTCGATAACTTAGATGAAATTTTAACTGAAGCAGACGGTGTTTATGTAGACCGGTGTATTTTAAGTACAGATTTACCAGTAGAGAAAATATTTATGGCCATGAAAGTAATTATATCAAAATGCTCTAAGGTTGGAAAACCATGTATATGTAAATGCGTTCTTAATGAGCAAATACCTACACTTTGCGTTTCAGATATTGCAAATGTAGTACTCGATGGAGTAGATGTAATATCTTTGGAATTGCATTATGATACACCATTGCAAAAGATATCCCCCAAAAATGACTCTGTGAAAATGGCCGAGCAATGCATTGCAGCCACTGCAGTAATTTGTAGGCATGCAGAACGTATACACTGGCAGCCATTTGTTTACGGCGATTTGTCTTCGATGCAATCTCCTTTGGGAGACCCTACTAAAGCTGTGTGCGTAAGTGCAGCTGAATTGGCTATGCGATCTCGAGCAGTCGTTATAATATGTTTAACGAATTCTGGCCGTACAGCTAAGTTGTTATCACATGTTAAGCCACTTTGTCCCATAGTAGCTGTCACACGTGCTTGTCATACCGCCAGGCAATTGCGGTTTTGGAGAGGTGTACGTGCAATGCATTACTTTGAACCTTCAAAAGGAGATTGGTTGGTCGAAGTAGGCGCACGAGTCCATGCTGGGCTTGATTATTGCAAAGCAAAACGTATATTAAAAGCTGGTGATGCATACGTCTTGGTAACGTGTTCTCGGCGTGGAGTTGGATATTGTGATACTGTTCGGCTATTGTTTGCAAGCATCCGTAACACAATTAATTTGGAATAAAGCACATGATTTTTAGATTATATTATTATTAATAGATTTATGTATTTAAGTTATATGCATGCAGCTTTTGTCTTTAAAGACTAGAGATAAATAGCTATTTTAATTGTATCCACAACATAACATAACTTCACGCCTTTGTTACCCGAAGGTGTAGGCAGCGACTGTTAAGCCTCGTCTCGCCATCGTCTCGTCACTAGGGGTGATGATGATCGGGTTGTTGGTTTGCCCCTATTTTCCATAATAATTCAAATTCTACATTTACTGTATTTAATATAATTTGTATGCAATAAATATGTTGTTAGCTTTAATATTATGGTAAATTTTGACGTGTTCAACGTCTTATAATTCGATGGGGCCCGCTACACGCACGAAAAAATAATACTCATGCGGCGTTACATCGCTCTGAGGCGTTTCATTTAGAAATGCCTGTAATTTAATTAAAATTCTCTTTTTGGTATAAGTCGCAATTTCATTAAAATTTTCTTTTAAAAAATGAAACCATTCTATCAGTATTTTCTTATGACGTTGTCACGTTCAACTATCCGAACTAAGCTGACTTACAGACATTTTTTGTAAATAAAGGCCCACGGAGAGAGTTTCTCGTACGTGTCGGTACGTGAAACTATACGCTACTATCACAAGCAATAATCGCCATAACACAATCGTTTAAGAATGTTTACATACTGGCAAGAAATAAAATCTCGCCTTCGATTATGTCATACGAGATTCGCATGACTTATCGCCAGGGGATAATTGCCTATGTTTGTTTACACGACGAAAATATTGTAAGCAGATTCTTGCTTGCGAGAATGTCAACTAGTATAAACACGATCCCGTCTGACATATTTTCAAGTTCATTCGAGTATCGTACAAATCGGTTTGTATCGTTTTCAGTGCGAGATTTGCCATTCGAGTTTAGTGATTAAATTCTGTTTACACGAACACAATAATATTCCATTGCGTGGCAATCGTCGCCCAAAGTAACGAGCGAGAAGAGTGAATGTTTAGACGAAAAAAATGTTTTATATTCTTTCGATAATCGTATCATCGAGACAAGAAACTCTCTCCGTCTAAATGGGCCTTTAATAAATACGTACATGCGATACAGACACAGTTGAAACTTTTATCCATGCACTAAATCAATATAGCATAGGCATAGTTAGAATCATTACAGGTGCTATTTATTCTAACCAAATTCTTCTGTTTGTACGTCATTGAAAGTGGCAAAGTAGTATTAGTTAGGCTACGAGAACAAAAAAGAAAAAGTGAAATGAGAATTTTGGCGGGAAAGTGAAAGAGTTGCCCCATCCAGCCCGATCTGTACCAGATTAACAGTTTTCTATTTTGTTCCCGATTTTTCAAAACTGGATTTTATACCGTTATTGTTGAATAAAATTATTGCCATTTTATTAAACAAGCGTTCATTTATACGTACAGGATTGAAAATGAAACATAACATAACTTCACATCTTTTCTACCTGAAGGTTTAGGCAGCGGCCGTTATGCCTCATCCGAAATGGATTAGTGTAAAAAAGAGCAGTGTTACCAACCCTACTGTTGTAACAGTAGATTTACAGTAGCAGTAGTTGTTTTTCCATTTATGTCCCTGTTGTTTTGTTATATCCTTAATTTTACCGCTATTCAATTAATGTACAGAGCCACCTATCAGCTCATTTTAGTTTATTATTTCTAAGTAATAAAACATTATGTCACTAGAAATTAACGGGAAAAGACCATATGCTAGTGATAACTACACGTTGAAACTCTAATCTATTACATGTGGTGTAGGAGTAATAACAGCTTTGAATTTATCAAACATATATGATGGTGTAAAATTTTTTATAAAAAAAAATTTGCGTGGAGTCCCGCCGCGCTACAGAAGTGGAACTTAGTAACATGTATTCACAATAGCTTTCTTTATTTTTATAGGTCTTCACCGACACTTAAAAATAGTCAATAAATAATTAACAATATAGATTTATAATATACTGCTAATGGTGGTCTGGTGGTACATACACATACATAACTTCACGCCAAATCCCTTGCGGGGTAGGCAGAGAGAACAGAGCGCCATAGGGCACGATTCTTTCACACCTCACTCGCTTCGTTGACTTTCATAACTCTTTTCATGCACGCGCGTCGGTTTTTGAGGCTCTTAACATCACCTTCCTCCAGAACACGTTCTATTTGGTCTTGGAATGTGTGTCTTGGCCGTCCTCGACTCCTACATCCGTCCGCTTTTGCATTGTATATCTGCTTAGTCAGTCTTGCGTCAACCATTCTTTCTACATGTCCGAACCATCGGAGCATGCCCTTTCTTACTTTTACACCGACACTCTCTTTCAAACCAACTTCCTTCCTTACAACCTTGTTTTCTACGCGGTCAGCGAGAGTCACTCCGCAGATTTTGCGTAGAGCCCTCATTTCTACCGCGTTTATTCTACTTTCATGCACACTCTGCCATACCCAGCTCTCGCTTCCATAAGTTAGTGTTGGGATCAGGACTGCATTGTGGATTGCTAACTGGGCCTTTCTGCTAATATTTTTTGCGCCCAGGAATCTGCCCAACACTCCGTTTACGCTATTTCCTATCGCCACTCGTATTTCTACATCGTGGTCTGGTGGTGCGTTGGTAAAACTACCGAATGTAGAATCGAGATTGGCTGGTTCGATCCCCACCCAAGTATAAATATTTATCTGGGTCTAGGTAGAATTTGGCTGGAGGCTGCGCCTCACAAAAGTGAGGCTCTGTGGTTCCACCGCCTCACTCGGCGCTGGGAACCACCAGCCGCGCGGATCCAGGTGGGTGACACGGCTGTCCCGGTGGCGAGGTAATTGAAGTACCTCGGCCTCATCCTGAACAGCCTCTGGAGCTTCGAGGAGTACTATGTGAGGATGGTCCCCCGAGTAGGACGGGTGGCAGGCGCGTTACACCGCCTCCCCCGAGATTCGCCGCCTCTACGGTGGTGTCGCGCGATCCGTGGCCCGGTACGGGGCTCCCGCAGTGGCTGTTACACCTCGACTCGCTGTTTTTTTACGTTCCGATTGGAATAGGTGGTGAACCTATTAATACCGATGGCTGAAAACTTTGCACCCTGTGTAGGACACACAGGGTGCAAAGTTTTCAGCCATCGGTATTTATTACACTTAGCCTTCAAACATAATTTCGAAAAGTCATTTGTGTTAGCTAGGATACGAACCCACAACTTTTGATTTAGGAGGGGGGTGCTCGATCACTGGACCGCCGAGACTACCGAGATGACTACTATCTACTTCAAAATTGAGTTCTAATATTCACCCGAACTTACATATGTCGGCGCAGGACGCCATCTAGCGGTATATGATGTCAACTATATATAATAACTAGTTGACCCGGCGAACTTCGTTCCGCATTAAAAGAAATAAATTAGTAATATTTGTATCTTAAAAAGTTCAATTTCTGCTATTTATCAGCACGCGTTATGGCGCGCAAACGCAACTGCTATGTACCGCTATGTTAATACTGTAATATCTTCGTAAATATTAGTTCAAATTACATGCTGTAAACGGCTATATTGATCTATATTAAAAGCACGATCTACTTAAGATAGTTAACTGGATGAAAATGAATGCTGTAATGTTTAAAATTGCTTCGTAAATAAGCCACTATTTCTGGTAAAAAATAAAAATGGTCATTGTGGGTTATCCCTAAGAGGTAGACATATGCTCTTGCGGATTTTTTTGTAGACCTTTTAGAGGTGTATAATAATGTAGTACATTGTTTTCATTTATCACTTAGGGTTCAGGCAGCGTTTTCGATTAAAGTTTTAAATCTTGAAAATTATCACTTTTTATTTCTACACTATACATGAATTATATATGAAAACCACCCCGTTGACACCTTCTAATTATTAAAAAAAATCGCATCAAAATCCGTTGCGTAGTTTTAAACATATGCGCATATAAGGGGAAAGACAGCAGAAAGTGACTTTGTTTTATACTATGTAATGATAATTGATAACCCTATAAAACTTTACTAGGTAAACTGATTTAATTATGATTACATGTTATTATTAGTCTCGGTGGCGCAGTGGTCGAGCACACAGCTTCTGATCCAGAGGTCCGGGTTCGATTCCAGACTTTGGATCACACCAATGACGTTTCGAAATTGTTTTCGGAAGTTATGTGTAATAAATATCGATGACTGAAAAACTTGTGCCCGGTATGGCAATAGGTTCGCCACCTATTCCATTTGGGACGTAAACATAACGGCGAGACGAGGCTTAACAGCCGCTGCCTACACCTTCGGGTAACAAAAGGCGTGAAGTTATGTTATATTATTTATGTCTATATATTACTGAAATATATTTATTACTTAGATAAGTAAAATACACGAAATTTATAATTATGTGATTAATTAAGCAATTCATTATATTTAATAACTGTTTTGGTGATATTTCCTTTTATTGTTTAAATGTTTAAATCCATACTGATGCTGCATGAATATTCGTAATATTTATTTTCATGATTAATATCTTAATATTAGATAGTATCAACTCGTTCTATGTAATATTAGTTATTTATGAGAACTTAATTTTAAAACATGTAGCGTGTAACTAGTAGCGCCATCTGCCGAAAGATAGTGAAGTTATTGATTATTAAAATAATTAATTTATATATTTACAAACTATTTCGTACTTAAACTGGTCAAGATATTACTAAAATCTATTATTTAGTTAAGTAAAATGCGCGAAATTTATAATTATGTGATTTAACAATTCATGATTCGTAACTGTTTTGGTGATATTGCCTTCTATTCTTTAAATCAATACTAATGCTGCATGAATATTCATAATAATTATTTTCATAATTAATATCTTAATACTAGATAGTACCAACTCGTTCTATGTAATAATTAAAACATATGAGAACTAAATTTTAAAACTTCCTAGTAGCCGCCGGAAGATAATGAATTTGGATTGTTAAAAAAAGTAATTTATAGATTTACAAATTATTTCGCACTAAAACTGGTGTCATAATTATCTAAAATTGTTATTTTGAATGTTAATTATCCTATTTTTCAATTATAATTACTGCAGTAGGTTCACTTGTTGTGCAAAAAGATGTTGTTCATCATTATTGTTATATCAATTATGACCAGCTAGTACCACTATCCGCTACTAGATGTCTGTACGGGTAGTTTAAAAAGTCGCTATGTCTTTTCGTCCTTGATTTATATGGATCTTGGCTTTTTAGTAACCAGTATATTATTATATTAATATATTAATTAATATTAATAGTGGCCGCAAGGGGGCGTTAAAAGCGTTAAATGCTCTTGCACGAGACATTAGAAGTTCCACTTCAAAAAAATTACAACATCTCTTGTCTCTCTCGTCGTTTATTTTAGAAGGATTTTTATTCCATATGTTGTGATTGTAAAATAATTGGTTATTGTTATTGACATTGGTTACTGTTTTAAATAAAATATATGAGAAAAGTTTGAAATTGCCTTTTTTACCCATGTGTTTTCTACTGTTTTTTTTAAAATTACGGAACCATTGTTTTTGGGTTTGTTAGGGTTGGCAACACAGAAAACGAGTGGATTAAAATTCCACTGCCGTAAAATAAATTATTAAAAAAGTGGATTAAAATGTATTGTATTTGAGACTTAATTAAAAAATGAAAACTGAAAACTCAACGTGCACGTTGTGCTGTGTTTATTCTCCGGCCGGTTTGTAGTAACTTAATATTGCGATGAAGTTTTCATTCTACTAACAAAAACAAATGTTTAAACGTGTGTGATGACTGTTAAATGTTTTGAATTAATTTGAATCTAAATAGTAAAAAAATAGCGAAGAAATTAATTTGATATAAGTTTTGGCACAATAAATATCATGGAATTGGAAATGACTTTGAAAGAGGCCTGTAATGGTCTTAAAGCAACTCGTATTACAGAACGGAAGAAAAGTGCCGAAATAATAAAAGAATTTCTCACGAGAAATTCAGTGCCTTCTTTATTAACTGGTAATACATTCAAAAAGAAGGGCTATTCTTGGAATCATCTTTTTGATGATTTAAATGAATTTATTATTAAGGTAACCAGGTCCTTATCACAATTACGCTTTATCTATCTTAACTTGATACATAGTTGGTATATACCTAAAAATACTGTTTTTTTACTTTCTTGAAAATACTGAACACATTAAGATATGTTACATGCATATCTATTGTATTTAGGATTTGGAAGTAGAGAAAAGTAGTTTATGTGTAGATTTTATAAGTATGTAAGAACTAAATTGATAGCCAACTAAAGTTAAAAATCTAATATATATTTTGTTTAATTTATTAATTGAAGTATAAATGTAAAATTTTTAGGAAACTGAAAAATATGAATCTTCGAAAAGTTTTGATGGTGTTACGAGGCCATTGTGTGCAAGCTTGTTAAATTTATGTGTATCTGGGTCCATCAAAGGTGAAGTATAATTTTCTTAAAGTATTAGTTACTGTTTGGTCATTAAATAGATATTAATATAATGCCCAACAGAATAAATTTTAGTGTCTGAGGAGACTATTAACATAATTGGGAACTAGTGTCCCTTTAGTTAGTAATATACCTGTGATATATATCAAGTGCTGACTAATTTGTATTTACTAATGTAATAGGTTAGAACAGTAGGACATTGATTTTCTATTTATTATAAAAGTATTTATTATAATTTAGTTCTCGGTGATCTGATGGTCGAGAACCACGGTTCTGAATTCAGAGGTCACGGGTTTGAATCCTCACACTGGCTCACATCAATGACTTTTTGAAATTAATTTCTTAAGTTATGTGTGACAAATATTGATGATTAGAAACTTTGCCCGGTATGGAAATAGGTTCCCCATCTATTCCATTCGGGTTGTAAACATAACGGCGAGGCGAGGCTGAACAGCCGTTGGCTACACCTTCCGATAGAAAAGTAAAGTTATGTTATGTTATAAAAGTGCATATGTATATAAATTCTAATTTTCTGATAAGAGACACAATAATTTGAAACTAGATCATCTATGAATGTTATTTGCATATGCAGGTAGAGCATATATCAAATGTGAGAAAATAATGGAAATGTGTATATTTGTGCTGAGTGACAAACGGTTGTCTGGCGCTGTTGGTGATGGATATTTGCACTTGTTATTTAAACATGTTCTCCCATGTCAATATTATGTAGGCTTCATTAGTCCAACCACATGGAAACGTAAGTACTATTTAATGAGAACTAACTTTTAGTAATTGAATATTTCTTAAATTAACACCCGAATACTGAACCGCCACTCAAATCTGACAGTCAATAAAGTGCTACTTACTGCTCAAATTTGATGTATTCTGTCTAATGTGACAGCTACTTAAACGCTTAAGTAGCTCTTATATATTTGAGTGGCAGTTCAGTATTTGGGCTTAAATCAGATATGGCTTTAATAACAGTCTGATGGCACATCACTTATGATCTGAAGTTTTAATTTTGATTTCAATCTTACTAAAGACTTTATGGTTACTGACCTAAAGCGGAACGCTATGACTGTTAAATTATTGCTCAATAGTTAGTTTGGCAATATTGTGTATAAATACACCTTTGAATACCAAGAGTGTGGTAAAGAATTTAAATATTTATTTAAAATGTCTAACATGGGGACATACACCAATAATAATTCCCAATTAATATCAAGTTATCTCAAATTGACCATTTAACTAGTCCACAAATAATCTAATAGTCATCTAATTTAACAGTGGTAGAGCCAAGCAGTTCGCTGCATGAATGGGCCGGCTCGACCGGTGAAATACCACGACCTCTCAGAAGATCGACTCATGCCGCGTTTCGTTCGGTGAGAGAGGTACCCGGAGGTCCAACCTTGCCCATCCTTTCCTTTCCCCTATCCCTTAAAGGTCGGTAACGCAACAGTAACACTAATGTGGGGCGGCGCTGGTTGCTTACCATCAGATGACACCTCCTGATCGTTTGCCCTCCTATCCCATAAAAAAAAAAGGTGCATCGTTTTAATTTTGTTGTATGGGAATCAATATGATCAGGAATAGCCTAGTAAAATGTTGTTATTTTTTTCAGATTTATTAGACTTGTCTTTAGATACTTGTTTTTCAAATCAATCCCAATTAGACAATTTTACTAAGCTAAGATTAATACTACTTATTCTAAAAAATGGTACAGAGAATTGCCAGTTTGTTGGGTCTGTGATAGAGAAATTGCATTTATTTGAAAAATATTTTTTGAAAATTGCCAATGACAAAAAAGTACAAGATGTAATTACAGAAATAATTATATTACTTTTGGAGACGGTAATAATATTGTTGTTATCTAGTGTTTTTTATAATTTTACTCTTATAATAAATCAGTTAAATATATACTTATTTTATTTTAGCTGTCTGCCGAATATCGTTTGACAATGTGTGCATTTATTGAAAATTTGTTGCCAATGATATTAAAATTTTATGATCAAAATAAGGAACAAAAGAAAAAGGTACATAATTATTTTATAAAACATAATTAATCTATGTATAATGTACTTAATATAAATATATATATATATATATATTGTTTCAATGACTTTATTGGCCAGTCAAATATTCTCGCCAAATCCCTTGTGGGGTAAGCAGAGAGAACAGAGCGCCATAAGGCACCATTCTTACACGCCTCACTCGCTTCTTGATTTTCATAACTCTTCATGCACGCGCGTCGGTTTTTGAGGCTCCTAACATCACTGTCCTCCAGAACACGTTCTATTTGGTCATGGAATACGTGTCTTGGCCGTCCTCGACTCCTACATCCATCCGCTTTTGCATTGTATATCTGCTTAGTCAGTCTTGCATCATCCATTCTTTCTACATGTCCGAAAATCGGAGCATGCCCTTTCTTACTTTTACACCGACACAATCTTTCAAACCAATTTCCTTCCTTACAACCTTGTTTTCTACGCGGTCAGCGAGAGTCACTCCGCAGTTTTATTTTACTTTCATGCACATTTACATTTCATCACTTTGCCATACCCAGCTCTCGCTTCCATAAGTTAGCGTTGGTTTTCTGCTAATGTTTTTTGCGCCCAGGAATCTGCCCAACGCTCCATTTACACTATTGCCTATCGCCACTCGTCTTTCTACATCCGCGGTGTACCTTCCATCCCTGCTAAAAGCGCATCCAAAATATACAATTTCATTCACCTGTTCCAGCACTACATCATCAACCGTTGTCCTTGCATCCGTTCTGGATTCCTCCCTTTCAAACACCATAACTTTCGTTTTCGTCGCATTCAACTGCAAGCCTTTAATCATGCAATAATCTTTCATAGTAGTGACTAGTATTTGCAGGTCCGACGGCAATTCGGCTAGAAGCACGGCGTCATCTGCGTAAAGCAGGCGGCTCACAGCTAGGTCACCCATTCGCATCCCTACATCCATCGATCGCACTCTCTGGAGACAACTGTCCAGGTACAAGATGGACAGTCGAGCGGACAGCACGCAACCCTGTCTGACGCCGATATTGACGTCAAACCAGGGGGACAAGCCGCCGTCAACACGCACACACGCTGTGCAGCCCTCATAGGTGGACTGCACAGCGCGCAGCAGTGCTCCGCTCACCCCGTATCCCGGGAGTATGTCTCACAGATCCTTTCGTAACACTCTGTCAAACGCTTTTTCCAGATCCACAAAACCGCAGAAAACCTTCCGGTTAGCAGCTAGTTGTTTAGAACCACGATGTTGCGGAGAGAAAAAATCTGATCCATGCACCCTCGTCCGCTTCTAAAACCACCATGAGCCTCCCACAACACTCCATCAGATATAATGTACTAAAGAAAAAATGATAATACATTATTATACACCTTTTAAAGGTCTACAAAAAAGTCTGCGATGGCATATGTCTATCTCTTAGGGATAACCCACAATTATAACTTTAATTTCTTACCTATTTACGTAAAATAATGGCTTATTTACGAAGCGATTTTAAACATTAGAGCATTAATTTTCATCCAGTTAAATCTTAAATAGATTGCAGTGCTTTTAATATAGATCAATATGGCCCTGTACAGCATGTAATTTAAACGAATATTTACGAAGATATTACAGTGTTAACATAGCGGGACATAGCAGTTGCGTCGCACGTTAGTACCAGCCAAGACGCGTGCCGATAAATTGCACAAATTGAACTTTTTAATATCCAAATTTTATTCATTTATTACTTTTGATGCGAAACAAAGTTCGTCGGGTCAGCTAGTTGGATAATTAGTTCAAGCAGTGCAGCAAGTACCCGCAGCTTCATCGCCCTTGCAAAGTCACTTGCCGTCATCAACGTAAAAACTTTTATCTCTATTTTTTATAATCCTGGCACTCTTACGGAATTCCACATCCAACCCCTTCCATGTCCCATTAAAAGAGCCGGCAACGTAACTGTAACACTTTCCGTGTTCAGGTATCCATGGGCGGCGTTTGTTACTTGCCATCGGGTGACACGCAGGCCCGTTTCCGTTAAAAAGTACTTATAACGAGTGCAAACAGGAATTCTTGCAAGTGTACATCATCCATATTATCAACGAGTAAATTAATAATTATATCTTGGACACAATGCACACAACGCCCTCTAGATCCTAACTAAGCAACTAAATGCTTGTGTTATGTATACTAAAGAACAGACATTTATATATATATACTTTTTTTCGTAAATACATACTTAGAATGCTTAGAAAAATGACTAGACGCCATACAAACATTCATACTTGTCATTAATATTTGTACTCGGGTGAGGATCGAACCCGCCAACCTCGATTCTGCAGTCGGTAACTTTACCAGTGCACCACGAGCCTCGTCACATAATACTTTTACACACACAGTTATGTTATCTTTCCATAATAATAATAATATAACTTTTCACATTATGTTTTGTAAGGAAAGTGTTATACACGAAACTAAAAATACGATTTATTCTTCAGATGTTATTATTCAAGTTATTAGTCAACACCGTTACACTTCATCATCCACAAGGAAGACGCCAACAGGACGAAGGTAGCCTGGCGCATAACTGGGAGCAATGGAACAAATGTTTGAATAGTATTACAGAACTAATATGTTTAGAAGTGGTCCACATGCAAAAAACTAGACGACCTAATGAGGTTTTGCAGAAAAGTTTATACTTCCACGAGTTGGCGGCAGCAGTTTATTATCAGGTAAATATATCCCTAATATCAAGCGTCCATCGACATATATGGACAGTAGATGTTTAACTAAATACTTGTTTCAAAATTTACTAAACTAATACGTTTTTTTAATACTTGTTAGTTAATATTTAGACACAATAAAAATACAATGGAATTTGCATTCCCTTGTAACCAAAGCATTCAAGAGTCACTGTGTAGAAAAGTAGAGAATAACAAGTTATATCCCACTTCTGATTCGCAACAAAATTTATTTCTCGTAATCTAACTCTAAACATAGCATTGAGAAATATAACATAACATAACTTCATGCCTTTTTCTGCCCGAAGGTGTAGGCACCGGCTTTTAAGCCTAGACTCGTCCTCTTGTTTACGTCCCAAATAGAATAGGTGAGGAACCTATTGCCATATACCGAGCACAAAGTTGTCAGTCATTGGTGTGAGCCCGGACTTCTTGATTCAGAAGCGGGGTCCTTCGACCACTGGACCAACGAAATTTAAAAAACAATGAATCTCATTTTGATTATGTATTTTCAGATATTTAAGCTGTCCGAATACAATGAGAGTTATGATGAAAGCGCAACAAAGAGATTAAAGCTGAATTTCAACAATAACAGAGCGTTTAGCGACCTCATTAGTCAATTACAACAGAATCATTTGTCATGGTAACACTTCTTTTTACATTCAACCCTGTACCAGCTATTAGCGTTATCATAGCCCGTTAATGCAAGATTACTTATGTGTAGGACCGACTTACCATAACAAGAGGTACTTATTCATGAATACGAAACGTATTCTGAGTATATGGGATTTCCTTTACAGATATCTTCTTTTCTATGGGATAGGAGGACAAACGAGCTGGTGGGTCCACTGATGGTAAGCAACTAGCTTGTGAAGATTGTGTTACAGTTGCGTTGGCGGCCTTTAAGAGAGAGAAAAGTGATGGAAGAGAACGGGAGGTGGGCCTCCGGATACCTATCTTACCGTATGAAATGCGACATGAGCTATTTGTGTGTGTGTGTGTGCGTGCGTGCGTGCGTGCGTGCGTGCGTGCGCGTGTGTGTGTATAATAGAGTATATCTAAATTAAATTAGTGGTAGACTATGTGATATGCCTACAAAATTTCACTGAGAATCAGGCTAACCGTTTCGGAGGAGTTCAATAACGCACTCGGTGACACGAGAATTTTTTATATAAAATTTACATCATATTATTTTCTAGGATGTCCATACTTCACGTGTACGTAAAGAAATATGGCGGCAGCATTGTCCCACGAGATTATTTAAATTTATTGAATTGCCTTCAAACAATATGGACAAACAATAACAGTAATTTAGATTGGAGCATATTTCATGAACTAACTTGTATGGTATTGCAAAATTTGAAGAATTCAGATTATAAAAGTGATGAGGATGATAATATATTGATATCGCTATGGAATTCATCTATCAGGTATGTACTATTTGCGTATGTACTGCAAGCTATAGAGCTTTATCACTGAAAAGATTAGTACTCCTCCCCTATTGATCGCAGCGTGATGTTATGTAGCTAAATAGAACCAGTAGATCCTGCGACCTAAGAAACCTTTTAAGAGTGAAGAAATATTTTAAGGCACTTCACTCAAAAAGTAAAGTACTATTTATTGTATTGTTTTGTGTTTAGTTGATCAATTGCTCATCTTAAAACTAGTTTTGTAGTAAAAAATGTAACTTATAAGCTTATAACATTCTTAATACAAATTAGTATAATAATAGTGTCGAGCACCCCGTTTCTAAATCATGAAGTCGTGGGTTGGAATCGGGCTCCAATGACTTTTCGAAATTCGTTTTCGGAAGTATGTGTGGTTAATATAGATGACTGTAAACTTTCTGCCCGGTGTATGGAAATAGGTTCCACACCTATTTGGGGCACAAATATAACAGTCGCTGCCAACACCTTCGGGTAGAACTTCGGAAGTTTTGTTATGTTATGCCATTTATTTATTTTCAGAAATTGTACATCTACGACAGAATCACATATAGCGGCACACATGGTTCTACAAAAGTTATTTTCATTGGATATGATAAAAGACCTACAAGGCGAACATCTAATCAAATTGTACGTTGAGAAAGATATGCCTGTAACCAATCATAGCGTGAACACTTTGAACAAATTTTATGAGAAATGTTATAACAAATGCAGTGCAGATGATATAAGAAGCAAATGTTTCACGTGGCTTACCGCTGATGAAATAAATGGCTTGCCGATAACAGGCGTAACAGTGTTACTATTGCGTTTGGTAGCAAATGAAAATATAAATATCAGCGAAATTGTCAAAATCCCTTCTGAATATGAAAGATTGTGTGAAATTTTATTCAATTCAAATGAAGAATATATTCTGTTTACTGAATTTGAAATAGATTCAACAATAACTGTTCTAGGAGAAGATAAAAAGTTCGGCAAAGTTGAGGCTGTTATTGATTTAGATAATCAAATACAAGAGTATTTCAAAACACTTATATTTGGTGTTCACACCAAATTACGCCAAAATGAATCAGAATTGATGAACAATGTGAAATCGTTGAGAATTTTAGTATCTTATTTGGACGCAATTTTAAAATACAACGTTAAAACAAGTGACGACGTTTTGTCTATGGATCTGTTCGTTTTATTAAAAAAAGGTTTGACATCAATGTATATGGCATTGAAAAATACGCTGCAGGCTGATGGCAATATTGCATTGAAACACGGCTTATTACAATTGGTCAAAGAACTATTAGTGTCTGATTACACACCGCTTATTGCTGGTGTTATTCGTTCTACCATTGATGGAGAACTATTCTATGCTATTAATTCTATAATAAATACAGAAATACCGGTCAGTGATAATGATGTGTACATCAGTGGTGATGAAGACGAGGTGAATTTTGATGCGTTGAAATATAATTGTTTTTATGTGCTTGCCGCGTATTGTAAAAAAAATACTGAGTTTCGTGATGAAATATTAAAATTGGTATTAGATGATGGCGTATACGATTTTAACACTGATTTGCAATGTATATTTAAGACGTTAGATATACTGACAGATTCAACAGTCGACGATCCTCCATTAGGTAATGTAATAAATGACTTTGATAGTTTTATAATTCGAGTAAATTAAACTATACAATATAATATATAATTAAAATTGAAGCGTCTGTTTGTAATATTGAAATAATTGCTTTCTACTATATTCATATGAATATACCTATTATTACAAGGTACATACACCATAATAACATTTTTTCAATTTTTGTCTGTCTGTTTATTTTGACAGGATTTATTGGCTGGTGTAGTAACAAAGTTCGTTTCACTTGTATAAAATAAATCTTAAAATGTATATCTCATTTCAGGTTTAATTTTCTCGTTAATGCAGAGTATGTGTCAGAAGTTGTATAGAAACTCAGTGGCATCGTTTGGCATACTCAAAGTTTTAGTGAAAATAATTGATGAGTTATGTATTCATGATACAATTAAAAGGAACAATTGTTTCATAATGATTAAAAGTTATATGCAGTTATGTGCTGATATGCATTATCCTCCAGAAGTCGCCTGCCTTGTGTATGAATGTGCTGCTAAATTAATAGTATTGAATGAAAAACAGGACGACGCGTTAGATACAACGTTCGAAGACGCTTTTATGAATAAAATCAAAGGGAATATACACAGCATAAGATTGTATTGTTGCTATTTGCTCAAGTTGATTAACGATTGCAAAGATAACGATATTGAAAGGATATCAACAGATTTGCTGGAGATATTTTTAATTGAAGTGAGTGGAGTTTTTTTTTTATATTGTATGTACATATTTATATTAAGTAGTCAAAACGCTAGGTAAGAACTGTACCAAATATATAAATATCAATATGTATTATCAATCTACTACTTACCTTATTTGCTGCAGTAGTTGATCCACGTAGCATTCTGCATGAATGGGCTAGATTGATCGGTGAAATACCAGTATCAGCTTTTGCCGCGTTTCGCTTGGCGAGAAACGTATCCCTTTCCTCTCCCTCCCCCTTTCGCTATCTACTTTTAAAGGCTGGCAACGCAACTGTAACACTATATGTGTTGCAGGTGTGCATGGACGGCGCTGGTCACTTACTATCAGGTGACACGCCTGCTGGTTTGCTCTGCTATCCCATAAAAAAAGTACAATCTCATGACCCCGTTAAGACTGGAGTGATATTAGACTAGGAGGAAATATTAAACTCATTTTAAAATGTAACCCAATTGTGTTTCTAGGTATCCAACGATTCTAATGGCCTGCTACTAAAAGACGAGTCCTCCAATAGGACTGCTACTGTACTTCATTACTTCCTTTCGTTAGCCCAATCAAAGCCATCGGCGATACAAAATATAATATTGCAAGTAATTCAATTGGAAAAGACGAAATCCTTAGACAATAACCTCGTTACAAAGGTATTAAACAAGATTGGGAATGCTGCCGGCTTAAAAGATCTCCAAGTCTACTTGAACAGTCATATATTGTCAGTTATACATTTTTGGTTTGCCCAGAAACATAGTGTGGAAGAATTGCCCATTGCTTTGTTTGGCTATGATGATATAGATCTGTTTTTGGAAAAGCATAAGGGATGGCTCGTTGCTGGAGATGTTCTGTGGCGTCACCATGGAAATGTCACCGAAAGTGATTTATTGAATTATGTAGCTGCCCTTAAAGCTCAACAAGTGGATAATATCTTAGAAGTACGTATTAAGAATATTACTCTAAAATATTATATATGTATTGGATTTGTCTTTGTTAGGTATTCACACAACGCTATCTGTCAACAAACAACGACCATAAAGCGAAAGTTACATAAATGAACAAGTTTTAACAGTGGTAGAGCCAAGCAGTTCGCTGCATGAATGGGCCGGCTCGACCGGTGAAATACTATACTAATACCTCTCAGAAGATCGACGTAAAGTGGCTCATGCCGCGTTTCGTTCGGTGAGAGAGGTACCCGGAGGCCCACCCCCTTTCCCCTATCCCCTAAAGGTCGGCAACGCAACAGTAACACTATATGTGTTGCTGGTGTCCATGGGCGGCGTTGGTTGCTTACCATCAGGTGACACGCCTGCTCGTTTGCCCTCCTAACCCACAAAAAAAAAATCAGAAGTATAGTAGAGAGAAAATCAGAAGAAGTAGTAAAAAAAACATATGTATATACTTTTTATTGCTTTAATTTAGTATTAGTTGAGGTAAAAATCCTGACACTTTTTCCACAAAAAGTATCTTACTAGTATTGGTTCTCACAATAACATTTTTTTTCAGGAATGTTTTCCGAATATCATTGCTTTGGCATTACCGTATATTGTTAGCGAAAAATACCACATTGAATACTATTCGTTTGACAAAAGAAATGAATTTAAATATGCTTTGACGAGGGCGAACAAAATGTTTAAAGATACATGTAACATATTGAAAAACAAGTGGAACGATTTGTTCCTTGAGAACCTTGGCCATCTTCTGCTGATAGCTGCTGCCCATATGAGGGACTATGAAGACGCAAGAGAAGTATTCGATGTTAAGTTATCACTGCAAGAACAAGCCTTTCACTATCCGAAAAGTATCTTTTTAGGTGTTTTAGATTACTTTGAGGTAAGTACGTAAATCATATTTACAAACAACGCAACACATAACTTTACGCCAAGTCCCTTTGCGGGGCAGGCAGAGAGATCTGAATGCCGTAAGGCATAATAACTTACACTTACTCACCTCACTCGCATCTTTGGCTTTCATAACTCTTGTGATACCCGCTCGTTGGTTTTTAAGTCTCCTGATTCATTATTTTTGGTCAGGGAAAGTTTGTCGTGGCCGTCCTCGTCTCCGGACGGATGTCGCATGATGAGAAGACGGATGTAGATCCGTCTGCTTTTGCACTATACAGTGCTTAGTTATTCTTGCATCATCCATTCTTGCTATATATCTAAACCAGCCAGCAAGCCCTCCTAATTAAACATTCATAAATGGTTTATCTTCCAGAGTCTTACAGATGAAAATGTTATACAATACCTTTGTAGAAACCAAACAACAGTAATATACAAAATATTATTGGAGTTATGGAGAACTGTCATACAAGAAAATATATTCGAACATAAAGTGTTGGCATTACATAGTTTTGTAACTTTTGTGAGGAATATCCCCTTGGGGGTGCCATCAGACGCTTTCGTTTCCAATTATGTTTGTAGCTGCTTCACTGATGCTATTCGTAATTGCTCAACCAAAAATGATATTAAAATATATTTGATTGGATTAAGATCCTTACTAGACTATATATTGCCTCATAAGTCACATCTGATGAAAAGATCCCTCTTGGAGTTATTGCCTGTTCTGATGATTAAAAATGAAGACGGCTTTTTACAAGAATGCACACCTTTTTTGCATTATCTACTGAATGATAAGAAAAGTTATTGGAAAGATAGCTCTGACGTTGTTGATTTTGTACATTCCGTGTCGGAAGAGAACAAGGATATTGGCCGATGTGTGAATATAATAGATTTCAAAGAAAAATTACGCGGATATAAGATTAGCTTGATCCGACCAAGGTTTGTATTCTTGGATGACTAGTATTATTGTAGAGCAAGACATAATATAAGTTCACGCCTTTTCTACCCGAAGGTGTAGGCAGCGGCTGTCAAGCCTCGTCTCGCCGTTATGTTTACGTCCCAAATGGAATAGGTAGCGAACCTATTATCATACCGAACACAGTTTTCAGTCATCGATATGTATCAAACATAACTTAAGAAAGTAATTTCGAAAAGTCATTGGTGTGAGGCAGGATTCGAACTCGCTTGACTACTGGACGACCAAGACCTTTATTATTGTAGGTATTATTATATTATGTATGAGTGATTGATGATTTCAATAATAGCAGTATGGACGTCTCCACGACCACAACCCCTGCAGACGCCGCCGTCCGTAGAAGTGTGTATCGACACCACTGATAATCACCTACTTACAATTGTCGGGTAACCAGTTCTAAAACGTATGGCTCACGTGATCGGCACACCTGTATACTAATTAAGGCATAGGATATAGATATAGTTCCCGAACACTCCAAAGGTGGCGCCACTGAAATTATAAAATAATTATTATGAGAGACTCGATTAATAATTCGACATAATTTGTCCTGCGCTGACATACTTATTAATTAATTTAAAAAGAAAACTTGCAAGTTATCAAAATAAAAAAACCCTTACACCTTAACAATATATTAACCATACGGTCACGTTGTTATTAGAAATTTAAAAACTCTCCAACTTATACAAATCGAATAAAAATATTCATCAAAGTCGAAATCATGTGTTATAGTTAAAAATAAAAATAACAAAAAATAATTATTACACTAGAAGGGTAGAAGAATGGCCAGCAGCATTCTCCCTCAAGAAAATACAGCCTACTGCGATCGCCAACCCGCCAGCCAAGCGTGGCGATTATTGAAAAAACCCCCCATGATTGAGCAGACCGGTAAAAGGTTGTAAAAGGACCAACTCCTTTAATACATGGCGTGCGAATTAGTAAGACTATTTTGAATGTTATAATAGGTTGGGGAAAAAGTATTTTCGTATTTTTGTATGAAAAGTCAAGACATTTTTTTCAAAGTTTATTTACATTTATTTACAATATATATGTACCGTTTTGTTGAATAACTTTCTGCCATTTTGTGGGCAGAGACATTATCCCGTTACTGTAGAAACTTTGGGACTTCTGATCAAAAAAACGGGACAAATAGTTTTGGCAGTCCTCTCTTGAGGTCAACCTTACAGAACCTAAAGAATTCTGAAGAGACCGAAACAGGTGAAAATCTGAAGGCGCAAGGTCAGGGCTATATGGTGGATGCACTAGGACCTCCCAGTCGAACTCTCTTAATTTTTGCTGAGTGGCTAAAGATGTGTGTGGTCTAGCGTTATCGTGATGAAAGACCACACCCTTCCTGTTGATCAATTCCGGCCGTTTTCTCTCGACTGCTTCCTTTAATCTCATCAGTTGCTGGCAGTAAAGATCAGAATCGATGGTTTTGCCGGACGGTAAAAGCTCATAATGAACAATGCACTTCCAATCCCACCATACACACAGCATCACCTTATTTCGTGTTAGACCAGGTTTGGCCACAGTCTGTGAAGCCTGGCCAACTTTCGACCACGACCTTTTTCGCACGTTCTTGTCGTACGTGATCCACTTTTCATCGCCAGTTATCAATCTCTTCAAAAACGGCTCGGTTTCATTACGTCTCAATAATGAATCGCAAATGAGTACACGGTTCATTAAGTTTCTTTGAGTGAGCTCGTGTGGCACCCAAATATCGAGCTTTTTTGTATAACCAGCTTTCTTCAAATGGGTCAAAACTGTTTTGTGGTCAATTCCCAGTTCTTCAGCTACATCGTAACTACTAATATGCCGATCTTGCTCCACTCTTTCAAAAATGGCGTCCATTTTATTCGTAACAGGGCGACCAGAGCGAGGTGCATCTTTAACATCAAAATTTCCGGACTGAAAACGTTTGAACCAAATTTGTGCTACTCTTACTGACACTGCATCAGGTCCATAAACATCACAAATTTTTTTCACTGCTTGAGTTGCATTTTTGCCTTTTTTATAATAAAATTTTAAAATGTATCGAATTTCTTCATTAGATTCACTCATTTTTACGGAGAGAAAAACAAATGAAAAATAGCGGGAAACAACTTTTTTTTATTTTTTTCTTTTCTTTATAATGTAACCTTTTTAATGTTACCAAAACCAGCCAGACACAAATAGTACAGTCAAAGAAATTTTATAATAAGTTTATACCTACGTTATGCGAAAAGACTTTTTCCCCGACCTAATATTTTAAAACTACATATTTTTTCCACAGTCATGAAACATTACAGAACCTACGAAAGTTTCTATCTAGTAATAAGACCAATATAAATATACTGTATAATGAATTGGATGATAAAAGATTTTCCGAAGATTGTGCGACTAGTTTAATACATCAAGTTGTCCACGCGCTGTGCGATGTCATGAAATTGGCGTGCGATGAAAAGGTAAATAATGTTTTGCTACTTTTTACTTTAATAAATCAGAAGGGGGATTGACTTGGGGAAGAGACCTGCTATACACAATGTCTTACGTATGCGTTGCCGGCAGTCTTAAGATTGGATAGAGAGGATATCAGAAGTGGGATGAGAAAGGAGGGAAAGAGCACCTGACATGCAGCATGAGCCACATGACGTCGATGTTCTGTGAGCTGCATGGCTGTACCACTGTTAATTTGAATTTAAATGATTTTATTTCTCTTTCCAGACTATCGTTGAAGCGTGCAACTGCCTCTCTGAGATCAGTTCATATGATCTAAAGACTCTGGTGACAACACCGCCCGCTAACACCGACAGTATTATCAAAGTAGATCCTAAACATTATTTCTCTCAAGTGACTGTAAAGGCGCTACTAGACATATTCTTTGATGAAGATCCCAATGTAACTAGCGAAGTTGCTGATACACTGACGAATTTGTTAAGCTGTGTGGACATTGATGATATTTTAGGTAAATAACATAACTTCACGCCTTTTTTACCCGAAGATGTAGGCTGCGGCGAGTCGCCGTTATGTTTACGTCCCAAATGGAATAGGTGGCAACCTATTGCCATACATAGTGCATAAAGTTGTCATTTGTCGATATTTATCACACATAACTTCCGAAAAGTCATTCCTGTGAGCCTGGATTCGAACTCACGATTTACTTATTCAGAAGGGGGTTGCTCGACCACTGGACCATCTAGACATTTAGGTAAATCTTTTGAGTACTATTAGGTATCTTAAAAAATGAATAGAGCGCGTATATACTCAAAGGCTAAAATATTCCTTGTGTATTTAATTTTATTTAAGATACAAAAAACATAGATATCGCTAAAGGGAATATAGGGGAGTTTGCACTGTTGTTTCCATAAATCCGGAAGTTCTGAATTCTAATACGGCTACAAACTTGGCCATACAGTTCTTTGGTAAATTTATATCATATATATATTTATAGGTACTGCTGTTGTCTTCACATCTGGCTATTGAATACATACATTATTATTTTTAATATTCTTCGGATGTTTGTTTATTCTACAGCAATCTATATGGCGTGTGATACTTGAAGTATTACCTAAATATTTTAAATATCTAGTTTATAATTTTAGAGTTGGAAGATGTTGATAAACAAATAATAAAACCATTGTCGCCCAATATTACAAAATCGAATGATACCGGCGTCGATGGAGCCAAATTCGAAGAGTATTATAATTTGTTCCCTGATGGGATATTCTTAAACGCTTTACTTAATAAGAACAAGGAGGATTGGCTAAAAGAAGTCACGTGTACACTTTTGAATTTTGTCAATTCGAAAACTAATTATGTGAATAATTTACGAGGAGTTTGCATCTTGAAGGTAAAAATAACCTAATTATCCTATTTTATTTTTCATATAGCCGTAAATTTAATGATAAAATGCTTCAAAGAATAAATTGAAATTGGCAGTTAATAAGAACTTCTGGTATGTCCTAAAATCTGTCGTTTTTATGCTAAAGGTTCGGTCATGTGGGAAACATGGCTTTAAAAAAATCTTTGATTTTTCAGTCGCACGTGTGTCGTAAAATTTTGCCCGCGCTTATTGGAGTGCTGCTTCAATGTCTCAATGAAAAACATGTAGAGGCAATGGGAAAACATATGAATAATTTATTTACATATATTTATGAACAAACCTTTGACAGTAACATCTCTCAGAACAGTGGCGCCGCCAATTTAACACGTTCTGTAAGCGCATTACTACCAGATGGTTATAAAACGATCGTTCAATACATGCTCGATATTGTAGACTTTGTACGTATACAGAGGAATCATTATAAGATGAGGTAATTAATCTTATGTCTTTAATAATCTTCTTGATAGTGTCCGACCGAAGCTTCGGCTTCGGCCACCTTCCGCCTAAAATCCATCTTCGGCGAGATCTTCGGCTTCGACCGGATTCTGGGCCGAAGCCGAAGGTCCCGCCGAAGGTCCGAGAACAGTAGGAATTAAAGGAAATGTTACGAAAGAGTGAGTGACAGATGGACCGGACTGCACTTAGTTATGTGCGGATACCTCATCATCGAGAGAAAAGGGGCATGAGCCACTTTACGCCGATATTCTTTTTTAGTTGTGCCTAATATTGAAGAAAATTATTAAATTACTAATAGTTTACGAACCTTCGGCTGCGGATTCGGCCGAAGGTTGTGGAGATTACTGATTAATCGGCTACGGCCAAAAATAGGCCTTCGGTCGGACACTACTTCTTGATTTGTTATTGGTTTTTGATTAATATTTTTTTGCATCTTCATGTTCCAGGTCAGGATGTGCTAAAAAAATTTTAAACTTTTTGAATTTGGAATACGATAAAGTGGCGTGGGCATCGTCTATGGTTGATCAAAACTGGGCAGCCATTTACTACGGGGAGCTATGGGCTAATTTTCAAAACAATGAACTTACACCTTCTACTCCCGAGTTGACCACGCGATTACCTAACGGGGAGAATTTGCAACGAATATTCAGAAAGGTGAGCAATTTTATCAAAACCACAAAAATAATATGAAATTTAAAAATATTAAAATAATGACCCCAACTACCGTCGCCGCGTCGCCCAATGACATCTGCAATACTTAAAGTGCCGTCTCGTTGCCGCTTAATAGGCGGCGGTAGTCACGTACCAACAGGAAGCCTGCTTGCTCGTTTGCCCCTCAAAAAAATGCATATATATATATATTAAATATAATATATTTAATATATATATGAATCATATTATGATATATATGATTTTTTTTAGTAGTTGCTTAACATCAAGTGACTCGCTTGCTCATTTGCCCTTCTATTCCGTGAGGAAATTTCACCGATCGTACTGGCATATTCAAGTAGTGAGCTGCGTGGCTGATATAGACTAAGAGACACAGTACTTTTGAACAGTAATTTTGAAATATATTTTTATGTATGTAGAACAAATAATATAAAATTTAAAAATATACTTTGAAGGGTTACGTGTCTATAGGAGAAATGGACGCTATCGAGGGTTGCGGTACCGCACATTTGACCATAGAGAATGAAAAACGTAAATATCTCATCAACACGGAACAATACTCGGATGCTTTGCTGTTGCACGATATTGCTCTCTCCTGTGCAACACAACCCGATCAGGAACTCGAGTACGGTGTGGTGAGATCGTTGCACAAGTCTGGCATGCACAATCTCGCATTGCGCTATATAAAGACATTGCCGGAGAGTGACCAACTGAATGATATCAAATATGAATGTTTGACTTTCCTTGGTGAGTTATATGTTATAATTAAAAGTACTACTACATAATAATATCCACTATACTAGTTACTATTACATAATAATATCTTTAAGTCACTAGACACCAGCGTTTTTAACAATTTCAACCTGGGTTTTGTATATCATATTCTGCAATAACGAATTATATCCAAGGTGTTTTTTGGCCTGGTGTATGAAAATCTCGCTGCCATGCTATCAAGCTGTAAATACGTTGATTCGTAGAGATAATACACTCGTGTATGCCGGCAATTTCTGGAATTTAACAAAATGGAAAATTAAATTTGCAAAAGAAAAGTATGACACTCTTTATCGCATCTGTCTGCTAGTGGAAGACATCAAAATAGTTCCATCCGTTTCAGAGATTAGCGGAAAAAATGAACTGACAGCACTCGAATTATATCTGCATGAATTTGTATTGACTAGCCGTCTAACCCGTCAAACTTTGTACCACCATGCGCCATATATTTTAAAAATAATGGAATGGAATTTTTCAACCTATGATTTGTGTATGTTATACACGTACATCTCCTAGCTCCACCTCCTCATCTCCCTCTTGAATATACTGTAAAAATTATCAGTTACAGAGTAGAGAATAGTGAACAGACAGCGGAAGTGCCTGAATTTTTTCAATGTAAAAATATTGTGCACCTTCGTTTCAGGCGATTGGAGTCATTTTGTGGATACGAAAAAACTGGACGAGATGCATAAACAAAAAGGTTGCAACTTAAACTCTGTAGTAAAAGCGTTCCAATACGCATGTCTCAAAAATTGTCTGCACGTTCAGACTGCACCCGAATTCGAAGACAAACTTGTGACGTTACTGAACAAGGCCAAATTGGCTGTCTCCAGACTCTGTCACAACTTGAATATGACCAACTGTCAGAATATATATAAGATATTGGAAAAATTGCATATGTTTCGTGATATAGAAGATTATTTTGCCGTGAGAAGTAACCGTACGGAGTTATATCATCTGCTCGAGAAGTGGGGGGTGGATAACTTGCCAAGGTATCATGACTTCAAGCACATAGAAGCGAGGACTTCCCAACGTGTTCTGATATTGGAGCACGCTGTCAAGTCACATCATGGATTGATTGATGATGTTGTTTCGTTGCAAACAAAATATGCAAGTAAGTTTATTTATATTTTATTAGCTGACCGTTAACCGCAATAAATAAAACAATGAAAAAAAAGTAGCTCAAGTTACTCCTTATTACACCGTCTCCTTGCCAATAGTCCCGTCAGAATAGGTTCAGTACCTATCTGGAGGCCTTTACCCCTCCCCTTCCCGTCCCACTCCCGACTGTAACTGTGAAACTATATGTGTTCAGGTGTCCATGGTCGGCATTTGTTGCTCACCAGGTGCCACGCCTGCTCGTTTGTCCCTTATACCATAAAAAAGTGTAAAGCAGTTACATATTTCAATATTAGAAACAGACGTTTTATTTATTGGTTGCTACTTATAGTTCAGGAGATTTGAGTGAGATGTCTCGAGTTTGAGATCCGCATACACACCAATGACTTTTTGGAAATCTTTTCGAAAACTTTGTGCGATATCGTTAAACAACGACATTATGGTTGGCATGGTTTCTATGTAGATGCATAAAAAAAACTTAAAAGGTTGGGTACGGTACCTAAACTATAATGTGACGAGATATAGGCTTAGAAAATTAAAATAGTTTTGTATAAAAAAAACACAAATTCTTAATTTACAGAAATGGCTTTAAACAACAGCAGAGTACAGATGGCGCAACGTTTGTTATACACGGCGAAAAAGACAATGGCAAATGATAATATCGCTCTGGTGGAAAGTGAAATATCCTGGGCCAAAGGACATAAGGAGTTAGCCATGTCACTTGTACGGAATGTTGTGGATAAACAAACATCAGATGTTAAATTGGCTGCTGTGTCATTGTGGTAAATGGTATTTCCATAACATGGGGGCGATCATGGATTACTCCAGGAGGAGGGCTTTGCTTTGCTTATTTTGGATGACATAGGGTCTACGGGGTCCAGATGATGACTACGTCATCTTGTAGATGGACTCTTGCGAATTTTTTTTCGAAAAATGTTTATTTATTTATGGGGGAGGGGTAAGAGCTTTGCTTACTTTTGCTAACAGGGGGGTGGGGGGTAAATAATTTGGAATAAATCTGCTTACGTAGTACTTAAATGGGCCCATAAGATTATTACGTGAAGAGGTTTAGCTTCTCCATAACCTAATGGTTGTTATTTTACTTTTATGGCATAAAAAGGGCATTTGAGAAAGCCCGTCAAGTGATGGTAAGCGACTACCGCCACCCATGGACTACGCAACACAGATAGTGTAGAGAAATTAATTTAAGATAGAGAAGGAATCGCAAATAGATCGAATAATTGATTGTAAATATTAATATTTCTCAGTGGTATGTTTGGCCCAGTATATATTTTAATTTAGGAAGTAATATTTGCGTCACTTTTAATTACAAAGATTTATTCCTTACAGGCGATATGCACTGTGGATGGCCGATTCTAAACGTGACAATCCTAGAGATATAATAAGTAAATATTTACAAAAAAGTCTAAATGTATTAAAACAAGAACACGTCGGTGTAAGACTGAAGGTTTACAGCGACATTGCAAAATTTGCAGACGCTGAATACAAACAGGTAAACGGCTTTTAGATAAAACTTTAATAATCTTCTGATCTTAAGTCTCGGTGGTCCAGTGGACGAGGTGCCCGCTTCTGAATCTAGAAGTCCTGGCTTCGAAACTTGGCTCACACCCATTATTTTTCAGAAGTTATGCGTGATATATATGTATCCATGACTGACAACTGTGTGCCCGGTGTATGGCAATAGGTTCGCCATTTGGGACGTAAACATAACGGCGACACAAGGCTTTAAACAGCCGATGTCTACATCTTCGGGTAGAAAAGAGCACTAAGTTATGTTATTTTTTGATCACTGAATGTATTAATATATAATTTCTAACTTTATTACACTAAATTAACTATTTTCTAGACAATTACTTAGATTTTCCGGTCTATTTTCATTTACGAAACTATAGTCAAGTTTTTTCTAGCCGAAAGTCTTGGAGTTATTTTTAATTTTTCAGTGGTTAGTATTAAACTTATAATTATTTTTAGGTGGTGAGTTACATGAATTCGTCTATATTTGAAAACAGAGTGAAATGTGTAGAAAATATGAAAGGTACAGAGACGGTACTAAATAAACGACCGATGAAATCACTGTCCAAGTGAGTACTCCTTATTTTAATTGTGTTAAAAATGTCACAATTTCAAATATATCATTTTATATTAAAAATCTAATGTTTTAAATACCAGTTTACATAATTTTATGAACTGTCTATTATAACAGTTCCAGATATTAAAGCAGTTTGTTCGTTTTAATAAGAACTTGTATTTGATGCAAATGAAAATTAAATTTAAACTATGATCAGGGACCCATACCTTTCCGTGGATTTAAGTTCTGACTATAATTATTAATACTATCTATCTGATAGCTTAGAGGCGACTCGGGAATCATTATTATATGTTCCTATTAACCTCTTCGGGCAAGTAAGTAAAAAGCTCACGATTGAAATAATAGATGATATTTGTTGTAAAATATTTCAGGGAAGAAGGCAGAGCATTAGCTACAAATAGGCGATTCAAAGAACTCGATGAAGCTGAAATAGCGAATACGCGAGCCGAAAGAGAGAACTTTTTACAGTTAGCCATGAGGTATGCTTTAATAATAATATTTATTGCATCACTGAAAAAATTTACACTAAGCAGCGGAATAAAACGTTAAACTTAAAAAAATCGGGGGTGGGGGGGAGGGGTGCGGGCTGCAGGATATTTAGCTTTCAGGTGACATAAGTACCATAACTCTATCAGTGATGAGAAATCCAGCTTTTAAGGATTGGCGTTGGCGAAGACCCTCATGTAGATTTTACGATGAAGCTGAGACAAAAAACCAAATAAGTCGAATAAACAAGATAAATAATATTTATATTTTTGTATTTTTCATTTGTCCAGTGTTTCTTTTTGTAAATATTCAACTTACCAGCAATTATTTCTGATGAAGATGTTTTATATACCGGACAGATATCATCATACTCATCATTTTCCTGCCCTTATCCCACTATAACTTGGCTCGGCACAACATGGCATCATTTCGAACTATCCATGTTTTCAAAAGTTTTAGCTGGAGTTTTATGACCAGCCGCCTCCATGACATGAATGTTCTCTTTGGTGGATAGGGCCTTCCGTATCCACATTCTATTTCCAACCCCTTGGTTGGAAATAGAATGGGGAAATCGAATAGATTCTGAGGCCACGTAATCTCACAATAGGCGGCCTCAGAATCTCACTGAGCGAAACGCGGTCTGAGCCACTTTTGATATTCTGAAAGATCGTGTCATTTTACCGGTCGAGCCAGCCCATTCATACAGCGAAATGTATGGCTCAGATATCAATTATACATATTACTTTATTGCTCATTTCTTTTAGATACTACTTGCTGTCACTGAAGGAATGCAATGATAGCAATCTGTCAGTGTTCAGAGTGATCTCGTTGTGGCTCGACAACCGCGACTTCCAGTTGTCAGAGGGCGACGGCGTCACATTCGAAGGTCTCCTACATTCGATACCGTCTTGGAAATTTGTGACAATACTACCGCAGTTGGCTCCACGAATGACCAATGAAAACACAGAATTCATGCATAACTTGAAGGAGATATTAAGTAAGTTTGTGCATTTCTTTAAATATGATATCACATTATTATTATAAAAGCGAAAATCTATGAGGATGGATGTTGCTAAAAAATGATAAACTTTAGTTGTTTGGTACTATGTCACTATTATTTAGTGATAAACTCAACTCAATCTCGTTCTCGTTCTTGTAATCGGTGTGATTGTTAACTATATGTAACATTGCTAGAACGATGTGCATCAGAACACCCTCATCACGCACTACCCATCCTGTTCCTTCTGAAGAATTCTGACAAGGACAGCGTTATTACAAATTCAAGTGGCAAATCGACCAGCCGCAGCCGAGGGCAAGAACAAGAAGCGCGTGTACTAGCTGCGATGCAGTTAGTTGATGACTTGAAACGGCAAAGAGATGAAAATCTGACAGCTATTATAGAACAAATGGAGAAAATTTGTGACGGTACGGCAACATTCTATTTTCTATTAAATGTTTTAAATCCATAATTACAAATTCTCTAAATAAACTCCCAATCGACTCTTAATCGTTAGATATTTATCTGAAATATTTACTTATCTATAAAGTTATAATAATAATATATATTAATACTGATATATAAACAATACATCCAGCGCCCTCTAGTTCCAAGCTAAGCAACTACAAACAACTAGAAACTAGTTTTCGGATATTAATAAATACTATACTTTTCTTTTGTAAATACGTACTTATCAACTCTTTATGTATTTTTTTTGTAGCGATCATTAGCTTCGCGAACCATGTACCGCCTTCGCGTACTAAAAAGTTGAAAATACCCGACACTGAAAGTATACATAAACTTAGGAAATTGGACAACATACCAGTACCGACAGTTACGTATCCGATCAAACGCGACTGTAATTATGCGCAGATACATAGTAAGTATATAATTACATTTTTTTTTTAGCTGATGGTAAGCAACTACCGTCGCCCATGAACATCTGCAATACAAACACCTATTTCGTCGAACTTTTTTTAACATTTTCATTATTTTTTTAGCTTTTGTCGGATTTGCGAATTACTATGAGCTAGTCGGTGGTGTGAACTGCCCAAAAAAGATACTTTGCAAAGATTCCTCTGGAAGAAATCATGTTTTGCTAATAAAGGTAAAAACTATTTTTTCTACTCACAATCATTAAAAAATCATTTTAATAGAACACACACATATTTTAGCAGATAATGTTATGAAAAGGTAGTTTTTTGTGTGAACCCATTTGCAAAGGGAATTTTAGGGTGTACTGAATCTAGTTGAAAAATATTTTTAGCAATTAATATATTAATTAAACAAATATTAATTTTTGCACAGGGCGGTGATGATTTGAAACAAGATGCTGTTATGCAACAAGTTTTCAATATTGTGAACACATTGCTAGAGAAAGATCCAGTTACTAGCAAAAAGCAATTGCTGATCCGTACTTACAAGGTAAACTAATCTATAAATGCTAATGTAAGTTTGTTTGTTACGCTTTCACGTGATAACTACGCAACCGATCATCATGAAACTTTGTACACATTTTCTTGGAGGTATTAGAAGTAACATAAGATACTTTTTACTAAGAAAAAAAATTTTTTTACAAAAGAATAGAGTTATCATATTGATTTATTTCTATGGTAATGATCTTGATGATACTTATTTAATGGCTTCAATGCGAGTGAAGCCGCTGGTAAAAGCTAGTTATACTATAATCTGTACACACTTTTATGAGTCATTCTGGGACATTTTTTTTATTTAATAAATATCAATGACTGAAAACTTTGTGCCCGGTATGGCAATAGGTTCGCCACCTGTTCCATTTGGGACGTAAACATAACGGCGAGACGAGGCTTAACAGCTTACAAAAGGCATGAAGTTATTTTTTTAATTTATAAGTACATAATTATATATTATGCAAGCAAATATATACACGGTAAAATTTTTAAATCAAATTATATTTATATTTTTTTAAGATAATTATTAATATGTGGATATATTTTCATGTGAGTTATAATTGCAGGTGGTCCCTTTGTCGCGGCTGTCGGGCGTGTTGGAGTGGTGCGAGGGTACGTTGCCTATTGGTACATACCTGGTGGGCGCCGAGGGCAGTGGCGCTCACGCACGCTACAGGCCTCAGGTACTAAACACAATATAGCAGGTTCAAAGCCTGGCTCACACAAATAACTTTTCGAAATTAATTTCGACAGTTACGTGTGATAAATATCGATGACTGAAAACTTTGTGCCCGAAATGGCAATGGCAATTCGCCACTTACTCATTTGGGACGTAAACATAACGGTGAGACGAGGCTTAACACCCGCTGCCTACACCTTCGGGTAGAAAAGGGCGTTAAATTATGTTATCAATAACAAATTCTCCGACTGCATAATTTGACATATTTTGATATTCGTAATTGTTTTTGTGCATTTGGCGTGATATTATCATTACATAGTATAAAACAAAGTCACTTTCCGCTGTCTGTCCGCTTATATGCGCATATCTTTAAAACTACGCAACGGATTTTGGTGCGGTTTTTTTTAATAGTTTTAGAATTATAGTGATCTATAATTCATATATAGTGTAGTAAAAAAAGTGATAATTTTCAAGATTTAGAACTTTAATCGCAAACGCTGCCTGAACCCTAAGTGATAAATCAAAACAACGTACTACATTATTATACGCCCTTAAAAGGTCTACAAAAAAGTCCGCAAGGGCATATGCCCTTGCGGACTTTTCATTTTTTTTAATTAAAATTTAATTAAAAATTAAAATGGTCATTGAGGGACATATGTCCCACAATGACCATTTAAATTTTTTTACTTTTTACGAGAAATAATGGCTTATTTACTAAGCGTTTTTAAACATAACAGCATTAATTTTCATCCAATTAAGTGTCTTAAATAGATTGTGCATGTAATGTAGATGATCCTGGCCCTTTACAGCATGCATTTTAAACGAATATTTTCGAAGATATTGCAGTAATAACATAGTGGGACAGCAGTTAAAGCCGATAAATAGCACAAATTGAACGTCATTATATCCAAAATTTACTTATTTATTACTATAAGCCTAATAAATTGTAAAACTTCAATCCCAACCAACGCTAAACTGAGGGCTGTAGCTCTCCAGCATGTTATAAGTAGGGGGCAATTAGCAAGCCAATTGTCGACTGACCTTTTTTTAACTTACCACGACTTTAGCGCCACTCGATAATTTGATGAGCCTCGTGGTGCACTTGTAAAACTACAGACTGCAGAATTGACGTCGGCGGGTTCGAGTCCCACCCGATTTCAAATATTTGTGATAAGCATGAATGCTTGTACGGCGTCTGGGTGTTTTTCTATGTATTATACTTATAATACATACATACATACTTTTTGTGGTAGATACATACTTATGTATCTACCACAAAAAGTATATATGTTCCGTTATATAGTATCCATAACAAACTCATTTAGTTGTAGTTAAGTTTTAGTTTAGCTTGAAACTTCAGGGTCGCTGAATGTATTGTGGTCCATAATATTAACGTTATAATATTATAGTAGTATTCATAGTTTCGCTGGTCCAGTGGTCGGGCACACGGCTTCTGAATCTAGAGGTCGCGGGTTCGAATCCTGGCACACACCAATAACTTTTAGAAATTTATTTAAAAAATTATGTGTGATAAATATTGATGACTAAAAACTTCGTGCTCGGTATTGCAATAAGTATTCCATTTGGGACGTAAACATAACAGCGCGTTGAGACTTAACAGCCACTGCCTACACCTTCGGGTAGAAGAAGGAGTGAAGTTATGTTGTTATTATTGCAATTATAATAATAACAACATAACACATAACATAACTTCACTCCTGCTATTAATGGAAATTACTAAGTTAAAACTGTTATTCTTACAGGATATTTCATGTGAAGTGGCGCGCAGAAAATTAATAGATTGTTGTAATAACAGTCACGAAGAGAAATTAGCCGTCTACAACAAAATAGCGAGGGACTTTAATCCGGTGTTTAATTATTTCTTCACTGAACGTTATCTAGATCCAGTTACATGGTATGAGAGACGATTGGCCTATACCAAAAGGTAATTACGCTCATTTTGATTTGTATCCTCATAGTAGTTTTTAAAATTCTTATAGAGACATTCCTCTTTTGTATATTGGTATTTTGGATGTGCTCAAGGATTTGTTCAAAAGACTGAATTTTCATTTGACGGGACCCAGATGCACTATGCTTTGATTCTTAACCAATTCTCCATTCTGGATAAAGTATAATTTGCGATGCCAATTCATGCCAATTAAATCAATTTTAAAAATCGAAATGAGAGCACTGCGCAAAATCTGCGGAGTGACGGGAAGAAGCAAGGAAGTTAGATTGAAAGAGAGTGTAGTTGTAAAAGTAAGAAAGGGCATGCTCCTATGGTTCTGACATGTAGAAAGACTGGATGATGCAAGATTGACTTAGCAGATATATAATGCCAAAGCGGATAAATGAACGGATGTAAGAGTCGAGGACAGCCAAGACACGCATTCTATGACCCAATAGAACGTGTTTAGAGGAAGGTGATTTTAGGAGCCTCAAAAATAGACGCGCGTCCATGAGAAGAGTTACGAAAGCCAACGAAACGAGTGAGGCGTGTAAGAATCGTGCTTTATAGCGCTCTGTTTCCTTTGTCTACTCCGCAAGGGATTTGGCGTGAAGTTACATATGTATGTAAATAAATTTAATCTTCTGAACATGTATCGATAAACAAATAAAATTAAATCTAAAAGCAAGTTTCTGCTCTGTCTGCCCACCATGCAAGAGACTAGGCGTGAACTTGTTGTTTTTTTTTCTTTCGTTTTATTTGTTTTAGTGTTGCAACATCGTCCATGGTGGGTTATATACTGGGTCTCGGTGACAGACATTTGTTCAACATATTGATTGATGAAAGGACCGCTGAAGTGATACATATAGACTTAGGTACGATTATATAAATATGAAATTAATTATATATCTTCTGAACAAGGAAGTGGTAGAGGCACCCAGTTCACTGTATGAATAGGCCGACTCCGCCGGTGAAATAACAAGATCTCTCCGGAGATCGACCTAAAGTGGCTCTTGCCGCTTCGTTCGGTCAGGGCCGACCCCTTTCTACCCTCCCGATTCTATTTTCGACCCTTTTTCCTTACCCATTTTAAATGCTGGCAACGCAACCGCAACAGTTCACAGACCAAAAACAAGCAGTCAAAGAAAGTTTATAGTTCCTTCTTTTCTGTCTGCAAATTAAATCTAGCTCACAAGTATTTCAATAGGTATCTATTTAATATCAGAATAATATACTTACAGGTATCGCCTTTGATCAAGGCAAAACATTACGCACTCCCGAGACGGTACCGTTTCGTCTAACGAGAGATATTATTGCCGGCTTTGGTTGTAGTGGGACGGAAGGTATATTTAGACGGTGCGTATATTATTTGTAGACTAAACTTAGATCTTAGACTAAACTTAGACTTAAACTAAACTAACACCGTCATTAGTTAAAAAAACTGTTATAACTGCACTGATAATGTCTTTAGTGATTAAAATGTAATAGATATTTTTTTCTCAATAGGAAAATAGAGCACTGCCCTTGATATACATATGTCAAACTTACTATAGCTAAAATTATGGTAAGTCAGTGACCAAATTGATTGATTAAACTTCGTCTTAGTATGGCCAGCCTTAATAATTGTAAAAGGATAATTTTGAAGGAGAAAGTAACATCAAAATTAATTTGTAAATAACCCAGGTGTTGTGAGAAAACAATGCAGCTGCTTCGCGACAATCAAGAGACATTGTTGACGATATTGGAGGTGTTATTGTGTGATCCGCTCTACTCGTGGTCAGTGAAGACCGCACAACAGAATGCACCGAACAGTAGTGCAACTAACAATACTATATGTAAGTTATTTATTGAATTAATAAAAGAGACAGATGTAGTTTGTTTTATTAGTATTTTCTAAAGCGAGATTTTCGTTATTTCATCAAGACTGGAGTTTTCTGTGCAAGTCCTTTATACAGGTAATTACGACGAGTATGGAGTGGGAGTTTATAATATCTTAGCATTTTACCTTGCTACCTCCTATTAAGTTAAGAGCGTAGTATAATATAAAATGTGAAAGGGCGTTTGAGTCTCCACGTATCTATCACCGAACGAAACGCGGCATGAGCCACTTATAAAAAATGTTGATTCAGGTTCAACCGGTCCCCCCAGCGGGTTGGCGGAGCGCGCTCTGCTGGTGGTGAGGAGCAAGCTGAGCGGCACGGAGGCGGGCGTGGCGGGCGGGGTGGGGGTGGCGGGGCAGGTGGCGCGCCTGCTGCACGCCGCCACTGACCCCTTCAACCTGTGCCGACTGTTCCACGGCTGGCAACCGTATCTCTGATTCTCCACTACGTGCCATCTCCAAACTCTTGAATATTTATTTTTAGTTGTCTTTGTCCAATTGCTACTTATTATAATTTTGTTAATGGTTTTATTACAATGTGCCTTATTAATAAAAAGTTACACATTTTAAAGATTGTGTTTTTGTTTTTTCCGATTTGTTCGATAAAGATAATACCTACTGGTTAGAATCCCTAGCCTGATGCGACATGAGTAGGTGTGATGAATAGAACACCAATGAAAAGAATGGTGAGGTAGAGAAACTAATTTTAATTAAGATATAGATCTAATATATAAAATTCTCGAGTCTAGATGTGCGTAATTGAACTCCTCCGAAACGGCTTGACCGATTCTCATGAAATTTTGTGTGCATATCGGATAGGTCTGAGAATAGGACAACATCTATTTCTCAATTTTTTTTTTAATTTTTCGACATTTCTGTTTCTTATTTTTTTTATAAAACGGGATACAAAAATACATACAACCCTAAATTTTCAACCCCCTACGATCAACCCCTATTTTTTAAATTTTATTTTTCGGCAAAACAACGTTTGCCGGGTCAGCTGGTAGATATATAATATAGTCCCATTTGTGCAATACACACACATAACTTCACGTGAGTTGCACCTGCTTCACCTGATCGCATGAATAAAGGCTTGCAGTTGAATGCGACGAAAAAGAAAGTTATGGTGTTTGAAAGGGAGGAGTCCAGAACGGATGCAAGGATAACGGTTGACGATGTAGTGCTGGAACAGGTGAATGAAATTGTATATCTTGGATGCGCTTTTAGAAGGGATGGAAGGTACACCGCAGATGTAGAAAGACGAGTGGTGATAGGAAATAGCGTAAATGGAGCGTTGGGCAGGTTCCTGGGCGCAAAAAACATTAGCAGAAAAGCCCAGCTACCAATCCACAATGCATCGTCTTGATCCCAATGCTAACTTATAGAAGCGAGAGCTGGGTATGGCAGAGTGTGCATGAAAGTAGAATAAACGCGGTAGAAATGAGGGCACTGTGCAAAATCTGCGGAGTGACTCGCTGACCGCGTAGAAAACAAGGTTGTAAGGAAGGAAGTTGGTTTGAAAGAGAGTGTCGGTGTAAAAGTAAGAAAGGGCATGCTCCGTGGGTTCGGATATGTAGAAAGAATGGTTGATGCTAGACTGACTAAGCAGATATACAATGCAAAAGCGGACGGATGTAGCAGTCGAGGACGGCCAAGGCACACATTCCACGACCAAATAGAACGGGTTCTGGAGGAAGGTAATGTTAGGAGCCTCAAAAACCGACGCGGGTGCATGAAAAGAGTTATGAAAGTCAACGAAGCGAGTGAGGTGTGTAAGAATCGTGCCTTATGGTGCTCTGTTCTATCTGCCTACCCCGCAAAGGATTTGGCGTGAAGTTGTGTGTGTGTAACTTCACGTGAAGTCCCTTGTGGTATATGCAGAGAGAGCAGATAAAAAGGAGAAGAAAGGCAGATCACGTCAGCCAAATTGGGATTCGGTTAATAGATTTTTGTGCAATACCTTAATATGTCTGTTTAACATCAAAAACTTAAAATCGATTTAGAAAATGACTAATCATGAGCAGTATTTTACACGGTTACAATTTTGTTACATGTATACCTGTGGAAAACAGCTAATGTGCAGCCCTAATTCGAACCTGACTGGCACTTCTAAATCTAAAAGGAGATGCTGATTTATTAAACCACTACGCCGCTGAGATGACTAACGTCCTGACTATACGCAATAACCATGAAATTTTAAACAAGAATTTAATATTAGGTTAATATTGACTTTTAAAATAAACAGTAATAGTCTAAGATCCCGCTGCAGAATCGTGTGCTCATCGACTATTTCTTTAAAACCAAATTTTTATGTTTGTTTGTAACTAAGAGAATATATATTTACTAGGGTGCCTATCAAAATTTGGCCGCCATTATTTTTAATTAAATTATTCTTAATTGATTTTTGGTAAAAGATTTCGTTTATTTATTTTTTTTTAAATAACGTCTACATCACGGTAATTAATATGAAGATTCTAAAAAATCACGGGTGCCGTTGCACACTTGGTCGCACCTCTTTGCAGCCAGGTGTAAACAGGTATAATTTCGATAAATTTATACCATTATAACCTATTTTCATTAATTATATGTCAAATTGAAGCTAATTTTTTTCTATTAATTATCATGTAAGGTTGCTTAATTAAATCTGGCCGCAAACAAGGGTTACTGGCTGTTAAAGATAATAAATATTTAAGGTAGAGTGAAAGAGAGTTAGCGCGTAACATCATTTGTCAGACGAGGACAGCGATTGCCGGCTGTGCGACGCTTTTAAGCCATTGCGCATGCGTCGAACGTTAGTGTTCTCAACCACCGGGGAGTAATAGGGGACTTATAATAAATACTCCAAAAAATATGATTTTTTTCAAAATGACAAATTTAAAAACTGCGACAAAAAATTAATATTGATTTGATATATCGACGGTCTAGTTAGCAATTTGTCTAACTCCTTATTTTTTAGAGGGTGATTTTTTTAACATTTTGATGAAGCAATAATCCAATTACAAATTATTTGAATGATTCAAACTTAAATATTCTATCTCTATTAGATATTAATGATATTAAATGTTTTTTTTTTAAATGATAATATATTTTGAAGTAATTGTTTTTTTCCTACAAATAAAAGATTCTCTAAAATGGAGTTAGATAATTTGCTAATTAGAACGTCGATATTTAATATTAATTTAAAAAATAAAAAAATGAAACCAAGGTGACTTAAGTAAAAGAAAATTTTATTGTGAAAGTATTATTTAAAAATTTTATTAGATTTTATTCAAGTATTTAATTGTCTGTTACATATTAATTAAACATTTAAGTCAATTAAAAAATTAAAAAAAATATCTTATAATTCTTATATTTCCGTAACTCTTATTTAAAAATCTGAATCATCGGAGCTTTCAGTTGTACTGTCATCGGAGCTATCACTTTCATCGCTACAAATATCAGAATCGTCGTTATCGGAAGCTTTGTTCGTGGATTCACATAGCACACTATTTACTTGCGTTGGAGTTGAGTCGCCCAGGAACCATGTTTGTTTTAAAAAACCATCTAGTATCAGCCAGCCATTATTTTCTGGGCTGAATTTGATGCAGTCTGGTTCAGTGGCATTTAACGACATAGAATTAACAAAGATTGTCCGCAACAATTTTTGTTTCAAAGATTTCCAGCACGGTGGAATGTGCGTCGAGTCCAAACCTTTAATTCTCTTCGTAAATTTTTCATTATTTTGTTTTGAAGCGTACATTTTGTTAAATAATAAAAATCTTGCGGTATTTACACTTTGACACTTTGGTATTCCATACATAAGACACGTAAACTCTTGGACTGCATCAATTTTGAATCAATTCTTCATCATCCTGGCCGAGATCGTACGCAGCTGCGTACATCTCGGCCAGGATGATGAAGGACGCGCGAGGACCGTCGCCGCCTCGTACGATATCGTACGGTAGCCCCGTACGATCCGTATGGTCATGATTCGCTCCAGGCTCCTCAGCAGAGCCCTGGAGCGGGAGGCCCCCGCAAGGTCTCGCGACCAAACGGGGGCCCCGTACAGGGCCACGGACCGCACGACGCCACCGTAGAGGCGGCGAACTCCCTCTCCCGGTCCCCTGAGGTTGGGCAGCAAGCGGTGCAACGCGCCTGCCACCCGTCGCGCTCGGGGGACCATCCTCACGAAGTGCTCCTCGAAGGTCCAGCGGCTATCCAGGGTGAGGCCGAGGTACTTCATGTACCGCCCCACCGGGACAGGCGTGTCACCCACTCGGATCCGCGAGGCCGGAGGCTCCCGGCCCCGAGTGAGACGGTGGAACCACAGCGCCTCACTCTTGTGAGGCGCTACCTCCAGGCCGAGCCCGCGGATCCGTCTCACGACGATAGCCACCCCCAGCTCGGCGAACCTGAGCATACGCTCGAAGTCGGGCCCCGTGGCGACCACCAAAGTGTCGTCTGCGTAGCACACGACACTTACGCCACAGGGCAGACTGGTGCGGAGGACCGGATCGTATGCGAGGTTCCACAGCAGGGGCCCAAGCACGGACCCCTGCGGAACCCCGCATGAAACCACCTTCCTCTGCTCCGTCCCGTTCCGGTTGACATAGTCCACCCGTCTCTCCTGCAGATAGGCCCCGATGACCGACCTTAGGTAGGGAGGCACCTCGTGGTAGACGTGGGCCTCCCTGATGGCCGGCCAGGGGAGGGTCCCGAAGGCGTTGACGATGTCTAGCGACACCGCCAGCCCCCCCCCGATCGGACTGCCGGTTCCGACAGGGCCCGCACCCGACGCACCGCGTCGATAGTCGAGCGCCCCTGCCGGAACCCGAACTGACAGTCCGATATGTCCGGGCCCACCTGCGACAGGTGGCTGCTGATACGGACGGAGATAACCCTTTCAAAGAGCTTCCCCGCCTCGTTCAGCAGGCATATCGGCCGGAACGACGACGGATGCAACTATAACCTATATTATTCTTAAATTCAATTCAACTTTTACTTACGGTTTGTGTTTTGCAAAAATCTTCAAATTCTTGTTTATCTTTTTGGTTCAGAACCACAATTTTTTTTACACTCTGAATGATATCCGAAATCATTAGTAGAGTCAATTGTAAGTAAAAGGTCATGATATTTATATTTTTTTTACGACGAAACAATAACATTAGCGAGCACTTTTGGAATGATACATTATTAAAGTCGAGTACATTGCTTTTTTTGTTACACAAAAAACACGACTTCATCTTTATCAATTTTATTTTACGTTAATTAATAAAATAATTTTTAGATGCACAAATAAAATAACAATGTATGTTGAGAACACTGACATTCGACGCAGTGAACCTTAAATATTCATTATTTTTAACAGCCAGTAACCCTTGTTTGCGGCCAGATTTAATTAAGCAACTTTATATGATAAATAATAGAAAAAAATTAGCTTCAATTTGACATATAATTAATGAAAATAGGTTATAATGGTATAAATTTATCGAAATTATACCTGTTTACACCTGGCTGCAAAGAGGTGTGGCCAAGTGTGCAACGGCACCCGTGATTTTTTAGAATCTTCATATTAATTACCGTGATGTAGACGTTATTTTTTTTTTTAAAATAAGTAAACGAAATCTTTTACCAAAAATCGTAGTGAAAAATTGTAAAAACAAAAGTAGTGAATCAAATATGAAAAAAGGAAATATTTCGTATGATCAGTAAGTACAGAAAATCAGTAGAAAGTATTTTTTTGAGATTATAAATTATTGTTTTACTTTTACTATGTTCAATAATTACGATCACAAGTTGTATATTTTTTCGTTAAGATAAATATCCATTGCTGTCCGCATTCAACGCTCGTATACAAAAACATTGCGCGTATAAATTATACGCGTAATGTACGTCGAATCGAACGAAATACACAATACACCTGCCAGTTAATCGCTGTGATTCGAATGTTAGAGATGTGCACTCCATGTATCGTTGAGTCTTAGGACTTATCGATAAATTAATTCAATAATAATTTGAGTATCAGCTCATATCTTGCTTTGTCCCTACTTTATTCTAACACCACAAATTTCAACCAAAGTGTTTCGTAATTACATTGGCAGCAGTTTATTTGACAGTATAAGTTTTCACCAATTTGACCAATCGCCGATGGAAAATCATCTCGTTCTTCTCAAATGGGCAGTAACCGAGGTATATGTAGACGTTCGGCTTCGTTATTTAACCAGGACTTTTGGACTGTGAGGCCAACCCTTACAGGTTGGCCTCACAGTCCAAAAGGCAAATATTTAATAAATATGTTTAGTTTCAAGGACAGTAAAATATTTATAATTAAATTTTATATACTGTTGGAAAAATATGTTTTAGGTTTTAATATGTCGGATTGAAGTATTTAACATGTTTTACTTTCTATGATTATCGTTACAGAAAATCAATAAAGTTAGTAAAATATAAAAAAATATTGTGTGGTTTTATGAAACCACCGTAAAAGTGAAACTATTTTCACATTATAGACATTTAACTAAAAATAAATGTTAAATAAAATTAAATATATTGAATGGACCGAATATAAATAAAAAGACTTAATTTAATATTCATACAAAATAAGTTAATTAATAAATTCAAGCACTCAAAATTGAAATAAATCCATAAACAACAACATGGCCGCCATATTGGCCTCGGATAAAGTGAAAGGCGCTCTGACGAGCGCCTTTCACTTTATCCATACTCCGCGGCCGACCGTCACGCGACATGCAACACACAGACGAAAAAGTTTGAGACGATGTAATAAAAGTTTCACTTTAAAATAAAAAATTGTGTGGTTTTATGAAACCACCGTAAAAGTGAAACTTTTAAAATTGAGTCTTGGGTTATTGATTTTTAAATCTACTTTTTAAATATACATAAACAAAATATTTTTTCAATAATTATTTTTCAATAATTTAGTTAGTAAGTTTTTTAAATTGATGATTCTGATAAAATGATTAACATTTATATTTTTTTAGAGTGCAACAGTGTAAAACAGTTACTTCACAGCAATTTTTTTAAAAGTTTGCTTTGGCTTCCTTTAACTTTAAGTTAAAGATTTAAATCAATTAATTCGATAATCTCATCATTTTCAAGTTCTTTGGAAGTTAACGACTGAAGATTAAGAATTCCTAGATGGCGTTACTAGGGTGCTACTATTGATGATTCTGCCGTAATATCGTATTATATCGATAGATGTCGCCCGAATCGACAAGTACTAGAGATAACGCGACACCTATTAAACGTTAACAACATTACAACAAAGGATCTTTACAAAACAAAACGATATTTTTTCCTCCAGTAAATATGATATTTCGATTTATTATGAAAATGTGACAAATACATATATAAAGAGCACTATCTTATCTTATATCTTTAAACGAGCAATTCTTGTATATATATAAAATTGGAATCTCGGAATCGGCTCCAACGATTTTCATGAAATTTCTATTCCAGCAGATGGCGTTGTTAACTAACACGAAGTCAATGTGTGTTTGCTTTGCATTTATTACAGTTTATCACTGCAAAAAATTAAGTATATGTTTCTAATATAATATGTTAGTACATAGTATATATTAGTATATATTTATTATTCTGTCGGTAAGATCGAAAAATATTATTGATATTTCATTATTTTATTAGTATGTAATTTGTACTTAAATATAATTTTCAAATAGTATGTAATTCGTACTTAAATATAATTTTCAAAAAACACAATTTATAAAAACACAATTTATAAATTATATAATTTTTTTTTTCTCCGCCTGCAATACGTACGTACGTATATGTATGTATGTAAAAAACAAACAAACAAACAAACCCGATCCTAGAAAATGTGTCGAAATTGGTAAAGAGGACGGTAATTAGACGATTATACATACGGCCCTCGTGGTGCATCGGTAAACCGCACTACCGATAACACAAGGTCGGGGCGGGTTCGATCCCTCGTCTGGGGGTTTTTTTCTACATGTTTTTACGGTATTTATTTACAAAAATAAAGTGTATATTTGGGTAATTATTAATATAAATAAACGATAATAGACGTGAAAGGCGCTCTGACGAGCGCCTTCACGTCACCGTCACGCGACATGCAACACGCAGACGGAAAAGTTTGAGACGATGTAATAAAAGTTTCACTTTAATAAAATTAACACACGTTGCCGATATTAACATCGATAATCTAATGTGAGTGTCTCCTAACTAGTCGCCCCGCTCACAATGAAAATGACGTCACGCTGAGGGCGTGGTTTTTCAAAAAAGTGACACGCTCGAAATGTATGGAAATATGCCATCGCGGCCGTTCTATCTTGATCTATTTCTGTGCTGTACACCGATATGATTGTCAATTATGGACGGATTCCAAAAAAAAAATTGCATTGTGTTCACCTCCGAGGTGGTTGAATGAAGTCGGGCACTGTCATACAACACAATAGACCACGTTACCAAAGCTGGCACCGACTCCAAAAATAAGCGACAATTGTAAATATTGTATAGTTATGAATTGAATGAATGACTTTATTGAAGTATTATGAGTTGATTATTGTATTATGTAGACAAATTTGTTAATTAACTTATTTATCGCTTTTTAGTTATGGAGGTACTGTTTTCTTCGACTTAAAGATTTTGTCGTTTGTTTCTAGAAGTTGGTTTAAGTTTTTTTAACATAATTTTATCACTAACATAATAAAATTGTAAACACGTTAAAATAACAAGTTTAGTTTTTTCCCTATTATTTATTTTTTCTAATTTCATTGATTTCATTACATTTTATTTTGTAAAATAGATAACCACTGAACTAAAAGAGCTAAACTAGCTTCATCAGCACGGCAGCATCAGATGTTGATACCCTGAAGTATATAGTCTCAAAGGTTGTTCCCGAGATCGCAGAAAAAGGAGTCCAAACTCTTTGCTGAGACGCTCGAGCTGATGAGGCAAAGGCGAGAAACTCCATTCGATCAGCTGTCTTCGTCAGAATGGAAAAGCCTAAACCAGCAAATTAGAAAGCTGATGCGGCGCGACCTTCGTCGGTCGAATACTCGAGCGATCGAGGACGCGATCGACCGCAACAAAGGGTCGAAAGTGTTCCCTCAGCAGCTTGGAAGGTCCCATCTGACGAAGCTGAAAACTGCGGATGGACGTGTCGTCACCTCTAAGCCCGAGATTCTCGTAGAGATAGAATCTTTTTATGGGCTCCTTTATTCCACACGGATGACTAAGCCGACGAGACACAGCGATGATGACCACAGAGCCCCGCTAACGCGTCACTATAGTGAGGACATCCCCGACTTTGCAGAAAGCGAGATTAGTGCGGCTCTCGAGCAGCTCCAGAACAACAAGGTACCCGGTGATGACGGAATCACAACAGAACTTCTAAAGGCCGGCGGGACTTCTATCCTAAAGGAATTAGCAAGTCTTTTTGATTCCGTCATACAACAGGGTATAACACCACAGACTTGGAGCAGGGGTGCGGTGGTGTTGTTCTTCAAAAAAGGCGATAAGACCTTACTGAAGAATTACAGACCCATCTCACTCCTGAGCCATATCTACAAGTTGTTCTCGAGGGTCGTCCTGAATCGTCTCGCTGCAAGACTCGACGAATTCCAGCCTCCGGAGCAGGCCGGGTTTCGAAAAGGGTTTAGTACCGTGGACCACATCCATACTGTTCGGCAGATTGTACAGAAGACTGAAGAGTACAATCAGCCGCTGTGTATGGCATTCGTGGACTACGAAAAAGCCTTCGACTCCATCGAAATTTGGGCAGTTCTGGATGCATTGCAGCGACGTCGGACTGACTGGCGTTATATCGAGGTGTTGAGATGCTTGTATGACACCGCCACGATGACTGTCCAGATACAGGACCAGGTGACGAACTCCATTGAGTTAAATCGAGGTGTACGACAGGGAGATGTCATATCTCCCAAACTCTTCACCAACGCTCTGGAAGACGTCTTCAAGACACTGGATTGGACTGGACAGGGTATTAACGTGAATGGTGAGTACATCTCGCATCTTCGGTTCGCCGACGACTTAGTTGTAATGGCAGAATCGCTGGAACAGTTAAGCGGAATGCTGCGCAGTCTAGACGAATCCTCTCGACGTGTCGGTCTGGGCATGAACTTGGACAAGACCAAGGTCATGTTCAACGAACATGTCGTGCCCGGACCGATAAATGTCGATGGGTCAATTCTCGAAGTCGTAAACAAATACGTCTACCTAGGCCAAACTATCCAGTTAGGTAGACGAAACTTCGAGAAGGAAGCCGACAGGAGGATTCAGGGCCGCAAACTGCGTCGAGTTTTCGGCTCGCCTATACCGCAATGCCTGAAGACCAAAGTCTTTGACCAGTGCGTCCTACCAGTAATGAGCTACGGTGCCGAAACGTGGACACTTACGGTGGGGCTAGTCCACAAATTTAAAGTCGCTCAGCGAGCTATGGAGCGAGCTATGCTCGGAGTATCTCTGAAAGATAGACTCAGGAATGAGTATATCCGACAGAGAACCGGAGTAACCGACATAGCTCGTAGAATAAGTTCGCTGAAGTGGCAATGGGCTGGTCACATCTGTCGAAGGACCGATGGTAGATGGAGCAAGAAGGTCATTGAGTGGAGACCGCGACTTGGTAAGCGTAGTGTAGGACGCCCACCAGCCCGATGGTCAGACGACCTCAGAAGGGCTGCTGGAAAAGACTGGATGCGGAAGGCAGAGAATCGGATGTTGTGGCGCACATTGGGAGAAGCCTATGTTCAGCAGTGGACTGCAACAGGCTAATGATGATGATGATGATATACCCGAGGATGACATGGTCTCTACCTATACGTAACAAACACACCATGTCATCGATTTATCCTGAAATATCCTGGTTCATCCGAAACTGGGACCAAGGAATATCACATCAAACAAAAAATAATAAGTTCGCAAATCGATTCAGGCGTCGAGTAATCGCTAAACATACCTACATAAAAAATATCGTGAGTAATTGAGAACCTCCAACTTTTTTTGAAGTCGGTTAATAATGTAAAGTATCGTATTTACATATTTATTTACACAGTTGTGGCGATATATAATAATAATAATAATCTCTTGAATCAAACAGAATACCCGTTTTCAAGCGACTTCTTTTATGCTTAGGCAAACCGAATGTAAATGTGATGTTACTCAAATTATTTTTTTCTTCAAATTTCCAAACATTTATCCCGAATTTTAAAACTTTATGCTGGTTTGTGTGTGAAGAAGGTTTCGCTAACAACAATAGTCAAAAACATATGTAACAGATTAAAAATAAAACGGTAGCCAAATTGACACTTTGGTAACTATGGCAACGGCATAGCTTAAACAATTGTGAGTTCTGGATTTTAATAGAATGTAATTCTCTAGAGAATTGTAAATGTTACTTCTAATTGATATATTATTGATGGTTTTTGATGGCAGAACTTCATATACTTGGACAATTGAAATGTGCTTCTGATTTTGTTGATAGAACTTTATTTTGTCGCTACTCATTTCAAGCCGGTATGTTGTTCATATTAATATCATAACATTTATCATGACTTCGCGTCTTGTGTTACCCGAAGGAGTAGGCAGCAGCTGTTAAGCCTCGGCTCGCCGTTATGTTTACGCGTCCCAAATGGAATAGGTGGCGAACCTATTGCCATACCGGGCACAAAGTTTTTCAGTCATCGATATTTGTCACACATAACTTCCGAAATCAATTTCGAAAAGTCATTGGTGTGAGCCAGTGTCTGGAATCGATCCCGGACCTCTGGATCAGAAGTCGTGTGCTCGACCACTGCGCCACCGAGACCAATATAATATATTCGTATAATAGTTCATATTAATATATTCTGTCTAAATCATTAATATTTACACTGAAGCCAGCTGTAAAATACTTACTTAATTTTCTATTATTTATACGTAATTTAAGTAGCTAGCTATAGAAGAAATACGAATATTGAAATTCGCAGGAATTCATTGTTAGACTTTGTTTATACTGGCACAGTTCATCGACTTACGTCGTTTCGATTTACGACGTTTCAACTTACGTCAAACAATGTTTTGACACTTCATTGTTTCGATTTCCGGCGTAGGAGAATTTACTTGTCGCAAGGGACAACTAAGAGCGCGTTCCACTTATAGCCCACAAAGACCGCGACCGCGACCGCGGAAATTGCCGTTCCACTAACGTAAAAACGCCGCGGGCGTTGTGGGCGAATGTTATAAGTGGAACGCAAAACTTGAGCGCTGTGTGCTAACAATATGGCGGCTCGGAAAGTTCATTAAGTTCTGATGACATATTATTATGTCATTTTTTATTGAAGTGGGCGCGAAGTGGTCGCGAACAGTGACGTCATCTATGACGTCGAGCAACCGCTTGCAACGACCGCGGGCTTTATGTGGAGCGGTACTGTAGGCGTTACGGTCGTTGTGGGCTTTATGTGGAATGCGGCTTAAATATACAAGGAAGGTCATTGTTTGTGGGGCCAGCGGGGAGCGGTGTCAGCGCGCGGGGAGTACTCCGCACATGCTTCTGATTTTTGTTCAGTTAACTTCAGTTTAGGACTGTTGATATTTTTAAAAATATCGGATTTTCGATATATCGATATTTTTAAAAATATCAATATCGGGGTATGATATATCGAAAAAAAATATCGATATTTCGATATATCGATATTTTGAATTGAAACTTCTTAAACGACATGCAAACGTTAAACGCCCCGTTTGCTGCCGTTTTAAATTAATCGTATTTACTACAATGCTTTAAAATATCGTTTGTGAACAATTTTACCCAAATAAAAACGGTTACTCATCTAAGTGTTTACCACGCCCAACGTAGTTTAACTTTGTGGTCAGTGAAGACCAGCGAGTCCAATATACTAATTGGCGTTGGTTATAGAGGCAGTAAAATAACCAGTAAATATATTAACCATTTATTTTAACGTATCGCCATCTATGTCCATAAGCTAAAACTACTCTAAAGATTACCGATGTAGAATTGATTTCATTTCAGATGTAGTCACATCTATGGACGAAAGGTAGTAAATTAAGATCGTAAAAAACTATTTATTAAGTTAACTTCTCTTTCATATACCATGTATTTAGTTTTCGGTAACGTTGTCAGTAAGGTCAATATTTGATTTTGGTGGTAGTAACTATACGACTGACTCATTATGATAGTTTCCTTCTGCATTTTTCGTGATTATTTTCTTAGTATTTATACTTACTCTGATGGATAGTTTTGCAAATGCATGATGGATTTCCTTTTCAAACGGGTTGCTAAATTTGTTGCATTTCCACATCTTTGATAACTTTTCACGACAAAGTGCAAAAAACACTACTTGAATATAATTTCTTAAAATACATGCATATAATAGTTTTTTTTTTGCCGCAGCTGCGTCCAGCGAACATATAAACGTAAATTATATCGTTGTGATAGTTAACAGTGGCATATCACATTCATGGACAATTGTTTCACTATGTATTTATGACATGACATAAGATAATTTAGGGAAATTAAAATTATAGATACTAATCAATTATGTAGGTACATATAAAAAAAGATACTCCTAAAAATGCATGTACAGAAAATTCATATGTTACGTCTATTAATAGAAAGAGGGTGTTGTTCAAAGAGTTTTCCATAAGCCCTGCGGGCCCCTGTGAAAGTGTCTTTAAGCAAAAAAAAAATACGCGATACCTATATACACTAATCAGTTATAATTTGATGCAAAATTTTTTCATTGCCAAGAATTAGCTTGAACTCGTAAAGGGGAGCTGTTTGTCATTGCTTATGGGATGACTTGACGATTGTTTATTAGTTTTTAAATACAGTATATTAAGTTAGACTAGAATACGCTTTATTGTACGCAATTTTTATACATTACATTGAAGTAATTAGTACATAGTAAATGTCGATCAAGTACAAAAGGCGGTCTTATCACATGTTGCGATCTCTTCCAGACAACCTTAAGTTTGCGATGACGATATAATTTAAGTTATTGTGTCCAAAAAAAAATATTTTCATAAAAATATCGAAAGTCGTTAAGTACATTTCAATATCGAACTAGCGATATATCGTGAAAAAAAATATCGGCTAAAAATATCGATATTTTTAAGGAAAAATATCGATATTTCGATATATCGATATTTTATCAACAGTCCTACTTCAGTTACTCTAGGGACAACGGACGATCAAGACGTAATACAGTAGTTTTGCATCTTTGACACTTTGTGTTGTGTACATACATAAACAAGTGAATTTTAAACTATGCCACCTAAACAAGACAATAATACTAAAGTGAAGACGAGAGTAAGAAAGACAATTACAATGGCGGTAAAATCTAAGATTTTAAAACTCAAAGAACGTGGTTTTTCGATTTCATCCATTGGACGAAAACTTAATTTATCACGCACGACCGTACAAACAATATTGAAAGATAAAGAAAAACTACTAGCAGCTCTACCTTCCATCTCTTTAAATAGAACTATAATACGAAAAAGGAATGTTTTAATTTATGAAATGGAAAAACTCTTGCACACTTGGATTCAAAAACAAACTCAACGACGAGTGCCTCTAAGTTTAGCTATTATTCAATATAAGGCGCTGAGTATTATCAACACACTGAAAAATAAACGTGGCGAGAACAACACAGAAGAAACAAAACCTTTTTCTGCGAGTCGCGGATGGTTCGCGCGCTTTAAGGCGAGATATTCGTTAAATAATCTTCGAGTGCAAGAAGAATTTACTGCCGATCATGAGGAAGCTAAGAGTTCTCATTCGCAAGAACTGACTGATGAAGGTCCTATTATATTGGAGGCTTATAGCTTAATAGATTTTTCTCGAAGTAACTCTGAAAAAGAACTTACACTCAAAAAACTCTCCGTAGCCTTCGAAAATTTGGAGACTGCCATGAAAATTTTTGAAGAAAACGATCCTGATTCTAAGAGAAGTTTTAATGTTAATAACAAAATTTGTGCAGCCTATAAGTGCTACCAAGACCTGTATGCTAGCAAGGAAAATGAAGCTAAGCAATCTAGAATTGATAACAAGTCTAATTTATTACAACTTTAATTTATTATTAACAATTTCTAATTACAAATTTTGATTATGAAAGTTTTATCATTACTATTAAAACATGCAAGCACCAAAAATTTTTAGCAATTTTATAAGTAGGTGCGTAGCTATATAATAATTTTAATGACTTGTATTGTCATAATACAGTATGTAAATCCTTTGTTATAAATTCAATTTTATTTCTTCAATTTTGAGTCAAAGTTGAAACATGAAAACATATGGCTCGACTTACGGCGTGTATTTCTAACCTAACATACCTTAAGTATGAGGACTGCGTGTATTTAAGATTTATTATACTTTTTGTTCACAGGACCAAACTGGACTATAGTATCAGGCAGTCCGGAAGGTCAGACTGCGTCCGCCAAGTTGAGTTTCGATCAGAAAGTGGTATGGGCTCATCCGCTTGACATCCATTATGTTACAAAAGGAATACAAGGTACTGTAACAAGCTCGGACTATCGAGTCTCTCATGTAAATGTAGGATTCATCTCTCAGCTCCTCAATTTATTGAATACAAGGAATGCTGCATTGAGAACCTCCTCTTAAATGAAAATGTAACTTGTAAGGTTAATCTGTTAAGCTCAGTGCATGTGTGTTAAAATAAGAACACTAGTAGATCTCAATATTTCTTATTATTCAGAGTAATAATATAATGGAAACAATACATGCCCTTTATAATAAATTTGTAGTGTTGCTCCAGATCAACTCCTTTGTTGCGCTGCCCTCGGCACCACATCCAGCTTCTTGTTTACTATGTTTTATTTAATTAAGCGCATACTAATTTTTCGATACACCTTTTGGTATTTTTCGCGACGACGCGACGCTATTTTAGTTACTCCATTGGAGTCATATCATTAACTGACTTTTCTTATTTATTGACATACTAATATTTTATTATTCAAAATGTTTCCTTAAAAATTCAAAAATACAAATTTAGAAATATGTAAAAGAGTTTAAATTTAAAAATACCAAAGAGTTCACATCATCCCCCCCCTTATTAAAGCCTGGATTATAGCTGTTAAGCGTTTAATCATGGCCAACAAAATATAATTACCAATGAGGATGATGCCCCTACAGACTTAACGATGCCCTACCTAAAGCAGGAGGTTTCCTATGCCAGCCACTTAAACTGTGGAATTTACTCAAGCAGTATGTCAACCTCTTTGAATAAATTTTGCCAAGCAAAACCTGTTGAAAGGCTTGACACTGGAAGAACTCCTAACAATACAATGTTTGGGTCCTGACCCCTATACAAACAATATTACATATTTTTTTATTTACCTCATCTAACTCTACCTACCCGACCTAACATTTGACGAATCCATTGTCTCTGAAACATATTAATCAAGCTACATAAACTGTTCAAGAAATACACAATATGTCCTGAAAAATCACACAAAATATTATACAAGTTATCTTTGAGAAACTGAAAAAAATCACAAAATATTAACTATAATAAATCATGGGATAGACACTAAAAGAAATTAAATTAATCAAATAACAATATATGATAATCGAATATCATAGTAACATCAAATCCCAATATATCAATTAATCAATTTAAAATATTATTATCAACAAATTTTATTTCAATATATTAAATTAATTCATTTAAGTTAAATTAAGTACAGTGTAGCACCTTCAAAAATAATTATACCATTCCTATCACATCAATTAATATAATGAACATATGTTTCATTATATCAACCTATTCCTCCCATATATACCAACATAACTTCACACCACCATTCATGTATCATTGATACGAGGATTGAATCTACTATGGATTCATAACTCCCCCAAACCATATGTCAAACCAATATCATACCAAATACCATCATTAACTATTCATAAACATATCACATACCATAACCATACCACTTGCTACTTTCTCCATCCTATAAGATAAATCATTTTATGTTAAATATGCTCTTTCTACATATCTATATAAAAATAATAAACAAAATAAAATTCTACTCCAATTTTCTAATACTACCATTAACTAACTAACATTTACTAACTAATAGGTTTACTAAGTGGCATTCTAGTTTTATAAATTTTAACCCTATTCCTATGAATGGGACGCGTTATCCTATTCGATCCTATCTTCCTTAATACCAAATTATTGTGTGGTAAAGTCTGGATAACAGCATATGGTCCTACATATACCTTCCTTAACTTATCTGAATAACCACTCCTCCTTTTATATGAGTGTAATAATACTTGATCTCCAACGTTGACTACTTTTGGAGAAGCCTTCTTGTCAAACTGATTCTTCTGTTTTCCTTGAGCTCTTGCCATATTCCTTCTTACTAGATTTTTCAAACGCCTCATATAATCCAACCGCTCCATCTGGTTCCTTATTGGTACATGTCCTGTCAGATGTAAAGCATTATCCAATGGGATTTTTGGACTCCTTGCTAAAAAAATTTCAAATGGACTAACTCTTGTGGAATGTTGCCTTGAGATATTGTATGCATGACAAACTTCACTCACCATCCTATCCCAGTTCTCTTGCTCTTCAGAATCATACTTTGCTAACATATTCGTCAAACTTTTAATAGCCACCTCAGATAAACCATTAGACATGGGATGACTTAGACTACTAAATATATGTCTAATTCCCAACTCGTTCAATCTTGTATTGAAACTCCTGGAACGAAAAACTGATGCTCGATCTGTCACAATTTCTTCTAAACCTCCATATGTTCTAATAATTTTCTCTAAAATAAAATTTATAATATTAGCTGAAGTACAAGACCTAATCGCCTTGGCAATAATAAATCTTGAAAATGACTCCACAGCAACAACCACATATCTGTTATTCCTACTTGTTCTTCTCAATGGTCCTAAAACATCAATATGATACCGAAGTCCTAATTCTTTTGGCTGAATCGATTCTAATAACTCCTTACTTGTATTCTCCTTCCTCCTCTGGCATATATCACAACTTTTAATGTACTCATCAATCTTCTTTCTGGCATCTGGATAGTAAAATCTTTCCTGAAATTTTCCTAGACACTTATACAATCCTAAATGACCACCTGTTTCCTTCTTATCATGCAATTCTTCCAAGACTTCATATAAGAGAGATTTAGGTAGAACTAACCTGTCTATCTCCATCTCCATGTATCTCCTTTTATGAATTAGTTTACCATCCTGAATAGAAAAACCTTTAAATCTATTTACTTGTCTATTTCTTAATCTATCAAATATTCTGCAACAAAATTCATCATGCTCCTGTTCTAATAATAATCTATCTAAAGTCAAAGCATATAACACCAAATTATCTTCAAATTCCTTTTCCTCCTTCTCACATAATGGATTTCTTGATAAAAAATCTGCTATCACGTTCTCTTTACCTTTACAGTGTGCAATTTCAAAGTCAAACTCCTGTAACGCAATGGCCCATCTAGCTAATTTTCCATTTTGATTCCTATTAGTAGATAACCAACATAATGCTTTATGATCTGTTGCTACTTGAATCTTCTTTCCCCATATGAAATGCTTGAAATAATTTAAAGACCATATTAAACCTAGACACTCTCTCTCTGTAGCTGCATAATTAATCTCTGCTGCCGATAACTTTCTTGAGGCAAACATCACTGGTAACAACTCCTTATCTGTTTTAACTTGCATGAGCGTTGCTCCTAAACAAGTTGAACTTGCGTCTGTGTAAATTCTAGTTATTAAATCTTCCTCATCTGAAAAATATTTTAAAATAGGTGGATTCTTGATCTTCTCTAACAGCACAGATAAAGCTTCATCATGTCTGTCCGTCCATTTAAATCTTCTTCCTTTTCTTAACAAATCTGTCAATGGCAAGGCAATCTTTGCAAAGTTTGGAATAAATTTTCTATAATAAGATAGAAATCCTAATATAGATCTCAGACTCTTCATGTCTTTTGGTTTATTCACTGATTCTATCTTACTGACCTTATTCCTATCAGGTAAAATTCCTTGTTTTGAAATAACGTCCTAATATATTCAACTCCTGAAATCCAAATGAACACTTTGATGGTTTCAATGTCAAATTAACCTCCTGTAACCTATCTAATACCTTAGTCAACACCTCACATAAACCATTGAAAGTTTTATGATACAACACTAAATTATCTACATAAATAAGAACTCCTTTACCTACTAAATCTCTAAACACTACATTCATTGTCTTTTGAAAAAAAGATTGGCTATTTCGCAGACCGAATGGCAAAACATTCCATTGATAAACACCTCTATGACAAATAAACGCAGTCTTGTGTCTCTCACTCTCCTGAACACCTAATTGAAAATAGCCAGAATTTAAATCTAACTCACAAAAATACTCTGCTCCCTTCAACTTCTGTAAAATATCATCCACCCTAGGAATTGGATATCTCACCTCTTTCGTCTTCTTATTCAATTTCCTATAATCAACACAAAATCTCCACGTATTATCTTCCTTTTTCACTAACACAACAGGACTAGCATAACTACTATACGACTCACTAATTATACCCATACATAACATATTATCATCAATCTGTTCATCAATTATACTCGCTTGTGCAGCTGACACTCTATACGGCTGTTGAAAAACTGGAACATCATCTACCAAATCTATATTAATTGGAACAATACTACATCTGCCCAACTGATTTTTCTGAAATGCGAAACACCTTTCATATCCCATTAAAATCCTATTTAACTTACTCTTCTCTTGTACACTTAACTTTTCATCCAACTTGAATTGAAAAGATGCTAAACTGTCACAACTGTCATACGGATCCTCCCGCAAAATTTTTGTTGCACACAGGTTATAAACGTCCTTTGGGACATTTTTCAATTTGATAGATTGGGACTCATTCCAATACCTAACTAACCTATTATTAATTACAATACTCCTATTACGAAAATTAATCTGTACACCTAAATCTGAAAGACAGTTAACACCAAGAATTATCGTCTCTACCGAATCACATACGACAAAATCACCCATATACTCTTCCTCCGCAATCTTGATCTTGATTTCTTTTAAATGTCCTTGTATTTCTCTTCCATCGACTGCTCTCATGATAGTAGCCGATTTAAATTCATCCATCTTCCCTCTTCGCTGCTTGAAAATGTGACCGGGGAATACAGATAACTCCGCTCCTGTGTCTATTAAAGCTGTATAAGATTCGTTGTCTATTTCTATTTGTAATGTGGGACAACCTATATTCCCGGTACCGTTTAATTGTCATTGATTTCTAGGGCGCAAATTATATCCATTACCTGCACCTCTAGTTTCCACATTCTGTGGTATGTTTTGTCTTCGCATCATAGACATTTCACCACTATTGTTATTCCTATTGTCTATTTGTGTCCTTCTCCGCCAATGAAATTGATTGTCTTGAACATATTTTCTTTCTTCATTTTTTTCTTTATTCATTTGTTGATGTTGAAAATATTTTCGTTCTTCATTTTTTTCTTTATTCATTTGTTGATTTTGACATTTCCTTTTTTCGTCCAGGTTTTTATTCATATGTTTTACCAAAATGGATAATCTTCAATACTTTTATATACGCATTTCTCTAATTTGTTTTTCCATGTGTATGTCAAACTCTCCTCAAATTTTCGAATTATCACCTTTTCATCTACAATACTCGCTGTTTTGGCCAATACTAGCAACCTTAACCAGAATTCTTCTGGACCTTCTTCCTCTCTCATCCTTAATGCGAAGAATTTTTCCAGATCGGTTTTACTTTCACATTTGCTAATGATAAATTTCTTTACCTCTTCATAATTTCTTTCATTCCCGACAAACTCTAGGAAAAATATATTTTGCAGCTTTTCTGGTAATAAGTGTTTTAGAATGGCACACTTATTTTTATCTTCAACTGCATTTAAAATAAAATACAAATCTAATTGATCTACTGCTTTCTCTGGATAGTTCCAGTCTAGTCTATTTATATTACAGATGCTCTCCATTATTAATATTCAATAGGACACAAAATATATACATAAATTATACATTCAACACATGCATTCAGATCATAAGGGCGCCTCCACCAATGTAACGAGCTCGGACTATCGAGTCTCTCATGTAAATGTAGGATTCATCTCTCAGCTCCTCAATTTATTGAATACAAGGAATGCTGCATTGAGAACCTCCTCTTAAATGAAAATGTAACTTGTAAGGTTAATCTGTTATAGGGGTATTATAAGCTCAGTGCATGTGTGTTAAAATAAGAACACTAGTAGATCTCAATATTTCTTATTATTCAGAGTAATAATATAATGGAAACAATACATGCCCTTTATAATAAATTTGTAGTGTTGCTCCAGATCAACTCCTTTGTTGCGCTGCCCTCGGCACCACATCCAGCTTCTTGTTTACTATGTTTTATTTAATTAAGCGCATACTAATTTTTCGATACACCTTTTGGTATTTTTCGCGACGACGCGACGCTATTTTAGTTACTCCATTGGAGTCATATCATTAACTGACTTTTCTTATTTATTGACATACTAATATTTTATTATTCAAAATGTTTTCTTAAAAATTCAAAAATACAAATTTAGAAATATGTAAAAGAGTTTAAATTTAAAAATACCAAAGAGTTCACATCATCCTCACAGTACCTTTACGAGACCTTCACCATAACGAGACTACGATTTTTAAAATGTAACCACATAGGAATGAACAGTTATCCATTGCACTGTACGACATTGACGTAAAATTGTTCATACGGCATGCCGCGTTTGATTCGGTGAGAAAGGTATCCGAATACGCAACCCTTTCCCCTACCTTTTTAAATGCAACTGTCTTGCATATATTCCATGGGCAATATTAGTTGCTTACCACTATAAACCACTTGCCCGTTTGTCGAATGCCCCATAAAAAACACTCTAGGTGACTTGAAATGATTTATAAATTTTATTAAAACAACTTTTAGGATTATATCGCGTTTATTTCTTATTTCTTTATATTTATTTCCCGACGTTTCGAACTCTTTACAGAGATCATTTTCACGAGATCACTCGTGAAAATGATCTCTGTAAAGAGTTCGAAACGTCGGGAAATAAATAAATATAAATAAATAATAAATAAACGCGATACAATCCTAAAAGTTGTTTTAATCAATGAGTGAGATTCGCGAAAATCTTAGAAACAAATATGTAAATTTATAAATTTTACGGCCTCGTCTCGCCGTTATGTTTACGTCCCAAATGGTGGGGGACCTATTGCAATACCGGACACAAAGTTTTCAGTCATCGATATTTATCACACATAACTTCCGAAAACAATTTCGAAAAGTCATTGGTGTGAGCAGTGTCAGGAATCGAACCCGGACCTCTGGATCCGGGTACAGTGTATGTAGAAGGTACATTATAAGTGTAACTTTTAATTTTTTAAGTAATATTCCTATCTCTACTAATACATATATTCCCGTTTACAGGTTGGCCTAAATTAATACTACAAGTTAGCTGTCTCGATTCGATTGGACGTTCATGGGTAGTTGGTTACGGCTGCTGCAGTTTGCCTGTAGTACCTGGTCGTCATACAGTTACTGTCAACTGTTGGGTTCCGTCCCCAACTACACTATCAAATAAGATTCGTCAATATTTTCTTGGTGGATCACATCAATTGATTCAAACTGATGTAGTGAACTTGGGATTGAACCGGTAATTTATCTCTATTTTTCTATAAACTGAAAAGATCTGTGCATAGCGTAACTTTGATCCTTTTTCTACCGAAAGGTGTAGGCATCGGCTGTTAAGCCTCGACTCGCCTAATCGTTTCGTCCCAAATGGAATAGGTGGCGAAAACTCCGGGCATAAAGTTATCACTCATCGATATTGATCACAAATTATGTACCTCCGAAAAGATTTCCGAGAAGTTATTAGCCCGGAATCAATCGAGGGATTGACTCGGAGGACTCCAATGACTCGGGAACCATTTCCGTCGGGAATTATCCAAGCTTTTGTATATTACCTACCTGTCTAATAATAAAAATAATATAACATCATTTACAGGTCGAAATTAAATACTCAATCAAGAGGCAAAGTGCAGTTGCAAATTAATATAGTGTTAAGGAATTTCAACCAATTCGGTGTAGAATATAAGTGATGAAATGAAAGTGATCACGTATTTGGCGTTCACTGTTCTGTCTATATTCATACAATTTTGTGTTATGGATTTTATTCAAGAGAAAATACATACAGACGAAAACTATGTTTATAATAATGCCAGTTCTCAGAGGAAAGTTTTGTACGATATGTTTAAGAATATTAGTAACAAACCGCACGCACTTTACTACAGAACACATTCGAGTGCAATTATTAAAAGATCATCTCTCACTGAGAACAGTATCACCCAAAGCACTTTCACCAATACCTCTATAACCGCAACACCATTGGATACGACAGATGCATCAGTTACAATATTTGATATACTATACGATGATAACATGTCGACAACGGAATCGTTTTCCACTTCAACGGAGATTGATAATGTTACGGAAATAACCTTAGTTGAAATTAATAATAAATCTACGATAGCGAGTACAATAAAGACTACTACTGCATATAACATACATTGTGCATGCAATTTATTGGTAAGTAAGAAAGTAAAAAAATAACAAAAAAATTAGGTTTAATCTCTAAGAATATCGACGTAAAGTGGATCATGCCGCGTTTTGTTCGGTGAGCGAGGTATCCGGAGGTCCTACTCTTTTCCATTCCACTTCCGACCTTTTCTCTAACCCCATCTTAAAAGTCGGCAAAGCAACTGTAACACTATCTGTGTTGCAGGTGTCTATGGGCGGCGTTCGTTACTTACCATCAGGTGACATGTCTGCTCGTTTGCCCTTAACCTAACTCCTAATAAAAACCTTATCAAAATTCTTACTGACATGTGCAAAAGTACATATGCAATAATTAGAGAACGTGTGCGGTTGTGATACCTCCACTAAGTTTTAAGTCATTACATTTTCAAACAGAAAAAAAATACTTAGAACATTTGAAATAAGTCTATTAAATTCCAAGGCAAATTCCAAGACTTATTTGTTTTCTGACTCTCCTGTGATCCTCGACTAACTTGACTCTCCCATGATCCTCGACTAAGCTATTTTATCGACGCATTATTTTCAGCACCAAATATGTGATATTAATTGTTGTTGTGATCCTGAGTGTTCGGAAGAGTATAAAAAAGTGTTTCCATGTAAGAAAAACACAAACGACAAAAGGCCCTATGATGATGGTTGTATCATACATTTATTACACAATGATTTGAGCTACGGAAGCAGTGCACTCAATAATTTGTTTTGTGTCGTCAAAACTAATTTACCAGACAAACAAGATATAAAACAGGTTAATAACAAAACAAAATTATTTTTGATTTATTATGCTCCTCTTTCGTATTCATTTTAGCTAGTCTTATTTTCGATTGCAGCCAAATTTAGCATCTATAAATGAACATAAAACGTGGGACAGTGTTCCAAAGAGGAATACGATATATGAATTTAAAAAATCCATTTACAAAAATGGTGATCCAATTTGGCTTCTCAAAAATGGAACTGTTTTTTATCTTGGTGAGTGTACCAAGTTTTTAACTTGGTGTGTTCTTTTTATAATAAAACTTTACAAGATAATTTCACAGTCCTTAAGTGGTAGAGCCAAGCAGTTTACTGTATAAATGGGCCGGCTCGACCGGTGACATACCACGGCCTCTCAGAATATCGTCAAAAAGTGGCTTATGCCGCGTTTCGTTCGGTGAGCGAGGTTGATATTAGTTAATTATTTGACTGTATCATAGTTGTTACTATAACTTGGCATGTCTATTCTGTTTTAATATTCTATCTATTTATTACAGATTTTGCCATACCCTTGGTAAACAATTATTGCACCGATAGAACTCCAATAATATTCTTGGAAAACCGAATAGTCCGCTGTTTAGTTAATTTCGATGATTTAGAAATGTTCCGTATCATCAACACGGCACAAGCATCCACCATCATAAGCGCAACGAACATAACAGTCAACAGTTCTGCTTTGGTAATTAATATATATTAATTTACGGCACATAATATGGAACTACTTCCAATTTCCAGTCACGTCAGTTAACCTTTAGGTTATTTTTAACCTTTTCAATTGCTTTTCTCTGCCTACACTTTTGTAGTGTTGCTTGGTTGTGTTGATATTTCCGAGAAATTCTACTAAACATGCACTAATTTTAGTCCGCCTGAAATTTGGAGTCTGACATGGCTCTAGAGCTAAGCTTAGCTCTTCCGGTTGTCGTAAGAGGCAGCTAAAGGATTTGATAGGGCGTAGTGATTCTCCCCACAAGTTTTGACACCGTTTTATTTAGAACTGAAAAAATAATTCATTGTTACGAGGCGCGATTGCGGCTTACTAATCTTCGGTTGTGAAGTTACTACGTGCAATTAGATATAAGTAGATGAAATACCATACTTTTAGTGTATTTTTCTTCTAACCATACTGATTTTTTTCAGAATTGCTCCAACCTCCACTGTGTCAACTGGACCGTTCTCAGCTGTGATGATTATATCTGTAGGAATTACAACAGTACTACCGATGAGCCTATCTGTACGAATATGGTTTGTGAAAATATTGCATTGAAAATAGGATACTATTTCTATTATTATGACTTGAAAATTGTTAACGCTACTATTAAGCTACATATCAAGAAGCGTTCTATATCTCCGTTTATGATGCAAGAGATAAGCGTACAATTTGTTTTGACCAATAATTCTGTTGATCGAATTGTAGAATTAAGTGGCAACCCAGGATACATTAAGCATTTACCTATAATAATATCAAAAACGAATAGGAATTATACTGAAAATTTCTTCAATAAAACATCGGGAAGTAACCATATGAGGTTTCCGGGAAATGAGTATGGGTTGTGTAGTTTGTCTAACTCTTCGCTGAATATCGTCAGATTTGGTATCAATAAAAGATCCACATGCCGATATGTTCACAAATATTCAAATATAACACCGAATAATGCGAGTGAGGCTTGTAGAAGCATAGAAGAAAAGTTAAACACAATGCTTGGGCTGGATAAAGAAGTATACGTATCACCTTTGGGAAATCCTTACGGAATAAAAGACGACAATTGGCTAAAAATTGAGATAGTGAAGAATGAAGACGATGCAATAATGTACGGACAGTACAGTAACAGTTTATCAAAATTGCGTTGTTTCAATTTGATTAACAGAATCTCTCTCGTGTTTGCTATTTCCAAAGTCGACATAAAAGAATCCCTTGGTCAGAACAAAATATTATTGGGAAAATACGATATCGGTGTGAACAATGCTAGTTTTGATATTAAAGAAATTTCTGTTGTGATTACAATCGACATTAGTTTCGTAGACGTTACGAATACCAACGAGTACGTGTACGCATCTAGTCCCCACTTGAACATCAATCTCCCCAAAGACTTCTTTTTTCCTTTCCCCGGCTAACAACTGTTGTATTAACTTTTAATATTCTTGTATTGTAACTACATTCGATAATATTATTGAGTGCAAATAAAATTACTGTAAGTAATTACCAATTTTATTTTGAAACCTTTTACATTACTCCTACAGGTTCTAATTTGACTAAATTAGAAATTGCTCTCTGGTCATCATCACCAATCAATTAGATTGTATCATTACATAGTATAAAGTCACTTTCCGCTGTCTGTCCCCTTAAATACGCATATCTTTAAAACTACGCAACGGATTTTGATGCCGTTTTTTTAATAGTTAGAGGGTGTCAACTGGGTGGTTTTGATCTATAATTTATGTATAGTGAAGTAAAAAAAGTGATAATTTTGAAGATTTAGAACTTTAATCGCAAACGCTGCCTGAACCCTCAGTGATAAATGAAAAGAACGCACTACATTATTAATTAACACCTTTAAAAGGTCTACAAAAAAGTCCGCGAGGGCATGTCTATCTCTTAGGGATAACCCACAATGACCATTATTATTTTTTTACTTTTAAACGTTACAGCATTAATATTCATCCAATTAAGTGTCTTAAATAGATTGTGCATGTAATATAGATGATCCTGGCCCTTTACAGCATGCAATTTAAACGAATATTTTGTATTTATTTAATACTAGCAGACCGCGCGAACTTCGTACCGCCATATTTTAGACATTTTACACTAAAAAGATTATTGCCGCGATCATATTAATACCTCAAAGCTTTCCTCATAAATGGACTATCTAACACTATTTTTTTTCAATTCAAGTTCCTGATACCTACAAAGGTAAAGGGTACAAAGCGTCATAAGGCACGATTATTACACACCTTAATGCTTAGCTTTTGATATTAGCGACTAACAACCTAGATATGATGAAAATAATGGCAGTTAATATATTAAGCAGTTAAATGAATGCATGAATGGGCTCAACCGGTAAAATACCACCACCTCCCAGAAGATCGACATAAAGTAGCTCATGCCGCGTTTCGTTCGGTGAGAGAGGTACCCGGAGGTCCACCTCCCTTCCCCATCTTTCTCCCTTAAAGGTCGGCAACGCAACGGTAACACTATAAGTGATGCCGGTGTCCATGGGCGCTTTCTCCTTTGCCCTCCTATCCCATAAAAAAATTATTATCAACTTCATTCAATAGCAATACCAGGGACTTTGTCAGAAGTTTTTTGACAATCTTTAGTTTTTTTAATACTACTTGAACCTTTTTTTTTATTTGTCATTGTCGTCGATTTAAAAAAAAAACCTGGTCACCACATGTTCTTACCAGTATGGCTAACTCACAGTGAGTGTTTTTTATATTTTAAATGATGTCGATTTGGCACCTTGGTATTACTCTTTCTATATTTCTCAAAATAAATTCACTAAATTTTAAAAGAGATCACGATATTAAAAATGTAAATATATATAGATGGGCAACTATGTGGTATGCAGATGTGTATCAAACTCGCTAAGTCTTTACATTTTAACAAAAGACGCTAAGATTGAGGCGCGTAGCATTGAGATATATTACTAAAGTACTTTAGTAATATATCTCTATATATTACTAAAGTACTTTAGTAATATATCTCTATGGGTGCGTAGGGATATCTTGCGCTTCGTCCATTTAAATGAAGTTGCAATATTGTAAAGAATTATAGATAATATTAAAATTTTACCTTCGAATAAAATTTGTATTATGCTTCCAATGACGTCCGAAGTCATTATGAGAGAGTACGTCACGTCCCTTGCCCGCCATGGCGTTACTTCCGCTATCATATTGCACCAATAGCGCCCCATATCCGGCGCGCCTAGCGCCATCTATCAACTTCGACTGCTACCGATTCTTCTTATGAACACAAGCCGCCATTTTGGTCATTGTTCGGCTCATAATGATATAGCACCAGAAAGACATTACTGGGACTTCGGACGTCATTGGAAGCATAATACAAATTTTATTCGAAGGTAAAATTTTAATATTATGCGTTCCGTTTGACGTCCGAAGTCATTATGAGAGACCTGTTTGTTATCTTCTGGTGGCTTGTAGGTTTAATATCGAATTTAAACGCAACAATGTGAAGGAGCGTCATATAAAGTAAACTTAAAGGCGCGATTAATAAAGTGCCCTGTATAAACAATGTATTATTATTTCATCTAAGTTATGGAAAATTTTCTCGAGTGATCAAGTTAAGTTCCTGATTTGTCAAACTTAACGAAAAAATATTGTCGGTTCGTTTTTGGCTTGCATACAATTAATATAGTAATTGTCTGTAGCCAGATGAAGTGCTATACCACTGATTTATAAATCAGCTTTTTTCACCAATCATTGTAACCGTGGCTGAACTTGAAGAGTTTCTAATGCTATGAACGAATTTACTATAGTTCCGTAGATCTTCGACGTGTATTTTACCAGAGTTTACACTGTAATGTGAAATGACTGCATCAATGTTTTTGGTACACGCAGATAAAAATATACTAATGAATTGAGGATGAATGTTGAAAATCCGGGTTATCAATAAAATGCAGACCTAGTAAACTGTCAAGGAGTAATATCATATGACACCACAACAGTTTAATCAAAACCTTTGCATTTGGAATGACATTAGGAAAAGACGGTTTCGTAAAGTATTAAATAAAATATGTAAATATACGTATCAATAAAATGTCTTCGCAAGATTTGGAATTTGAACGGCAGACATAATTGTAGCATTTACAGACGATTAGAATGTAAATTATTAGTAAAAGAAACCCATCACATAAATGTAACAGATATTCAACTGCAGTGACTACTCCAGTAAAGTTAATGTCACTTCAGCACATTGTTTCCAACACTATTATGTTTTTAATCCATTGGTGTTTAAACACGACGAGCCTTGTGGTGCATTGATAAAACAACCCACTACGGAATTGAGATTGGCGGGTTGCAGGCAAATTAGAGTACAAACAGCTCTCACAAGCACGAATGTTTGTATCGGCGTTTAGATAGTTTCCATGCGTTATAAGCATGTATTCATAAAATAAAAGTAAGTACGTTAACATGCATAACAACGTTTAGTTGCTCAGCTTGGAAAACCAGAGGGCGCTCTTGTAAATTGTATCCTACATAACATTAGTATTATTATAATTAATGATGTAATTTTGTTTAATTATTATTATCATTAGCGTTTAAGTATATAACCTAATAGCCTTCTAAGCCAGTGGTAGTATTGTCGCTATGTTCAGCGATGTGTTCTTTAGTTTGAAATGAACAGATTGTACCAGCTTAAAGCTGCGTTTCGGCGATCACACTGGGTGATAGGCTGGCTGGTTATTTCACGACATTTTACTCATCAAAGTAGACATTGAGTCTGACTTCCATAGTATATTGTTATGAGATGTTATATTTGACAATGCAAACTTCCCGCAGTGTGATGGCGGTGGCGAAGTTATTCGAGTCTTACCCACAAATTTGTCGTACTTTGGCAATGTAGCCTTCCCCGGAGGGTGATGAAGGTTACAAAGTTGGCTGTACTGATTTTACACAAACAAGTTGGGTCTGGTGTGCGTGTGTCTCATGGTGAAACATTTTCAATGTTACTTAATCCAATGCAACTCGCAGTAGTGACGTTTCGTGAATTAGATCTTAAGAGTCGACGTGATTTGGTCCACTAGTTTCAGACGCGGTCAAGCTGCCGGTTGATGTGATCGTGTTAATCCTCCATTCCTCTTCATTATCCATTTCCTCTCCAATACTCTATTTTTCAATTTCTCTGTTGTAGCTCCGCTGAATCTGTCGAATAACGATGTTCCCTCGCTGCAGTCGAAATGCGGACTATAGAATATTATTGTAGAGATTTACTTCGTATAGCAATGCGTTTACGTGGTGTAGCTATCGAAAACTTTATTATATTGTAATTTCTATCGAATTGACGTGGAATGTCCGGCGCGTGAGTTGTAGTGTTCCGTGGACTTCCTTCTAATGCCAATTACAAAACGAAATATTCGCGCACGTTCTCTGGATACTAAATCTGCCATCGGAGACACTGCTAATGCTCACAGTAAATGGTAACGCGATCTTCCCCAGCGACCGTAAAACTTCACGGCCAATATGTAGTGTCTGTTTATTCTGGGTTTTAAAATACGGTATCGAGCCGAATTTGAAAAATCTGATAAGTTTCTTCTATTCTTAGAAAGTAAAACTTGTAAATGATGGCAAAAAGTTCAGGTGACCTAATAGGCATTGCGCCTGTTTTAGGATTAAATCTTCCAGCTCAAGTTCTGGTAATATCAAGTGATGATTTTTTAGTAACTTGCCAATACGACTTTTTGTTGAAAGTTATGACGGTTATCAAACTGGCGTGTTGTGCTTGTTCGGCGATCCCATTAACACTCGTGCTTGGAATAACTGAAGAATTGGTTAAAAATTGAAATGCAACCTTTTCCAGGGGATGGTGATAGTTGCATAAATTTAATGTTTAAGTACACATCGCACCTGCTTTAGATTCGATTACTGACCGCAGGTTATTTTCGGAATATGTGACCTATTTATTGTTATTTGGAAATGCAACTTTTTCGGAAAGTATAGACTTTTCCAAATATGGTGGATCCTACTAGGTGCTGTGATTGCTTTAGGTTCCCACTTCAGGCCACGAGTTATACTCGGAAAACTTGATGTACGAAATGTACGAAAACGCTTGTAATTTCGCAGCGCAACTTTCTTGTTAAGTACGTAGTGACTGTTGCAAAGTTGGAGTGACCTAATAGGCATTGCACCTGTTATAGGTTCCAACTGCGGGCTGCGAGTGGCGCTCAAAACATCTCATCAACGTCGTATTGATCGCAATTTGACAATGCAAACTTCCCGCAGTGTGATGGCGGTGGCGAAGTTATTCAAGTCTTACCCACAAATTTGTCGTACTTTGGCAATGTAGCCTTCCCCGGAGGGTGATGAAGGTTACAAAGTTGGTGTCCTAATAGGCGTTGTGCCTGTTTTAGGTACCAACTGCCGACAGAGAGTTGCTCGAAAAATCGATAGACCTTGGAAGTGTCGTTGTCGATTTTTCTTTTACCAACTCAAACCGGTCCTTAGCTGTATTGCAATTTTTTCTTGAACTGTGAACGTGGTTCAATGCTAATTGTGTTAATAAAGAATTGTTTGGAATCATAGCAGAAACACCCTTCTTGGGATTAGTTTTAGCTGTTCAGTTACATACAGCGCGACGAAAATCCTTTGCAGCACTTGTTGGTTGTCGGCTGTAGTATTCAACAATGATATCCGATTTGAAGAAAGACGAGTAAATCCATAGCCGGTGGCTCACATTAATAGTCATCCAATTTCCATCCATTTAGGTAATGTGGCACTTCGGAATTGGCGACAATTCGGAAAATAAAAATATGCTGTCTATCGAGGCATAACTTCCACTGCACTCTTCTGGACGATTAGCTGTAAAGTTTCTGTCTGCGCCACTTCACTTAATTAGGATTTGATATTTGCTTGATATGAAATAATGACGTTAAAGCGTGATGCTTTGTTCTAACGTCAAAAATATTAAAAACCCATGTCGGTGTCTTGTTAAATGGTATTTTAAATACGTTATTAACATTCATACAGATGAGGGTAGATTAAAATAAACGGCGTTTTATTTTAGTTTTTGGTGAACGGAGGGAATGTTCTCTGTTTTGTATTCTCTCCCCCTCCTTTTTTCTGCGACGAATTATTATAATTTGATACTAAAAATCCTTGAAATCTGTTTATGACGTATATGGATTTTACAGTAGGTGTAGGGCCAACTTCAATACGAATAAGTAAGTTAATGAAGTATAAAGTCATTTTTTCATACACAAATTATGTAACATGTCGTAAGACAATGTCTATAATTACAATCAAATTGGTTTAAAATTTTGTGAATTAAGATCACCATAAAGGGAGTCTACAGGGACAAGACTCAAACACACGACGATATAAAATAGCTTAGTAGAGAACTATGAAACAGAATCGTTGTATATTAATATATGAGGGTATTTACACATAAAACAGTGCAACCCTTGCAGAAAACGCAAACTTTGAAAATAAAATTCAAATGACTCACGAGGTTGCTGGTATCAAACCTGTATTTTCGATCCCATGAACCATGTGACCATTCGTGGAGATCCATTGTTGGCCTCGATTATTTTAGTAATCCAAATAAATACTTCTGCTGCTTTTCTTAATAGGTGCGATAGCGGTAAACTAAAAAACTAATTTGTTTTATTTAATTTATGTAAAATTTGGGGCAAATAAAATATTAATTATTTTTAACTCTAATGTTTAAATATTTAGAGTTTTTCGTAACGACCATGCGCTCGGTTCGGAAAACGACGCAACAATGACCAAAATGGCGGCTTGTGTTCATAAGAAGAATCGGTAGCAGTCGAAGTTGATAGATGGCGCTAGGCGCGCCGGATATGGGGCGCTATTGGTGCAATATGATAGCGGAAGTAACGCCATGGCGGGCAAGGGACGTGACGTACTCTCTCATAATGACTTCGGACGTCAAACGGAACGCATAATATTATAATATCTGCGTGAAGAGCTAACTATAAACTAACTCTAGCTTTGACCCATGACTTTGGTTACTTAAGTATGTAAATATTTTTAAATCTTTTAATATTCGCGTTCCATATTACTCGTCCATAAATATAATGAACGGAAAATAACGCGACACATTTAGGTAAACAAATTATCTGTCTGCTTGTGACTACGGCCAGTGCAACCAGGCCGAAACATCAAGCCCATAATAAAAGTAAGTATTTGTTTACCTACACTTGTCGTGTTATTTCCCGTTTATTATACTCTTAAATAGATCAAATTCTAATCTAATGTGTCTAAATAGACACGGGGTCACAGATGTTACAGGTTCACATTACCTGTTAATTATTACAAAATAAATATACAAATACCTAAGACGATTAAATACTACAAACTCATTAGGACAAAAAGAAAAAAAAAGTCTAAGAAAATTAAAAAAAAATTACCTGCCAGCTATGAGCGGCGCTTATGACCGAGTCGTGTGGGTCTCCCGAACATATATGTGTGCGCGGAATATTTGCCTAAGAAACGTATACTTACATTTTGTATTTTGCGATATCTTTTGAATTAAATGTCCGAATTGAATCATTCAAAAAGTTCTACAAAAGTATTGAATCTATCTTTATATTGAAGTAATTTATTTTGAGTAGAGTTAATACCAAAGTACAAAATAAAGAACTTTTAAAACGACCTCATTATAATTATTTTTAAAAATTCAAAAAACTCTTATTGTGCGATAACTACAATAGTTAGACATATGGCGTCGCGGACTTTTCTGTCGACAATTATATCCAGGGGTGAAAGGCTATTTGTTTTAAGCGACATTTTAGCAACTTTACAGGAGAGCCATTTAAAGGTTGAAATTTTGAAAAAAAATTCATAACTTCAAAACTTCTTGAGCTATTTGAACGGGGTAAACTTTGTTGAAATTCAATTAAAAATATCTAGATGCTGATGCTAATATTAAATTAAACCGACCTGTAATGACAAAAATACGTGTCGCTTAATTCAAAATGCCCTAAGCCCTTATTTTTCAGGGAATGGAAAAATGATTTAAGTGACTTTAAAACTACAATTAGCTTCAGGAAAAAACAAATAAACGACAATGCTTTATGTTTTCAGAGTAAGTCTATAAGAATGAAATGACATGACCCGGAATTAATAGTAGAAAGCTATTTATGTCAACCACCACTTTAGACGAAAATGAGTAGGCCGCTTATTAAATTATGTAACATATAAAATTGAAAATATGTATAACGTTTTGTGTTCCATTTATTAACATATAAGGCTATAAACGGCTGTTAAAACAACTTGGATATAGCGCAATTGCCCAAAATCTCACGTTCTTTTATTAAAATTATAAATTACTAACGCAACATCAGTTAAAGTGTTTGTTTAGTATAATAATTATAAATTAGAACAGTTTCAATTAGAACTTCATTATAGTTATGCCTTTTTTTCATCTAAATGTTCTTTCAATTTTTTACAATCCTCTGGCTTCTGTTCTTCAAAATACATTGGTATAAGCGACGTTTCATGTCTTATTTGGGTGAAGACTAAATGGTTTAAGCGACATTACACAGTATAATTGGTGGAAGTGCAAATGATTCAAGTCCGTACCTAGTAAATTTTAGAAACAGGAGAAATGTTTGAAGTCTTATTGACTTATTTACCTGGGAAAGGCTAATTGGTTTATCTCTCAGTTTTTAATACGAGTGTATGGCTCAAGTAACTAATTAAAAAAAAAATGCAAAATCTATGTCGCTTAAAACACTGCTACTATGGAAACTTCCCAAAAACAGGGATGTTATAAGCGCCAAAAAAATGCTCCGATTTAAATGAAACTTGTATCAGTCGACGCAGAAAAATTTGCTGATTCCAAATATGTATATAACTCAATATCGCCCAAAATGTCGCTTAAAGCAAATAGCCTTTCACCCCTCGATATGTTCTGTAAAAGTGTAGTACATTGTTTTGTTCTATAATCAATAGTTTTTGCAGCGTTCGCGATTTAAGAATTTTTTTCGGGTCTTTTTCTTACACCTTGGGTTACATTATTGAAGTTATAGTAAGGATCCCTAATTTATTTGAAAATATAATATAGCCTAAAGCCTTCCTCGATAAATGGACTATACACCAGTGAAAGAATTTTTGAAATCGGATCGGTGGTTTCTGAGATTAGCGCGTTCAAACAAACAAACAAACTCTTCCGCTTTATAATATAAGTATAGATTAACATAGCGGGACATCAGTTATTACTTTTGATGCGGAACAAAGTTCGCCGGGTCAGCTAGTATAAATAATAAATCACTAAAAGGATTCGAGGTTATACCTATAAGTCCGATAAATAGTTTGCAGAGCAATAATTATAAATGCCAGCAAATGTGGGTGACCTACTTTGTATTATAAACATATATTTTTAAGCTAAAAATAATGTCTAACAAAGTATCCAATAAATTAGTCGCTGTTGAAAGCTTCCTAAGGAATTTGAAGTAGGTGCTTAGCTATAATATATCCTGTGAAATGGTTCTGAAAACATAATAGCACATTCACGGAGAGTTCATTGCGGGGTAGATAGAACTGAGCTACAAATAAGAGAACATTCTTAAATACCTCACTCGTCTCCTTATTATTCATCATTCATGCTACACACTTCTCAGCTTTTAAGCCTTTCGATTTCAATTTGCTAAGACAACTTTGGGAAAGTAAAGATTTTATTTATTTGACGTGTTTAATTAAATTCAAACGGTTGTGTATCAAATAAAACATAAGACATAGAAAGGAATCATTTAATATAGCTTCACGGCAACGAGGTAAACTATGATAGTACATGGCGAACGGTACTAGAGCTATATCGGTATTTACAATATTTTTACATAATTTCAACCTTCAAAGAACATATTATAATTCTATTAATTAAAATATAATAAAAAGCAAAGACACATAAGTATATGTAGTGTGTGTAGTCCGAGTGGGGCGGAGTGTGGCACAGTGGGGGCTTGCTCTACGCCACGTACGTGTAGACCTTGCGGTCCTCGGGCGTGCGGGCGAGGTACTCGCGCTCGATGAGCCCCTCGATGCGCTTCTTGATGACCACCGGCGACGGCAGGAAGCGCGCGCGCAGCTGCTCCGTCACCTCGGCCACCAGCAGCGTGTGCTGCAACACCACGCACCATTACCCCACTACCACCGGGTACCACACCAAGCTAGGTCTCAACCAGAAGACCGAATCAAAACTATTTCTTTAAGGGACCTCAGGCATATATACATACCAACTTTAAGCCAAATCCCTGGCGGGGTAGGCAGAGCGAACAAAGCGCCATAAGGCACGATTCTTACACGCCTGACTCGTTGACGTGACCTCGCTTCGTTGACTTTTTATAACTCTTTTCATGCACTCGCGTCGATTTTTAAGGCTCCTAACATCACTTTCCTCCAGAACACGTTCTATTTGGTCATGGAATGTGTCTTGGCCGTCCTCGACTCCTACATCCTACTCTTCAAGCACACTTTGGTTTTATCCAATTAAACTGTTAGTAGCAGCCCGATATACAGGGAAATCAATGCCCATTATGGAAAACTATAGTAGTTTTATTGTTTTTTAAAACTAATACACAGGTAAACATAAACACGACACGCCTGATGGTAAGCGGATACCTTGGACGCAAGTGTTGCCGACCTTTGAAAACCTAAATCATCTAAGAAGGTGAGAAGGTGAATCAGTGAGACCTTCGAGGGGATTTACTTTAGTAACAACGAAAGAACACATTCCCTTTCACGGAAACTTTATTTCGTATGCACTAAAATAATTCAAGTTAATTAACTAGCAACTTTAGTTGACATTGAAGACATTTAATTAGACTTACCGCCATCTTCTTCCTGGCTTTCATAATACGAACGATGGCAGCTTCTATTTCATGTTTGCGATCCTCGTCCACTTTGTTCCGAGTCTCGCGTCGCTCTGGCTCCGACTCGCCCTTAGCTGCTACTGTTTGGATCTTAACTCTGACAATCACGATTAAACATAATTATTAAGTAATATAAATTTACATTGTCATTCGATTACTGTTCTAGAGAAGCAGCAGATACGAATAGTAGAGAAATAAACAAGTAACATTAAAATACAAACGACATTTACCAAAAGAACAGGAAAACTCGAAGGGCAGCCAGCCGCGGTCCTAGTATTTTTGTTTATTCCCATAGCGCCAGCAGTAGGACAACACTTACCTATGTAACTTAGATGTAAATGAATCATTCACGTAGAACTGATGAGAAGGTTCGATCTCCTTGGTCTTCGGATGTTTAATCAACACCCTCTGAGTGGGTTTACCCATTGCCAAGGACTGTAAGGCTCGAACAAGATCCTTCTCGGGTATATCAGTCTCATTGAGTATCTCCTGCAATTGAATATAACCTCTCTTGTAGTAAAAAATATAAATATGGAATATAGCACCATTAAATACCAAACTAAACTTAAACTAGAAATCAGGTGACATATGCATTATACAGTGTTTAATTCTGGTGTGATAACCAAGTCCATCTTCTATTCCATGGAACCAAATAGATGTCAATATCATAGGGCATAAGAGGAAATGCAATATCATCCAATAACATTCCCCACAATGTAAGTAACCCACAGAGGTACAAGCGTGTGTTGGTTACCTCATATGTGAGACGTTCGCGCTTGTTGAAGAGCAGCAGCACGCACATCTGGAAGGTGGACACCTGTATGATGTGGCGGCGGGGGGCGGGGGGCACGGCCGGCCCGGGGGTCGCGGGGGGCGAGCGGGGGGGCGACCCCGCCAGCGCCGCGCGGAACGTGGCGTGCAGGTCGGCGCTGCCCAGCTGCGGCTGCAGCGACAGTTGCCGCCCAGAGTGCTTCGCCAAGTAGAAACTGTACACACACGCAAAGTGATTGAAATTTTAAATATTAACATTTATATGTACCTCGACGACGAATTAAATCAACAAGCCATCAATACAAATTGTATAAAAATTGTATATTAAAGAAGTAATAGCTCCAGTTTTATAACCAATGACATTAATGTGCAAACACGCTTTTGTTTAAGCGTGTTGGGTGCGGAATAAGATATTTAGTTTACATAATACATACATTTAAGAACACTAAGGAATGTTCAACAAGTGGTAACAAATTAATATTATGAGTCACCTTCTGAACACGTCGAAAGCGTTCCGCGGCGCCGGCGGTATGTTGCACTTGGGCGCACTCTGTGTCGGCCAGAACCCAGTGGTGAGCACCCGCACTGACAAGTCAACGCCGTGAAGATTTATCTGAAAATATAAATCACAAACTATTGTTGAATCAAGTTAAACAAAAATCGAATTATGTAGCAATTTGATGTTATTTTTACGTCGAAAATATCTATCTACGAAGATTGAAACTGTACATTGAATATTTCTTTTTTAGAATACTTGAGACATGATCTACAATCGGTACCGAACCCAAAAAATATGGTTTTTAGAATTTTTTGTCTCTTTGTATGTATGTTTGTTACGGATAAACTCTAAAAGGACTGCATGCTTTTACGTCAAATTTTGCATAAAGACAGCCAAGAGGTGGGGTCAACACAATATTATCACGCTATCACTAATTGGGGGTGAGCAATGAGCCCTTAGAATCACACAGGCACAGTGTTTTTGCTGCTTTATGGCGTCCACGCAGACGAAGTAGCGGGCAACAGCTAGTGGCTATTAATTAAGTATTAAATAATATACTTACACCTGATGACATGACATGTTCTTTGAACTCCTCCATAATAGTGTTGGACACTGTCATATCTTTGAACATGCCTTCAAGCTTCGATGTGAACTGACAACCGCATTCAGTCTGAAATAGAAAGTAAAATAGTAGAACATAGATAGCTATTTGAGGAATATCTTATATCAGTCCCTAATTCAAATGCATATTAGACATGTATGAAGCTGACAGATTGAATTTATTTGAATACGGCGCTAATCTCAAGAACTACTTATCAGATTTGTTAAAAATATTTTAGTGTTCACTTGTTTATTGATAAAGGCTAAATACTTGATAAAAGCTAAAACCAATAGGAACGGAGCATTTCAGTGATGGAGTATAAAATTCGTTGGCAGTGGCTTAAGGACACTATCATCTACTGCACAGTTTTCACTCAAACGAACTTGAATTGCATTTAAAGTCATACTATGCGATACACAGAAATAGATCAAGATAGAACAGCTGCGATGTCATATTTCCATACATTTCGAGCGTGTCACTTTTTTGAAAAACCACGCCCACAGCGTGACCTCATTTTCATTGTGCGCGGGGCGACTAGTTAGGAGACACACTCATTAGATTATCGATATTAATATCGGCAACGTGTGTTAATTTTATTATTTTTATATTGTACCAACTTTATTGATTTTGTGTAACGATAATCATAGAAAGTAAAACATGTTAAATACTTTAATCCGACATATTAAAACCTAAAACATATTTTTCCAACAGCATATAAAATTTTATTATAAATATTTTACTGTCCTTGAAACTATACATATTTATTAAATATTTGCCTTTTTGTAAGGGTTGGCCTTACAGTCCTGGTTAAATAACGAAGCCGAACGTCGACATATACCTCGGTTACTGCCCGTTTGCGAAGAACGAGATGATTTTCCATTGGCGATTGGTCAAATTGGTGAAAACTTATACTGTCAAATAAACTGCTGCCAATGTAATTACGAAGCACTTTGGTTGAAATTTGTGGTGTTAGAATAAAGTATGGACAAAGCAAGACATGAGCTGATACTCGAATTATTATTGAATTAATTTATCGATAAGTCCTAAAACTCAACGATACATGGAGTGCCCATCTCTAACATTCGAATACCAATCACAGCGATTAACAGACACAGCGATCAACTGGCAGGTGTATTGTGTATTTCGTTCGATTCGACGTACATTACGCGTATAATTTATGCGCGCAATGTTTTTGTATACGAGCGTTGAATGCGGACAGGAATGGATATTTATCATAACGAAAAAATATACAACTTGTGATTGTAATTATTGAACATAGTAAAAGTAAAACAATAGACGAGAAGACGAGCCTCGTGGCGCATTGGTAAAAAAACTACCGGCTGCAGCAACGAGGTCGGGGGTTCGATTCCCACCCGAGCACAAATATTTGTGACACACATGAATATTTGTTCGGCGTCTGGGTGTTTTTCTATGTATTATAAGTATGTATTTACAAAAGAAAAGTATATATGTATTATTATCCGTTGTCTAGTATCCATAACACAAGCATTTAGTTGCTAGCTTGGAACTAGAGGGCGCTGTGTGATTTGTGTCCAAGATATTATTATTATTATTTATTATTAATAATTTATAATTTCAAAAAAATACTTTCTACTGATTTTCTATACTTACTGATCATACGAAATATTTCCTTTTTTCATATTTGCTTCACTACTTTTGTTTTTACAATTTGCCACAGCACAATAAGGCATATATGTGGCGTTTTATCTATTTTTTTACGTCCTGAACGCATGGCAGGAACGCTCGTTGCGTAATGAGAGCGAGTTTCGAAAAGCATGCAATATAGTGCATGGTTATGGCGCGGTTGCCACGCCTATTCGCCGTTCTATCTTGATCTATTTCTGTGATGCGATACTTTGTGAAATCTATGAGCCCAATAGTATTATTTTCGGTTTTTAAATATATCATAACTTCACGCCTTTGTTACCCGAATGTGTAGGCAGCGGCTGTTAAGCCTCGTCTCGCCGTTATGTTTACGTCCCAAATGGAATAGGTGGCGAACCTATTGCCATACCGGGCACAAAGTTTTCAGTCATCGATATTTATCACACATAAATTCCGAAAACAATTTCGAAAAGTCATTGGTGTGAGCCAGTGTCAGGAATCGAACCCGGACCTCTGGATCAGAAGTCGTGTGCTCGACCACTGGTCTACCGAGACTTTTTTTAAAATATATTATTTTGATATAAATTTTAATTTATAAGCTAATTTCTAAATCTACTATTAGCCTACTACGAAAAAAAAAACAACTTCAAAGACATAGTCAATAGCTGGCTTGGGTCGAAATACTTACTACATTACTTTATTAAAAGTATTGACAAATTATAGTAACCATGTCCATGATAAATTCTGTAAGTGGGCATCATACTGCATGAAAATTATTATACAATAATCAAATTTAAATACCGCTAAGTGATACAAGATATTTATTAAATTTGCGACGATTTTAATCTAATTCACATCCCACTTAAAGTCTTTAATTGTCTGCAAAATTCTTTATAGGTATTATTTTAAAAAAGTGGTAAAAAAACTTTTAAAAATCTTATAGTTGCTTTTTAAAACTTTCATGTCAAGACTTTAAGCAAGACTGATATATGACAAAATAGACTACAAGTTTTAATAACATTCAGGACACTTACGACAATGTCCAAATGGGTATTGTAAAGAATTTTGCAGAAAATTTTGGACAGGATGGGTAGGGCGTGTGATCGGTGTGTGGTCTTATTGAGAATGAACGGTGTTTTCTATTTGTGACACATCTCCAATTATACAGTGAAAATCACGAGGCTCGACATCTTTAAGTAAACCGTATTGCTGGGAATTGTTAAAGAGCTTCAATTATTTTTTAATACCAACTTAGGGGTAGTTCAAATACCCTTTCCTTTGAAGTTGTCAATCAATAAATCAAGCAAAAAGTGAAAACATATATCGATAAAATACTATGCGCCTCAATAAAAAAAACAAAACTAGTCATTTATTTCTTCAATTTCTAGTTATCTTTTTATAGTTTGTCTCTGTTTGTTTCGGCTAATGTCTTAAACGGCTGAATGGTTTTGGACGGAACTTTCAGTGACAAACATCTGTTGTAATAAGGAGTAAAGGTAGGAAGGAGTAAAGGTTTCTTATTACACGTGCTAATAATGAGCATGCTCATAAACTGTATACACGCACGTGCTACTAATGAGCATGCTAGTTTCAAACATATTACTAGCATACTCATTAGGCAAACCTGTTCACACGCGCTACAATCACCTCGCTTCCACCAGCGCCTCAGAAAGCATGCTCATTAATCGAAAGGCCGTCGATTTTCGTAGCAAGGTCTGTACACACATGGTAGTATTGAGAGCATGCTAGATACTAGCATGCTCTCATGCTAATAATGAGCATGTATAACAGTAGTTTAACATAGGTTACTTTTCCTCATTATATTTCGGACGAAGCAGCAGCAATATTAATACATTATTTGGATACTTATATAGTAATGAAATCAAATAGTTCAGAACACCAACCTTCAGCTTGGAGATCATGTTCTTCTCGCTGTCGTCAGACACAGACTTATTGAGCAATAGACGCTTCGCCAAGTGCTGCTTATAATAACGTTCGAACACATCCTTTTCTTGTAAGAATCTAAAGAGTACCATTGTTTTGTCCAGAACCGCCTCTATTTCTTGTTCACTCATCTAAGAAAACAACCAAGAATTTAAACATATAAATGATTTAACAATAATAAACATTCACTTAAAGCTGGATATTGTAATTTTAGTTTTATCTTTTAAATTTAATATCTGGATGACCGAGCTTTGCTCGGTATTTTTTTTTTTTTTATAAACAACGCCATCTGCTGGAATAGCTTTAGTGTTGTTGTCGTTAAAGCAAGTTAGTTGCTCACAATTTAAAATAATTATAGCATTCGCCAATAGATGTCAGGAATTCCAAAAAGTAAGTTGATGTTTAAGTTGATTATCGATAAAACACGATAAAATGAAATTTTCTAAAAATGATTCCTAGCTAGATCGATTTATCGCCCCCGAACCCCCCTATATACTAAATTTCATGAAAATCGTTGGAGCCGATTCCGAGATTCCAATTATATATATATATATATAAGTATATACAAGAATTGCTCGTTTAAAGATATAAGATTTAGTACTAGCTGTCCAGGCGAGCTTCCTTCCGCATCAAAAGTAATAAATGAGTAATATTTGGATATCATGAGGTTCAATTTGTGCTATTTATCGGCTTTAACTGCTGTCCCGCTACGTTAATACTGCAATATCTTCGAAAATATTCGTTTAAATTGCATGCTGTAAAGTGCCAGGATATATTGATATTACAAGCACAATCTATTTAAAATACCTAATTAGATGAAAATTAATGCTGTAATGTTTAAAATCGCTTCGTAAATAAGCCATTATTTGTCGAAAAAAAATAAATATGGTCATTGTGGGTTATCCCTAAGAGATAGACGTAACCCTCGCGGACTTTTTTGTAGACCTTTTGAAGGTGTTTAATAATGTAGAACATTGTTTTAATCTACTCGTATCACTTAGGTTTCAGCCAGCGTTTGCAATTAAAGTGCTAAATCTCGAAAATTCTCATTTTCTCTTTACAACATCATATATGAATTATAGATCAAAACCACCCCGTTGACACCCGCTAACTATTAAAAAAGACCGCATCAAAATCCGTTGCGTAGTTTTAAAGATATAAGCATATAAGGGGACAGACAGCGGAAAGTGACTTTGTTTTATACTCGTGAAGGTATTTTAATAGTTTTATTACTGGAAAAAGTAGGTTTTATGCAAAAGAAGCACGTGAAAATTTAATTACCTATGCTAGTAGGTTTAATATGCTTTAGGACAATATTTTAATCAAATATTAACTCACCCCCTTTTCACCCTTCTTGAGCTTGCCGTCAATAAACAGCGATAAGAATTCTGGCGATTTACTGTTCAAATTGAGAAAATATTCAAAGTCTGAGGCGATCATGTGTTTGAAAATCTTATCATTGTTAAACGAATTCTGAAGGAAATGGTCGAATCTGTCCTTTAAATCGAGCAAGTTCTGTAACAAGGAAAATTAATTCATTTTATTGATACTTACTTTAATATTACCAAGTAAAACACAAACCATGCATCCACTTTTTTATAGGATAGGGAGCAAACGAGAAGGCGTGTCACCCGATGGCAAACAACATACTCCGCCCATGGACACCTGAACACATATACTGTTACATTTGCGTTGCCGGCCCTTACAATAGAATATGGAAGGGGTCGCAAGTGGGATGGGACACGAGCGGAGAAGCAGTTGGGCCTCCTCTTTAATATGTCGATGTTCTGAGAGGTCATTCATGCAGCAAACTGCGTGGCTCTACCACGGTTTCTTCTACACATCAATGTCTTGCAGTCATGTAGAAGTCCTCATATTTACTAGCACTAAAATTTATGATTTATGAAAACTGTCAAGTTTTGAGCAGAAGGCTTCTGAGAAGGCACTGTAAGGTCAACTTTCAGAGACGTAAGTGTAGAGTTCAAATAAATAAATAAAGTGTGTGTCGGTGACGGGCGCGCGGCCCTGCTTCCTCAAGTGGCCGGACAGCGCGTGTAGTGTCTAGTGTGGGGTGGGGTGGTGGTGAGGGGTGTGATCACTCACCTGCACGAAGGTGATGGCGTTGGTGTTGTGGTGCGTGTCGGTGACGAGCGCGCGGCCCTGCTCCCTCAGGTGGGCGGACAGCGCGTGTAGTGTCTAGTGTGGGGTGGGGTGGTGGTGAGGGGTGAGGGGTGTGATCACTCACCTGCGCGAAGGTGATGGCGTTGGTGTTGTGGTGCGTGTCGGTGACGAGCGCGCGGCCCTGCTCCCTCAGGTGGGCGGACAGCGCGTGTAGTGTCTAGTGTGGGGTGGGGTGGTTGTGAGAGGTGTGATCACTCACCTGCACGAAGGTGATGGCGTTGGTGTTGTGGTGCGTGTCGGTGACGAGCGCGCGGCCCTGATCCCTCAGGTGGGCGGACAGCGCGTGTAGTGTCTAGTGTGGGGTGGGGTGGTGGTGAGGGGTGTGATCACTCACTTGCACGAAGGTGATGGCGTTGGTGTTGTGGTGCGTGTCGGTGACGAGCGCGCGGCCCTGATCCCTCAGGTGGGCGGACAGCGCGTGTAGTGTCTAGTGTGGGGTGGGGTGGTGGTGAGGGGTGTGATCACTCACCTGCACGAAGGTGATGGCGTTGGTGTTGTGGTGCGTGTCGGTGACGAGCGCGCGGCCCTGCTCCCTCAGGTGGGCGGACACCGCGTCGGCCACGGTGCGCAGCCCGTCTGTGACGCGCGACAGCAGCTTGTACACGCACGCTAGCTCCAGAGTGCGCGTATGCATCAGCATGTGCACCACGCCAGAGTTCTCCATCTGCACAACGGATCACACTAACATTCTTCTTCGGTAGAGTTTTTTAAGTTTGCAAATATCATTATTAGGTATGAACATTGGTTTGGGTATTTGGGAAGGAGGCATAATAGCTTTTTTTAAGTGAAACTTCTAATGTCTCTTACAAGCGTTTAACGCATTTAACGCCCCTCCTTGCGGATTACTTTAAAACCTGTTTATCTATTTGGAAATCTCAATTTTTTTAGCTTGAATTTAAACAGCACAGAGACCTTTAGTGGGTGGGTGGTGGGTAGTCTTATTATAATTATCATTACAAAGATAATTAACTATGCTATTTTTAAACTAAGTTGCCCATTCGCATGCCATTATTATAGGCAAAAAAATGGGCTCAGTAGGCCAGAAATGTAAGCTTAAAGTAAGACCTACATATGGTAGAGTGCACGCAACTATTAAAGTTATTTTAGTAAATAGCTCTATTCCTATGGGTTTTTTGCTATTAGTATATTTATTAATATTGTAGAATAAAAAAATCTCTGCAAATTTTGTTCAGTAAAAAAAACTCATTTTTATACTTACTTTTATTTATATGGAAATAGTTTCTAGTAAAAAGTTTTGTAACTGACAAATTTGGATGAACTAGCTGCAGCATTTGAGAAAGAAAATTTTTCGGCCCAGACATTACTAGAGAGTGGAACTCAAGACCTTATTGAGATGAAATTTGTGAAAAGTCCCGATCATTTTTGTTATATACATTACGTCAAGTCTACAAAACTTAATAAGCTTGTGCAGCATTCAAATACTCTACCAACAAGTACAGCTGCTCTTCAACATTTCAGACCGATGTTCATTTGAAACCCCAGGTATGGGATTAATAATAATATCTTGGACACAATACACACAGCGCCCTCTAGTTCCAAGCTAAGCAACTAAATGCTTGTGTTATGGATACTAGATAACGGATATTAATACACATATACTTTTCTTTTGTAAATACATACTTATAATACATAGAAAAACATCCAGACGCCACACAAATATTCATGTTTGTCACAAATATTTGTGCTCGGGTGGGAATCGAACCCCCGACCTCAATGCTGCAGCCGGTAGTTTTACCAATGCGCCACGAGGCCCGTCTACAACGATTGGGCAATGCGAAACAATTTAAAATAAAAACAATAAAGGTTTTTCTACCCGATTCAATAAAGCAAAAGTAGACTAAGAATCCAATCTCCAATTTCAATAATTTAAAAAGTAATCATCAGATATTGAAATAGTAACAAAGTACTCTCAACTAATATTTTTTTCTAAAAATCAATAATTAGTATATGTAATGGTCTGACTTTACTTGCCACTTGTACTAAATTATAAAATGTTTAAAACTACTTATATTAATTTGTTTCTAAGGTTTTCGCGAATCTCACTCATTAAAACAACCTTTCAGGACTGTATCGCGCCCATTTCTTATTTATTTATATTTATCTCGACGTTTCGAACTCTTTACAGAGATCATTTTCACGAGTATGAACAAAAAGATGGTAGTTGTTCAAAAGCTATCTTCATTGATACAGAGAGCACCCACTTTTTGGAAATAAAAATCAAAAAGTTGATGTTAAAAATATGATTTTTACTATTGGTAACCCACATCAGACCATGAGAACAAAAGTTAAATACTTATTTATAAGATGCATTAATATATCCTGCTTCTAAAGATCCTTTGTTGTATGATTTAATAAGTAAAAGTTGTTATTATTAAATTATTACAAATTATCTTATTTTCTAAGTTGGTAGAGATTAAAGTATAACTATTATTAAATATTCATTGATTTTAAATTAAAGGTAAAGTGTTTATTAAAAATCTACCACTGGGTCAAAAACGCGGCCAGTCCTGAGAAAGACCCAGCAAGAAAACTCAGCGGCTGTTCTGCAAAACTGATTATTATTTCATTTTGAACGGGCTATTGATATTGCTATTAAAATTTATAAAGTTTTTGAGAAAAAAAGGAAAGGGACTTGGTTTCTAGGTTAATAAAAATTAAATTAAAATTATTTTGTTTTGATTATTACTGCACTACTCAAAATTCTACATTATTTTGGTTCCTGATGTGGGTCTGACCTGCAAACTATACTAATAGTATCTCGCTGTCTTGAGCTGTTTGATTGTGGGCTAGGTTTGATGAGACTTATGACTGGGTTCCAGCTAGGTGATAATTTCCAGCCATCTTCTCTATTGAAATTCTTTGGATGTTTTTTGATTTCAATAGCCTCGCGTATCATCCTGGGACGATAATGTTGTTCTTTGGCGAGGATTTGTGGTTTGTCAAACCTGATGTAGTGTTTTGAGCCCTTCCTACAGTGTTCACAAACAGCAGACTTATTATAGCGGTTGTGCTTCACATCCGCTATGTGTTCTTTGATCCTGGTTTTAATGGACCTCTTTGTTTGTCCGATATAAGAGAATCCACAATCACAGTCCAGCTTATATACTCCTGGGTCGTACTTATATTAACATGATTACAATAGTTGGAAATATGGTATCGCAAAAATTTTTGTAGATATTAATATGGTCTATAAAATTGTAGAACATCATTTCATGTTTACCGCGATGAAATACATTGTATAGCTAATTTTCTTGACATTTATCGCCATATTTTGATTAATCCACATAATATATATATAAAAGTAGCCAATATGTTCTGATATACAAGCTATATTATTGTAGAGTTTCGACAAAATCCATACAGCAGTTTTTACGTTAAAGAGTGACAAACAAACATACATGCAACAGTGTGTTACCTCGACGATGGTCTTCATGTGCCTCTCGATGAGCTCCTGCTCCAGCACAGAGATCACCCTCGGCTCGGTGCTCTCGTCCAGGTAGTGGCGAGCTCGCTCCGCCTCCTCAGAGATCCGTGCCTCCACGCGGTTAATGTAAACCGCCGCGCTGTTCTCGGCGAGGAACTTTTGAGATTCCATCTGAAACGCAAGTATTCAAATTAATTAACGAGCCTCGTGGTGCATTGGTAAAACTAAGGAATTCAGAATCGAGGTTGGCGGGTTCGAATCCCACCCGAGTACAAATATTTATGACAAACATGAATATTTGTATGGCGTCTGCGTGGTTTTATATGTATTTTAGGTATGTATTTACAAAAAAAAGGTATATATGTATACCCGTTATGTATGTATATCCGTTATCTAGTTTCCATAGCACAAGCATTAAGTTGCTTAATGCTTGTGTGCTTAATTTATTATAAAAAAATACCTACCATGCCATTATTTAAATTATGTGTTTTTAAATCCCCATATAGATTAATAGTGTGAGTGTTAGACGAACATCATGGCTAAACAATCTACGCCAGTACTACAATAAAAGTACACGTTCTCTATTCAGAGCTGTGCCGAAGGTTCAGGTCGCCGTTATGATTGCCAACCTTCGTTAGAAGACGGCACCCGAGGAAAAGAAGAAATCACCACACACAAGTAAAAGAATGTCAATAACTACTCTGCCTATACTTTTTTATCAGTCTGCGGTCTTACATTACCTAAACGTAATAACCGATTTCGATTTCATTAGTATGAAATACTCATTGAAGGATTCTAATATTCATTTTAAAATTGTGTAAAACAGCGTATCTTTATACTGTTGCGCAAAATATTAGGTCGGGGAAAAAGTCTTTTCGCATAACGTAGGTATAAACTTATTATAAAATTTCTTTGACTGTACTATTTGTGTCTGGCTGGTTTTGGTAACATTAAAAAGGTTACATTATAAAGAAAAGAAAAAAAAAAAAAGTTGTTTCCCGTTATTTTTCATTTGTTTTTCTCTCCGTAAAAATGAGTGAATCTAATGAAGAAATTCGATACATTTTAAAATTTTATTATAAAAAAGGCAAAAATGCAACTCAAGCAGTGAAAAAAATTTGTGATGTTTATGGACCTGATGCAGTGTCAGTAAGAGTAGCACAAATTTGGTTCAAACGTTTTCAGTCCGGAAATTTTGATGTTAAAGATGCACCTCGCTCTGGTCGCCCTGTTACGAATAAAATGGACGCCATTTTTGAAAGAGTGGAGCAAGATCGGCATATTAGTAGTTACGATGTAGCTGAAGAACTGGGAATTGACCACAAAACAGTTTTGACCCATTTGAAGAAAGCTGGTTATACAAAAAAGCTCGATATTTGGGTGCCACACGAGCTCACTCAAAGAAACTTAATGAACCGTGTACTCATTTGCGATTCATTATTGAGACGTAATGAAACCGAGCCGTTTTTGAAGAGATTGATAACTGGCGATGAAAAGTGGATCACGTACGACAAGAACGTGCGAAAAAGGTCGTGGTCGAAAGTTGGCCAGGCTTCACAGACTGTGGCCAAACCTGGCCTAACACGAAATAAGGTGATGCTGTGTGTATGGTGGGATTGGAAGGGCATTGTTCATTATGAGCTTTTACCGTCCGGCAAAACCATCGATTCTGATCTTTACTGCCAGCAACTGATGAGATTAAAGGAAGCAGTCGAGAGAAAACGGCCGGAATTGATCAACAGGAAGGGTGTGGTCTTTCATCACGATAACGCTAGACCACACACATCTTTAGCCACTCAGCAAAAATTAAGAGAGTTCGACTGGGAGGTCCTAGTGCATCCACCATATAGCCCTGACCTTGCGCCTTCAGATTTTCACCTGTTTCGGTCTCTTCAGAATTCTTTAGGTTCTGTAAGGTTGACCTCAAGAGAGGACTGCCAAAACTATTTGTCCCGTTTTTTTGATCAGAAGTCCCAAAGTTTCTACAGTAACGGGATAATGTCTCTGCCCACAAAATGGCAGAAAGTTATTCAACAAAACGGTACATATATATTGTAAATAAATGTAAATAAACTTTGAAAAAAAATGTCTTGACTTTTCATACAAAAATACGAAAATACTTTTTCCCCAACCTATTACTTAAGTCTACATAAGAAAAAATCATTTTCCTTAAGAGTGAGTGTTCTTTACTAAAATAACATCGCGGCAATTATTTCACTAACTGCAATAATTTAAATTTTTTAAATTAGTAAAACTAGTATTAGTATCTCAAAAGAGAGCGGATAAAAAAGGAAAACACCTTTACATACCTAATAAGTTTAAAATATTTTTGGTAATATTACCCTATAAAACTCCGAAGACTGATGTAAGAATGGCTTCTCAAAGTCTTCCTCGTAGACTGCGCGCGAATTGATGCCCAGTACCATGAGCATCTGGCAGGCGTTGCGTATGGCTAACCGGTCGACGACCTCCCCGCGACGTTCTCGCGCCACCAGCTCCAACAGGGTTTGTCGCAGGTGGTCACGAATACATCCGTAACGAACAACCTGTGATGTTTAATTAAAACATATTTCATTATTTTTGTAATATGTAAAAGTGCTGAGCGACTTTTTACCTGCAGCTGTAATAAACCGAAAATGTGCTATGTTCTTATGAGAATATAGCAACATAGCACATAACGGAGAAAAAATATATGTTACTACATATGGTAACATATATTTACACATATATAGTACACAGCACACAACAGAGCAAAAATATGTTCTCATAAGAACATAGCACATTTTCGGTTTATTACAGCTGCAGGTAGGAAAAAGTTGCTCAGCACTTTTACATATTACAAAAAACCGTAGCCAAATATTAAGTATTATCGTAATCAAGTTTTCGTTGGTTAATGAATAAGATAACGAGCAGTTTTTAAGTAGTAACAAACACAGGTAGTGTTGCTGAATGACCAAAAAAATTTAGTTTCAGTGGTCGAGCTTCCCGCTTCTGCTACAGATGTCTTTCGGTGACACCAATGATTTATAGGAATTCTTTTCGGATGTTATGTGTGAAGAATATCGAGGACTGACAACTTTGTGCCTGGTGTATGGAATTGGTTAGCCACCGCGAGTCAAGGCGAGTCGAGCGTTAACAACCGCTGCACCTTCAGGTAGAAAACGGCGTGAAGTTATGTTTTTTAAAATTAAAATGTCTAGTAGTGCAGTAGTATAATTTTGTAAACTCACCTGGTCCCTAAAAATGATGAGTCCAAGATTATAAACATTGTCCACCTCATTCTGTTGTACAAATACTCGGTCCATATACATAAGTATATCCCGGATCATCACCATACTGGTCTGATGGTCTGTCCATGCATTGTTCAAAGTCTGTAGAAACCCATTGTGTAGTGAGTGGAGAACATCTTCTCTGACCTGAAAATATAATTCAAATGAAAATGTAGATTCAGCACGGGATCACTTTAAATACTGGACTGCAAAATTTTTAATATTGATATTTAGTTTTAAGATTCTTCAAAATTACAGAGACATTATAGTAACAATTAAGGTAAACACAATATCGTCGCATGGTATAAAAAAGTCGCATTTCGCTGTCTGTCCCTTTGTATGCTTAGATCTATAAAACTACGCAACGGATTTTTTTTTTATAGATAGAGGATTACAGCGGGGGTGGTTTCTATGTGTACTTCATGTATAATGTCGTAAAAAAAAAGTTATAATTTTGGAGATTTACCACTTTAATTGAAAACACTGGTTGAATCCTGAGTGATAAATCAAAACAATGTACTACATTATTATACACCTTCAAAAGTTCTACAAAAAAGTCCGCGATAGTAATAGGTCTATCTCTTAGGGATGCCCAGAATAGCCATTTTTGCTGAGGTGAAACAAAGTTCGCTCGGTCAACTATTAATATATAATCGTATCTTCTAAATGGCTCCATCGATTCACGTGAAATTTCTATATTATATCAGTTAACAGATGTGTAATAAAATATATTATTTATCTTGCTATCGTATTCTGGCAATAATCCAATTGTAAATTGTATTTTGTACTACACAATTTCGTCAGCATAAACATCGGCCCATTAGCTCAGTTGGTTAGAGCGTCGTGCTAATAACGCGAAGGTCGCGGGTTCGATCCCCTCATGGGCCACAATTTATTTTTGAAAACTTGTCAAGTATAAATTAACTAAAAACTTCAGATTTAAAGTTTTACTTCATATTCTATTCTTGGAGTAAACATATATAGGCGGTCGTATTCTTTATGCTGTGTAAAGGTCCGCAAAGAACAAATTTCATATACCTCCACCCACAAGGAAAACGCGGGATAGTCAATTAAAAAATATACACCAAATTATTGCTTTCATAGATATAAAGCTTCGTTATTTATAAAAAGTTACGGGTGGTCTACGGCTTGTATTCTTTTTTTTCAAAACAACATTTGCCAGGTCTGCTAATAGATAAATTTATAAAAATATTAAGAAACAAATATTAATTTTCAATTAAGACATATAACATGGAATATTAGAATTAAAACTAAATAACAGTTAAAGTTAAAAATATGGCTTCCACAAAGTAATTATAGAAATGCACACCTTTGTTTCCAGATGCTGAGTGACTACTTCTTTCAAACCAGTGTAGAGCCTTTCACCGTGCTTGTGGAGAACCATAGTGTACGCATTGCGGTAGAGTTCCTCAAATGAGAGACCAGAATTATTCTTTTTCTGAATTTCCTGTATCGCATTCTTTAACAAACTCCATATGCTCTCCACATACTTCTCATCCATAGTCATCTGAAAAATACAAAGTACAATTATATAAAAAGGTTCACCACCAAATTATTGTTACTTAGTCGATAAAATATTAAGGTACCAAGTAAAGTATTTGGAAGAAGAGCTAAACATAAACAGTATATTTAGATAAATTTTACATTTATTTATAAATACATTACATTAATTTGTTTCTATAGTATCAAGGTAAACATATCAAATGTATCAAGATGTAGGCAGTAGCTGTTTTAAGCCTCGTCTAGCCGTTATGTTTACTTCCCACATAGAATATGCAGCAAAATTATATATTTATATATATTGCCATACACCAAAGCAAAGGGCACAAAGTTTTCCGTCATTGTTTATCACACATAAGTTCCGAAAAGAATTTCGAAGTTTGAGCCAGGATTAGCACTAAAATGTTATAAAATTACTTTTCCAAATTATAATGCAGTGGAAAGAGCTTCCCGATGAGGAGATATGCAGTTCTTAAAAAAGTGTGAAGTGAAGTATCAGGAACACATATATCAGATCCTCAGTGTTGCAGAAACAGCTTACCATCAGAATAGAAATAAAATCTTGAGCTTGTTCCACCATCTTATTATTAAAAACAGAAATATCTAATTTCAAACAATAACTAATTCCAAATAAGCATATGATGAATAAAATTGATGTATGGATGTGGCAATAATTATTTTGGTACAAGTTTTAATACAAATCAAAATTAAATCACAGAAAAATCACTTCACTTGAGAAATAGAATACAAGAAAAAATATTATATCAAAAAGACAGGTATTTATCTCCTTATTTCATAACAATGCCACAATTTAATCTTAAAAGAGTATAAGACATCCAAAATGTTACAGAATTCGAGTTATCAACTTGAGTACTACAACATCTTTTTACATAATACAGCAAATACTGACCCATGTGTCTGGATACATATGATAATGTGGCTCAGAATAGTTCCATACCTGAAATTTTCTACTCATTTTGAAATCTTAATTAACTTACAATATTAAACTAACATTATATAAAATAAAAATACAAGTAGCAAAACATAAACAAATTACAAATACTGAATATTTTATCTTTTGATTGATATTCACTGTCAACAAAAATATAAATATGTATATTTATGACATATTGGATACAAAAAATTTTGTTCTGTAAAAATAAATATTTTCTATTTTTAAATCACATTGACAAATGTCATCAATGTGTTACCATGCAAATAATGTATAGAAAGATACTTTTTGTATATTTTAATCTTTTACAATATTGTTCTTTTTAGAATATTTTTTTATATAATTCAATACAAACTACAAATATTGGGGTGGGTGGTATTGGGATAAATGAGAAGAGTTTTTCTAACAAGAGCTTCATCTTCTAGCAAAATAAATACTATCTATATCCCATTATAAATCTGTACACCTATTCCCAAAAAAGACTTGTGTACCTTGTGCAGGCGATGATATGGTAACTCAAGCTTATGCTTGCCTCTAGTATTAAAGTTGTGTACATCTCTATGTTTTGTATATTTATCTAAGCTTCTCCTCACAAACATGATGTTATCATATATAAACTGGGAGATAACTGTTAGAATGCCTATTTCTTTAAAACATTCCCTGAGGGAGACCTTAGCAAATTATAAATTGCAATAATAAATTATTAATTGCAGTAATCATTACATAGCATAAAATAAAGCTGCTTTCCGCTGGCTGTCCCCTTAAATTCTTATATCTTCTTATATCTTTGAAACTATGCAACAGATTTTGATGCATTTTTGTAATAGATAGAGGGTATTAACAGGGTAGTTTTTATCTACAATTAATGTAAGGTGTAGTAAAGATAAACTGATAAATCTCAAATTTACTTTTTTCTTACTTTTGTTGCAGAACAAAGTTCGCCGGGTCAGCTAGTAAAATATGAACTTAATATACTTTAGCTCGACTCATACTAACATAGATGAATACTGAGTATGTTATTGTATAGTAGAAATAAGACAGCCCATTGTACTTGACTTGAATTTCTTGTGTATTTTCTAAAGCTTATCTTCACTATTAATAATAGTTTTCATAGAACTTTATTGATGACAAAGATTGGAGAGCTAGCTTATATTTAACCTAGTTTTATTCAAAATCTCAACATTGGCATATACTATGTTAATTCTGACAGTATTTTAAGTACATTAGCAGTATATTATCATTAAACTATTGTGTTGTAAAGAAATAAAATACATTAGATGCTTTTTCAACTAGTAAACATTGCAAATATTGTAATTTTTATCATTTATAAAATGTCTACAAGAATAATGACACATTTGTTTTTTTAAATGTTAAATACACACATATATTATATTAGATTGGAAAAAGACTAAACAATGTTTAAAACAACATAAGTTTTAGTTTAATCAACTGTTTATTTGTTTTACAAAATAGAAACACCAGCGAGACAATATTCTTATTAGTTGAATTCATATAAGAACATGTTTGTTGTGTTTTTATATGAGTTCTGCTATTGTTAGATGTTAGATTCTTTAAGTGGAATCTAAGATGGTATTTAATTAAAATGAAACAATATTTTCCTTAGCAGTGAGGTGTGTTATGTTTTGATATTATTGTTTTGATAAAGATATTAATATACATAATTCTTACAATATATATATATAATTTGTTTTTTTTGATAATTATAACAGAATATTCTGTTTTCTCTCATAATGTTAAACATTATATGGCATAAGAAAAATACGAAATACATTATATAAATACATTGAAAACAACAAACAACAATAAGAACTAAAAATATTTACTAACAATGAATTTTCAGTCAGAAATACACCTTTTTTCTTTGCTTGCAAAACATACAGTAAATAGTTTTGAATACCATAACTATGTATACTCACCAAAGCACATTAAGCATTTATAGGGCTGAAATGAAAGGCCAATGAAACTATGTAATATAGGAAACTTACTGGAAACGCTCGGATCCTCATTTTGCTGGGCTTGTCTTTCGGTAGAGTGCTTTTCATCATTGCTATCGCAATTTATTTCAATGTTCAAACACCACACAGTTTATAGATATGATCACTGTTTATTTGTTATACCGACAACACATCGTTAGCCTCATTTACACCTGCAAAAAAGTCCAATATCAAATCAAAAGCCGTTTCGGTTACGAAATAAATATAGGTAGCTGAAACGCTCTGAGCTTTTATCGAAGTTAGATGATGATGAGCTTACCAATTCACCAACAAATTATGTTATTTGAAGATTAGCAAATTTAGCCAGATGTTTTAGATAAATATATTGAAAACTCACTATTACTAAGTCACAATAACTCAACAATGTAGATAGTAAGTAGGTACTCTGTCACTGCTAAAAATTATAAAGTGACATTGACAGATCAACTTATGACTTTCTCTTTTTCGCTTTAGCGATATACGCTATTGCTAGCTCAGGTTTTGTGGATGACGTTCCTTTTGGAGTTCATTTTCACCGCAATGGCTACTTCATGAACTTCATGGCTACAAACATTACGTCGATTGAATAAGACTTACATACAAGGACATCCACGGTTAGCTTAGACACAAACGTTTTAGTTCTGAGATATAAAGTATGTATGATTTTGCTATTTTAGCATGCGCTTTGTGTCTTTTAATTTAATAAATTTCTGCCTGAAACATTGTATCTGTAGACAATGACATTTATGACAATGATGACATTGACACCTAATTTTTATTTTATTTTTTTATGTAGTGACTTGACCAAGAAGCTTACAGGTAGGAGTGGAGACGACTGGACACGCACACTTTCACAGAGGTGTGAAAAGATGCAAAGAGGACAACAGTATTAAACTCTAAAAGCCTGTTTTGTCGATGGTCTTTGCGTTTATCTACTTTTTTGCAGAAAAAGTTTTTTGCAGCACTAACGGCCGAAACCAATAATCAATCCCAATCCGAATTTTGCTATCTAGGATCAATATTTCAATCCTATTCTATTAATAAGTGTGCCAATAATCAATCCATGGATTGATTTTATTCGGGGAATCAATCGACAGATACACAATAATCTTAGATTGGCTTCAATCTTACATTGGAGATTGAATATTGGTTTCGGCCGTAAATAAATTAGGACGTCCTAATATAATTAGTGGGGCAATAACCATTTTCAATCCAACTAGATATAGACACTGGCTCACACCAATGACTTTTCAAAATTGTTTTCGGAAAGTTATGTGTGATAAATATCGATGACTGAAAACTTTGTGCCCGGTATGGCAATAGGTTCGCCACCTATCCATTTGAGACGTAAACATACGGCGAGACGAGGCTTAACAGCCGCTGCCTACACCTTCGGGTAACAATGGCGTGAAGTTATGTTATGTATGTATGTTAGTTATATCTGAAAAACTAATTGTTTCAAATGAGATATGTGCGGTCGATTATCGGCCGAAACCAATAATCAATCCCAATCCAAATTTTGCTATCTAAGATCAATATTTCAATCCATTTCTGTAAATAAGCGTGCCAATAATCAATCTATGGATTGAATAACCGATCTCTAGAATCAATCTATCTTTGGGAGGACGGATCAGAGATTAGAGATTGAAATTTGTTCTAAAATGACAGTTTGCGCGTGCCAATAATCGATCCGGGCGCAGATCCGGCAGTTTTGACACTGACATCGATCACTGAAACCAATCTTAGATCTCAATCCGAGAAATTCCTTGGTTTAAAGAAAGGATTATAACTTTTTGAAAGAATTAAAAATGGACAGTGATAGTGATATCAACGATTTGGAAGTCCTTGCTTTGCTATCAGACTGGGATAGTGAAAGCGATAGCGACACCGAAATGAGAGCTGCTCCTAGGAGGTTCAAAAGGGTGAATTATATGCAGAGCCTCGAGGATGCCGATTTTACTTTTAGATTTCGGTTGTCGAAAGTAGCTGTGAATACTTTGCTTACTCAAATAGTGCCACATATCAGAGTAACCTCCACAAGGTTTGTCTATTCAAATATTTGTAATTTATCTTTCAGTGTCTTACATACTAATCAATACCAACGCTAATAATCAATATTCGTTTTGCAGGAATCATGGTGTTTCACCAATTCATCAACTGTTACTATCATTGCGATTTTTCGCATTAGGGACAATGTTAATTTCTGTCGCAGACTTTCTGGGAGTATCCAAATCAACAGCAGGAAGAATAGTGAATGATGTATCTTATGCGATTGCCAAATTGTATGATCAGTACATCATTGTCCAGAATTCAAATACAGAAAGTTTTTACCAGATTGCCCAGTTTCCCAGAGTGGTGGCTGTAATTGATTGTACTCATATTCGCATTCAGTCACCATGTAAGTGTTCCAAGAACTCTAGTCAAATTAAAGTTTCCTGTGGTCTGTGTAATTAAGAGTACCAAAATATAATTTCTTAAATACAACTTATGTACTTTACAGGTAACACGATTGGAGAGGAATTCAGGAATCGTAAAGGATATTTTTCTTTAAATGTACAGGCAATCTGTGATGCTGACCTAAAATTTATGGATGTAGTTGCTCGATGGCCTGGATCTACACATGATGCCACAATTTTCCATAATTCTGATTTAAGAGGTATAGGACAAAAAATATTTAATGAGTACTTACTGCTGCAATTATCAAAACAACTAATTTAGAAATTCATTATATTTTCTTTCTAGTTAAATGTGAGTCAGGTCACTTTGGAAACCACTGGATGCTTGGTGATAGTGCTTATCCAAACCGATTTTATTTATTGACACCAATTTTGAACCCGTCTACTCAGGCAGAACATAATTACAACAAAGCACATATCAGAACCAGAAACACCATAGAAAGGTAAAATTATATTAATGTTTATAAACTCAAAACAACTTCACACCAAATCCCTTGTGAGGTAGGCAGAAAGAACAGAATCTAACCATAAGACACCACTCTTATATATCTCTCTTACTTATTCGATTTTCATAACTCTTTTCATAAATACTCATTAGTTCTTTGGGCTCCTGACGTCACATTAGGACACATTTAATTTTGTCAGTAAGGTGTGCTGTGTGCCCTTCCTCTACTCCTACATCTGCATTTTTCATTCTAATTTTTAAACTGACCCTCTTTCAGACCAGCTTGTAATGTAATGAGTTTTATAGGTATAATACTATTGTTTCAGAGCTTTCGGAATATGGAAGCGCAGGTTTCCTATTGTGGGCCTTACCATGCGCTTGTCATTGCCTAAGATCCATAGAATAATAATTGCCACAGCAGTATTGCACAATATATGCAGAATCCATAATTTACCCGAAATACCTGCAGAGGTTAATATAGAAGGGACAAACTCTGATTCTATTGATTTTAACCTAAATATGGAACAGGATACACAGTCAAGAACTGAGCTAATAAACAATTATTTTGTATGATTAAAAGGTTGAAAATAAAACAATGTTTTTTTTTTTCTGTTCATATTCTCTACACTTTAATGAAATATATAAAAAATTGGAGTGGGTGAGCAATTAGATTGACTCCTTTTTTCCGCGAGGAAATGCTTTATGCACACCCCCCGCCTGGGAACCGCAGGGGGTAGTGTGGGACTCCCAAAACTGTAAACTGCAATCCGATCTTAGGGCTACCCACTGAAACCTCGCGGCGGCCTTCCTCCGGCGTTGGGGTGGTCCAGGAAATTGCTTAAGCCCTCTGGACCACCCTGCCGACGCCCCGTCCCATAGATTAACACGGGAGGACTCAACACCTAAAGGCCCCAAATGTTTATCACCTAGTGTATTTTGAGTTAAATGTCAGCTGACAGCACTGTTATTTTTACAATTATCTACGATCTATCATTTTTCTGTGTTGCTTTATATATACTTAGTCATGCCATAAATATTGTAACAAAGAAAAAAAAAAAATTAATTGCAAATAACATTTATTACTTTTACAGTGTGTTACTTTAATACATACATATAAAACGATATAAAATATAAAAAGCTTATTTGAAGTGGTCTCCATTGGCTGCAATACAGGCCTTTAAACGTTGAGGCCAGTTATCAATTTAATAGAAACACGCACTCTTTCCATGGGAAAATTCTTCACTGTCAATCGTATGGATTGTTTTAGGGGCTCTAAATTATGGGGACGTTTCGAGCAAGCCGTACTCTCTAAAACTGACCACAAATCATAATCCAGTGGATTAAGATTGGGACTAGACGACGGCCAGTCTTCAGCTCTAATGAAGTCCGAAACGTTCACTTCCAACCAAGATTGCGTGGACCGAGCTTTATGACCCGGTGCCGAGTCTTGCTGGAAGGACCATACTTCGTTATTGAACATGGTGTTGTTTAGGGGCTTGACTTCCTTTTCGAAAATGGTATCTTGATACACTTGTGCCGATGTTTTGATACCTTTTTCACAAAAATATGGCTCAGTCACTCCTTCGTAGCTAACACCCCACCAAACCATCACTGAAGTCGGATAATGCCCACGTTGCACTCTGTCAACTAAATACGGTCGTTTTGTTTGTTAAAATGTTGCTCAATTGTAAAAGCTTTTTCATCCGTAAACAATATTTTTCTGCGACCTCCCTTTGCGTACCGCTTCAGTAGTTGTTTAGATTGTAGCAGCCAAATCTTTTTTAAATTATCAGATAAATGACCAGGGCGCCTCTTATAGGCTGCAAGTCCTAAGTCATCTTTTAAAATACGCGACATTGTTCTGGGTGCTATCTTCATCTCCCGAGATAAAATCTTTTGCTTGCGGACAGGATTTCTTCGAATTCTTACCCTTACTGCTTTGACCACCTTTTTCGTACGAACACTACGTGGACGGCCAGGTCTTTTTCTGTCACAAACAGAGGAGGTCTCATTCTACCTATTAATAGCCCGGTACACAAACATTTGACTGGTATGAAGTGTATGGAGAGTTTTAAAAATTGCATTTGGCTGCATACCTACTTTGTGTAATGCAATCACAGCGATTCGGTTCTCTTTATCACCCCACTCCATTTTAATATCGCAAAATATTGTACAATGTATTAGCGCCAAAACAAGAAAACACAATGAACAATCGTATAAAAATGACAGATTCCAAATTCAAATGTAATATTTTTTTATTTTTAGTTCTAACAGTATTTATGGCCAGACTAAGTAATTTTATTTGTTTTGTTTTTCTCTTGTGTGTAAATGACAGTTTGTATGATTTCACTGGCTAATTTTGTACAATAATTTTATGTAGGGGACCTGGCATCTGTCTGACAGAAAACTATTTCGGTACGGATACCAGTCTCCACCAAGGCTGTCTTTTCCATTTTTTTGTTTTTTTTTTTGTGTGTCCTTTTTTGTGCAAGAAAAATAAACGTATTATTATTAATATTATTTGCATGAAGCTGGTGCAGGTAACACAAAATAGGATTTCCTTTTTTTACGCGTGGAAATGCTTTATGTAGGTACACCCCCGCCCGGATACGGCAGGGAATAGTGTGGGACTCCCAAAACAGTAAATTGCAATCTGATCCTAGAGCTACTCACTAAAACCCCGCAGCGGCCTTCCTCCGGCGTTAGGGTAGTCCAGGACATTGCTTCAGCCCTCTGGACCACCCTGCCGTCGCCCCCATCTGATACGAGGGGAGCTCGTCCGCCCTCGAATACCCTTTTCGGCCGCAGCGGGGGGTCATCCTCCTGGGCGCATTTGCGGGTAGTACGCCCTCGCGGCCCGTAGGCGGTGGCGATCACTGAGCTCGCCATCGCCACCTTCGAGCGGGATCGGTTCTCTCCCGACCCCGCTCGGCATCCTCCTTCCGGAGCATTACTGCTTCGCAGAAAGAGACCACAATCCTCCACTCTTCCTCGCCAGCCAACACGGCCGCGATCAACGCCGGGACGGGTCTGGCCTGATTCCGTCGACCAGGACTCGACACTCGGCCGCCCATGCTAAGCGTGGCCCATGCTCCAGCGTGTTGAATGCACAATGGTGGCATCTCACCATCTCTTCTCGTTTTATGGGACTCGTGCCCGGTGAGTATCTCAGTCAACCTGTAGGTGTCAGTGTCCCATTTATGAAGCACCCAGGCGTTGAGGTGGGGCAGGAGGGCACCGACGGTACGCTGATGCGCACAGTCCTGGAGGATATTTTGAGTTGAGGATGTTTGTGTGTCATTATTGGCTACCGTGTTATGATTCCTTCGTGACGACTTGGTAAATGGATTAAAGTAGTAACTCAAGCTGTGAATCTCTTTAGAACCGACTAAAAGTTTTGAGCTGAAGCAAATTATATGTCAGACAACTTCGTGGGGGATTTTTGGTGGTAGTATTATTCGCTATCTGGGGCCGTTCAAGTATTACGTAAGCAGATTTATTACAATTATTTACCGCCCACCCCCCTTGTCAGCAAAAGTAAGCAAAGCTCTTACCCCCATAATTACGTAATCATTTTTCAAAAAATAATTTTCAAGAGGACATCTACATGATTGGTCTATGTTTTTTTTGGAAAATTGAATAGTTATTGATGACGTAATCATCATCTGGACCCCCCTACCCCCCATGTCATCAAAAATAAGCAAAGCAAAGACAGACCCCTTGACACTAAAAGAACAACTATGCGACGTCGTGAAATTAAATAAAAATAGCTCGGTATTTAATTAATAGTTTCAGATAATAGGGTGTGAATTTTTAAAGATCATGCACAAAATCACTGTCATGTAGTAATAAATCACATAAAAAAAATTTTTTTTATTAAACAACATTACACAAATTTACAATGTTGCCCTTGTGTTTAACGATTAACACGGGTTTCTTGGCTGGCGTACATTGTAAATGATACCTAACTTTACTACCATACAAATAAATATTTTAATTACATTGCTGATAACGCATTCTTACTTGAATAAATTTGGAATTCAGATAATCATCTTAATATTAAAACCTGCAACACATATACCTAGTGTTACAGTTGCGTTGCTGACCTTTAAGGAAGTAGGATTGGAAAGGGATGGGGAAGGGGTAGGAGGCCTCCGAATACCTCTCTCACCGATTGAAACGCGGCATGTGCCACTTCACGTCGATCTTCTGAGAGGTCGTAGTATTTCACCGGTCGAGCCGGCCCATTCATGCAGCGAACTGCTTGGCTCTACCACTGTTAAATGGTCTGTGTTCTATTCTATATAAAAAAAATGTTATAGCTTTATAATTATTAGGTTAGGGAAAAGTGTCTTCGCATTTTATATAAAAAAAACAAAAGGTTTTTTAAGTTTATTTACATTTGACTATAAAATATATACCCACTATCTAGGTGCTATTTTGTTAGACAACTTTTTGCCATCTCGTGGATCCGTGGATCCCACTGCTACAAAAATTTTGCGGCTTCAAAAAATTGCGACAAGTGGTTTTGGTAGTCCTTACGTGATTTTAACCTGAGACTGCTTTAAAAATCTGCAGATACCTAAACAGGTGGAAATCTGAAGGTGCAAGGAGAGGACTATACAGCGGATGCATTGACACTACCAACCAAACTCTCGTATTTTCGCTAAGTGGTTGGTTATCAAAACTACAACTCTTCTGTTGATTAATTTCGGCCGCTTTCTCTCAACTTTTTGCTTTAATCTCATCAACTGTTCGCAGTACAGTTCAGAATCGATGATCTTGCCTGGTAGTAACAGCTTATAATGAATAATGCCCTTACAATCTCACCATACACACAGTTGCGAGTTGACCAGGGTTTCGCCACTGCCTGTGAAGTCTGAGCGGCTGTTGACTACGATCTTTTTCGCACGTTCTTGTCGTACGTGATCCACTTTTCATCAGCTTCTTCGAAATGGTTCGGTTTCATATTCTCATTTTAAAGATTTACATATAAATATGAGGCTATACCAAGCTTTTTTGTTTTCAAATGCGCCAATACCGTTTTGTGGTCAAATCCCAATTTCAAAAATGGCATCATTTTTTTCCGTAAGAGCGACTTGAGCGTTTTCAATACGCAAATTCTGATATCAAAGATTATCAGAATTTCCGTATTGAAAACGCTCAAACCAAATTTGTGCTACTCTCACAGGTATTGAATTGGGTCAAATCTAGGAATGTAATATGAATTAGTTGTACTATAAACATCACCATTTTTTTCGCGGCTTGTGTTTCAATTTCATCATTTGATTTAGATAGGTACTTATTTTTACAATAAGAAAAGCAATTGACAATCACCCATTTTTTTAATTTGAATATGGAATTATCTTCTTTAAAAGTAAAACTTTAATGATACAAAAACCAGCCGGATACAAATAGTATAGCCAAAGGTATTTTATTACAAGTTCATGCATACTATCTATACGAGAATTGACCTATTATTTTTCCCCAACTTAATAGTTAAAATTTTCTACGTAACTATTGTACCTAGTTACTTTTTTGATTAAGTTTTAGTGACGTCACGGTTCATATACCTGCTCGTATTTCTAGAACAATTAAACTTCGAATTGAAACATACTAATTTGAGTGCACAATTTGTTTATTTTCCTTATAACATCCTATGAAATACTTATAATATGTAAAATCATTTACTAAATAACAATAACATATATCCCTAGTATAATATATACAGTTACCTAGTTTATTTAAATTAGCCTTCTGTAAAACAAATTTATAATTAATAAAAGGCTTTAAAAAATATATAGGCAGCACACAATTAAGCTCACAATAACAACACAGCTCAGTTGGACAAGAAGAAAGAAATAAGTGGGAAAGAAGAAACAGAAATATATATATAAAAAATATAATATATTTATTATAGATTCGTTGCTTAAAAACAATATGAAATAAACTCAACTCTATTCTAGTAAGTAAATTCCCGACTCTGACACAGAAGTATCCTTGTAGTGATAAGAAAATACACTAATAATAATTATAAGTACTATGTAACATATTTAAATACATTTCAATATTGATATAATTTTTCAATGAAATCAAATGAATGTATACTTACATTTATTAAAACTTTCTAATAATAAATACGATAGCGTTATCACATTTGCTTCCATTATTCCGAATGGTTCACACACGATGATATTTTTTAAAGTTATTTACAAAAAACTAAAATTACTGTATACAACTAATTGTATTTATACTTATAATACTAATAGTCACCTGCCTTCGTTACTCATTAGGACTCTGATAATCAGTAACCTACTCTATTAAGTATAAAAGTAGGAGAAAATACGAAATAGTATCAGACTAAGAACGAGGGAGACCAAAATCGATATAAACACTCTAAGATTTCTATCGGAACGGCGATCACGTTCACTGCACCATAGTCTGTCCATCAACCCATTCTGTAACAAAAATATAATAATAATATCTTCGATACAATACACCGAGCGCCCTCTAGTTCCAAGCTAAGAAAATAAATGCTTGTGTTAAGGATACTATAATACTTATAGATAACATACATATATACTTTTAATATATACATACTTTTCTTATAAATACATACTTTTAATAAAAAAATACTGATATGCCATACAAACATTCATGCTTGTCATAAATATTTGTACTCAGCTGGGGATCAAACCCGCCAATCTCGATTCTGCAGTCGGTAGTTTTACCAATGCACCACGAGGCTCGTCGTATGATTTTTTAATATCATTTATAACTCGACAATCAGATGTCTTATGTCCCAAATGTGATAGGCGACTAGATTCACTGCAGGCGGATTCTTTCGAAAACAAGCAACAACTCACAAAAAAAAACTTAAGATTATTTTCAAGTTTATATTTCCGGATCTCTTTGTGGATTGGGGTGTGGGAATGTTACGGGTATGTCTTCTTTAAAATGACTATACGATTTCTGATTCCACATAATTCCATAACCGCTTACCATCAGGCGATCATGTACGTCAGCCTTTTATTACCACCGAATTTAAAGACACACAGCAGCATTAATGGAAGTTAAAATAAGTACCCATCCTCCATGAGATGAGATCCACAAGCCGGGTTGTTCATGTAACAGGTCTGCAATGGCCGCGGCAGGAGCTGTCACTAGCTCAAGGGATGGTTCATCTTCTGCGGCCTCAGCAGCTTCTCTTGCCAAGGCACCACAAATGCAATACACCACTGCAATCTATACATATAATAACATAATAATCATAATTGTTTCGAGAATTACTCATTCGATTGGATGAAGTCACGCAGTTCTCTGCATGAGTAAGCCGGTTCTATCAGCTTAATACCACGACCTATCAGAAAATCGGCATAAAGTGGTACATGGCGCAGACGGAGACCCATATCCTTCAGCCTCCACTCTCTATACAACTCCTCGTCCGTCTTAAAGGCCGACAGGGCAACTGCTATTACTCTCTTGGTTTTGTATGAGAAGTGTGTGGATTGCGTTATTTCTTACTCACCTTACACCATGTAATATTATCTCTAGTGATGCGCCGGGACAGTGCCAGGGCCAGTTCTGCAAGGGCAGTTTCAGATTTCAACATGGCGGACGGAGAGCGAGTCGCCTGTCGAGCCACTTGTCTGAAAGTGTCAGGTCTTCTCCTCTCCAAACATGCACATAACGATCGTAGTGCGTCCAGCAACCCAGATTCCTTATTGTTGATAGCCTCTTCACCGCATTCAGTCTCGATCATTTGTTGCAAGCGTTTTACAACTATTTTCTGTCGGAAAATTATTTTTTGTAACTAAGAGATCATATTGGTTTCGACCAGTTGTCGAGAATCCCGCTTCTGCATCAAAAAGTCGCGGGCTTAATTAGAATCCTGGCGCGCACAACTGACTTTTCAAAATACTTTTAACCCTTAATAAGGTAAAGGTATATATATTACCACTTTCTGCTTTTCTACAAAATTTGAGATATATTTAAAATGGCAACATTAAATGTTATTCCTTGATCTCATTAAATTTTCTTAGTAAGTTTACTGTCATATTTTTGACACTTCATAAGTTGTCAAAGTCATTTGGCAATCTACGGTACTGTCAAAGTTGAGCCAACGAATTTTGGTGGGAAAAATTGAACGTTTTAGTGGTTGAGTGCGGATTTTGTGCAAATTTGTTCTACAATAATTCTGGTAAGTGATTTTACGATACAAATTTATAAAATAGGGTATGTTTACTTTCGTTTTACTTATTAGCAGCTTTCAGGAACGATTTTTAATACATTTTTCGATATCGTATTTATGTGGTAAAATATTTACCATTGCCCGATTATACTTACTAAAAACCGTAAAACGTAAACGTAAACGTAAAAAAAATAGAAATCTTACTTGTTTTCAATATTAGTATAGATAACAATAAAAATTAATAAGTACATAAAATAAGGTACATAAATTTATTTAACAAAAAATGTATGACAAACACAGATGAAACCACTAGTCTTAAAATAAAAATGCGCCAGAAGGGGCAATGGTAACAATTTTACCACCACTCCGCAAAATCCGGTGGTAAATTATTTACCACCGGAAAAACTACCCCTAAAATGCACCCCCTATAAAAAATATTTAGAAAAATGAAATCTGTAACCTATTATTAGCCAGGAACCAGTGTTAGTTTGAAAAAAAAGCACTCACAGGCTCGGGTTCTATTAAGGGTTAAGAAGTTATGTGTGATAAATATCGATGACTTGAAACTTTGTGCCCGGTATGACAATAAGTTCGCCACCATTGGAACGTAAACATAGCGGCGAGTCGAGGCTTGAACGTGAAGTTAGAACATAACAATTTTATTAGATCATATTGACGTGACAACGTCTTATAATTCGATGGCAACAGCTGCACACACGTAAAAACATGACTCGTGCGGCGTTACCTCGATGCAGTGTTACTAACCTTGTTGCGGGGTTACGTCGCTCTGAGGCGTTCCATTTAGGAATGCCAGTAATTTAATTTAAGTGTTCCTTTGAAAAATGAAACCATTCCATCAGTATTATCTAATGACGTAGTCACGTTCAACTATCGTCAGTAAACCGACTTTACAGACAACCGTTTTTTTTATGTTAATGATTCAGTCCATCCACAGTGAAAATTTTATACATATTTCTTATTTTCCTATTCATAATTTATCAGTTTAGTTCTTAAGGATTTTATTAAATTCATTATTTTATGGAAAATTGAAGCGAATATTTACTATAATGCAATTGACGCCACAGTAACTAATAACATTATTCCCAAGGAAAGCAAAGCTTGGAAATCTATGTGAAATGTAATAACTTATAAGGCTGATCATGGTTAGTAGCTTGAGAAAGAAAATATTTATAGCTTTACAAATGTTTAAAGTAAGTGCACTCTGATGGATCACGGACATTGGACAATTAGACAAATAGAAGCGAGTGAGATTGACTAAGCACATATACAATGCAAAAACGATGGAAGGTGAGTCCTTCAAGGACGTCCATAACACACTTTTTATGACCAAATACAAAGAGACCTTGAGGAAAATGTTATCAGGAGCTTCCAAAATCGACGAACGTATGACAAGAGTTATCAAATTGTTACTCTTGTCATACGCTCGTTCTCTTCTAAAGTCAAAGAAGCGGGTAAAGCGTGTAAGGATCGTGCCTTATGGCACTCTGTTCTCTCTGCCAACACTGCAAAGGACTTGGCATGAATTTATGTATGTATAGATATTTTTCTCTTTTTCTAACCAGTTATTTACCTTTTTAGTACAAGTATTAGATCTTTTAATTTGATATTTTATACATTGCAGACATAGGGCGCGTCCTTGTCTAACTATATGAGGTTTCACTTGTGTTTGTAATGTGAGACACCAGTTGATGGTGGCGGAGAGGCGACGAGTGATAGCTGCTGCTGCGGAACTGGATACCATTGTGCTGAATCTCCGCTTTGTTCGGTCCAGGGGTGATAGAGATCGTGTCGGTGATGTGCGGGAATCTGTCAACAATATATCAAAGCAAATCAATTCAATTCCAATCACTCTGCCTCTATTATTATCACTCTATAACTACTCTGTATAGAGTTGCCTCGGAATTTTAGTAGAAGAGAGGAAGTAAGAAATACCATGATCTTCCTTTAAAATACGGGAATTTTTTTTCAAAACTGTCAAATAACCAAAAACGTTAACCCTGAATCTAATAATATACGATCAAACAAACATAATATAACTTCTACCTGAAGGTGAAGGCAGCAGCTGTTAAGCCTCGTCTCGCTGTTATGTTTAAGTCCCAAATGGAATAGGTGGCGAACCTATTGCCATAGAATGTCATTGGTGAGAGCCAATCTAAGGATTTCGATTAAACTGTGACCTCTGGATTCAGAAGCGGGGTGCTCGACCAATGGACTACCAAGACATTATACGATGAAAATAAAATAAATTTCTAGAATAAAAGTAGCCTACTGTTGCATAATGCGTCAACTCAGACGTTTCAAAGATTATCTTGCACAAGCAGAAAAACTAAATTTTAAAAATGTCAAATTGCTATGTAATTAATCCACTTTAATAACAGTTTAATTAATTAATTAACAGTTGTATTTATTCTGACCTGAATGATATTTATTGCAGGGTAAATAATAGGTTGGGGAAAAAGTATTTTCGTATTTTTGTATGAAAAGTCAAGACATTTTTTTCAAAGTTTATTGACGTGACAACGTCTTAAATTAGGTTGCGGCTGGGAGTCACTTATGAAAAAGTGTAACGCTCGGTAACGTTACGATGAGTCACCGAACGAGAGAGAGGCCCGCCGAATGCCTTGCGTCTCTCTCCCACTCAACTATGATCGGTCTGCCGCGCGCGCAGCACTAGAGAATTAGGCGCATTGAATCGGCGCATGCTTGTGTCTCTGTCTTTGTCTTTCTCGAACGTTCTTGGCGTTGGAAAAACAAGAAAGCGTCATAATACAAGTTCACACGTGTGGTTAAAGTATCGTCAGCTGTGTCTGTAGTGAAAATGTGGAGTGCTTAGATTCGTCATTTACAACAACTACAACAATAAAGGTAAATAATTGTACACTGATATTTCATTATCGTAAACTATGATTGATTGATTAATTGTTAGATTGACACAAAAGTTGAGAAACTGAGTTTATAGGTTATGTCATACTATTGATAAATGTTGATAGTGTTAAGTAAATTATTAGTTTAAAATTAATTAATTAATTAATTATTATTTTACAAATTTTCATTAATTTCAAATTTATTTAGCAAAAATTTGAACCTTCGATCTGAATAAATGTTTTGATTTTCGAATTGATTCTTTAAAATTACAAATATTAAGAAAAAGTGGCAGATATAAGAAAACTTGATTTAAACTGTGTTTGTAATTTGTGCAATTCTTATTTTCATTCAATTCCTTGTTCCTATTGTGCAATTTAATTATATTCATATCAATAAATATTCTACCGAGAAAAAGACGTTGTCACGTAAAATCTTCGCCCGTAAAACCGACTTTACAGGCAACCAGATTTTTTTTTTTACATTTATTTACAATATATATGTACCGTTTTGTTGAATAACTTTCTGCCATTTTGTGGGCAGAGACATTATCCCGTTACTGTAGAAACTTTGGGACTTCTGATCAAAAAAACGGGACAAATAGTTTTGGCAGTCCTCTCTTGAGGTCAACCTTACAGAACCTAAAGAATTCTGAAGAGACCGAAACAGGTGAAAATCTGAAGGCGCAAGGTCAGGGCTATATGGTGGATGCACTAAGACCTCCCAGTCGAACTCTCTTAATTTTTGCTGAGTGGCTAAAGATGTGTGTGGTCTAGCGTTATCGTGATGAAAGACCACACCCTTCCTGTTGATCAATTCCGGCCGTTTTCTCTCGACTGCTGACCTTTAATCTCATCAGTTGCTGGCAGTAAAGATCAGAATCGATGGTTTTGCCGGACGGTAAAAGCTCATAATGAACAATGCCCTTCCAATCCCACCATACACCCAGCATCACCTTATTTCGTGTTAGGCCAGGTTTGGCCACAGTCTGTGAAGCCTGGCCAACTTTCGACCACGACCTTTTTCGCACGTTCTTGTCGTACGTGATCCACTTTTCATCGCCAGTTATCAATCTCTTCAAAAACGGCTCGGTTTCATTACGTCTCAATAATGAATCGCAAATGAGTACACGGTTCATTAAGTTTCTTTGAGTGAGCTCGTGTGGCACCCAAATATCGAGCTTTTTTGTATAACCAGCTTTCTTCAAATGGGTCAAAACTGTTTTGTGGTCAATTCCCAGTTCTTCAGCTACATCGTAACTACTAATATGCCGATCTTGCTCCACTCTTTCAAAAATGGCGTCCATTTTATTCGTAACAGGGCGACCAGAGCGAGGTGCATCTTTAACATCAAAATTTCCGGACTGAAAACGTTTGAACCAAATTTGTGCTACTCTTACTGACACTGCATCAGGTCCATAAACATCACAAATTTTTTTCACTGCTTGAGTTGCATTTTTGCCTTTTTTATAATAAAATTTTAAAATGTATCGATTTTCTTCATTAGATTCACTCATTTTTACGGAGAGAAAAACAAATGAAAAATAGCGGGAAACAACTTTTTTTTATTTTTTTCTTTTCTTTATAATGTAACCTTTTTAATGTTACCAAAACCAGCCAGACACAAATAGTACAGTCAAAGAAATTTTATAATAAGTTTATACCTACGTTATGCGAAAAGACTTTTTCCCCGACCTATTATAATATTACATATATCGTGTTAATTATTTTAAATTTGAAATTCAACTGGCTTGGTCAAATTTTAATTAAATTTTCCTAAATACATCGATGTCGGTTTGAACTTGCTCCGAGAGATAATAATATTTAGATGTAAAATTAAATTATCAATTTAGTTTCTTAAATAAATATTAGCTTAATAATGTGGTTTTAGTGAAAATAAAATCGTTTAATAGATATTGTTAGTGTTTTTCAAGTTTGGATAATGATTACTTAAATTACTTTATTTATGTGTAGTGTGTAGTGTTTTAATAATCCTGTATATCTTTTTAAATCATATACGTCGTTGTGGTAGTTATAAATACTAAAAGCCTATTTGAAAATCGATCCATCTTATTTATCCATCTAATAAGAGATCCCATTTGACAACTGAACACTAAATCTCAGGCACTATCAGGCCGATTGACTTTAAATTTCGTAGGAGTAATTTTTATGCGTTGCAGAAGTCAGCTAAGAACGGATTTCATGAAAATTAGGGTTTAATAAAAATAATAACACATTTTCCGTAGGCTTAAAACTTTGTCAAAATGTTATTGTGATTGTATTATCTTATAATTAACTCCTCCAAAATAGTTCTAGCGACTTTTTTTTATGAAATAGGAGGGTAAACGAGCAGGCGTGTCACCTGATGGTAAGCAACCAACGCCGCCCATGGACACCAGCAACACATATAGTGTTACTTTTGCGTTGCCGACCTTTAAGGGATAGGGAAGAGGAAAGGATGGGGAAAGGTGGGTGGGCCTCTGCGTACCTCTCTCACCGAACGAAACGCGGCATGAGCCACTTTACGTCGACCTTCTGAGAGGTCGTGGTATTTCACCGGTCGAGCCGGCCCATTCATGCAGCGAACTGCTTGGCTCTACCACTGTTGTTTTTCCGTGTCTATTTTATATCTGTTAAAATAGACATACAAGACTACTACTACTCTTTCAGTCTTTAATATTCTCTATACATATCGATATATGGTTACATGGATTATCGTTAAATTTTAATATCAGGATACATATTATTGATACTCCGAATATTATTTTTACAACTATAACTGTATTAGTAAATATAACTGTTCATATTTATTTTGACGAAATATTAGACCAGAGTAATTTCATGTGATATATAACATAACATACATAACTTCACGCCTTTGTTATGCGAAGGTGTAGGCAGCGGCTGTTAAGCCTCGTCTCGCCGTTATCCTTACGTCCGAAATGGAATAGGTGGCCAACCTATTGCCATACCGGGTACAAAGATTTTAGTCATCGATATTTATCCCACATAACTTCTGAAAACAATTTCGAAAAGTCATTGGTCTGAGCCAGTATCAGGATTCGAACCCGGACCTCTGGATCAGAAGCCTTGTTCTCCACCACTGGACCACCGAGACTATTAATTTCAATAACATTACACAAAGTGGTGCGTTCCCTGTCAGTTGAGCTAGCTGTGGCTGTGCTCAGCTTTTCTCCACAGGTTTGGTACAATACAAATAAACATAACCTAAAATATTATAAACATTGATAAATGCCTGCTTTTTAATATTTGGAAAGTGTGGATTGAGAGTTTTCGGAAAATCTACTCGCATTCATTAAAAACACTGAAGCTGCATGTTTTGTATCTGTATTTTTGACACGTTTAAAAAAAGAAAAAAAAACCTGTCGCGACTGAACGAATCATCGTACGTGAAGATTCGTTAAATATGTCTGAACCAGAGGGAGACACAAGCATTTTTTTTTTCAGAAAGCCTAGCTTAAATATGAGTTACTTACGTTCTAAATGTTTGACTTATGTCGAACTATCTAATATTAAGTTAGATATTTCAGTTACATTGATATTCTTATTAAAATAATGAAATAAAGTTGATTCCCGCTGTCCCCTTATATGCTTCAATATTTGAAACTACGCAACGGATTTTGATACGGTTTTGTTTAGTAGATAGAAGGTGTCAACGGGGTGGTTTTTATATATAATTCATGTATAATGTAGGAAAGAAAAAGTGATAATTTTTGAGATTTAGCACTTTAATTGCAAACGCTATAAATATACTTTTGATGCGGGAGTTCATCGGGTCAGCTAGAATAAGTATATATAAAACATTTCCTTGGCATACTTGTGCTTGTGTCGCCATCTTGAATAATATTGTTGGTGAATTAAAATACGTAAACATTATAAACAAGAAACTGATCTTAAATAAGATACGCAAATGTGATAATCCCTTTGTTGTCATCACGTTGAGGTTCATTTATCCAAACCGCTAATAATCTTCGGTAGCTATGAGAACTGTGTTAGCGTTTAAGCGGAAAGGGTTCTATTTGAATTCTTTACAATATTGTTGTTAAGAACCTTCTAGATCATAATAATACTAATATATATATCTTTGTAACTTTTTTCCACGTGAACGTATAAGCTGCGGCTCATACGCTTCGCCTCCCAAATGGAATAGTTATTGTGTATTATTGTTGTACACCTGTCACAATGTTCTCAGCTTAGGTTCTCAGTTATAGATAGATAGATAAATAATTCTTTATATGCACATGTTAAACTAAAAATAAACATACATTGGAGACAAGTTTAACCGTTTAAAAGTACAAATGGCGGTAAAAGCAATTTCTTCCAAGGTAACCATAGATATTTATCACACACAATTTGCCAAGTGTCCTCGTTGTGAGCTGGGACATGATCGAGATGATTAGGCCGGTTGTACAGGTGACAGAGGTATCCGGGTCTCCCTAGTTAACCCTCACCTCCCACAACCCTTTTCCATCCCAAATTAAAGGCTGACATCGCAACTACGACCGTCTCTCAGTTTCATATTTCCATGGGTGGCGCTAATCGCTTACCATCACGTTACACTCTTGAACAAATGTTTCAATATTAATAAAAAATGTCTTACTTGGTAATCTAATTACTCCATCGGTAACCCCTGGCAGAGCGCTAAGTGGAGTGCTCATTTTTCTTCTGCGCATGCGAAGCGAGGGCACGAACTCATCATCTTCTTCTCCATCGGGTGGAGTGACTTGTATAGCGATGTTGCTTTCCTTTTGCCCTCTTACACCACCCAGTTGCCATTTTGACTCGGTTAATGGCCCTATCTGTAATGAGATATTGGTTAATAAGATTCTGAACAATACCAATGGGATGATTCGAGAAACGTGACAATATTAAATAACTTATTATCAAATATCGTAAGTTAAGTCCTATTGAACAAAATAGGTGCTACTAAGTTTCTAAGATATCCAATTTGTTTGAAGTGTATTCATGTGGTAAGTTAATAACTAAAATCGGCGAAAATTATAGTTCTAAATCAAAAAAGATATAGCAGTTTTTAAATAATACGCATACGAATACACATACGGTCAAATAAATATATAACCATTTTGTAATGCAAAAATAATCAAAATAAAAACGGCTGTTCTTCCTGCTGTTGCGCTAATTAAAATATACGAGGACTTTATTTTTTTTAATATCCAATTAATTAACTGATGACACTGTAACTCCTGCATTTGATGAACACTTTTCTTTCTTCAATTTTTTAAAACGATTAACCATTATCATATAGTTTGTACTACAGTGGTAGAGCCAAGCAGTTCGCTGCATGAATGGGCCGGCTCGACCGGTGGAATACCACGACTCCTTTCCTATCCCCTATCCCTTAAAGGTCGGCTGCGCAACAGTAACACTATATGTGTTGCTGGTGTCCATGGGCGGCGTTGGTTGCTTACTATCAGGTGACACGCCTGCTCGTTTGCCCTCCTATCCCATAAAAAAATATAGTATTTCATAGAACCTAATCATTTCATTACACAGTATAAAACAAAGTTGCTTTTCGCTGTCTGTCCCTTTATATGCCAAGCTCTCTGAAACTACACAACGGAGTTTGATATGGTTTTTTATAATAGATAGAGGGTATTGCCGGGTGGTTTGTAAACAGAATACATAAAAAAGAGCGTTAATTTTTCACATTTAGCACTTTAATTGGAAACGCTGTAAATCTAAGTGATAACTCAAAACAATGTAATACAATATTATGAACCTTTAAAATTTCGACATATAAGTCCACGATGGTGTATGTCTATCTCTTATGGATAACCTACATTGACCATTTTTATTTCTTCATTAATACTTCTGAGGCGAGACAAAGTTCGATAGGTCAACTAGGATTCAATAATTATATACTAAAGACATTGTTAAACCTGCAAAATTTTTCGAAACGGTGAAATGATACAATGTTGAACTAGCAGAACTAATAATACAATTGAAGAATCACTTTGTCACTGTAGAAGATAAGGCTGTGAGTAAGTCTTGACATTTCATAATAAAAAGAATTAGTGCCGCGATAAGTTATGTGAAGGATTTGTCAAAGGTTTCTTTATATTGTATTCTAACATCAGTCACAAAACTAAGAATGGAAAGATGTTAGAATAGAGACTTGTGGCCTTCTGATAGTCATTTTGATAATTAACTTTTCATGTAGGTAATCTTTTGTGGTGTAGTTTTATTTAAGGCTTTTTATAAAAGCATTACAAAGAACCTGACTGTAGATTTATTATTCTCTTGAAGTTAATATAAATCATTTCAAGTTGTAAAAAGTATGTTATAAGTAGGTATCTAAAGACCAGATAAGATTTAACAGTGGTAGAGTAGAGCCACGCAGTTCACTACATGAATGGGCCTGTACGAGCGCTGAAATAGCACGGCCTCTCAGAATATCGACGTAAAGTGCCGCATTTCGTTCAGTGAGAAAGGTAGCCGGAGGGCCACTCATTTCCTGTTTTTTCCCATCCTACGGCAACGCAACTTCGTTGCGTCGTCGCAACGTCGTTCATGGACACCTGCAACACGAGTGTTACCACTGTGTTGCAGATGTCCATGAACGGCGGTAGTTGCTTACCAACAGGTGACCCGCTTGCTCGTCTGCCACACTATTCCATAAACAACATAATAATATAATAACTAAAGCACGCAGATCGCTGCATGAACAGGCCAGTTTGAAAGCTCATGCCGCGTTTCGTTCTGTGAGAGAATTATCCGGATAGGTTAGGCCATCTTTCGAATTCCCTGTTTATCCTACCTTAAAGGCCGGCAACACAACTGTAACTCTATCTGTATGGCCGATGTCCATGAGCGGGGTTTGTTTCTTATACCTTCTGTGTACTAAGTATCGGGAATTTGTCAATAAAACAAAAAATACAAATTATTCATCTAAATTTATTTTATCGCCTTCAAAGTAGGCCCCATCGCTTGCAATACAACATCTCCACCGCTTCACCCAGTCTTCCATACATTTTTCATAGGCTATTTGCGGTATGGCCTTTCAGCGAATTTTCTTTTATGGCTTCTATTGACTCAAAACGTTTTCCTCGAAGTGGTAATTTTAACTTGGGAAATAAAAAAAAGTCAGACGAAGCCATATCAGGTGAATAGGGTGCTTGGTCGAGAACGTTTGTTGAATTTTTCGCTAAAAACTCTTTCACTATAATGGCTGTGTGTGATGGTGCATTATCATGGTGCAGCATCCATGAGTTGTGTCGCCACAAATCTGGACGTTTTCGGCGGATACTCTCACGCAAACGCTTCATGACGCCTAAATAATATTCTTTATTCACTGTTTCTCCCTCTGGAAGGAATTCGGAGTGAACCACACCACGGTAGTAAAAAAAAACTGTCAGCATCACCTTGATTTTGGTGCGACTTTGCCGCGGAGACGCCATACTCATAAACCCATGTCTCGTCGCCAGTTATTATACGTTTCATAAAGGTCGGATCCGTAGAAGCTCGGGAAACCATGTCTTCAGCGACATGCTTTCGCTGCCCTTTTTGAACAAAATTGAGCTCTTTTGGAACTAGTCGAGCGGCGACGCGTTTCATGCCTAAAATGTCAATGAGAATATTGTGGACGGACTTAAAAGATATGTTCACCTATCTAGCCAACTCTCTCAGACTTATACGTTGATTTTCGAGCACTAGCTTCTTGATTCTGTCGATGTTTTCTTTGGTCGTAGCGGTTGAAGGTCTACCAGAACGAGGCAAGTCTACTACTACTTCTCGGCCTTCTTTAAAAGCCTTATACCATTCATAAGCCCTTGTTTTCGATATACATGATTCGCCGTAGGTATTTCGCAACATTTTTAGTGATTCACCACATGAAATATCATTCGAAACACAAAATTTAAGGCACACTCTTTGTTCAACAGTATTTTCCATTGTAAAAATCGCCGAGGACTCAAAACTATGACCAACAAAAAGTTTAGTTTAAAACAAATTAAATGACAGATCCCGTTCAAATTTTGCGCGCTAAATCAGTACAGTGCTACCAACATGCAGTAAAAAAATTAGAACGACCTCTTTTACGCGGGTCTCTTTATTGACATATCCCCGATCCTTTTTATACAGAGTAGTACATCTGAATAAATTAGCTTACGAAATTGAAGCTCAAAATACAATTTTATAATTTATTGTATTGTATATATAATATTTTGGCCCTATTATATTCCAAGGGTTAAACAGAGTTTCCCAGTAATCGCCGAATTATTTTTGATCTCACTGAGCAGATGGAGGACTCATTACGTTTATTCATTGAATCAACGAAATCTATTTTATCTTCGATGATTATTATTACCTACTCATAAATGAAAGAAGCAGAGACAGATAGACCAAAAAGTGGGAAGATCACATAAAGGAAATAGATGGTCCAATATGACTCCGTTTATCAAGGCTTAAAAATAAATGAAAATCACTAGAGGAGGCCTTTGTCGACAGACAAGCTGTTCGACACAATCAATCGGTTGCCGATGAGTCAAATCAATGAAATATTTTAATGAAATTTTAGTTATAGCAACTTTGTTAAAAGAAGATCAGAAATAAAGGCTATTTTTATTGTATTACTAATAACCGCGAAGTATAGAAACACAGGACTCCGAACGGTCTAGGCTTTTCTATAGCATTAATGTCTACAATAATAAGCTGAGATCTTAGTTCTCTTTTCTACATAGAGATATATTACTAAAGTACTTTAGTAATATATCTCAATGCTTTTCTACAACGCGCTAGAATTTGCGTAAAGGTACGTAAGGTCGCATTTATTTAACAGAGCTGTCAACGGCGACAAAACTTGACGCGTAAGGATTTGAACGAGTGCTTCTGCAAGGACAACTTTTTTATGGCGTTGGGAGGTAAACAGTGAGTGAGGTACCCGGAGGCCCACCACCATTCCCCAACCTTCCCTATCCCCTATTCCTTAAAGGTCGGCAACGCAACAGTCACATTATATGTGTTGCTAGTGTCCATGAGCGGGGTTTGTTTCTTACCATCAGATGACAGATGATTTAGGGTTTGTTTGGTATATCAGGATGTCTATAAAAAAAGGGAAGTCCTAAAAAAGGGAACACATACAAAGCTGCGGGGAAGTTATTTTACAAGGCTTAAATAACTTGAAAATTTGATCACCGGATTCATGTTTGAAATTGGCTCGATTTTAATGAAAATTTCTAAATTAAATGTAAACGCTAAAGGTTAACCAGGATAAGGGAGTTTTACAATTCTTGACTCAGCATTTTGTATTTTTGTATATTTATTGGAACGAAGTTCCTTATCGCGCATTGTGAAAACGTGCTAGACGGAAAAAATTCTTACGAAAAGTTGTCACGACACTTTTTCCATGCTAAACAAAGGCAATTTCAAGTATTGGCTTATTTAGAATTATGTATAGCTACCCAAATGGTCTAGCGGCTAGGTTACCTTGATCACATTCAAGAGGCTCAGGTTCGAATCCCGGTATCGCAATTCCTTTTTTGGAGTTTTATTTTCCATGTTTTCATATTTTATATATGTTTTTTTACAGAAGGGACCAGAAAATGGTACGTAAAAGTGCGATCACTGTTCCTTAGAATTATCCGGTATTTATAAACTAAAACGTCACAAAGCTACCTGTTGTAAGTTTTGTACTTAAATAAAAACTAATCAGCAAAATTTAAGAGAAAAATCAAGAAAACCTACATAAAATTGAGCACGATTTTTTTTGCAAATTGTGTCGATTCTACATTAGCCGAAGGAACTTCGTTCCTACCTGGTGTCCCACGACACCACATCTTTTTTGTATATTTGTATTTGTAATATTAGGAGCCTTCAAAACCGACGAGCGTATACGGCACGAGTTGTGAAAGAAGCGAGTGTGGGGAGTAAGAATCGTGCATTATAGCGTTTTGTTCTCTCTGGCGTGAATTTATGTATATTTATAGCCCTTTTCTATGAAATATAATATAGTCAGTCACGGTGGCGCAGTGGTCGAGCACACGGCTTCTGATCCAGAGGTCCGGGTTCGATTACTGATACTGGCTCACACCAATGACTTTTCGAAATTGTTTTCGGAAGTTATGTGTGATAAATATCGATGACTGAAAACTCTGTGCCCGGTATGGCAATAGGTTCGCCACCTATTCCATTTGGGACGTAAACATAACGGCGAGACGAGGCTTAACAGCCGCTGCCTACACCTTCGGGTAACAAAAGGCGTGAAGTTATGTTATATGTTATGTTATAATATAGTATGGAATAAGTAATACATTATGAACTAAATTTTCCAGGATAACAAAGTTTATTATAAAACTACTATGCACGACACACTATCAGATTGGGTTAAGTAACTTAGAATCGATCGCTACCTAATACAGTTGATACGTTTGAGTTTGTGAGTTATTGCACATAAAAGAAAAATGGTCTAAATACAGCGAAAGACAAGACAAAGTTATTTTTCCGCAAGAACACTGGTTCGTCGCACGTCGCAGAACGGGTAAAAGTATTTGTAAACACTGATATGAGATGTTCTACCTCACCCCCTGTACTCTGCAGACATTGCACCTTCAGATTATCACCTATTCCGATCGATGGCCTGACTGACGAGAATTTTGTTTCGTATGAAGATTGCCGAAAATGGGTCGACACGTGGATTTCATCAAAATACAAGTATTTTTCTGGCACGTTATTAGACTCCAGCCTAAAAGATGGGATAAAGTAGTAGATAGCAATGGAAAATATTTTGATTGTGGTATTTTTTTGTACGCCAATCGAAAAAATATTTGTGTAATTAATAATTTTTTTCTGCACCATCCAAAGGTTCACTGGCAGAGAATGCCTTGGGCATTAAGCTCGCCATTGTACCATGTTTTCTATTAATAATTAAATAAACGCTACGGATTAATTCCAAGTCCTAAATATACACACTGAATGTATACAGTATATATTTTGTTATTTAAGTATCTACATACTTACATAAACTCAAGCCTGTATCCCATAGGGGTAGACAGAGACTTTAGCTCTCCACAAGGTACGATCCTGATACACTTCTTCTGCCTTATCCACAGTCATACATCTCAACATGCCGGGTTCGGGTACTACGGGTTTTCCTCTTTAAACAGACCATTTACTCGGTAGTCTGGTAGCTCCTTCTTGGTCTCGCGATCCCGACCCTGTCACTCACATTCGCTTTGTCTTTAAGTCAGTCGGCTTTCCTTCTTTCTTGCAACCAAACCATCTTAACATGCTTCTCTCCACCTTGGTCATAACATCACTTCTCCTTTATCACGCTACTACTCATTCCATCCGCAAAAACTCACCCCCACGTACTTCTCAGAGAACGCATTTCCTGTGCATTCACCTTACGCATCATCATGTTTCACCTGCCTGATTACGCATCAAGGAATGCAATGCCTCATTGGTTCTGTTACCAGCAGTCACTCTCCTTTCAATGTCTTCCTCACATTTACCATCTCTGGTAACTATACTTCCCTAATATACAAACTCTTTCGCTTGATCCATTTTCTCGCCATCCAAAACTGTTACTTCTTTCTCTCTCTCCACAACTATAGCTTTCGTTTTGCTAACATTTATTTTAGCTAGCTAGCTAACAACCAGAGGGTTTAGAGAAAAATTTATGAAAAAGGTGAAGGTTTAGAGAAACCTTCACCAAGATTAGCATGTCTTGTAACTCTGACGCTGACGGAGAAAGTAACACCTGGTCATCGGCGTACAGTAGGCACTTGAGACGAAACTCTTCCATCCTTAAACCACAATCAGTCTCTTTCAGATTTGTCTGTTGTCTGTGTAACAACGTAACACATTCTTATCGAAACCCTTTATAAATAGATAAATAAATCAGTCTGAGTGCGCCCCATTTACTCTGATATAGGCTTTGAATATAGGCTGATATAGGCTTTGAATAGAATTTGCATATATGGAATTTAAAGCCCGCACTAGGCGCTCGTCAATTTCATATGTATTTGACAGTGTAGTCCATAATTCGTTCCTAGGTACGCGATCATAAGTCTTCTCTAGTTCTATAAAAGCACAGAATACTTTTTTGGACTTTGCTTTGCTTGCTTTGTGTTTCTCGTATATGTTTCGCAAAGCGAAGATCTAAACGATGCACCCTCTTCCTCTCCTAACTCCTGCTTGTCCATCCCACACTTGATCATATAACTGATGATTCATTCACCATTCTTGCAATAAGAATCAGAATACCCTAACAGTTTCTCCAAAATTCTCGAGTTCCTAGGGATCAGCGGAACTAGCGGGAGTATAAGCTGCGACCAGGCAGACTCGTGGTTTTATGCGAACCTAGCTATTTCTTGGGCCTACCAACTCATAGTCTTTCATTCCGGAAGCTAAGCGGGGGGAGAGAACGACTCCTACACCCCCACTGGCACGGACGCCCAAGTCTACTCCGGACCTTGATATAGGGCTACCATGCCACCGGGGAAGTCCTCAGTTTCACTCCCCTTCTGTTTTGCCTCCGTCAGAAATAAGGCTTCCAGGAATCTCTCATTTATTAGAGCCATCATCTCATTCATCTTTCATGTACCTATATATGTTGATCCGTGCCCGTCGCCATTGGAGCACTCCGTAGCAGCCAGCGCGGCTGTATTTACTTCGGTCAAGATTGCGTCCCACTGGGACGGCAGGGATCGCGACGCGCACGCTCTTGACATGAACATGACCCCCCTCTGAACCAAGTTTAATCAAAATCTGGTTAAACCTTAACCATTACGCTGAGTGTTGTATTATCCTAATATATAATATATGTATATAAATTGAAAACATAGTTACTGGAGGAATGCGGTGTCGGCGGTGCCGCATTCCCGAGTGCGTGTGATGAAAAATGTTGTACATTCTTACGATTTTCGATGTTCTCTCCGCCCAAAAGCGTCGTTGCGAGATAAAAATATGATACCTGAAACTGTAAGCAGTAAATGTAAAATATATCAATATATCACTTATGTTTAGAGGTAATTGAAACGCATATTAATATAATATGTTAAAATGTGGACACAAGAAAAACTTCCGTAATCTTTGACGATAACCGTGTTTTCATTTATAACATAATTTATGAAATGAAATATTTTGTGAAACCCTGATATTAATAATTTGTTTACAAATGCGCAAGAAGTATAAAGCAAGCTTATTCATTATTAAGCTTGCTTTATACTTCTAAAACAAACACTGTCAGCGGTATTCAGTTTATTAAAAACAGATACGTAACAAATATTTGTCGCAAACCAAAATCATTGTTGTTAATATAAAACAGAGTGAAAATAAAATTTATTGGTATAATGTGCGAAGCTTTAAAACCGAATACGAATTTTAAAAGGTTTGCCAAAATTTTGGAGGAGAAACAAACAGATTACTTTTTGGTTTTACCGATAGAAATATTCTGTTGCCGCATGTTTTTTTAATCGTACTTAGCTGACAGTGTTTGTTTTTTTTTTGTATGCATCGAATTTTGGAAGTTAAATTTGCTTGACTTTTTAGTACGATAAAATTTGGCACATCTGTTAGCTTTTCTAGCTAATCTACCGATGATGTTACATGGCGTGCCTAACATAAATAACATAGATTTATAAAGACAGAGCAAGGTAGTTTTCATTGGTTTTCTTTATTTTAATCAAGTCATTTATTTTAATCAAAGACTAAAAAGAGAGGCTCGTCTCAAATTCCTTTGATTTGAATATTCCTCGTATATTTTAAATGGATACTTTTGATATTTCATTAATGTATTTCCCCAGGCGTATAAATCTGACAAATACGATACTTTCCACCGATTTCATGTTTATTTCGTTCAAAATGTTTCTTAAAACTCTACAATAGACATGAGGTAAAACAGATATAATTACAAATACTAAGTATATATTTGTTTGATGGTAAATACGTAAACATTGCCTACACAACGAAGTAATTGATCTTTGACACTGCGCTTTGTACACGTCATCAAGTAAAAACTAGTAGTTTTTAACTAATGGACCTTGGTTCAGACACTGTTCGAGGTCTGCTAAAGAATTATTATTTGTTTACAATTGAATATTGTAACATAGGTACCTATATGTATGACATTCACCGCTTCCGTACTAAACGTATCTGCCTGTTGCCTCTTCACGGTTAAACCTCTGATTCAATAGATGAAGTATAGAACAATTATTAAATTTTGATAAATAAGCTAATCGCAGATAAACTTTGAACGGTGGACCTTACGAACGGAATACCATGGTAGCGTTATTGCGGGAAATACAGCAAAATTTTCAAAATATATTTAATATGCCATTTCCTAACTATTCGATAAAAGTTGATAACGAAACGTTATTAAATATATTTGAATTGTATGTTATAAAGGAGCATGTCGGCATTGTAAAACAACTTTTCATATTTTTATTCAATTCTAGAATAACATACATTCACGAATACACTACGACGAAGAACATTTGACGAGCCTCATGGTCTATAGGTAAAGCTACCAACTGCAGAATCGAGGTTGGCGAGTTCGATTCGCACCCGAGTACAAATATTTGTGACAAGCATGAATGTTTGTATGGCGTCTGGGTGTTTTTCTAAGCACAAGCATTTAGTTGCTTAGTTTGGGACTAGAGGGCGCTGTGTGTATTGTATCCAAGATATAATTAATTTATATAACTTCACGCCTTTTTCTACCCGAGGGTGTGGGCAGCGGCTGTTAAGTCTCGACTCGCCGAATCGTTAAGTTACATCCCAAATTGAATAGGTTGCCAGTTATCGATATTTATTACACATAACTTAAGAATTCTGAAAAACATGGTGTGGGTCTGGAATCGAACTTCTGAATTAGAAGCGAGGAGCTCGACCACTGGACCACCGAGACTTCGAGAATTATATGATATTATAATAACTAGAGTGGCGGCATTGTGATGAAAGTAATAAAAAATAATAACCAATAAAATACTAAACGTGAGTTATTGTAACATACCTATTGACAAAATGATAAGATAATCGAAGCCATTGATATTTTTATTGATATACAATATGTCTATTTTTTTACACTTTTTATACACATACGAGTGGACCTAATCAACGTATTTATACTCGGAATTTTACAATTGCTAACTAGGAAGTTGATTTATATACGGCTTAAAAAACGTTTAGAAGCAGTTTATTTGTTCATCAAGCACTTAATAATAGGTAATAATAAAAAAAAAAGCGAATTCGTAGCTAACAAAAAACAATAAATAGTCTAAGTTTATGTATGAAAAACTACTATGAAAGGCCTGTATCGACTTTAGAGATAGGTATTTAAACAAACTAAAGCCAAAAAAATAGATTTCATTGGATATAGTGGAGGGCCGTAAGATTTTTACCTAGAAATCCTAGGCCAGTCGATAAATCTTACAAATTTTTTAAATGCTTTTCTAATAGCATATAGAATTTTTTTTCTTTGCCCGATCTCAATTATATAAAAATAAAATCAGCGTTTCTTTTATTTTCATGAGTTTAAAGTTATATTTTGAAAAGTGGAACTGTTACAAACTTGTCGTTAGGATCTTAAGGGACTGAAGGTACAAAGGTAGGCAGTACCTACTTAGGCTAAATACTTATGTATTTTTGTACGTCTGGAGAGTACATATTACTGATTTTTGTTTATTTGCAACCTATGTACCTACATTTATTATTGTGCAGTTCATGCGATAATTGTTAATTACTGTAAATAGATAATTGAGATCGTGAAAGATGTTTTTTTTTACACTTAGTACGTTAGTAGAAATAAAAGTCTCATTTTGGCAAAACTGTTGAAAATAACATCATAATAAATTAATAATATAGGCTAGATACGAAATGAGTAAATTATGCAAGCTACGTTAAATTGTGGTATATGTTTGGAACAGAATTCCCCGTGGGCGGCTCCGTTGATTAAAACTATTAGGGTGAGTGGGGGGAAGATGGAAAACGGTGTAAGATAAAAAGACATCAAAAAAGACAGATTTTGTATTGTTAGTAGTCGTACACCTCAGTCGACACGTGTCGTTTTGAATGATAGGTTGTTTGTTATATGGGAATATGTAAACTGTGTATGCGAGCAAGTCGACTGTTTTAATCTTACTGCGTGTAGTGTAAGTTCATTTACGAGATGGTTACGAGTTTTTTTTTATGTGTATAGATGGAAGATATTTTTTTGTAAGAGATTTTTTCTTAGATCTTATTAATTTATAAGATTAGCTGTTTAATTTTGCTGCAGAATTTGCACATAGATAAATTTACATAATTGTGGGTAACAATAAAATATTACCGTGGTAACAGTGGTAGAGCCAAGCAGTTCGCTGCATGAATGGGCCGGCTCGACCAGTGAAATACCACGACCTCTCAGAAGACCGACGTAAAGTGGCTCGTGCCGCGTTTCGTTCGGTGAGAGAAGTACCCGGAGGCCCACCCCCCTTCCCCATCCTTTCCTATCCCCTATCCCTTAAAGGTTGGCAACGCAACAGTAACACTATATGTGTTGCTGGTGTCCATGGGCGGTGTTGGTTGCTTACCATCAGGTGACACGCCTGCTCGTTTGCCCTCCTATCCCATAAAAAAAATATTGATTATTTTCTTTGTAGAACCTTATCCAATTGAAGTGAAAAGTTTGAGAATCCGACTTGATCTTTCTCCGGCGGGGCAAGATTGAAATATATATTTAAACAAATAATTGGTGTTATCTGCGTCATTTGAAGGTATTTTGATATTGTATACATTTCTGAAGTGTCAGGCCAGTTAAACTTGTACCCTTCTGAACACAGAAATAGATCAAGATCCTGATCAATTTTTTTTTCTTTTTAAATTTTACTGGCCAGCGCTTGACCTCGTTTCACCTGATGGTAAGTGACGACGAGGCCGTTGATGGTGAAGCGCACTGTCCAGTTAGTAGCCTATTCACTCTCCTTTTGAAGAGACCTATGTTATAGCTAACGGGGAACACCGAAGCAGGTAGTTTGTTCCATTCACCAGCCGTGCGAATGATGAAGGAAGATCCAAAGCGCTTAGTTCGTACAGGTGGGATTTCAACAACGTACGGGTGTAGACGGTAAGTACGTCGGGTGGTTCGCCGATAGAATGGGGATGGAGGTATCAGGTTGTGTAAAATAAAAAAAAATAATAAAAATAAAATTTCTGTGCTTCTGACCGTCAATTTCATCTGACATCAATATGACTGATTTTGGAAATAACTTCGATCATACCCCACCAGCCTACCATCTCACCCCTTGAACTCCATAGTAACTTTGTAATTATTATTTTTTTGCCTTCGAATAAATATAAGAGGAATTAATCGATATGACATAAAAATGTCTTTGTACTTCATTTACTATAGATGTAAATTTAGCTCAAGTTAATAGGTACTCTTCTACAGAGCACCAAATTAAACACTGCCTCATCTCATGAAAAGCCGTTCCATCTTCCCCCAACTCACCCTACTAAATGTTGACAAAGAACAGATACAGAACAAGAAAAATTAAACCGTAAAATCCCGCAAATTAACATTGTTGTTTACAAAAATCTAGCTACTTGTGTTCAAATATACTTTGATAGGACATGTTTGATGATCCATTAAGTATTAAATTAGAAATCGAACTACCTAAAGAGATATGTCGAGTAAAAGATTTAGGGTCACGTATCTAAAAATGACAAAAAATAACGCATATCAGAGAGGATCATTCATTTATCTATCACATGGGATTCACTCTGAAACTACTAGACCGAATATGTTAGAATTCTATAAATTTTTGAGGTGAATGTATTTAGATGACTAGTAAATAAATCACACTTCTTCTCTTCTTGAGCTTAGCGCTCCGAATTCAAGTACAAAAGCCCGAGTTCGAATCCTCGCTCTATTCAATACTTTGCAGAAGCTGTGGCGATAATCAATAGAATTGTGCGGGACATTAGACAATAGATCTCATCCGCTACGAGGCGTAATTGCCACTGCCTATGCCTTGCAATATTATACGTACGAAGTTACAGGTTACGAGTTACAATATTGCTCTTTTTCAAGCGTACGATAGCGTGTGAAATACTTTCAGAGCGAGGGCAAGTCTCGTATCGATTTCAAAGTCAATTACTCACTCGATTAGTCACACATATACATACACATATTTTTTTTATCGCTATTGACATAGAAGGTACATCTGCGGCCTTTCATATATCCTACTGATATACACTGTTGCCGCATTACAAATTCAGAACACACGGACTTATAACCAATAATATATTTTATGTCTTTGTTTCTTAGTTTTATTTTATCCATTCCAGACATAGATATAGTTGCGTAAACATAGATTACTTTTGTGTTTTTTTTTTTATTATTGTTTGCGTGTTCTTTTTTCATTTTCATTATTCTGTACGACGTCTGTTTTGTTTTGCCAGTTTTATTTGTAGTTATATTCGAATATATGTGTGTTTTATAGTGAATTAATAGTCGACTGTTCATCCTGTACCTGGACAGTTGTCTCCAGAGAGTGAGATCGATGGATGTAGGGATGCGAATGGGTGACCTAGTAGTGAGCTGCCTACTTTACGCAGATGACGTCGTGCTTCTAGCCGAATCGCCGTCGGACCTGCAAACACTAATCACTACTATGAAATATGATTGCATGATTAAATGCTTGCCGTTGAATGCGACGAAAACGAAAATTATGGTGTTTGAAAGGGAGGAATCCAGAACAGATGCAAGGATAATGGTTGACGATGCAGTGCTGGAACAGGTGAATGAAATTGTATATCTTGGATGCGCTTTTAGCAGAGATGGAAGGTACACCGTCTACGAGTGGCCATAGGAAATAGCGTAAATGATGCGTTGGGTAGATTACTGGGCGCAAAAAACATTAGCAGAAAAGCCCAGATAGCAATCCACAATGCAGTCCTGATCCCAACGCTAACTTATGGAAGCGAGAGCTGGGTATGGCAGAGTGTGCATGAAAGTAGAATAAACGCGGCAGAAATGAGGGCACTGCGCAATTTCTGCGGAGTGACTCTCGCTGACCGCGTAAAAAACAAGGTCGTAAGGAAGGAAGTTGGTTTCAAAGAGAGTGTCGGTGTAAAGTAAGAAAGGGCATACTCCGATGGTTCGGACATGTAGAATGGATGATGCAAGACTGACTAAGCAGATATACAATGCAAAAGCGGACGGATGTAGGAGTCGAGGACGGCCAAGATACACATTCCATGACCAAATAGAACGTGTTCTGGAGGAATGTGATGTTAGGAGCCTCAAAAACCGACGCGCGAGCATGAAAAGAGTTATGAAAGTGAACGAAGCGATTGAGGCGCGTGAGAATCGTGCCTTATGGCGCTCTGTTCTCTCTGCCTACCTCGTAAGGGATTAGGCGTGAAGTTATGTATGTATGTATGTAGTAGTCGAACTAGATTCTAGTTCTTTTTCCATTGTATTATCTCGCGTAAAAGTCTGATTTTGTGTTAGTCCAATTAACATTGTGGAGCTTTGATTTGGGCTGTGTACTACTTTACTCTCTTAGGTAGTAGCGTTATGTTAAATAGCCTATTACATCACTCAATAAATAGACTGTTTAATGCAATTATGAAACAGTCTCATAAAATAAGGATAGAAAAACACAGAAAACGTTTAAAATAAGATTGCGTGAACTACAAATTTTATTGACAATCTTCAAATTGAAACTGTTGCACGCTGTTAATAACGATTTTTCTTTTACAGACATCGAATTTTAAATACATAAAATGTATTTATATATAAGCTTTAATGCCTTTTTCTATCCAAAACCTTAGGCAGCCGCTGTTAAGCTTCGACTATTCATTTTTTTCCCAAGGTGGTGGATCCTATTGCCATACACCGGGCGCAATGTCATCACTCAACGACATTTAAAACACATAACTTCTGAAGAAAATTCCCAGAAGTCAATGGTGTGAGCGTAGATTCGATCCAACGACTTCTTGATTCAGAAAATGGGTGCCTTAGCTCCAATCCTAGACGACACCTTATTCATGTATTAAGAAAATCTTTAACCACTTGAAAGCTTTGAAAACAACCTTTCTTTTCATTGATGCGTAATTAAAAAAAAATACTCAGATGAAATAGTAATAAACATCGGAAAAATACTGGGCATAAGTATTAAAAAATGTTTTGTTCACAAGTCACGACACCGATATCCACACGAAAAGTAATTTCGCAAGAATTTAATAAATAAACTTAAATATGGGTGAATAACCGCCCAAGGAAATTCTCTTTCACGGGTCAAATAATTTCCTTTATCGAGGAACTTCAAAATTCAAATATAAGGTACATCCTTATATTTGATGGAATTTTGAACTTCCTCCAGCGATGATTTGATATAAGTACGATATCATATACTAGTATTATAAACAGGAAAAATTTGTTTCACCGCTGGTAATCGACGAACTCTGAAAGTAATGAACCTGTTTTTATTATAAGCTTTTATTTAACTTGCACTGTATGTATGTATGTATGTACTCGTATGTATGTATGTAAGTATGTATGTTCGGTGGAATCTTGTAACTCAATTTTGAAGTAGCTATTATCAACCGATTGAGCTGAAATTTTGTATACACGTTTACTTTGGATGACAATACATGATATGATATGTGACATCATTCTATATCCAATATGGCGGACGACCCAAGATGGTGGGATGGATATTTTTAAAGCATTTCTGCAATATGGGTATCAAATGAAAGGGCTCATTGAGAGTAACTGAAAAAATAATGTGACGTCATTCTAAATCCAATATGGCGGATCATCCAAGATAGAGGAACAGTTTTTTTTAATGCATTTCTACAATATTGGTATCAAATAAAAGGGCTTGATAATAGTAGCTCGAAAAATAATGTGACGTCATCCTAAATTCAATATGGCGGATCATCCAAGATAGAGGAACAGTTTTTTTTAATGCATTTCTACAATATGGGTATCAAATGAAAAGGCTTGTTAATAGTAGCTCGAAAAATAATGTGACGTCATTCTAAATCCAATATGGTGGAATAAATATTTGCGTTTCTACAATATGGGTATCAAATGGCCCTTTCATTTGAGAGTTATATGAGAACTTCAAAAACTATGTCTCGGTGGTTCAGTAGACTAGCCCCCCGCTTCTGAATCAGGAAGTCTTGGGTTCGAATTTGGGCTCACACATTGGTGTGAGCCCAATTTCGAAAAGACATTGGTCTTTTAGAAATTCTTCTCGAAAGTCATGTGTGATAAATATTTTTGACTGACCACTTTATGTATGCTCGGTGTATGGCAACAGTGGTAGAGCCCAGCAATTCACTGTATGAATGGGCTGGCTCAACCGGTGAAATACCACAACCAGCTCACGCCGCGTTTTTTTCGGCGAGAGGTACCCGGAGGCCCACTCCCCTTCCCCGTCCCTTCCTACTCGCTTAAAGATCGTTGAGAAGTAAATATAGCGGCGAGTCGAGGAAAGGAGCCGAGCTATATTATGTTAATAATTAATGTTATAAAAAAATTAGAATATGAATTACATACGCATACTGGGGTCACACTGAGAAACTTACCTAGCGATAACTAAAAACTTGAAAATAATTTAAAGGAAAAAAACTTTTTTAAAGAAGCTTTTATTTAAACGCTCTAAAAAGAATAAAATAATTTTCACCTTAAACATTTTAACTATCAACTTATAACCTCACTATATACAATTTATGTGACAATAAAAGCTTGTCGCTATGTTTGATCCCACCCTTCCCCCCTCCCCTTACCATCCCAATTCCGACCCCTTCCAATTCCCATGGAAAGGGCCGGCAACGCAACTGTAACACTATATGTGTTTGGGTGTCTATATATATGTTATAAACCGAAAAAATATGTTTGGATAATGAGATCCGTCACAGTAATCATTAAATCTAAAAAAATATTTCTAGATGGTTATGGATAGGCACTGATAGGTAATTAAACATAGCGACAAGCTTTTATTGTCACATAAATTGTATATAATGAGGTTATAAGTTGATAGTTAAAATGTTTAAGGTGAAAATTATTTTATTCCTTTTAGAGCGTTTAAATAAAAGCTTCTTTAAAAAAGTTTTTTTCCTTTAAATTATTATTATATACTACCTATCTAACCTGGTGAGCTTTGTTTCGCCTCAGAAGCAATGAATAAAAATATTTTACTAAGTTATTCCTTATTACACCAGTAAAAGACCACTTTTAAACCAATAAAAGTCACTTGCAAAATGCGACTAGCTATTTCAGTAATTACCCGGAACAAATATAAGATGGTAAAAAATGTTATTTTGGTGTAGGTATGTACCGTAATTTTTTCCATATGAATGTAGTAGAAAGCAGTTATTTCATATTACAAACAGACACTCCAAAGACTCACATATAGATGTTATCGCGTTATATAACTTATTTATCTTGGCCTCTCAGATTTGGTCGTATTTGGACGACAATATTGTGATGTTTTTTAATATCTTACTCAGCGAAGCTAAAGGTTGTAGTTATTATTGTAATATAGAAAGTTCTTATTAAAAATAAAAGTTACGAATGTGATGAGACGGAAAATATATTTGCAATTAAATTGTATATAAAATTCGGGACAAAACACTTAATAATATGGTGAAACTATAGAGGTGCGGCTCAGGGATAACTAATACGACCATGAGTGCATCGCGTATGTAATGTTAATTCAAGTACTCAATGTTATGCTGATAGGTACGTTACTAATGCGTACAGAATACACAATTATACAACGCCGTGGAATTGATAATATTCATTCCAATTCAGTCGACTAGTCAAAATTGACAAGCTTTCAATATTAGTTAGATATACAATATACTCTCACAGTAGCACTCAACTATTAACAAAAATATATCTACTACTAAAATATATACTTTTTGCGCCCAAAATAATCGAATCTGCCCAACTTATGGTTTTGAAACTAATACATATTATAATTGTTACTGTCATTTGCTAACTTATTCAAGGGTAATCATTATTTTATAAATATTTTATGTATTTCTTTTGTATGTCCTAACTAGCTTTTTTTCAACAAAACTTTGTTCGCGTGGTTAATAGAATAGCGTAAAACCAATACGATATCTTGGCTTGGGCAAAAGTCGAAGTTGTAAGATGTTTAATAATTTAAAACAAGCTAAATAGCATATTATTTTCAACAACATATGATTCAATGTCGCTATGGTTTAAATAAGTTTGTTTAAAAATTAATCTATTCGAAACGTGAAATTTAATGTAAAAAATGACAGTGTGGTAAAAACACATGTACCTGTGTTCTTACCACCTAGACAAATCAATGTCCGTTTTTGAGAAGATTGATCTAGATGATGAACGTAGAACGAGATTTTGAGGATACCTTAAACAATCGCAAAATACTTAAAATGTTTCCAGCTTCAGCTCCAGCCCCTGCCAATGTCTATTAAAAAGCTATCAACAAGTTAAAAGAGATAATTTTTGTGAACGTTTCATAAGTTATTGTTAAAGTTTGAAATACCACGACCTCTCAGAAGACCGACGTAAAGTGGCTCATGCCGCGTTTCGTTCGGTTAGAAAGGTACCCGGAGGCCCACCCCCCTTCCCCATCCTTTCCTATCCCCTATCCCTTAAAGGTCGGCAAGGCAAAACTAACACTAAATGTGTTGCTGATGTCCATGGGCGGCGTTGCTTGCTTACCAGCCTGCTCGTTTGCCCTCCTATCCCATAAAAAAATAATAAAAAATAAATAAATATACATACGCCATGTCTACCACAAAAAGGGGTTTGTTTATTTTCAATTATTATAACGTGTGTGGATAAGTTTAATAATAACAAAACCTGTGACTGTTGTTCTTTCTGAGATACACTTTCCAGGTTTAATTCAGTGAATTATAGTAAACACAATAAATTCCAGTATCGCGGGTGCAACATTTGGACGCCTGTTTTAGTTTAATATAACTAAATAGAAAATATTTAAAAGAAATTAGTCTTTAAAGGACTACATTTTTATGTGTTTGCTTAGCATTAATTAATAAAAAAAAAACCACATTTTTATAGTCAGGAGAATGGTTCAAAGTGGCATAGCGGGTGCAACAAATTTGGCCCAATCCTCCAGATTACAAACAAAAAATACATAACTCTGTTAATTCTTAGACATTTAATTTGTTGTACCTTAATATTTAGAAATGTAATAAAGAAACGAAGAATATAAAATAATGAGTGTAAACAAAACAAAAATAAAAAAATAATTATTATATTTTTAAACTGTCTCGGGTGCAACATCAAGTTATTTGATATGATTTTACAGATTATACTAATTATACGGATGGTAATATTTTCAAACGCGCAAAAATAAAATATGACGTAAAATGAAATAAAAATATAACTACTACTAACTTTTATGCACTAATAATAAAAAAACGGCTAACTGCTTGATTTAAAAAATCATGTCTGAAATCGTCTACAGCAGAATCGCCCAAAAGTAGGTGTAGCATTGTTAAATTATCTGGTTGGGCAAAAGAGTCATTCTAAATTCAAATAATATGTGCTGGTTTGGTTGGTTGTCAGAAATCTGTTGACACATTATGACGAAGTTATAGTGGAAAAATTAAAAAATAAAACTCTTGTCCTTTTAATAAAATTACTTCAATACATATAGGTACTATTGTTTGATAGTATAATTTCTATATAGGTACTTAATCTCTTGGTTTGGCTTTCTTAGTACCTTAGACAAAAGTTTCCAAAGATATTTTTTATCACAATTACCACTTATCAGGTAAAGTTAGAATGTTATTAGTGGCGTACTAAACTAATATTAGCAGTGTATTCTGATGTAAAAACTCACATAAATATAGTTGTTTTTGCCAGATTGTGTTCTAGTATATGTACAATAATGTACATTTATTTAGCATTTTCGACTGATTATTAAAAATTATCTATATATATATAAATACAATTGAAGTGACTGTTTGTTATATTCAAGTAACTACTTCTACTACATTCATATGAGTATGCGCCACATACACCAAATTAACAATTTTTCAAATTTTTATCTGACTGTGAATCTGTCTGTTCCGGTTTATGTCTGAAATGGCTAGACCGATTTTGCGAGGATTGGCAGGTAGCTAATGTAATAAGGATATTTTTTTTAGATTTTTTCTTTATCGTTTCCAAGGCGAAACAAAGTCGGCTCAGCTAGTCTTAAATACGAAAATAATTAGGCAATATATTAAAGAAATTATTATAAAATGAAAATTTGTGCGTTTTTTTTTTCATAGTATGGTTCTATATACGTATAATGCAAAAGAGCTTTTGAGCACTTAGGTTACAACTTATAGTAAATAATAATATGCACTGTTCTCTGCGTTTTTCAAGACAAAAATATATTGTCACAAATCGGTAACAATATATTTTTCATAACAAAAAGTAGTTAATTAATTTAATTACAATTCGCAACTCTTTATTGTAGTTAGAATTAAGCTTATTGACTAATAAAACTTTCTGAGAAAGAAAATTGATTAGAAAATTGTTTTAATTTACGAATGCTATAATTGAGAGACAATTAAATGATATTGGAAACAGTTACAGCAAAAAAAAAACATATCTCTTCGTTCTTAACAGAACAGGGTAGATAATTTTTTGAACCAATTTCTTTAAACCAATTTTATTATTTTTGAAGGCATCTACCCTGGTCTATAATGTTTCTAGACAGTTTCAACAGTGGTAGAGCTAAGCAGTTCGCTACATGAATGAGCCGGCTCGACCGGTGAAATACCACGACCTCTCAGAAGATCGATGTAAAGTGGCTCATGTCGCGTGTCGTTCGGTGAGAGAGGTAGCCTGAAGCCCACCTCCCTACCGCATCCTTTCCCATCCTAATTACGCCGTTACTGTAACACTATATGTAATGCAGGTGTCCATGGGCATCGTGTAAGAAAAAAAAATATTGAAAATAGTCACAACAAAGAAAAACAATCCTCTTCGTTCGTAATGGTTCTAGACGGGATTTAATTTCGTTTCCTAGCTGTAAAATAATTCTAGCGTAGCTCAAAGCTTTTTATAGTAGTTTAAAGTTATTTATGTAGTTTCTGGAATAATTTGCCTAAACAGCCCTTAAAGTCTTCAAGTCATTTCTAGTTCCAAGTTTAATAATTTATAATTAGTTCATAGTGGAAATGGTGAAGTTAAAATGTTCTCTAACAAGAAGTGTAATACAAAACGGCAAGATGACAGCGGAGTTACGTGAACAAGGCAGAAAGGCAATCGGGAGAGCAATCTAGGAAAACGTTGGCTGACGTTTGATTTTCCAAGTTAAACTACTTTTACTGCATTTTTCTTGCGCTTCTTGCAATCTTAAGACAATTGGAAGAGTTTTTTTTGTATTTTTTTTTTGTAGTTTATACACCTATCTTGTATTTTTCTTTTATAATACCTATTGATTTTTTCCTAATTCGTTGATATAGGTGGTGACATAATAATTTCCCATAATAATATTAACGTAATAATTTCCATTTAGGACATAAACATGACGGTGAGGCGAGGCTTAACAGCCGCTGCCTACACCTTCGGGTAACAAAGTCAAAGTCAAAATAACTTTATTTTTATAGGTCTTCACAGACACTTAAAAATAGTCAACAAGTACAGACATGAAGAACAAAGACATGAAGTTATGTTATGGTTGATATAATAACTTATAGATTTTAAAACAGGGCTTGATCGTAGAGAAGTGAAAATTTAAGGCTATTTTTATTTTCGTATGTTTTTTCAAAAATAAAAATAAAAAACGAAAATTTATAGAAAAAAAAATTACGGGACGTACCCTTAAAATTTACGGGAATTAAAAACAAATTGTTCTATTCTCAGATCTACCTGATATGCACACAAAATTTCATGAGAATCGATTGACACGTTTCGTTTCGATACAAACACCGTGACAAGAGAATTTTATATGTTAGATGTATTAGGTACTAAATAGTGGATGAAATTAAAAATACAAATAATAAAGCAGAAAAAAAATTATGTCTGCAACAGTTATGATATTTTTCAAGATGTTAAAATATAGAGTTGTGATGAACAAAAATGATCCGCGATGATGTATGTCAATTTTGAAGGTACCACAACTACCGATTTTATTTCTTTAACCAGATGACGCCGACGCGCGTCAATTGAATGTAATAAACTCCAAAATTTACTCATTTAGTGCTTTGAGGCGAAACATTGTTTCGCCGGGTCAACTAGTATATTGACATATTCTAATATCTACGTAAAAAACTAATAAAAAGCGTGCGTTTGTAAAAGACACACACACACACACACACACATATATAACTTCACGCCATATTCCTTGCGGGGTAGGCAGAGAGAACAGAGCGCCATAAGGCACGATTCGTACATGCCTCACTCGCTTCGTTGACTTTCATAACTCTTTTCATGCACGCGCGTCGGTTTTTGAGGCTCCTAACATCAGCTTCCTCCAGAATACGTTCTATTTGGTCATGGAATGTGTGTCTTGGCCGTCCTCGACTCCTACATCCATCCGCTTTTGCATTGTATATCTGCTTAGGCAGTCTTGCATCATCCATTCTTTCTACATGTCCGAACCATCGGAGCATGCCCTTTCTTACTTTTACACCGACACTCTCTTTCAAACCAACTTCCTTCCTTACAACCTTGTTTTCTACGCGGTCAGCGAGAGTCACTCCGCAGATTTTGCGCAGTGCCCTCATTTCTACCACGTTTATTCTACTTTCATGCACACTCTGCCATACCCAGCTCTCGCTTCCATAAGTTAGCGTTGGGATCAGGACTGCATTGTGGATTGCTAGCTGGGTTTTTCTGCTAATGTTTTTTGCGATCAGGAATCTGCCCAACGCTTCATTTACGCTATTTCCTATCGCCACTCGTCTTTTTTAAAAGAATTTTCGTTTAATTCGGGTATGTTTTAAAAAAACACAAAAAAGGTTTAGCGTGACAATGACAACGGGGTTAAACATCGTATAACATTTTATATAACTCCACGGCGATATGTTGGAAATTTATATTACACCGAATTTATCAAATCCAACTTAATATCATGAATTACACTTGTTCATTATGCTTTCAGGCTTACTCTACTAAACTAATTCTGTAATGATCTATACATAACAACATAAACATAAATACAAACACATAAACATAACTCACGCATTTTCTACCCGAGGGTATAGGCAGCGGCTGTTAAGCCTCGTCTCGCCGTTATGTTTACGTCCCAAATGGAATAGGTGGCGAACCTTTTGTCATACCGGGCACAAAGTTTTCAGTCAACGATATTTATCACATATAACTTCCGAAAACAACTTCGAAAAGTCATTGGTGTGAGCCAGGATTTGTACCCGCGACTTCGGGACTCAGAAGCGTGTTGCTCGACCACTGGACCACCGAGACGTCCAACATAATTCTGTATACATAGTAATTCATACATTGTCTAGTTTATAGAAAACTATTTCTTTTATCTTCCTATGAGTCTTGAGACAGCGTAGTAACTTACATAACTTCACGGCTAGATCCTTGCGAGGTAAGCTAAGAGAAATTAGTGCTATAAAGCACGATTTTTTAACATCTCGCTCACGTCTTCGACTCTCGTACCTCTTGTCATACACGCTCGTTCGCTTTTAAGGCTTTTAACATAACTTTTCGCATGGCTCAGTTCAAATTTATGTTTGATTAAGATTTTAAAAAAATGTTGTAGTCGTCCCCGACTCCTATATCCTTCGGATTTTGCAAACATTGCATTATTTTTTACAACGATACTCTTATAACTTTTAAATTGGCGAATTAGTGATAGACTTTGAAATGTGCAATAAATACCGGTGACGGAGAAAATTATGCCTTAAATGTATCGGCCACCGAATAATGCCCAGTGTAAGAAGACCTATGAATATGCATAGACCTTAGAATAATAACGCATAGAAACCGAGTTCACGCGCAGCAAGTGAGGCAAGTTTTACTAGGCCATTTATGGCCTAGTAACGAACCACCCGCGGCAGTGCTCAAGGTCACGTTGCGGCGATAACTTCTCCCAAATTTTATTTGAAAATGACGGTTTGTGCTGTAAAATGGTGTCACAATACAACGGAAAGACTTCATAAAGATTCGAACATAACATTTCATGTGTAAATATTGCGTTTAAACTTGTATTTTGTTCTAAAACTTAAATCGAAAATTATTATTCCATACATTTGCATTCTCCACGAAGTATTGCCAGATGTAGAAAATAATTTACCAATGTTTTATTATTAATGTTTTATTTATTACTGAAGTTCATAATACATTCATAGTATTAATAAATTTAAAATACATTCCAAAAAGTTAGTTTTTGGGAGTCACTAAAATGCATAATGAATTTGACAGGCAAATTTGGTCAATTGATAATGTTATTTTATCGCAATAACATAGAGTATATTACTAATTAATATATCTATTCATCATTCTGTAATACTATAAACGTAATGTACCCAAAAGGTACGAGGCCGAGGTAAGTATGTTCCAATTACCCCATTTTTGGGGTAATATGACTTCACTACTAACATTATTTTGACGCATTTGTGTGTGTCATAGCGTGTAACGACACAAAGTTCACGCACACGCCAATTGATTTAGTGCCTCACTTTTGCCGTTTTGTAGGTATGAGACTATCCTTCTATGCGTTTATTATTCTATGGCCTAGACATACCGAAATTTCACGTTGCTTGTCACGTTTGCTTCATTAGTATGCGAACCAATATCGTTGTGTTACCTACCCTCAATTATTAAACTTACCTAGGTACGTATTCCTAAAGATCGATAATGTTATCTCGTTAATAATTAATAGGATGGGCTGATAATTATTAAATTCATTATGACGTCACCAACATAATATTTCTAATAAAATGTTCACGCGTCGACATGTCGTCGCGAAATTACCTTCTAATTAATTAGTGATTATGTAATATCAAAGTTATCGTTTTGTATAGGTACAGTATAAATATGTATAAAATCATTAGTTAAAGAATGTATGACCACAAAATACGACATAACTTCACTCCTGTTTCTAACTAAAGGTGTAGGGTGTGCGGCTGTTAAGCCTTGAATTGACGAATCGTTACGTCCCCTGGAATAGGTGGTTGAACCTATTACCATACACCGGGCACAAAGTTATCAGTCATTGATATTTATTACACATTTAACGGTGCTACAGCCACGTAGTTCGCTGCATAAATGGGCCGATGCGACCGTTGTAATACCACAACCTCTCAGAATATTGACGTAAAGTGGCTCATGCCGCGTTTCGTTTGATAAGTGAGGTATCCGGCCCACCCCTCTTCCCCCTCCTTTCCAATCCCAATCCTTTAAAGGTCGGCAACGCAACTGTGACACTATCTGCCTTTCAGGTGACCATGGGTAGCGGTAATGACCTATCATCAGGTGGTCCGCTGGCTAAATTGCCCTCCTATTTAAAAAAAAACACCTTCCGAAAAGAATTTGCGAGCTCGGATCTACGGATTCTAAATCAGAATGTTTTCTTTACTATTAAGAGAAGAAAGCATGAGATATGGAACATATAACCCTTCTATATGAGAATACTAAGAGACCATCGTACCTCCGTCGTCGACCATTTTCAATTTACAAAACTTATATAGCTACGGAAAACGTCCCGTCCAGAGATATGGGTCTATTTGAGTTGGCGTGGCTCTTCAATTCCACAATAAGCTCTCTAAATCCCGATAATATATCGTATAGACTGCTTACAATAAATTCTGTCAGAAATTTATACGTTACAAATGTTACTTTCAACAATATTTTTCTAGACGAGATCCAAATAACACGCTTTTTATAAGCAGTTTTTTCCCTAATATTATGTGAAATGGTAAGTAGACATTGAAGAATTTTTTTTTAAATTTACTATGTTTTATAACAGTCACAATATTATCTTGAAAATTGACTTCCAAACCAATTACTTTTCTAACGAAAATAATTGCGATATCATCGATGACTGACAAAATTCTTTCCGATAGTTGCAATAGTTCCGTTACTAATAGTCATTTGGAATATGAATACTGGAAAAGTACATACGTACGCAACTTTATGCCTTTTTCTACCCGATGGTGTAGACAGCGGTTGTTAAAGCCTCGACTTACCGAATTTTTACTGGCAAATGTGACCTAGATGAATCTAGGACGCTGCCGTCAGTGCAGAGTCCAGCGCAGTGTGGAATATCACTCGTAGCGTACTGAGTGTGACTTAGGGTTCTCACGTTATGGCTTCTAATGAAGAGGTTCGGTGTTCGAATTCGCACTTATGATAATGATTTTACGTAAGTTATGTATTTATATTAATCTCAATCAATTAAATATAATATTTTGTTTCGTTTCAGTAGCAGTAAATAAAATATTTTTTCCAAAACACACGGCTTCTGATCCAGAGGTCCGGGTTCGATTTCTGACACTGGCTCACACCAATGACTTTTTGAAATTGTTTTCAGAAGTTATATGTGATAAATATCGATGACTGAAAACTTTGTGCCCGGTATGGCAATAGGTTCGCAACCTATTCCATTTAGGACGTAAACATTACGGCGAGACGAGGCTTAACAGCCGCTGCCTACACCTTCGGTTAACAAAAGGCGTGAAGTTATGTTATGTTTTTCCAAAACAGTAGCCTAAGTTACTCCTTATTACACCAGCCAGCTACCTGCCAATAAAAGTTACGTCAAAATAGTTCCTGATTACCCCAAACAAGCAGACAGACAGATCGACAGGCAAAAATTGTAAAAAAATGTTATTTTGGTATATGTAGCGTATATATATATTATATTTATATAAATGTATAGATATAGACAATATATTACATTGGTAACAAGAAAATTAACCCGGCGTGTCGAGGTACAACTGTCGCTGCCTACCTAATCCCTTAAAACCACGTATTAAGGGACTTAATATGCAGTTACAAGATGATTTATGAATACGGTTATGATGCAGATCGTCTCGATGGTCCAGATGATGAGCACTTCACTTCTAAATCAAGAAGTCGTGAGTTCAAAACTAGGCAATATATATAATAATAAATAAAAATCGATGACTGACCGACAACATTATGTCTCAAGAATTAGGGATATAAAAATCGGCGAGTGGTTCAGTAGTAATCAGAAGCCACTGTCTACACCTTCTGTTATTGAAGCGGTGTGAAGTTATACAAAAAACAAACAATATACTTTAGTTGTTCATTTATATTCTCTATCTTATAATTACCAGCTTGTTTTGGAATGTGACGTTTCAAGTTAATGGCGTAAGTGCTTTGACCTCTCGTAATGATCGTCTCAGGTCTTTATCTACAATCTTTAGTCACATAACTCAGGGTTCAGATATGTTGGAGTATTACTGTCTCATTCCAGCAGTGTCCCGCTTTTCAATCCTATACTTATACTAATATTATAAAGATAATAATATCTTGGACACAACACACACAACGTCCTCTAGTTTCTAGCCAAGCAACTAAAGGTTTATGTTTTGGATACGAAGGTTATTAATACATATATACTTTTCTTTTGTAAATACATAGACTTATAATACATAAAATAACACCCGGACGCCGTACAAACATTCATGCTTGACATGAATATTTGTTAGTCGATTTATTTGGATGCACTTGTCTCAGGAACTACTGGTTTGAATGATTTATTTTTCTATTATATAGAGTACTTATCGGAGAAGCTTATAAGCTACATATCATCAAGCCATTATTAATAAAAGCGGAACACTGACGTTTTTAATGGTAAAAGCAAATGATAAGGTGGTATGAAGTTCACGGGCTAGTTAAAGATATTTTAAACAGATAGAAACTCTTATACTGACTCTCCTCTGAATTGTTTATTTCTTAAATATAATTACACTTCAGTTCACGCCTTTTTCTACCCAAAGATGTGGGCAGTGGCTGTAAAAGCCCAGAGTCGCCGAATCGTTACGTTACCTCCCGGCGAACTTATTGCCATACAGCAATAGGTGACGAACCTATTGCCATACAGGAATAGGTGAAGATCCTATTGTCATACACCGATCACAAAGTTGTCAGTCGACGATATTTATATGCCACGTGGACACCAACGTCCAAAAATAATTCCGAGTAACCTGTGTTGTGAGTCTGTAATTGAACCCACGACTTCGGGATCAGCGAGGAGCTAGACCCCTAAACCACCGAGACCAAACAGTTTTGGGTAATATTGATGAAAATTATGATATTTACTAATGCTTTGATCTCTTCAAATATCTGAGATTACTACAAATAAAATATAAAAGGTTCGCTTTATCTTTTCGCTTAAAAGGATACTTTCACTGACAAAATATGACAATCCTTTGTACCTCTTAAGTAAAGCTGCCATATTCTTCTGATATTTAAATTATTTTTTTACGTTCCTTTTTAACCAACTTCGAAAAAAGGAGGAGGTTCTCAATTCGTCTGAATGTATAATTTTTTTTTCTTGTTTTTTTACGGAACTCTTAAACGGTTAGGAGTTAGGACACAATACTGTAAAATACTTTAAAGGCTACGATTGGTCTTCATTCGGGCTGCAGTGTTATTGTCTACCCATGATAATAACAACAATACAAATACTTAACAAGTATTATCAAACTCTTTTAGCTAAGTACTTATTAATAACAATTATAGCTCCCTAAAAATATCAACCATTTAACAAACGGACTTGTAATTAGTGAAAATATAGTTACTAAACTGAAAGCCATGTAAATGAACTAACTTCTATTGAAGTTCAGTTCGCAACTCATTAATATCACTACAACTCGTGAAAAAAATTACTTTAAAAAAAAGTTAAACCGGCTTCTAGAAACGTAAACCACACAATCTATGAGTATATATAAAAACAGTAACTCTATAACTAAAAAGCGATAAATAACGTAATTTACTCATTTGTATACTTAATATAATATACAAAACGATAAAGTCATCTTTAACTATTATAATATTTACAAATGTTACTTATTTTTAGAGTCGGTGCGAGACTAGGTAACGTACTCTATTGTGTTGCACCGTCTTCAATAATGAGTTAGATGGTCGCAACGGGGTGGTTTTGATCTATAATTCATATGTGATGTTGTGAAGAAAAAATGATAATTTTCGAGATTTAGCACTTTAATTGCAAACGCCAGCTGAACCCTAAGTGATAGATCAAATCTCTATCTCTTAGGGATAACCCACAATGGCCATTTTTATTTTGTTATTTTAACGAGAAACAATGGCTTATTTACGAAGCGATTTTAAACATTACAGCATTAATTTTCATTCAATCAAGTGATTTTAAATAGATTGAGTATCTTTATTCCATAGACTTTACAAAGTACTTAGAATCGTCACATAAAAAAACATTCACGGAGCTTAGATTCCCTTTCATCACACTGTCTTGAATGTGAAAGCGAATCTAAGTGCCAGTTCCGGCGTCAAGGCTTCATGAGAAGAACTGGCAAGAAACTCAAGGCCGACTCTTTATATCCGAAATATCCAGTTTAACAAATAGTGATAAGTACAATCAATACAACACAAAAGGAGCAGTTCAATTCCAAACTTTTTTATCGTTTATATAGTCTGCGATACATTAATAAGCCCTTTGATATAATCTACTTTTAATATAATTTTTAAATTTCCCCATGGATAATTCAATCGCGTCGTTTGGAAGTTTATTGTAAAAGCGTATACATTGACCTGGGAACGAGTTAGAGATTTTATGGAGCCTAGTAGTGGGCACAGCGAGTTTGTTTTTATTTCTTAAATTTAGTTTATGAACATCACAGTTTTTCTTAAATTTAGTTTTATATTTATGAACATAAATAAGATTTTCATAAATATATTGTGAATAAATTGTCATAATTCTTATTTCTTTGAATTTATTTCTTAGTGTATCCCTGGGACTCATCATATAGATAGCACGAACGGCTCGTTTCTGGAGCACAAAAACTGAATCTGCATCCGCGGCACTACCCCAAAGCAATAAGCCGTACGACATAATGCTGTGGAAATAGCTAAAATAAACTAAACGCGCAGTATCAACATCGGTTAGCTGACGTATTTTCCTTACAGCGTAAGCTGCTGAGCTTAGTCTGCCTGACAACGTTTCTATATGTGGGCCCCATTGTAATTTAGAATCTAATGTTATACCAAGGAAGACAACCTTATTGACCAATTCCAATCTCTCATTGTCCATCACTACACTGGTTTTTACTTGTTTAGCATTTTTTGTAAAAAATTTAACATATTTGGTTTTATTACTATTTAAAAGCAAATTATTAGCACTAAACCAGTTTACAATTTTTGAAAGAGCATTGTTTACATCGTCAATTACTGTCTGTTGTCTATTTACCTTAAAAACTAAAGAAGTGTCATCTGCAAACAAAACTATTTCATGATTATTTTTCACAAGATATGGCAGATCATTAATGTACAAAAAAGTTTTAGGCGTCCCATATCACACAAGGCCATCTAGCTTCAAAGTAAGTAACAACTAATAATTGTATACAATATATCCTATTGTTGTATTTTTAGCACAATAGTAGAATTTGCGTTGTGAAAGATAAATATTTTCTTGAATGTTTTTTTTTCATCGTGGTATAAATACTTATTATTATATAGTAGTTTTTCGTCTGTAACTGATATACATATGAGAGTAAATATTCGGTTATATTTTTTTTGTGAAAATCATTTATGTGTATTGTTGATGTACCTTAAAATAAATAAATAAATAAGTAGAATTCTTTTCGGAAGATATAGTGATAAATATCGATTACTGACAGCTTAGTAGCCGGTTTATGACAGTAGCTTCTCTCATCATCATTATCATTAGCCTTTTTGAGATCCACTGCTGGACATAGGCCTCCCCCATAGAGCGCCACAACTGTTGGTCCGCTCAATCATGGGGGGTTTTTGCCATAATCGCCACGCTTGGCAGGCGGTTTGGCGATCGCAATAGGCTGGTATTTTCTTGAGAGAGAATGCTGCTGCCCATTCTTCTAGCCTTTCCCTTAGTAGCCTTTTACGACACCCAAATGGGGTGGCGGTATTCTAAGCTTCTCTAGTCGCCACCTATTCTGTTTGGGACGTAAAAATAACGGCGAGTCGAGGCTTAACAGACTTACTTACCCCTTCGGGTAGTAAAAGGCCTGAAGTTATGTTATGTTATAAGTAGTAATTTAGTTTCATACAAACATAATATTTAAGTACATTTGTAATTAGCATACGTGAGTAATATGCATTTTGTGTGAGTAATGTTTTAACGAAAAGCATTCCAGTGAGGCAGAAGATTAGCTCAGCATTAATATTAATTATTCGGTTGCCAAAATCGTATGTAACTCAGTTAAATACTACACTAATGTTAGTGTGGCTGCTAAGATAAGTAGCCATCACTTTGTAATGAAAAAAAATACATACATAACTTAACGCGGGGTAGGCGGAGAGAAATAGAACGCCATAAGAGACGATTCTTACAGGCCTCACCAGCTTGTTTGACTTTCATAACACTTTTCATACACAAGCGTCGATTTTTAAGGCTTTTAACAATATCCTCCTCCAAAACTCGTTCTATTTGGTCGTCGCAGTTCTCGACTCTTACATCCTTCCGCTTTTGCATTGTATATCTGCTTAGCCAATCTTGCATGATCTATTCTTTCTACATTGTCGAGAGCTTTCTTCTTCTATTGAGCATGCCCTTTCTTATTTTTACACCGACACTCTATTTCAATCCAACGTATTTCCTTACAACCTTGTTTTCAATGTGGTCAGCGAGAGTCACGCCGCAGATTTTGCACAGTGCCCTCAATTCGCGTTTATCCAACTTTCGTGCAGTCTATACCCAATTCTTGCTTCCATAAGTTAGCGTTGAAAAATTTAAAAAATACAAATTAATTATTTTATTTCCTACTGCTGATCAAGAGCTTTAAATCTCTGGGTGTAAAATCTAAAAGTTACAAATCTTCAAATGATATTTTGCCCAATGTGTGTGCGATTCATAATTTTATAAGGCACGTTGAGACATTTGTAACCTTCGGGCATTTAAGGAAACTCCTAAATTCTCGAACTATATTTTTAAGTTTTTTTTTGTAGTGATTCCAATAATATTAAAGTTGCAAATTTTAAATATGTGCCGTAAGTTTATTCGATTAAAATCCCTGAACCACAAGTGGCACTGTGCTCAGAACCCGTCAATGTAAACTCATGTCATCACTAAACACACAAATCGTGGAGAAAATACCTACACCACATAAACACCCAAAAGAGAAGCACCTCGCTGGCTGGGGCAGACGGGCAAATTTGGTATTCTGCAAATAATATGATAAGATACAAATAATCCAAACGGTTGTAGTATAATTTAATTCTTTTTAAAACTTTATTAATTTATCTGTAACTCAAACATGGACTACACTAGGCTTGATAATAGAAATATACAAGCGTATGGCAGTAATTTAATTCTAAGATGTTTTTATGTTATTTAATACAAATTTGTTCATACGTAGGTACTACTCCTAATAGAAATAGTCACGTAGATAAAGGCAGAGACAAAACACATGGCACTTTTCTATCATTGCACGATATAACGATGTCAGTAACGATATACATCAATAGCAGATGTAGATAATTTCGTTGATTTATTTTACGCATTCAGACTCAATGCATATGAGTCGCATTAGGAATGAACGAATTGCAATAGTTTACTACTGGGTACATAGTACACATTGAGTACTTATTCGGTGCGATAATGAAACTGACTTAATAATTTAAAATTTTAAAACTAAACGACGACCTGCAGCTATACCGTCATTTTAAGGTGGAAAATGCTGTGCGGGCTATCAATGCCATCAATGATGATCTCAGCAGCATCAGCAGGTGGGCAAAATCATTTGGACTACTTGTTAATCCAACTAAGTCACTATCGGCGGAAGACGCAGGCTTAATAGACTGGACACCAATTGTCTTCCTCCTATTCTGTACGACGATGTGCCTATCACTCTATCCAAAACCAAAGAACGTGCCAAGAATCTTGGCATTCATATGGACTGTAATCTATCCTGGGATGTTCACATTGCAGAGGTAAGCAGGATGATGTTCAGCGCCTTTCAGTCTCTCAAACGTCTTCGAAAATTCTTACCGTTTCAGATTAAAGTTACTCTTGCTCAGTCCCTTCTACTCCCTATCCTAGACTATGCTGATGTCGCATTTCTTGATGCTAAGAACGAACATCTAAATAAGCTTGAACGCCTTCAGAATTTAGGTATCCGATTTATCTTTGGTCTTCGGAAGTACGACCGACTACGCTTACAACTTATGTGGTGGTACCACCGATTCGACAACGTCGCGAAATCCATATTCTTAACCTTCTGTTTTCTATCCTTCACAATCCAAACTCACCTTCTTACCTACGTGAGCGTTTTGAATACCTTGTCCATAGAAACAAACTCTGTCGAACTTCATCTTCTCTCCTTCTTCGTGCGCCTGCTCACACCTCCAGCTGCTATGATTCCTCTTTTACTTCTCGCGCAGTTCGCCTATGGAACTCTCTACCACACTCCGTAAAAGATGCCTCTTCTCTTGACGTTATTAAAAAGAGAACAAAGGAATATTTTCTTCAAAAGACTAATTGGTAATATGTATGTCTATTTATATGTATATATACATTATTATATGTATGTGTATTTTAGTATGTATTTAAGTATAAGCTTAATGTGTATTTATATATTATGTACTACTCTGTGTAAAAAGTATCGGGTATATGTCAATAAAGAGACCCGCGTAAAAGAGGTCGTTCTAATTTTTTTACTGCATGTTGGTAGCACTGTACTGATTTAGCGCGCAAACTTTGAACGTGATCTGTCATTTAATTTGTTTTAAACTAAACTTTTTGTTGGTCATAGTTTTGAGTCCTCGGCGATTTTTACAATGGAAAATATTGTTGAACAAAGAGTGTGCCTTAAATTTTGTGTTTCGAATGATATTTCATGTGGTGAATCACTAAAAATGTTGCGAAATACCTACGGTGAATCATGTATATCGAAAACAAGGGTTTATGAATGGTATAAGGCTTTTAAAGAAGGCCGAGAAGTAGTAGTAGACTTGCCTCGTTCTGGTAGACCTTCAACCGCTTCGACCAAAGAAACATCGACAGAATCAAGAAGCTAGTGCTCGAAAATCGACGTATGAGTCTGAGAGAGTTGGCTAGTGAGGTGAACATATCTTTTAACTCCGTCCACAATATTCTCATTGACATTTTAGGCATGAAACGCGTCGCCGCTCGACTAGTTCCAAAAGAGCTCAATTTTGTTCAAAAAGGGCAGCGAAAGCATGTCGCTGAAGACATGGTTTCCCGAGCTTCTACGGATCCGACCTTTATGAAACGTATAATAACTGGCGACGAGACCTGGATTTATGAGTATGACATGCAAACAAGCCAACAGTCTTCAGAATGGCGTCTCGAAAACGAGCCGAAACCCAAAAAACCGCGGCAAAGTCGCACCAAAATCAAGGTGATGCTGATAGTTTTTTTTGACTACCGTGGTGTGGTTCACTCCGAATTCCTTCCAGAGGGAGAAACAGTGAATAAAGAATATTATTTAGGCGTCATGAAGCGTTTGCGTGAGAGTATCCGCCGAAAACGTCCAGATTTGTGGCGACACAACTCATGGATGCTGTACCATGATAATGCACCATCACACACAGCCATTATAGTGAAAGAGTTTTTAGCGAAAAATTCAACAAACGTTCTCGACCAAGCACCCTATTCACCTGATATGGCTCCGTCTGACTTTTTTTTATTTCCCAAGTTAAAATTACCACTTCGAGGAAAACGTTTTGAGTCAATAGAAGCCATAAAAGAAAATTCGCTGAATGAGCTAAAGGCCATACCGCAAATAGCCTATGAAAAATGTATGGAAGACTGGGTGAAGCGGTGGAGATGTTGTATTGCAAGCGATGGGGCCTACTTTGAAGGCGATAAAATAAATTTAGATGAATAATTTGTATTTTTTGTTTTATTGACAAATTCCTGATAATTAGTACACAGAAGGTATATTCGAATTATTTGTGTAGAATGTATGTATTTATTTATATTTTTGATCTATTTAGCTATTAATTTTAATGTGTTTTTTGTATGTTATTTATATATGTTATTAACCTGCAAACTCAATTGTTCCTCTATTGCTCAAAGGGTTTGCTTTATTACATTACAAACCAACCCGTTACCACCATCAAATCATGTCTCTGTCTATTAAAACACGTATCAAAATATTGCATAGTTTCAAAGACAGCGTATAAGGGGACAGACAGCTGAAAGTGACTTTTTTTTATACTATACTAGCTGACCCGGCGAACGTTGTTCCGCATCAAAAGTATTATCTGCTGTCCCGCTATGTTAATACTGCAATATCTTCGAAAATATTTGTTTAAATTGCATGCTGTAAAGGGCCAGGATCATCTATATTACATGCACAATCTATTTAAGACACTTAATTGGATGAAAATTGATACTGTAATGTTTAGTACCGCTTCGTAAATAGGCCAGTTCTGACAGTGGTAGAGCCAAGCAGTTCGCTGCATGAATGGGCCGGCTCGACCGGTGAAATACCACGACCTCTCAGAAGATCGACGTAAAGTGGCTCATGCCGCGTTTCGTTCGGTGAGAGAGGTACCCGGAGGCCCACCCCCCTTTCCCTATCCTTTGCTTTCCCCTATCCCTTAAAGGTCGGCAACGCAACAGTAACATAATATGTGTTGCTGGTGTACATGGGCGGCGTTAGTTGCTTACCATCAGGTGACACGCCTGCTCATTTGCCCTCCTCTCCCATAAAAAAAGGCCATTGTTTCAAAAAAATAAAAATGGTCATTGTGGGTTATCCCACATATACCCTCGCGGATTTTTTTGTAGACCTTTTATATGTGTATAATAATGTAGTACGTTTTTTTATTTATCACTTAGGGTTCAGGCAGCGTTTGCGATTAAAGTTCTTAATCTTGAAAATTATCACTTTTTTTTACTACACTATACATGAATTATAGATGAAAACCACCACCCGTTGACACCCTCTAACTATTAAAAAAAACCGCATCAAAATCCGTTGCGTAGTTTTAAAGATATGCGCATATAAGGGGACAGACAGCGGAAAGTGACTTTGTTTTATACTATGTAATGACTAGCTGACCCGGCAAACGTTGTCTTGCCGAAAAATAAAATTTGTAAAATAGAGTTTGATCGTAGGGGGTTGAAAATTTAGGGTTGTATGTATTTTGGTATCCCGTTTTATAAAAAAAATAAATTACAGAAATATATCGAAAAATTAAAAAAAAAATGAGGGGTGGGCTACTCTTGTGATTTAGGGGGATGAAAAATAGATGTTGTCCTATTCTCAGACTTACCCGATATGCATACAAAATTCCATGAGAATCGGTCATGCCGTTTCCGAGGAGTATGGGAACGAAAACTGTGACACGAGAATTTTATATATTAGATAATGTTAATGATTAGCGGATTCTTAAAATAAAAATATTTATATAGAAGTCGTATGCGTAATCACTATACCCTACGTACAAAAAGGCTTGAGGATATCCTTTGTGAAATGTTAAGTAAAGTGTCACAAAAAAGAAAGACATTAATTGAGCTATTCCTCAATGCAAATGAGTCGTTGGATATTCTTTCTATTGTATGTTTACATTGCATAAACAAATAATATGCGTGCTAGCAAACAATACTGCCCATAAAGTCATGGATCTACATTATAAAAGCAAGGGTTCGGAACTTAACATATAAATGGATACCTATATTAGTTTTATTATGTCCCGAATACAAAACAATTCCTATGCTTCAGGGCTGTCACGTATCTTTTTTTTTCTTTTTCTTATACAGTCTGTGATTTGGTTTTTTACCCACACGGGATGGTATGACTTATCTGTATTTCGTAAGGTATATTTTATTTGCGAGTCCGGATATTCTATTGCCTGTTTAACTTAGCAGTCTTTTTATTTATCTTGATTTTCTTTTTTTGTGGGACTATGTACGGATGTTATGTCTTGGGCGCGCATAAATTTTCACTTAACGTGTCGTTTTGTTTGCCTTCACAATGGAAGAGACAAAGGCTACTCTTGCAACATTGAGATAAACATAGCGACTGCCGGGTTATCACTGGGGAATGTAACGATCCACTGATTACAGCATCTTCTTTAATGGAACCTGAATGTAAAAAAAATACTGGTTTACTCTAAATCTAATTGTAATTTTGGTAAGTATTACTGGAATCCATGAATATATTTCTTTTTTACAAGTGATGTTAATTTAATCTCAAACCGCAGTTTCATTTTACAAAAATATTATGTTAATACATTAAAGGAAATATCTCACTGTTACATGATTTGTCCAGTAGAAAATATCAAAATGTACAAAATGGTATACAAAAACGCGACAACAACTGTTTAATGACTTTAGATCGGAGTTGGTAGAGTGATTTAAGGTCATTGACGTCAAACGTATAGGACAATATGAATATGCATCGGAACTCCATATTTGTTCCGGAATTTTGAAATTGGGATGAATCGGTGTTAAAGCTGAAAACGTATTAATATGATTATTTATTTTAATTGTATTAATCTTAACAGTCATAATATGCAAATTGTATTCGATGAGGATTTAAGTGAAGACACGTTATCGAACAAAACGACGAGTGTCAACTTTATTTGTTTTACGGACGTGCTGAATTACGCGTGTGTATGTGAGGAAGAAAGAGCTATAATTTTTAGTATGTGTGAAAGAGTAAGGACTATATGCACTAAAAAATATGCCTGTACGTATATATCTTTTGGTGCACTGCGCATCATGGTCCTTCGTCCAAACCCACCACTGATTAATTTCCATATACACGCTTAATAAACCGACTGTCTTCTGCTAAAAGGTGATTACTTTATTGGTTAATTCAAGATTTTTTTATAGTGTGATAGAGGGACAAACGAGCAAGCGTGTCACTGATGATAAGTAACTAATGTCGCCCATGGACAGCTGCAACAGTTACCGTTACAGATGCATTGCCGACTTTTAAAATGGGATAAGAAAGCGATCGGAAATAGGATGGGGAGGGGACAGGGTAAGGTGTTGGGCCCCCGGATACGTATCTCACCAAGCGAAACGCGACATGAGACACTACGACATTTTCACTTTCAGTTTCGAACCTTCCGATTCAAGCGCCGAACTGCTTGGCTGGCTCTACCACAATTAATATTATTAATGATTACTACGCAATTATAAATCGAAACGAATAAAAAACCTATTATTGTTTAATTTTAAAATTTGTAAATTTTAATTTTGTAACTATATAACCTTTTCTCCCTCGACTGGCTGCTAAGACTTGAATTATCACATTATTACGTCCCAAATAAAATAGATAGGTGGCGGACCCCATTTCCATACATAGGGCACAATATTGTCACTGTTGTCAGTCATAAATATTTTCACATCTCTTCTCTATATTAAGTATTCATAACAACGAATTTTAAAGGTGATTCTTAATACGGGCATTTATAAAACAAATAAAGCACCCACCTACAGCTTTTATTCGGCCTAAACTCGACAACCCTGTGTGTTTCATTTGTTATCAAAGTATCCATTCCATTATCTTTTGGTAACAATGGTCCTAAATTGTTTATTTATAGCTTTTTTCGCGAAATATAATAATATGTACCTTAATATATATAAGTATTAGTTAGTAAAAATATCAAATAAAAATAGTTTAGAAAAATTAAACATGGCATGCCAAAAATCGGAGTCATTATTATTACATAGTATACAACAAACTCACTTTCCGCTTTCTGTCCCCTTATATGCTTATATCTTTAAAACTACGCAACGGATTTTGATGCGGTTTTTTTTAATAGTTAGAGGGTGTCAACAGGGTGGTTTTGATCTATAATTTATATATAATGTTGTAAAGAAAAAATGATAATTTTAGAGATTTAGCAATTAATTGCAAACGCTGGCAGAACCCTAAGTGATAGATCAAAACAACGTTCTACATTATTAAACACCTTCAAAAGATCTACAAAAAAAGTCCGCTAGAGCATATGTCTATCTCTTAGGGATAACCCACAATGACCATTTTTTCTTTTTACTTTTTACGAGAAATAATGGCTTATTTACGACGATTTTAAATATTACAGCATTAATTTCCGTCAAATTAATTGTCTTAAATAGATTGTGCATGTAATATAGATGATCCTGGCCATTTACAGCATGCAATTTAAACGAATATTTTCAAAGATATTGCAGTATTAACATAGCGGGACAGCAGTTAAAGCTGATAAAAAGCACAAATTGAATAAAAACAATGTTAATAAGTAACTTTGACAAAGTCACGACTTTATAATTATTAGTGATAGGCACATTGCCAAAAGATCCTTAGTAAATAATTAACATCACCTGAACAAGAACTTTTTTAACAGTGGTAGAGCCAAGCAGTTCGCTGCATGAATGGGCCGGCTCGACCGGTGAAATACCACGACCTCTCAGAAGACCGACGTAAAGTGGCTCATGCCGCGTTTCGTTCGGTGAGAGAGGTACCCGGAGGCCCACCCCCCTTCCCCATCCTTTCCTATCCCCTATCCCTTAAAGGTCGGCAACGCAACAGTAACACTATATGTGTTGCTGGTGTCCATGGGTGGCGTTGGTTGCTTACCATCAGGTGACACGCCTGCTCGTTTGCCCTGATGGGATATCAGGGCAAACGAGCAGGCGTTTGCCCTGCCCCCAACTAAAAAAAGAACTAGAAACAACTTTAATTTCGTGGAGAGTTAATTCAATGTTCTCTAATTTAGCATAGTAGACTCTCTGTCGGTCCTGGGCTTCGAATCCATGTACATATTATGACAATGTTTATTTTTTTATGGAAATTGAGTGTCTCTAAATTAACTATTGATGCCTAAAGAACACGAGCATTTAATAATAAGGCATCGGCACTATAACCTCATTTTATTAAGTGCATATTGTGACAACATCCTTTGCTTATCTGAACGGAAGCTAAAACAATTAATTAAATTTTATTTTCGCACCAATTTATTGATAAGTGTCAAGAATTTTTTTTTTAACTCTCACGCTTATTTTATACATATCGGTACCAACAGCGGTAATTGTACTATTCGCTGAATTTTAAAATAGGTACCAAATGAAATAAGTTTTAACTAACATGTATCAGGAATAATTTTTTGTCAGTTTTTGAGCCAGAATTCGATCAAGGGACTTCATGTTTCAAAGGCAGGTTGCTCAGCTAGCGCAGTACCAAAATATCATTAGATCCAAGGTGTATAAATGGAATGAAATGTTCTCTTGGGCCTGTGATGTATCTAATAAAATTTACATCGTCCCTATTAAAATGAATACTACATATACATATGAATACTACTAAATTGACCAAATTTCATGTTATAAATAGTTATCTAACTGTACATTTGAGATGTAAGGAAAAGGTCAAATCTCCTGAGCGATATTTCTACCCTTATTTACCATCGGACGGTCTTATTCATGTTGACAAATCAAATGATATCCTTTTTAAATTAACCTCACACAGTGAAATGTTTATATTAAAATAAATCACAAATATGACGGACCTCGTGGTGTATTGGTAAAACGACCAACTGCGGAATAGAGGTTCGATCCCCACCCAAGTACAAATATCTATGACAAGCATGTATGTTTGTATGGCGTCTGGGTGTTTTCCTATGTATTATAAGTAGGTATGTATTTACAAAAGAAAAGTGTATAATGTAATGATTCCCGTTATCTAGTTTCCTTATCGCAATCCTTTAGTTGTTTAGCTTGGAACTAGAGGGCGCTGTATGTATTGTGTACAAGATATATTAATGTTATATTTTTGGTTAATTATGGTTCACAGATATATAGATTTAAATTAATGTAGGTAATTTGGAATTCTTTCCGGTTATTTCCTCTGGGTCCCTAATAAACCTTATTTAAGTATTATTAAGGCAGTGTCTATGCTCAACATCATTAGATTACTTCAGAAATTAGTTTTCGCTAAAACTTAAAATAATATATTTATAACTTCACGTATTTTCCCACCTGAAAGTGTAGGTAGGTATTGTGTGTAATTCCGTTTTTTAAGTTCCAAGTGGAATATGTGGCGGAACTTATTGGCATACATCGCACGCACGATGTAGTTGTCAGTAGTCGGTATTTTCACACATAGCTTCGGATAAGATTTTCGAGACGTCATTGGTGTGAGCCGGAATCGATTCCACGACTTCTCGATTCAGAATGGGGGTGCTTATAAAAGTATGACTATGTATTTTTGCATTTAAAAACGTCGTCGGTATTATTATTCGCCAAAATACATATATTATGTTACTTTACATCAGATATGCATGAAAATATAGTAATACTTATGTATAAATACGACAATTTGTTAAAACACACATTGTGCATTTTGTGTGACCTCGCATTTGACATAGTGTATGGTTAATATATCATTTAATGTCATTTAAGTATACCTCAATCATCATGCATTTTACAAGTTAAACGATGCCAATTTATATAAGTACGTCATTAAATTATGTAAGCAGGTAACAGTTTGTCTTTACTTATATTACAAATGCGAGAGTTGTTTCATTCGATCATATTTTTTCACCTTCACTCATTCGTTCAATGGTCATTAAATTTTGTTCATACGCAACAAGATGTAAGATTGCCTGGCAGATTTGAGGTTATGTTTTGTTAACGATAATCTGGAATTATTTTAGTTGTAAATAATAAAACTTGTAGCATATTTTTTTGTTTCTAGAAATATATGAACTACATTAGTTTCCCTCGACAATTTTTTTTATTAAAATTTGTTCATTTATAGTCATAAGAACTACATGTTATATGTATATACGACGGATTCTTACTGCAACGCTAAACGTGAAATCTACAATACAACATTTGGGTTGCTTTTTGTGTAAATTCCGTCGAACAATATCTTTATTTATTTGAAATAATTTAGTAGTTCCTTTGTAAATGTGATATCAAGTAAATATAACCTAAAATCATGTGATAAATTATACTCAATAGCAATGAGTTAATTTTGTCTTAGATAATTTTAAGATTTAATGTTGTCTTTATTTTAAACAAATGATTAGCCCAAAATAATTGTAAAACATAAATATTACAAATGAATACAGACAAGAGATAAAAATTCACCTGTTAAAATATATTCTAAACAGGTGATAGTTTGCTACATTTCTAAAATATATTTAAAGATTATTTATTAACGTTACCTACTGAAACATGTCTAAAAATAATAAATTAACATCGAATATTTACAAAGTCGCTAAGAATCAAATTATAAAATAAGCGGCTAACGCCCGAATACACAACCGCCACTCAAATCTGACAATAAATTAAGTGCTACTTACTGCTCAAATTTCACGTATTCTGTCTAATGTGACAGCTACTTGAATGCTTATGCGTAGCGCTTATGTATTTGAGTGGCGGTTCAGTATTCGGGCTTAAAGCCCGAGTACTGAACAGCGTTTAAGTAGCTGTCACATTAGACAGAATACGTGAAATTTGAGCAGTAAGTAGCACTTTATTGATTGTCAGATTTGAGTGGCGGTTCAGTATTCCGGCGTAACAGGTATAAAAGATAAGCGCGGTAGTTATAAATATTATTATTACGCTAGACTTTACTAGAGGCAAAACGGTTTTTTTTTTGTAAAATATAAATATTGTTGACTACCTACAATATCTCTCAATATTAAATTAAAAGAATTATTGTGTTTTGATGAAATAAAAATATTGTTGACTACCTACAATTTCTGTCAATATTAAATTAAATAAAACTTAAACGAATTTTGTTTTTGTGAAACAGAAATATTGCTGACTAGGTACTTACAATTTCAGTCAATATTAAATCTAATAAAACTTAAAGTATATAAAACATACTTTAGTATTTTATGAATTATCTCGTGGAGGCAACTGATCTAATCAGTGTTGCTGAAGAGAACTCTGCGTCGATAACTGTATACTTATAAACCCCGAATTCGTGTGTGCTAGGAATTGGGACTTGCGACGAAGAAGACAGCGATAATCTTGTTGTTAATTTCGTCGGATGTCTTCAACGTTGCAATTAATTTCATAACATAAAACATTAAGCCGGTCAAACTAGCAAAGTTAAAGTAGTTACAAACTTGTGGTAGATTGAATAAAGAGTTGTTACTAGAATGTACTAAAAACAATGAGTCTATAACCGAAGCCTTTTTATTTTTGTTAGTTGTATTTTTTACGCCTGGCTGAAAACACGAAGTTTTTTTATATAAACGGTACTAAAAATACTGTGAAAAGTTCGTAAAAGTTCCTACCACAAGTTGTTTAAGTTGGGTAGTTAATACTACCTGGTTATGATTTTTGTACGAAAAATAATCGTTGTTTTTGTTTATAACAGAAAGGCGTCATCTGACGAATAATGTGTTTTTTTTTTAGGTTTCGTATAACGAAAGTTTTATTGTATTATTTTCAGACTCAAATTTAAGTCAACTTTAGTCCCTTAGGTTATATTAAAACTTTATTAAAACCTAGCCAATATTTTTCTTTCAAAATGCTTTGAAGATATAAATCATCTTTATCTTTTGGGATCAGCCCACCTAGTTCCTGTCCTACGTGAGCTTGCATTTTCAGCAATTGGCAGAATAAGTCCCATTGACTGCCTTTTGATATTTTTTTTTGTCTGGATTAACAACAGTCTATCACATCATTATTTTGGTTCCTTCATATGGGTTAGGGATTTTGATATGACCTTATCATTGTCGCGTATCAGATGTAAATATTTCTTGTTATACGTTTGCAGCGTCATTGAATTGATCGTAATAGATGACGCAAGCATCAACTAGCATTTTAGCAATATTTATAAAAAGTAGTCATAAAACGTTAAGAAATATGATTTCACTGGGCTGGTGATGGAACTTACCAGAACTATATGCGGAAGATAATACTATCAAAACTACTAATTTGTTTTGTCTTGATCATTAATAATTTACGTCACCTTAAATCGTTAACTTAATTACTACTAGTTTTAGTGTTATGTGTAAGTTCTCATATTTTGTTACAAACATTGAATTACTTAATTAATAACCGATAACAGAATGCCACGTTTAAATTTGTCCCTTAAGTTAAATAGCTGACCCGCCGAAATTCGTTCCGCATCAAAAGTATTTTTACAGCGTAAACTATACATGAATGATACATGAAAACCATCCCGTTGACACCCGCTATCTATTAAAGTAAATATACTGCATCAATATCCGTTGTGTAGTTTCAGAGATCTAAGCATATTAGGGGATAGACAGCGGAAAGCGACTTCTATGATTAAAGATTAATAAGTTTTTAGTTTCTTTTCTCATTTGATAATAAAAATATGTTTATTTTTTTCTAACCTAACCTATCTAGATTTTTTTCTTACTGTGGGATGGAGAGAGGACACTGTACCCTGTCCTCTCTTTGGGTGACCGGATACCTGAATCACCGAACGAAACGCGTTTTTACCAAAACTGGGCTCATAAAATATAAAACAAGATTCATGCCGACCATAATTCTGCCAGTTTTACTATCAAAAGCATTTTATCTGTTATCTCTTCGTAATGGTTGGCAAATGCGTAGGTGCCATTGATTGTAATCAGCCTGACCTCTATCATATGCGATCATTAATTGAAGAATAACTGGAACATTTTTATCTCCAGTACTAGTTGGTGCACACGGCACCGTTTTTCTGAAAAAGTCTGGTCCCAAAACTCATCATGTACACCGTTTTTTTTCAAATTTGATACTCACTTTAACTGTCTTTGAGGTTAAGTTCTATTTATATAGTGTTTCATGGCAATACCAACGTAACTTGTAATTGTAATAAAACCAAGTTTATTTATCGCTCCAGGAAAACACTTCAGCATGCTGCTGTTTATAGTTAATCTATTATTTAGCTTGAGAAATTTTAAAAATAAATCTATGAGTTTATCTTCAATATGAGCAACGTTAAGATCGCCATTTTGTAATTCTAATACACATACAGACATACACACATAACTTCACGCCAAAACACTTGCAGGGTAGGCAGAGAGGACGAAGCGCCATAAGGCACGATTCTTACACGCCTCACTTGCTTCGTTGACTTTCATAACTCTTTTCATGCATGCGCGTCGATTTTTGAGGCTCCTAACAACACCTTTCTCTAGAACACGTTCTATTTGGTCTTGGAATGTGTGTCTTGGCCGTCCTCGACTCCTACATCCATCCGCTTTTGCATTGTATATCTGCTTAGTCAGGCTTGAATCATTCATTCTTTCTATATGTCCGAACATATAATTCTAATAAATGTTTAGATTTATGTCTCCAATTAACTGTCATTAAAATTATCTAGTTTCGGTAAGTATGTTATATACGACGTCTCAGTAATTAATAACATAATATATATAATAAAATAACAAATAACAAGCAAGTTTTAGTAATTAATATATATATTAATTATGTAGATTACATCATGTTGTTAGTACTAGAATGTGTGGGTATCGGTAACAGTAAAATGTCTCGATACATTAGACCAATGACATACCTGAATTAGAACCCGGAGTGCTGAATCTCTAGGTCTTTTATGGCAACCACTAGGATGAATCGTTAACATAATCTCAATATTATTATAATGCAACAAAAAAATAATTTAACTTCACGCCTTATACCCTTTTATACCCGAAGGTGTAGGCAGTGGCTTTTAAGCTCCGACTGACCGTTATGTTTACGTTCCAAATGCCACGAACCTATTTGCTATACAGAGCACAAAGTTTCCAGTCATCAATATTTATCACACATAACTTTCGAAATTAATTTCGAAAAGTCATTGGTATGGGTCAGATTCTAACTCGCGACCTCTGGATTCAGAAGCTGGGTGCTCGATCACTAGAGCACCGATACAACTATTATGAACACGATAATTTGTAAGTATTGATGTATGGATGTTTGTTACTCTTTTACGTAAAAACTGTTGAATGGATTTTGATGAAACTTTACAATAATATGAAGCTTATAAGTTATATATATTAACATTAACACGTAAGCTACAATTTACAAAAATATTACGCTCACACCGCAATAAGGCGGGTACATAAAGCAAATTAAAATATGTGACCCAAAAAAGGTGACTGCACTTAACCTGTAAGCCTAAAAATACTAAGCATAATTTTGCCTGACTTATTCCCATAAAGTGGTTCATTATTTAGTGTATGTGTACGCACAATCTTGACAAAGTCGTGGAATCGATTCCGGACTCGCACCAATTCCTTTTCAAGATTCTTTTCGTGACTGATGCAAAAATCCAAAAAAAATCGGCCAATCGAGGCTTTGCCTACATCTCCGGGTAGAAACAATAAAACTATTTAATTGAAGCCTTCAATTACAAACAAGTACGTACCTGTTTCATGTCGCTAAGTAATGATAAAATAACTACTAAATGTTTAACAAAGTCCTTCAAATTTTCAACGTCACAACAAGATCTCTGTTCTTAAATAGGTTACATTTGAATTGGTGGATATTTTACAAAATTATCGACATTAAAAATTAAAAAAAAAACTCATTGTATTCTTTGTTCTTTGTTTAAAAGTGTTAATTGTTTACAATGTACGCGTAAGCATGTTCAGGTAAACGAAATATTTGTAGTTGTATGTATATAATTAAAAGATCAAAAGCAACAACTTGTAATGAATTTTACTTAATAACCAAAATTCATGAAATCGACGGGCAAATCTTTGCAAAGAAATCTCTTTGAAGCTTTCATTATCCATCACAGTAAAGATGAATTGAATTACAAAGTTCTCACAAGTTTTATTCGTCTTGTATTAAGACGTCCATCAAGTGGCGCAAACTTTATTAACAAAATTATTATCCGGTTGAAGCGCTTAAAATTTTTGGTGACTTGTGGAATTCTTCAAAACTTTAATATACATCAGTTAATATAACCTAGATTAAGTAATTTATTAAAGTTACAGAGGAATTTTTGTAAAATTATAGCTAATAATTACTTAAAAAAAAGTTAAACCGACTTAAAGGAGGAGGTTCTCAATTCGTCTGTATGTATAATTTTTTTTTATGTATGTTCACCGATATTTTCGTCAATTACGAACCGATTTCAAAATTTTTTTTTCGTTGTGTAGTGTTTACTTCCGAGATGGTCTCATGTTCACCAGGTCAAGATCTGATGATGGAGAACCAGGAGAAATCGAAGGCATCCACCGAAGAATGTATGCAAGTATGGTGTTTTTATTACGTAATAGTGATGTCTTAGGGATATTCTCTATGGTGCCAACATTTGATGCTGCTGTGCTGATGAAGAAGCCACAAAACTCCTGAACAGTTAGGAGTTTGAAGACAGCACTGCAATTGGTCGACAGAAACTACTTGGTAGTATGTAGGGCTAACGTGTTGCTTGTGAAGTATCCTGGAATATACACCTGATGCTGCTATACTGATGAAGAAGCCACAGAACTCCTTAACGGTTAGGAGTTTGGAGACAGTACTGCAGCTAGTTGATGGAAACTGTTTAGTAGTATATCAATCAACGTCTGATACTGCTGTGCTGATGATGAAGCTACAGAACTCTTATACGGTTAGGAGTTAGGACACAATTCTGTAAAAATGTTTTTTTTATTTCGTTTCGGTTCGAATCCGGGCTCACACCAATGACTTTTCCAGGTTCATTTCGGAAGTTATGCGTGATAAATATCGGCGATTGACAACTTTGTGGCCGTTGTATGGCAATAGGTTCACCACCTAAACATATGTGAGTCGAGGCTCAACAGCCTTCACCTTCAGGTAGAAAAATGTTATGTTTTAATATATTAATAACTATTAAATATAATTAGCTGACCGAGTAATTTAGATAGATCAAATTGTTTCAACAGATTAGGTAACATTCAGTAAGTGAATCATAATTCATTGTCTAATTGAATAATAAGTTAGTTTACTTAGGACACGTTCTATTACAGAATATTACTCATTAAAATATATTAGGTACCTTCCTTAAATTGTGGCAGAGGGTTATTGTTCAGGAAAGAAGTCAGACTCGCCATGTTGTTGTTATGTTAGCCATTAAAATTTTTCAACAAAAATTCACATAAGCAAAACATGATTGACATTTATGGTAAAAGCATATTCATATAAATGTCTTCAACACCATAAAAGTCTTGACACCAACTTTGATTACAGATATGGGACTAAATAAGTTGACAAAGACAGCTCCTGTGTCATTGTAATATTGTATTATCGTGTCGGTGATCTTGAAGTCGTGAAGCGACGCTTCTGAATTAAGAAGTCTCGGGTTCAAATCCTGACTCACATCAATTAATGTTGCCCGATATATGACAATGGAATCCGCCAGCTATTATTTACATATATGGACGTAGACATTTTCGCGAGTCAAAGCGCATTTGGCTACAGCGAGGTAACAAAAATTGTTCATAATCATAATCAAAATTGATCATAATACTAAAAGCACCATTCAAATAATAACAAATATTTATCACACATAACCGTCAAAAAGAATTCCAAGAAATCATTGAGCACGGAATCGATTCGACGACTTCGGAATCACAAGCGGGAAGATCGACCACAGGACCACCGAGACTTTTAACGCTTTAAATATAGATGACCTACAACTTGGTGCCCGGTGTATGGCAATAGGTTCGCTAGTCGCCACCTATTCCATTTGAGACATAACATTAACATGCGGCGAGTCGACGCTCAACAGCCACTGCCTACACTTTCGGGTAGAAAAAGGCGGGTAAATATATTTATGTTTAATTCTAGCAAATATTAACATTTTCCTCCATATCTTCTTTCGGCCTAACAAAACTTACTAAAAGCTAAATTCACGACGTCAAAATTCATTCTCTCTTCTGAGTTAAATAATTTCATTTAGATTAGTACATTGTAGCACTTTGCCATAAACCATTAGCCTTGCGTTTAGTTTTATTTATTTATTTATTAGGTCTACCAACAATTTCTTACATTAGATCTTTACAAAAAAACATAAAATTACGAAATACAACAATGTAGAAATCACTTACAGGTAAACACCACGTGCAAGATTTCTTAAATTAAAACATATAGAATAATAGTAAAATAAGTATCAATACAATGGTTTTGACAAAGCAACAAACTTTAGAAAAAAAGAAGTAAGTCACAATACAGTCATAATATAACACTCAACAGGTAGATAGAGCAATAAATGGTGCTTATTATAACTACGGCAAGTTTTGTACTTGGCTTAGAATTAATTTAATTTTATTGAGAGAGTCAAAATATAGGTCTATTCTATCGCTGCAGCTGTTTACAGTGTTACACATTTCTGGCTAATGGAGAATTAGAGCCCAAAAATGTCCTTCTAAGAGGTGGACATAGTGGTGTGATGGAGCTACGTGGCAGCAGTGATAGCAGTCCAGCACAGTCAATATACTAGTACCTCAATATTCTGAGAAGTAGTAGTATATCACTGGACGAGCCAGCCCATTCGTGCAGCGTACTGTATTGCTTTAGCACTTTTAAAATAGCTTAGAGTTTAGTTTAAATCTTCTCATTTGTATATTCGCCTTAGCGTTTATTGTTGTAAGCAAATGTTTATGACCTACGATTCAATTCGTTAATGAATTCAAAGTTAAATCACTAATTTATTACCAGGGGGTTTTCCTTCAAGTAATTATTGTTAATATCATCATCAATCATTAATAATATTTATTATTGGCATTGCTAGATATTAATTTGTTCAGATTTAATTTAGCGTTTCACTATGTAACTTTTATTGCTGTATTTGTTCATACGTGTTTGAACAGTTTTGGGTCGACCGTATACCGTCATGGTATTTGGCCGACACAAAGATAACGACCGCTTGGAAAAGTACAACACGACCAAAATATTCGTTTTCTTTTAATATTCTTTTAGGGCATAATTCGGCCACGCTTCGCTTTGGCTCAATTTGTATTATAATCAAATCGTATTGAAAACTAAACTAAACATAACTTCACGCCTTTTGTTACCCGAAGGTGTAGGCAGCGGCTGTTAAGCCTCGTCTCGCCGTTATGTTTACGTCCCAAATGGAATAGGTGGCGAACCTATTGCCATACCGGGCACAAAGTACGTCAGTCATCGATATTTATCACACATAACTTCCGAAAACAATTTCGAAAAGTCATTGGTGTGAGCCAGTGTCTGGAATCGAGCCCCGGACCTCTGGATCAGAGGCCGTGCGCTCGCCCACTGCACCACCGAGACTAAACTAAACTCATCATAATTTCGTTCTATACGTTATTATATTATGAACTTTGCTTACTACGTCGTTTGTATTGTTTGTTCCATCATGGGGGGTTTTTGCCATAATCGCCACGCTTGGCAGGCGGGTTGGCGATCGCAGTAGGCTGTATTTTGTTTAGAGAGAATGCTGCTGGAAGCGTTTGTATATCAACAATATATTTCATCATGAAGGCAATGTTGGGATTCCGTGATTTTTATTTTAATAATTTACGATATTGAACAAATGATATGACAAAGGAATAAAACGTTTTTATAGTTTCTGTCCAATACTGAATTGCATGAATGAGCCGGCTCGACCGGTGACATACCACTACCTCAAAGAATATCGAAGTAAAGTGGCACATGTCGCGTTTTATTCAATGAGAGAGGAATCCGGTGGCCCACCCTCCACCCTCCTTCCCAATTCCTTCTCATCCCACTGCCCAAAAGGCTGGCAACGTAACTGTAACAGTATCAATGTTGCAGGGGCGGCGGTAGTTGTTTGCTATCAGGTGACCCGCTTGCTTGTTATCCTATAAAAAAGTACCTACCTACTTTAATTTAATTTGATATAATTTGAAGCAGAATTCCATGGAAATGTTCTAGCAAATAATAACTTTGAACAGGGCATTATAGTGCGTTGGTGAAACATCTGACTACTGATTAGAGATCGGTGGGTTCGATCACCATGCGAGTATAAAGATTTATGTTGAGCAATGGATCTGTTTAACTCGTCTGGATGTTTTTCTATGTATTATAAGTAAGTGTTAATAATAGTATATATCCGTTGCTTTGCTGTCATAAGACTATTATTTAGTTGCATAGCTTGGGAAACTAGAAATCACTGTCTAATGTGTCCAAAATATACTTTTAAATAAGTTTAAGATTAGACAAAAGAAAACAAAAACAAATCATCGAAAAATTTGTTTGTTTTGTCCAATATAAAAAAAAAAACAAATCATCAGATCCAGTGTTGTTAGACAAAATTGAGATGTTAAAACATTGGTTTCCCAATAGTTTACAAGTAATTATGTTCACCTCTGACTTATGTGAATAATCTTTTCTAATATTACCATTTTTTTTTGCTATTCATCTGACGGTATTCGGTAAAGGTCACTAACAACGAGCAGCAACAGATTATGGTGAATTCATGAGTTGTCCAAAAAGAAGTCGACTGTTTCAACCTCATACATACTTAATGTAATAATAAATTTAAACATTAATCTATCTTATCTAGAAATGCACTCCCTTGATACAAATACATTATGTATTTATGTAAAAAAATACCCCTGAATAGAATAGATATTATGATGTACCTTGAGTTGAATTTAAATTCCGTCTCTAGTGATATATCGACGATCCTACGACTCGTGCGCAGATGACTTCAGATATTGTAGACAGACACTTTGAATGCACTTTTGGAAAGTTACCGATGAATTCAAATTACGTTAAACACTTTTATTTGGAAGCAATACTTCTAAATGTAAGTGTTGTGTTGCGCGCGGGCACGTGCGTCGCGCACGAAGTTCGGTTATCAACTAAACTGTAAATATACATTAAAAACGCCGGCTGTTACACCATCATAGAGAATGCTTTTCTTCAACAATCTCGTCTCGATGCATTATCGATTCGTCAAGCTGTATTCATCTCGAAGATTTCCCATTTATTATATACATAATTTGGGGGGTAGGTAGACAGAACCTAGCGCCAAAAGACATGACTCTTACACTACTCATTACATTATTTGATTTTCATAATTCTTGTCATACACGTTGTTAACTTTTTAAGACTCCTAACATTGTCTTCGTCAAGGAGTTCTTCAATTGGGTTTGGCCGTCCTCGAGTCCAACATCCTTCGGCTTTTGAACTGTGTATCTGCTTAGTCAATCCTGCATCCTCCATTCTTTCCTATACATTCATTTTTTGTTCAAACCATATTCATTTCCCGTGCGTTTAACAGTATCGCAAGGTTATCGATTGGAATCGATATTACAAGGTTGACTCATGCAAATAGTATATATTGTAATACTTCTGTATTTTCCACCTACATTGTTACTAATAAATAATTATTAATGTTTCTGTGCATGTATTTTCAGTTTATCAAAGACTAGATAAAAAAAATAAAGGAAATATGTTAAGCGATGAAGAACTTTTGTATTATATATTAGAATATAATTTAAACTTTATAGTTATCTAACATAAAAAAAAAACAAATTTAATTCGTAGTAAAACTAAGGTCATAGAGTCATTACAAAACCTATATTACAGAACAGATTAAAATCTATGAAAAATCGTGTAATCGTTGTACAAGACTAGAATAATAGGTTTAGCTAAGTGGGCTATAGTTATCTATAGTAGGTACATGTAATATGTACATACTTACCACTATGAATCTGGCCAAAGTTTAAGCAATATATTAAATTGACGCCCCCGCTCTTATCAGTTGTAATTATATGTAGCCTTCTAATTGTACCAGTAGTTTCTGTGATTAGTGCATCTAAATATTATAATGTCAAAATACATAACAAAAATATTACTCACCGTTAAATCAGACAGTAGTAGGTCATCCATTTTTGAACAACAACACAAAACTTTTACCACGTACCAATAGTCTTAAAACCTAAGCCGTAGTGACACGTCGTATGTCCTTACATACATCCATATTGACTAAGGTGAAATAGGTTGTTATTTTACATGTTATTATTATTCACCATAGTATTTTCCCCCCGATATCTTCTGAATAAATAACTCTTAATTATCCCTATTGTCCATCCGCATGATGACGACAGACAGGAGGACATGATTAATACACATTAACAACTATTTTCGGTGCCTTTTCTTCAGAAGTCGTACTGTTAAGCCTCGACTTGGCGATTTTTTACGTCCCAAATGCAATAGGTGGCGGATCATATTGCCACAAATTGGTACAATGTTGTCAGTCATCGATATTTATCGTATATAACATCCAAAAAGAGTTTTCCAAATAGACTTTCCAGAAAATTCATTAGTGCCAGTGCTCGATCCCATTTATGTGCGGGATGCTCGAATTGTAGATCGTTACTGTTGATGAAGATATAATATCAATCTAAGCTACAGCTTAAATATCCTTCTATTTATATTATTTTATTTCAACAGTGTTGTGCAGCTCGCTGCATGAATGGGCTGGCTCGACCGATAAAATACCATGACGTCTCAATAACTAATATCGACGTACAGTGGCACATATCGCATTTCGCTTTGTGAGAGAGGTCTCCGAAGGCTCAACCCCCTTCCCCCATCTCGTCCCATCCCACTCCCCTAAAGGCCGGCAACGCATCTATAACGTGTCTATGGGCGGTGATAGTTACATAACATTTGGTGATCCGCGAGCTCAGTTACCCCCTACTTTATAACTAAAGAGATTAGCGAGAGATTTAAAATAAAAATGCGCATCTAATAGGTCTGGATTTATTATTAATATATTATTATATATTTATTAGATTGTTCAGAAGTTGCAATAAAAATTAAAATAAGTTCCTTATTATACTTTTAGTAAAAGCTATCAGTTGATATTATGATATTTTTTTGTTTTAAGCCGCTGAAAGGTGCTGGTGGTTAGAAAGTAGCTCACTATATCCCACGTAGTTGCGAAGCTTTAAACATATAACATTTTATTTAATAACATTTTCATTAGAAAAGTTATATGAGGATCAAAGTGTAGCAGATATTTAGTTTTTAAAATATTCTTCGGCAAGTTAATAAAATATTTAGTTTAAAACTGTTTAGTTAGACTTTTAGCTTCAGCGAATGCGGAAAACTCACGGCGAAAAGTTATCAACATAGATAATTAATTTTTTAGTTAAATACATAACATTCAAAACGATGTTCAACGGAAAATCGTTGGAATATTAAACTTTTAACTTTGTTGGTATGATTAAACGGAGAAAATGTTGTTGACATACATACATAACTTTACGCCAAATCCCTCGCGGGGTAGGCGGAGAGAACAGAGCGCCATAAGGCACGATTCTTACACACCTCACTCGCTTCGTTGACTTTCATAACTCTTATCATGCACGCGCGTCGTTGTTGACAATTAACATAAAACTATCTATATTAAAATATATGCAAATCTCATTTCTCTATTTCAAAGAGAGAACCAACCTTGTTTGTTTGTTTGTGTAGGTATAGGACCGGGCTAGACTTAGTAGAAACATTCTTTTACATTATATATTACTAGTTGACCCGGCGAACTCTTTGATCCCAGAAACAATACATTAAGTAAATTGTGGAATGTTTGAAATCACTTCGTAAATATTCCATTATTTCTCGTAAAAAGTAATACCATAAATTCACACCTTTTTCTACCTGAAGGTGTAGGCAGTAGCTGTTAAGACACATATGGAATAGGTGACAAACCCATTGCCATACCGCGCACAAAGTTTTCAGTCATTTACATAACACACATAACTTTGGAAAATTTTATTAATATCGACCTAAGTTGAGCACCCGCTTCTGAATCAAGAAATCGTAAAAAGTAAAGAAATAAAAATGGCGATTGTGTTATTAGACCTTAGAGATAGACGTACTTAAACCAGCTTGGATTCTTTATAGACATTTTGAAGGTGTATAATAATGTGGCACATTGTTTTGATCTATCACTTAGGGCTCAGCCAGATTATGCAATTAAAGTGCTAAATCTAGAATATTATCACTTTTATTTACTACTTACTACTATTTACTACTACTACACTTTAATAGTCTCGGTGGCGCAGTAATAGTCTCAGTGGCGCAGTGGTCGAGCACACGGCTTCTGATCCAGGGGTCCGGGTTCGATTCCAGACACTGGCTCACACCAATGACTTTTCGAAATTGTTTTCGGAAGTTATGTGTGATAAATATCGATGACTGAAAAACTTTGTGCCCGGTATGGCAATAGGTTCGCCACCTATTCCATTTGGGACGTAAACATAACGGCGAGACGAGGCTTAACAGCCGCTGCCTACACCTTCGGGTAACAAAAGGCGTGAAGTTATGTTATGTTATGTTATGTTATTTACTACATTACACATGAATTATACATACAAACCACAAACACAAAATTCATTGCGTAGTTCCAAAGTATTTGTTTTATTATTTAACAAGCCCGTCTACAGCTTTTATACGGAGAGTGAAAACATGTGTTAGCAAAGTTTTTTCTAGAAAATTACGATACGGTCATCTTAATAATATTTGTCCCTAAAACTTTGAATATTTTTTTTTTAACAAATGGAGGTTTTATGTACCTATCCATCTCAATATGTGGGTTAGCTACGAGGATTAATTTTCTTGAATATTTTTTGGTTTTACTCGCCCGTTATAATTTCATATAATAAACTAAAGCCATGCTCAATAAAATGTGTTTTGATAAGACACGCAATTATATTCGATATTATATTAGTTTGTACAATTGTATACATAATACATCATCATCAGCGCCCTCTAGTTTTCAAAGCTTATCAATTAATTGCTTCTCGGAATAGAAAGTAGATAACGTGTATTATTACTTATATTATGTACTTCTTTATGTAAATACATACTTATAATACATAGATACTGTAAAAATATTCATGCTCATTGTAGGTACTCGAGTGGGATTCGAACTCGCTGACGTTTTACCAATGCACCACGAGTTCTATTAAATATTCATGATTATAATATATTAGTAAATTTTCATACACTGATGCCAATAATACTCCTAAATAATAATAATAATATAATAACATCTTGGACACAATAGACACAGCGCCCTCTAGTTCCAAGCTAAGCAACTAAATGCTTGTGTTATGGATACTAGATAACGGATATTAACACATATATACTTTTCTTTTATAAATACATACTTATAATAAATAGAAAAAACACCCAGACGCTACACCAATATTCATGTTTGTCACAAATATTCGTGCTCGGGTGGGAATCGAACCCCCGACCTCATTGCTGCAGCCGGTAGTCTTACCAATGCGCTACGAGGCCCGTCAAATGCTATTACTTTCTTGACCAAAACAAGTATGGTAGATAGAATGAAATAGATCTGTATTTGCACACCAACGATATTAAATGTTATGTATATGACAGACAAGTCTCACTGTATTAGGATAGAAATGGGGGTATCTTTGCTTGAAGCAATTTCTTACAGACAACCTTTGGAAGGACAATATTGAAAGAAAGACGGGTCGACGGTAATAAAGTATATAGTCTAGCTAGACTTATTCATGCAACTTCACATTTTTTATATCCAAAGCTATAGACAGCAGTAATTTTGCTTCCACTTGACCAATTTTTAAGTCCAAAATATCTACGTTGTCTGTCACAAGTCAAAAATTTTGATATTCATCAATCATTAATAACCACCGAAATATTAACGGTGTGACCCGGGATAAGAACCCGAGATATCCAATTCATTAACATGAATTTGTATCTTGGTTTTCGATAGGAACGAATACTCATCATTATGGAGGCTTTTGCGAATCGAATTTGCTGCGATAACTTTTATAATTTGATCCCAAAACAGATATAGGTTGAAATCATTCCAAGGCTCAAATTATAAAAGTTCAATACGAATGTTCTCTACACAGCCACCCAGTTTTAATTATACATTCTCTTTGAAATGATCAGTTCACTTTTGGAAATAGATTACAATTATAGATGGGAAATATATTAGATTGACAATATCTGCCTTTACTCTTAAAATCTAAATAATATCTGCCCTTGTCAATTAATATAAATATTCCTAAAAGCTACGAAAGCTTCTATGTTCCCTTAAAGCCTTAATAAACTTACTTTAAAATAATAGGTATTTAAATATAATTAAAATGAATCTAGAATAGTTAATGTTATCTTGAAGAGCACTTGAGAGGACTGCCAAAGGATCTATTAAATTATTTCACTGTGTTGAAAGATAATTGCCCCTGCCCACATCTTCAAAGTGAGATTACAGTGCAGCATATAGAATATTTCTAGTAAATTTAAGTTGAATATGTTATTTTAATTGCTATTATATACATATAAAGTAACAATATATGATACTAGCTGACCCGGCGAACTCTGTTTCGCATCAAAAGTAATAACTGCTGCCCCGCTATGTTAATACTGCAATATCTTCGACAAATTTGAAGTCGATAGCAGCTATAGGTTAAAAATGGGAATTTTCCATTGTTAACACCCCCGCAACCCCCCTTGTGGGTGGAATTTCGTAAAATCCGTTCTTAGCTGACCTCTACTCGGCGAAAGGAATAATCCTACCAAATTTCAAGTCGCTACGCCTTATGGTTCCAGAGATATCGTGATGAGTCAATATATAGGTGGAAATCTCTTATATATATGTAGATATAAGCAAAATATGTAATAAAAATGAAAGCATTATTATTACTTTAAGTAATAAAGTACAGGAATAACGGAATTTTCGACTGTTTAAATACTTCGATCGAGTTTTCCCTTTTCATGTAGTTTGACGTGAAAATAACACGGTTATAAATAACTGTCTGATAAAGATTTTTTTATAAGCCTCAACTCTTCTTGATTTCCGTTTTGAAACTTAGTAATTAATTACTAGTAGACCCGGCGAACTTTTTTTCGCATCAAAAGTAATAAATAAGTAAATTTTGGATATTTTACTTTTTATTTACTACATACATACATAACTTCACGCCAAATCCCTTGTGGGGTAGGCAGACAGAACGGAGAGCCATAAGGCACGATTTTTACACACCTCACTCGCTTCATTGACTTTCATTACTCTTTTCATGCACGCGCGTCGATTTTTGAGGCTCCTAACATCACCTTCCTCCAGAACACGTTCTATTTGGTTATGGAATGTGTGTCTAGGCCACCCTCGACTCCTACATTCATCCACTTTTGCAATGTATATCTGCTTATAAACTCGTACATTTCCCCAAAGTACTCACTCCACCGACCCAATTCATCGTTTGGGTTGCAAGAATGTCACAAGCCTTAGACATAATCTTGTCCATTCTGGATGTTGACGAAGATCCCCGCGACTTTCTAACTTCCCTCCAGAAGAGTTTGTTATTGGTCTCGAAGTTCTCCGTCAACCTCACTTCCTCATTCGTAACTAATCTTTCACGCTTCTCTTTCACTAAGGCTTTGGTGACATTCCTGCAGCGGCGGTAGCTCTTATACTTTTTCTCTGTCATACTATCATTATGATTCAAACTTGAGACATAATCCAACCAGGCTTTTTTCTTTCTTTCGACGCTGGATTTTACATCCGCCTCCCACCAGGCATCACCTCTCAGAATCTCATGCCTCTTTCCACAACCACATACTTCTTTTTCACTATCCACTATACATTCTTTCATTCTTTCCCAGCGTTCTTCAAAACCTAAGTCGGAAAGACTCGTGTCATTGAGTCTTTTGCTGACTAGGTCTGCATACATACTCCGTACACTTTGATGTTCTAATTTCTCACACTTTATCTTTTCAAGCTCTCCGGCAGCAATGGGTACGCACTCGCCAGTGCCTCCACTTCTTGAATAGGCCCACAAAGCGGCTTACCACCAGGTAGTGGTCCGTATCAAGAGTGGGGCCTCTTTAGGATCTTGTATCCCTTTTTAACAGTGGTAGAGCCAAGCAGTTTATTGCATAAATGGGCCGGCTCGACCGGTGTAATACCACGACCTCTCAGAAGACCGACGTAAAGTGGCCCATGCCACGTTTCGTTCGGTGAGAGAGCTACCCGGAGGACCACCCCCTTCCCCATCCTTTCCTATCCCCTTCCCTTAAAGGTCGGCAACGTAACAGTAACACTATATGTGCTGCTGGTGTCCATGGGCGGCGTTAGTTGCTTACCATCAGGTGACACGCCTGCTCGTTTGCCCTCCTATCCCATAAAAAAAAGAGTATTTCGGAGACGACTATGTACCAGAATCAGATCAATCATACTCTTTTGTTCATTCCGTCTTCACGTATACGTGTGAATATCTTTATGACGGATTAATGTGTTAGACACAAGAAGGTTCCGTTCCAAGCATACGTCCAGGATCGGCTTACCAGCATCATTTACTCTCTTATCACCGTTCGGACCAAGGACAGCCTCAGGCCATCTCTCTTGGTTCCGACCCATCCATTAAGATCACTACACAGAATTATCTTTTCATTTCCTTCAACCAAATCCAGAATATCCCTAACACATTCCCAAAACTCCTCGAGTTCATGGGGATCAGCGAAGCTGACGGGAGCATAAGCTGTGACCAGGAAGTCTCGTGTAATCCCCAGTTTTAAACGAAGTCTGGAGTGAAAGACTATGAGTACCAACTCATAGTCTGTCACTCCAGAAGCAAAGCGGGAGGAGAGAACGACTCCCACACCCCCACTGGCACGGACGTCCAGGTCCACTCCGGATCATAGGCATGCCACCTGGGAGGTCCTCGGCCTCACTCCCCTTCCACTTTGTTTCCGTCAAAATTTACTACAGTTTACTTTTATTTAATACTGAAGTCTCGGTGGTCCGATGGATGAGCACACGACATCTGCTCCAGAGGTCGCGGGTTCGAATCCTGACACTGACTCACACCAATGACTGTTCGAATTTTTTTTGTGAAAGGTATGTGTGATAAATATCCATAATAAGTTCGCCACCTATTCCATTTGGGATGGAAACATAACGGCGAGACGAGGCTTAACAGCCGCTGCCTACACCTTCGGGTAACAAAGCCGAGCCGCGATTCGAACCCGCGACTTCTTGATTTAGAAGCGGGGTGCTCGACCACTAGACCACGGAGACCTTAATATAAATAAAACTAATAATAAAACAAATTATATGCGAGCTTAGTGAACTAGCTGAATGAGGAAGAAAACATATCCACGTTTGATTATTTTTTTTTTCAATTAAGACGATGATAGCTTTTCATTATACTATTCAAATGCAATGATAATGCGCTTTAGATAAGTTTATTGGTCCATGAAAACGTATTTTTACTCAGAATGGGTTGATATATCTGTGGTTAAGTAACGCTTTTATTATAAGTACGACCGTTTGTATTTTAAGTAGAAGTTTGTATGTCAAGCAAGTACAAATTAACAGAAAGACAGAAATGTTGTTTTGTTTTCTGTATACTTACATATTACGATCTTTCCTGTATCTTCAATGTTAAATGACATAGCGTTATTGTTACATGCGCCTGTTAGTTTTATTTGGCAATGAATAGCTTTCTTGTGTTACAGAAATACGCAATAGCAGCAACAATTTCATTTAGGCGCCTAAAATTGCATAGATAAGTATTAAATTAGCTGACGCTGCCATCTTGTTTCGTCTTGGAAGCTAGAAATAACCTATTTTTTCTAAATAAAAGTAGCCTTAGTTACTCCTTACGGCACCAGCTACCAGGCAATTAAAGTCCCGGTAAAAATCGATCCTGCCATTTCAGAGATTACCCAGATGAAACAGACAGACAGACAATAATTAAAAAAATGAAATTTTGGTGTATGTACCGCATATATATTCATATGAATGCAATAAAATGCAGTTATATCACTATTACAAACATACACTTCTATTTTATTTATATGTACTTACCTCTAAGTGACATTTTTCAGCTACTAAAGTGTCAACATAAAATAAAAAGCCATTTATTTCCAGTTTAATTTACATTTCCTATAATCTATTCAACTATCTATCTATGTCTTAGTTTAATTTAGTTTATATTATGTTAGTTATTTGTATTAAATATGTTTTTTTTAATCTACCGGAACCCCAGATTGGGTGTAGGCATCCTCCAATGGTGCCCATTTCGTTCTGTCTTTAGCTACTTCCATCCAGTTTGGATCAGTTATTGCTGTCAAATCATCTTCCCATCTTGTAGTAGGTCTACCTCTTGTTTGCTTTTCTACTGAGCCATTCCAGAATGTTACTATTTTGGTCCACCTATTATCAGTTATCCCGGCTACATGACCTGCCCATTTCTACTTCATTTTTAGTGCATAGGTTAGAGCGTTCGTTGCTTTCGTTATTTTTCTTATATTACTGTGACGTATTCTAACCAGCTTTCTTATCTTTAGCATACGAGGCTCGAGTCCTCTCTAACAGACGCATATCTTTTTTCTTGCTTCAGCTGTAAATTTCCATGTCTGGCAGCCGTATGTCACATGGTAAGAGGCTTTTTCTTTATGGGATCGGAGGGCAAACGAGCAGGCGTGTCACCTGATGGTAAGCAACTAACGCCGCCCATGGACACCAGCAACACATATAGTGTTACTGTTGCGTTGCCGACCTTTAAAGGATAGGGCATAGGGAAGGATGAGGAAGGGGGTGGGCCTCCGGGTACCTCTCTCACCGAACGAAACGTGGCATAAGGCACTTTACGTCGATCTTCTGAGAGGTCGTGGTATTTTACCGGTCGAACCGGCCCATTCATGCAGCGAACTGGTTGGCTCTACCTCTGTTATTCAGTCAGGCTCGAGTTCATGACTTTTGTTTTTAAGGCTTGTGGTAGATTACCTTTAACAATGTCCTTGAGACCCCAGTACTTGTTCCATGTTGATTTGATTCTTTTCACGATTTCTATATTTTTGTTTTTCCTTACAGTTTTTCCAAGATATACATATTGTTCAACATGTTCTAATTGTTTGCTATTTATTATTATTGGTTTTCTTAGTCTGTTTCTCATTATCTTGGTCTTTGTAAGATTCATTTCCAGTCCCACCTTAATACTGGCTTGGTTTCCACCATTTCCTGCAGCTGTGAGGATGACTCGGATACTAGGACCAGGTCATCCGCGAATCTCAGGTGGCTCATGCACCATGTGTCAACATAAAAATGCATCATGCAGTCCACTGCTGGACATAGGCCTCTCCCAATGTGCGCGACAACATCCGATTCTCTGCCTTCCGCATCCAGTCTCTTCTAGCAGCCTTTCTGAGGTCGTCTGACCATCGGGCTGGTGGGCGTCCTACGCTACATTTACCAAGACGTGGTCTCCACTCTATGACCTTCTTACTCCATTTACCATCGGTCCTTCAGCAGACATGACCAGCCCATTGCCACTTCAGCGAGCTTATTCTACGAGCTATGTCGGTTACCCCCGTTCTCTGGCGGATATACTCATTCCTGAGTTTATCTTTCAGAGATACCCCAAGCAGAGCTCGCTCCATAGCTCGCTGAGCGACTTTCAATTTGTGGACTAACCCCACCGTGAGTGTCCACATTTCGGCACCGTAGGTCATCACCATAAGACGCACGTCTTCAGACATTGCGGTATAGGCGAACTGAAGACTCGACGCAGTTTGCCGAATGCAGCCCAACCCACCTGAATCCTGCTGTCGGCCTCCTTCTCGAAGTTTCGTCTACCCAACTGGATAATTTGGCCTAGGTAGACGTATTTCTTTACGACTTCGAGAACTGACCCTTCGACGCTTATCGGTCCGGGCACGACATTGAACGGTCATTGAACATGGACCTTAGTCTTGTCCAAGTTCATGCCCAAACCGACACGCCGGGAGGACTCGTCTACGCAAAATTCCGCTTAACTGTTCCAGCGACTCTGCTATTACAACGATGTCGTCGATAGAAATGCATAAAAAGTATATTACGATGATTATGAAAGACTTTTTCACGAGTTTTAGTTTCATTTTGTTTAGATTAGATGCACTGAACCTAATCTTAATTTTCTAGAAAATTACGCACACTAAAATATTAAGCACTGATAATAAGTGAACCGCTTTTTGTTACTAACGGATTTTAACAAAATACTACCAGCAGGGTATGCAATTTAATATTATCACTGAACAAAAGCACTCCATCCCTGGATCATTATTAAACTTAATTTGGTGAGGTTTCGTTTGACGACGTTTAAATTCTGTATTCTGTGAGGAACGTAGCTCATTTGCTGGGAAATGTGTTACAAAATATGTACCTTTTAAATTTATGCGTATGTTAAATTTACACATTAATCTGACACATAAGTTAGAAAATGCTTTGTTGTTTAGTTTGCTTTGTTTGCTTTGTTAGGTTTTTATATTATATTTGTACTTCACACCATTTTTATCTGCAAGTGTCGGCAGCGGTTGTTACGATATGACTCGCTGAATTTTACGTCACGAATGGAATAGATGACGGAACCTATTGCCACATATTAGGTACAACATTGTCGGTCACATTCATTCCGGAAAAAATACTGAATACTCATTTTTGTGTAAACGTATTTATGCACAAGATTCCTGATAGCTAAAACCCTTTTAATTCTTAGTACGTTACGAATATTAATATTTGTAAAAATGCCTACAAAGATAAGGCAACATTGCAGGTGGCTTGTTTAGAAAACTTAGCCAAGTGAGTTAATTTAATGAAATTGCTTTGAGTTTGTTATTATAATCAAAAACTTTGTTGTGTCTCTAACAAAAGGTGTCACACGCAATAGGATATTAACTGTAATTGGGTTACTATGAGGATGTTGATTCCGTGTTAAGTTTAAAAGCTAGACCACTTTGCTATTTGAAGATTTGTTTTTAATAATCTAATTCTATATAGAAACTCACACCTATTTCCACATATTGCTTAATTTACTAACTGTTTGGGGAGGTAGCTGTAGTTTATCATTTCGCACCCGCTGTATGTGGTGAGGAGGAGCACTCCAGGGCTTTTAGTTGGTATAATGTTCTATTAAGGCTTGTTCGGCGGAGACTTGTGGTCCGATACTTAAAACTCAGTAGAAGGTGGTGTCTAAAAGGTTTACTTCTATGGTGGTTAAATTTCGTATTTTAGGTCTCGGTGGTCCAGTGGTCGAGCACTCCGCTTTTAAATCCAGAAGTCGCGGGTTCGAATCCTGGCTCACATTAATGACTTTTCGAAATTGTTTTAGGAAGTTATGTGTGATAAATATCGATGACTGAAGACTTTGTGCCCGGTATGGTAATAGGTTCGCAATCAATTCCATTTAGGACGTAAAAATAACGGCGAGACGAGGCATAACAGCCGCTACGTACACCTTCGGATAGAAAAAGCATGAAGTTATGTTATGTTGTTTTTTATTTGTCACTTTTTGATAACCCGCGTTAAGTTAAACGAATATTCTACCCTGTGAAATTATTTTTAACAAGGGTAAATAAACTTTTTCCGATAAATGTCCAGGAAAACTAAATCGAATTAGTTTGGATGTGTATCAAAAAGTATTTGTTACAAGCCGACCGCTTGTCGAATCACTCAATCAATCATTTGAAATAACAATTGAAATAAGTTATCTATTTAATTTCTGTTTTTATATTAAACTAGCTGACCCAGCGAACTTTGTTTCGCCTCAAAAGCATTATATGATAATATTAAAACAACTTTTTAGGGTTATATCGCGTTTATTTATTACTTATTTTCATTTATTTTCTGACGTTTCGAACTCTTTTCACGAGATCATTTTCACGAGTGGTATTTAGTCCGTATTGGTTTACATATTTATTTACGTTTTATTTACAATTTATCTACAGAGTTTTAGATTATAAAAAAAATAGATAAAAACAAAAGAATTATTAAAAGGCATCGAAAAATTCTTCCGCATCGTTGTCAACGGGTAACGTGCCCAGAAGACTGGCAGCATTGCCACGTTGAATGGCAATACTTATTCTCTGTACAAAGAACAAGCCAGCCTTCTGGTCACGTGTAACCTCTACCAGCCGCTTAGCGAGATCTTTATACAATTTGTGTGCACTTGGCCCCCATGGACCAAGTGTTTCGACTCCAAATGGCTCGAACACATAATCACCCACAAGATTATTGTATTTATGACGCTTGAGGGGTATCTGCGTATCCAGCAGCAGCGACGGCAGCATTGATAGTCCGAGGAAGATGTGTAGGCGCCAGTGTGTCGACACAGGTAGCGTCCCACACCAAAGACCTACCCATCCTCCAAGGCATCAAGGACATACCATCTGGCCTCTTTCCATCGTCAGGCACCAACCCACTAGGTTCAAGTACAGCTGTTACGCAGGCGGTGGAAAGAGCCCGACGAATGATGTTATTTATATGTGCATGCCTAGGTATACGCCCCGCGCTTCTGCTGCATGAAAGGGCATGATGTCCAAAAGAGTTGACGGCTTCCCCACATTGACAAAGATGCGGTGAAAAACAAGCAGCACCAATGCGTAAGCAAGTGGCAATGCGGAAAGTTGTGTTATCTAATAGGGTCCCTACACTGGGTACTGGCAGTGCTTGAAGCCAAGCGCCTGACTCCCACTCTCCTACAGTCAGTAAACGAGCACGCTCTGTATCACTGGAAGCAGTTTCAAGCAAAAACTCCTTTGTTTTCCTACAGAGCGGCTCGTCCCACTATCGCTGAGAGCAGGGATTCGTTGGCAAGTCATTATTTGGAGAAGCAGTTTTCCAGGCTATTAAAGCCTCAGATTTACACGGTACTTCTGAATTAACAAGTGTGGAAGCTAGGATTTTCCTTGTTAATTCTTCTGTGCTTATTTATAATTAATTCTTATGTATCGAGGAAAGAAAAGCTGGTAAGCTGACACTGGAAATTTTTCTGATGCCCAGGCCACCAAAACGAATCGAAAGTGATGTTTGAAGCCACATACGGTCGCTAAAAGTAATATTTAAAACTTCACTGAGTGTTTTTTTAATGATTATGTCAATTTTTTCTAATAGTTGTAGATATTCCCAAAGTTGTGATGACCTTAGAGCATTGGTAAATTTAGGAACAAAAAGACAATACCGAATAATGGTGTAGGCCGAATGTATATTAATTTTGAGTAAGCGATCAGAAACTGCATTAAATTTACTCACATTTTCTTCGACGAAATCATCATATTATTATGCTTCTTCAAAGATCCAAGGAAAAGGCACCCATGGAGGCGGAATGATTTTTTTTATTAACTTTGATATTTGGAGTAATTGAATTAAATTTTGAAAGAATCAGTGATTTGTCCAAATTATCCTTTAAAAAAATTTCACATTTACTGGAGTTTAAATATAATCCAATGGATTGAAATTCATTTTTTAAAATTATTAAATCCTGTAAAACCGTATCTGCGTTGCCTCCTAGTGTCCCATCATCTACATACCAAATATTCAATTTAGAATTTAGTTGTTTAATAATAGGGTGAATTGCGAGACTAAAAATTATTGGACCAAGGGGATTACCTTGTTGACACCCAACAGCTGAATCAAATAACTTATCTTTATACAATAATTTTGAAGGGTATCTATAACATTGCCAAAGGAAATTAAAAATTTTTGGGGTTTCTATTTTAGCTTGTGACAATAAAGTGTCCCTATTCAAAGAATTAAAAGCGTTCTTTATATCAACCTTCAAGATGACCTCTCCTTCACCGCTACAAAGATAAGTTGAGGGAGCGTGTATGGCAGCTTCAGAGCCTCCGCTAGCTCCAAAGCCTAGCTGAAGAGGTTGAAAAGTATCTATCAGTTTAGTTCTATAATATTGGCAACAAACTTTGGCTGCCATACGTCGATATGTACATCCTACGGCAATTGGACGAATACCACCATCTTTTTTTTTAAAGCGCTTAAATTGGCGCCATGCAATGTGTCAATTATAAATTTATTTACTTTATCAGAAAGCATGAGATTTAATAAGGCGGTTAGTTCCTTCAAAAGTCCTTCTCCGGATTGCCCCGCGCTCGGGCTCACAAGATCCTTAAGATGTTGTGGAGTCAGGCCATCTAGACCACCAGCGGAGCCACTTCGAAAGGAACTAATCGCCCTAATAACATCGTTAGAAGTGGTCTTTAAAAACTCCGAATTTTCATCAGGCGGGTCTGGAAAGGAAAGGAAATGTTTATTATTTAACTCCTCTAATGCCTCAGAGGTACAAGGTGCTAAAGAGTCGCTGCTAAATAAAATTCTACAAGCGCCTCTTATATCTCCTTCTTTTAATTAAGTTTCTATATAATTGTTGACAGAAATTATTTTTGTTAATATGTAAAATTTTAAATGGCAATGTAAGTAACATTTTCCATGACGACAAAGAGTTTTCACGGTTGACAAAGGCTATATTCTCTGCAAAAAATTTTGGCAACCGACGGTCTCGCACCACGGGGTATTCTTTTTAAAATCGGAACTGAGTTTTTCAATGCAGACAGTATTTTCCAAAAAGGATTTTGATCCAGGAGTTCTTGTTGTGATACGCTGGGGGCATCACAGCTCAAAAATACCTCCTAGGATTTATGGACTTTCCCAAGATGTACCCTTAAGCCCCGATAACCTATGAAATAGCAACCTTGAGGACAATGAGGGCATTTTACCTGTGAATCAGCCGATGTTGAAGGTTGATATGGCAAACTATCAGTTCTTTCCACATTATCACTGCTATCAGCATTTAGAAACATGTGTAAACATAAATTGTTATGAACTATAAAACTCTCCTAGTAAAAAAAATATACAATATAATATACAACTATACACTACTAAAATATTACACAAACACAAAATATAACTAAAAGTCTGACAGTTATAAAACAAAGCCGTCGCCGTCGTCTTGGTGCTGCGAGTAGCGTCCTGTCAATCGCTCGATTCTTGGATGCCAGATATAAAATGCAACAAAATAAGTCTGGAGCTCACAATCTCTCCATGATTATGTGTCCAAGTGAGACGAGATATGGAGTAAAAGGCGTTGTGATTTGACGTCAGTTCATGCAGAGCCTGATGAACTCCCTATTTATACAAAGATTGATGAAGATGTATTATATAATCTTTCTTATCCGCCCATTTATTACTGTAATTATTGCGGTCTTTTGTACAAATATTTAGGACAATATTTAATTTAATTTTATTAAATAATTCTCGTGACATCCATTCGTCACCTTTTTTTTTTTCTTAGATTTAAAGAGTTCGAAACGTCGGGAAATAAATAAAAATAAGTAATAAATAGACGCGATATAATCCTAAAACTTTGTTTTAATGTTATGAATGTGATTCGCGAAAATGTAAGAAATAAGCATTATATGAGTAATTAAAAGATGTTTTCTAAAATAAAAGTAGCTTAAGTTACTTCTTATTACATTCAAAAAAATCCCGTCAAAATCGGTCCAACCATTACAGAGATTATCCGGAACAAAGAGAAAGACAAAAATTCTAATAGGTCGTTGCATAAATTATGTCGTATTTTAGAAGAGGATAAAAGTTTAATTTTTTAATATGTCGACATATTGTTGTATGATCAAAACCCAGTCTTCCCTCTATCTCTCTGCTAGTTATAAATGGGTCTTCCATTATAATGGCCTTTAATTCATCTTCATTAAAAGAAGAGGGTCGGCCGGTATGAGGTGCGTCTTGAAGGTTAAAATTTCCAGTTCGAAATTTTGAAAACCACCTTTGAACTGTTCTAACATCTACCACGTTCTCCCCGAAGGTGTTGCCCAAATTTTTGGTACCTTCAGTTGCATTACTGTCTTTTTGATACTCATAGAGTATGCAGTGTCGAAGATGAGTTTTATCAACCTCCATTTTAAGGACTCAAATTTTATAAATAACTAGATACAATTTTAATAACACGCGGTTTTAGAGACGCAAGTAAATACACTAGGCGACAGGAATAACCACATGGCTCTAAAAGTGTCGCAAAAAAAATTATGCTATTTCGAATTTTACCGAACGAAATACGACAGATATTTTGCAACAACCTAATAAAATATGTTATTTTGGTGTATATACCGTTTATATATTATATGAAGCGGTTATTTGAACATTACAAATAGGCAAACCGATTTTATTTGTTAGTTTATATATGTGTTTATTGATTGGGTCAAGAATTACTTAGAATCATTCTTAGAAACTAAAGAGCTTAACGGATCTGCTGGTGGCATCAATTGCGGTAATTTTACTTTGCCTCCGGCACAACATAAAACAGAATTTACATAGGATCATTGTATTTAAACGCCTAACAATATTTAAAAATTATTATCATTTCTCTCATTTTTACCCAACTGTTCGCACAGAAATCTATTGAAATGCTGCTCGTTCCAAATTAATTATGTCGTGTAGCTGTTTTTGTGCGTGATGTGCCCAAAATAGTTAAATTATAAGAAAACAATTCTGACATAGCAATACGACTCTTCCATGGCCAATCTCTCGCTAGTACGTGAGATGGCTCTTCGCACATTACATTGACTGCGACTACCATCGTCTTCTCCTCGGCATTATAATATCTAATTAGTTAAAGCGAGAAAAGTTCTCGCGTACTTAGCAATAAAGTGCCACACTATCCCAAAAAATCAACAAAAAAAACACATAACGTATATTGTTACAATTTGTAATTGTAGTTATATGACTAATGTCAACATTCACAACTTTTTTATTTTCCCATACAAACATTTCCCATACATACAAATGCATCACCATTTTCCTGTTCTTATCCCCCTTAGTGTCATCTATCCCAACTATCCATGATGTCAAAAGTTTTGGCTCCTTCTAATTGTCTCAATTTGGCCAAATAATTGGTGATTTTTGCATTGCTCTTCCAGTATCCTGTCGATTCTGGTCACCAGGTTGCAAAGTTCAAAAGATAACAACATAATTTCTAAAGGAGTACCGTTCTTTCTATTGAAGAATAGTGACGGCAACGGTACAAATTGATGTTTGTGCGAAATGCACTCGTAATTTATTGATCCGCTCTTGAGTTTCACGATGAGGAAGTTGGACTGATCAGAGAAAGCGGACTCACCACTTCTTTTTCATCTACAGTGGATGCAACCTGAACTGATAAATGATTGTCACGTTCATCGTGGTAACCTTCAAAAACTTCGACAAAAATCACATCCCGTTGCTGGTTATTGTTACCGCCTCTGTTATGGCTTCTCCAAACCAATGCATGATTATTTAAATGTCAACCCGGATTTTAGTTTAAAAATAACCTATCCAAATATTTACTTCAAACATATTACAGACTGTAATATGTATATGTACTGTAATAATGTAACTGTAATTTACAGTGACATGACACAACAAATTTTGACATTTGATTGAAAGTTTAATGTCAATATTACTGCTTACCTGGAACCTTTCCATTAACAATGAACTTTATGACATGTTTTTAAAGGTCAAATTCCCTATTGTGTCAAAATGTGGTTACGAATCCTTTGTATGGGAAAATTAAATTGTATTTTTTTAGTATTTTACTCGCAAATTACCCATATTTACTTATCCTATGTGCGATTCCCGGCCTTAAGCTACCTCTCCATCAATTTTCAGCCAAATCTGTATGCCCGTTCTTGAGTTATAAGTGTTGTAACAAACACGACTTTCTTTTATAAATATAAGATTATATTAGATGTCAAAATATTATTTAGACTGAAGGACTTTGTATCCATGGCCATGAAATAAATTGAAGACCGTGGGATAGTTGCTGTAGAAAGTATTTTTAGTTGTTTTATTCAATATATATTATTCAATTATTCTATTATTTTATTCAATAACAGTCTCGGTGGCGCACACGGCTTCTGATCCAGAGGTCCAGGTTCAATATTGATCTTGTAATTTGGTCAGATCACAATGAGGGATGCGGAATCAAATGTTTTGTATAAACGTAACCACAAAAGTAAAATTCACGTGGAAATGGTATGACGTTAAGCGTAGTGAAATTCGCCGATATTTACTATTGTTTTTAACATGTTACCCTTAATAACCGAAGGAGAAGAGAACACTTATCTCTATCTCTATTCCAATTGGTTCAGACATCGACCATTATCACTCGCAAAGTTTGAAAGTCTTTCGAAAAGTAATTGCCTCATTAGAAAACAATTAATAACATGTTATTCAATTCAAAACTTCCAAAACAAACGAAATTTCTAATTTAAAGTTATACCAACTTCGAGTTTGGTTTACTTGTTGAAGAGTTTTTGATTTTGTAACAATTTTACGTGCGTCTTAATAAAATTGTTGTTGTGTTCATCTCATAAATAAACTTTCTATTATTTTTTTATGAGAGAAAATTTATTAATCGGCTCGTTCAGCCTTGATTTAAGTTAATCTGAATCAAATCGTGAGAGTATTCAAAAAGTTATGCATATATCTACACTCTTGTAATATATGCAGTTCGCTGCATAAAGAGGCCGGCTCTACCGGTGCAATACTGTGACATCTCAGAATATTGGCGTAAAGTGGCTGATTCCGCGTTTCGTTCGTTGAAAGAGGTGTCTAGAAGCTTACACCCCTTCCTCATCCCTTGCCATTCCACTCCCTTATGGGCCAGCAACTTAACATAAATAATCAATAAAGATTTTGTGGTAATTAGTCATTTGAAAATAAAATAAAATCGGCAACGAGCTCTCATTATTTAAGCTATTTTGTGATAAAAAGTCTCGGTGGGCCAGTGGTCGAGCACCCTGCCTCTAAATCAAGAAGTCGCGGGTTCGAATCCTGGCTCACACCAATGACTTTAAGACTTTTAGTGACTTTTATTTTCGGAAGTTATGTGTGAGAAATATCGATGACTGAAAAGTTGGTGGCAAATGGAATAGGTGGCAATTATCCAGGTCTTATAATTTTTTTCCCCTTTTTTTTCTTTTTTTTTTTAATTTAATTGTTTCATTTTATTTACAGATATAGATTATATATAAAAAAAAAATAAAAAATAAAAATGATAAAAACAAAAGAATTATTAAAAGGCATCAAAAAATTCTTCCGCATCGTTGTCAACGGGTAACGTGCCCAGAAGACTGGCAGCATTGCCACGTTGAATGGCAATACTTATTCTCTGTACAAAGAACAAGCCAGCCTTCTGGTCACGTGTAACCTCTACCAGCCGCTAAGCGAGATCTTTATATAATTTGTGTGCACTTGGCCCCCATGGACCAAGTGTTTCGACTCCAAATGGCTCGAACACATAATCACCCACAAGATTATTGTATTTTTGACGCTTGAGGGTCTCTGCGTATCCAGCAGCAGCGCCGGCAGCATTGATAGTCCGAGGAAGATGTGTAGGCGCCAGTGTGTCGACACAGGTAGCGTCCCACACCAAAGACCTACCCATCCTCCAAGGCATCAAGGACATACCATCTGGCCTCTTTCCATCGTCACACACCAACCCATTAGGTTCAAGTACAGCTGTTACGCCGGCGGTGGAAAGAGCCCGACGAATGATGTCATTTATATGAGCATGCCTAGGTATACGCCCCGCGCTTCTGCTGCATGAAAGGCCATGATGTCCAAAAGAGTTGACGGCTTCCCCACATTGACAAAGATGCGGTGAAAAACAAGCAGCACCAATACGTAAGCAAGTGGCAATGCGGAAAGTTGTGTTATCTAATAGGGTCCCTACACTGGATACTGGCAGTGCTTGAAGCCAAGCGCCTGACTCCCACTCTCCTACAGCCAGTAAACGAGCACGCTCTGTATCACTGGAAGCAGTTTAAAGTATAAAATAAATATACCTACCTATCTCTAATAATTATAAAATTGGTTTCAACAGTTTTCAGGAGAAGATGTCCCCATTTCCTGATGAACCGCCGGCGGCACTCAATACGGTGTATTTGAAAGCGCTTTGTTGTCAATCCCTGAGGCCATATTTAGCTTAGTAGTTAGGGAAATTTGGGGAATTTTCAGCCGTTTAAATGGTTTGTTCTGCTTCTAATAGGTGCGCTTGTATGTTTTATTAACTTTTAATATGGATACTTTGTGAATATGAACAGATAAGTAAAATAAAAAAAAACGTAAAAATCTCATTTTTCAAAACTTGGTATAAAAACGGGTATAAAAGTATCACAATAAAAAAGTTTCTGTACTCATTTAAGTGTGCCCATACAATAGCTACATGAAAATGTTCTATACCTATGAAATAATGTCTGTTTTGTTCGAACTAGTGTAAGTTTCCTAATTCAAGTTTGAGAGTATTTCAGATGTTGTACACTTTAACGAAATATATTTTTATTTAAAAAAGCGTAATTATAAAAATATATGATGTATAGCGGGTTAATAATAATAACAATAATATCTTGGACATAATCCACACAGCGCCCTCTAGTTCCAAGCTAAGCAACTAAATGCTTGTGTTATGGACTATACTAGATAACGGATATTAATACATATATTATATACTTTTCTTTTGTAAATACATACTTGTAATATATAGAAAAACACCCAGACGCCACACAAATATCCATGTTTGTCACAAATATTTGTGCTCGGGTGGGAATCGAACCCCCGACCTCATTGCCGCAGCCGGTAGTTTTACCAATGCGCCACGAGGCCCGTAGGTTGTTAGCTATATATACTTATATATATATTTAAAGAATTCAAACAGATATATAGCAGTTGTCTCAGTAGTCCGGGGGTGAAGCAACACCCTTCTGAATCAAGAAGTCGTTGGATAGAATTAACTCTCACACTGATAATTTCACGGAATTCATTTCGCAAGTTATGTCTGATAAATATCGATGACTGACAACGTTGTGCCCGGTTCCGGCACCTAATGCATTTCGGACTTAAAATTCAAAGCTCAACAGCCGCTGTGGGTAGAAAGAAGCACGAAAAAAAGATACTAAAAACAGGACATAATCCTGGTTGGAGTAAAGAAACCCTTCGAGAAAATTCATAGTAGTAATATAAACAAAATTACATCAAAAGCCGCACTGTTCTTGATCCGTATGGGATTCCAAGAGTTAATGCTCAGCTCATGTCAATCATGCCGGTAAGACTTTTCCATCTAAAACCAATCGAGCTGCTTAAGCTGTGTATCGTGCCAAATAGTATGTATATATAACTACTTACTTACACTAGAAAAATATAAGACTCATTTTTGCGCTGCTGCCTTTGTGTCGACTTATACATAATCAAAGTGTTTAAAGCTTAGATATCAACGAGTTTCCAAAAAATCTATTGCTAGTTTGCAAACCACGTTAAGTTACTAATGATAATGTTTTTTTAAAGACATGAAATTTTATCTGTTGAGCACGTTGAGAGCACGAGAGCACGTCTGTTGGGGACGTGAGGATCGTGTGATAACTACAATAGTTAGGCATATGGCGTCGCGAATGGGCCGGCTCGACCGGTGAAATACCACGACCTCTCAGAATATCGACGTATAGTGGCCTTTGCCGCGTTTCGTTTGGTGTGAAAGGTATCGGGAGACCCAAACCCTCTCCTTTTCCTATCCCACTCCGCCCCACCCATAACCTATTATAAGGGCCGGAAACACAACTGTAACACCATATGTGTTCAGGTGTCCATGGGCGGCGTTTGTTGCTCACTACCAGGTGATACGCCTGCTCGTTTGCCCCCAATACTAAAAAAAAAATCACCTAATAACAGATTAAAATATAATTCATTGAATCACCTATTACAAAATAAAATAAATATACACCAAAAGACGATTAAATACTACAAACTCTAAATTCTAATGAAAGTATTGAACGATTTAATGACTAAGAAAGAAACAACATCACAACTTAAGTTCACGCCTTTTCTACCCGAAGGTGCAGGCAGCAGTTGTCAAGCCTCGTTTCCCGTTATGTTTACGTCCCAAATGGAATAGGTGGCGAACCTATTGCCATACCAAGCACAAAGTTTTTAGTCATCGATTTTTATCATACATAACTTCCGAAAACTATGTATTTGGAAGAGACATTGGTGTATCCAGGATTCGAACCCGCGACTTCTCGATTCAGAAGCGGGATTCTCGACCACAGGACTACCGAGACCTTTTAGAAAAAAAAAAACAAACAAAAAAAATCTACCTGCTAGCTGTCGCTTTTCCCGTCCCTCGTCGGGACTACTCAGGATCACATCGTACTTATCCGTACTAAATATTTGCCTAAGAAATGAATACTTACATTTTGTATTTTGCGATATCTTTCGAATTAAATGTCCGAACTGAATCATTCAAAGAGTTCTAGAAAGGTATTGAATCTATCTTTTTATTTAAGTAATTTAATAGTCTCGGTGGTCCAGTGGTCGATCGAGCACACGGCTTCTGATCCAGAGGTCCGGTTTCGAATCCTCACACTAGCTCACATCAATGACTTATCGAAATTGTTTTCGGAAGTTATGTGTGAAAAATATCGATGACTGAAAAACATTGTGCCCGGCATGGCAATAGGTTCGCCACCTATTCCATTTGCGACGTAAACATAACGGCGAGACGAGGCTTAACAGCCACTGCCTACATCTTCAGGTATCAAAGGCGTGAAGTTATGTTATGTTTGTTGTTATGTTTTAACAAAAATTTTGTTGTTATATTATTTTAACTTATTTTAGTCATATAAAATGCACATAACATTAAAATTTTCTCCAATATCTCCGATACACAATGTACATACATCACCCAGTTATAATTTCATAGTACCTACATATAGATGCAATATAAATCCGGTTCCGGCGTAGATCACTACAGCCATATTACGAAGTCGCTTCCTGATAAAGCCTCACTAACGAGACTACGAAAAATACGTTTTCAAAAGTTTGGCCGATAAACCGATATTCAACAATGTTTGCTGCGAAGCGCTTTCATAGTTAGATAGTCAAAGTAGATTTAAGGGAATATAAATTTGTTAGAATACACCTTTTATATAAAGTTTTACATGAAACTTAAATGACTCACAGCAATTAATGTATATAATAAAGATCATTCACTTGTGTAGTGTGGATACGTTTTTTTTTAATAAATTATTTTGTAACATTGAAACAACTTTTTATGGATTATATCGCGTTTATTTGGAACTTATTTTCTATTTATTTCCCGACTCTTTGAACTCTTTACAGAGATCATTTTCACAAGTAATGTTTTTTTTACTAGTTGGTAGGTATCAACACAAGTGTATAAATGTATGTAAAGCTAACCTGCGCTGAATCGACGGATACTGATAGCCTTAATGGCTGTCTTGGTTTTAACGACGCGTTCGAACGTCTCGGCTCTTAAAGTCAACTCAGTCGCTGGTGTTGCCGTGGAAGTGGCTTATAAATGGGTCAGTTAAGTGCCATAATTTTTGGGATACACAAATTTGTAAATAAATTCTTCGCAGTCTGTCTGATTAACCCAAAGGTCGACTGGCAGAGAATGCCCTATGGCATTAAGTCCACCTAATGTATCAAAATATGTTGTACATGAAGATTAAATAAATAAATAAGGTTAATTAAAAATACAACAAATTTTAAATACTCACTCTAACCCCAGAGAGCTAACTTTCCTATGTACCGTATTCATGTTAATCATCCTTCGAAACAACGAGTATTTTAGAACTAATATTTGTTTTTTTTTTAAATGCGAACTTATCCAACTCGTGGTTTTCCATTAAAATGATTAATTATCTACTTAAAAAAAGAAAGAAATCATGAATACGGTACAAAGGAAGGTTAGCTCTCTAGGGTTAGAGTGAAAAGTATATAGATAGATAGATAGTACATATAATCCTAAAAAGTTTTTTTAATGTTATGAATATGATTCGCGAAAATCTTAGAAATAAATAAGTAACTTATATGTTTATAAATATGTTCAAAAGTTGAGTAACAAAAATATATACAAACTTCTGTATTTATAATATTCAGTAAGAAAGATGAATGCCGAATGGATATATAAAGAGGTCATGAAATATTAAGGAAAATTTATTCATTCCGCAAATACTCTTACCGTGTAAGTGGTGTTGACATGTGACACTACGAATACTGTCACCCCATCCCCTCATGTGGTGTTGCTTTATGTCTTTGCTATTTTGATTCAATAAATGTGAATAGCTTCCAGATTATTTTGGGACGGTTTTCGAAAATATATTTTCCTTAACAGCTGTGCTCTCTGAAAAGTGCATGCGGGCAAGCGAGTTCTAGGATAGTAAGCGATTAGCACTAACAGTGGTAGAGTTTTGCGGTTTGCTGCATGAATGGGCCGACACGACCGGTGAAATACCACGACCTCTCGGAATATCGGAGTGAAGTGAGGATACGGAGGCCCGATCACCTTCCCCTTACCTTTCCCCTCCTACTCCCTGAAAGGACGGCAACGCACCACAGTGTTCATGGGCGGTAAGAAGTTGCTTACCATCGGATGACCCACTTGCTCGTTTGTCCTTCTATCCCTTAAAAAAAACGAGTTACATTTGTACCACCCGAAGAGTCACATAGTCAAATTTGCCTTGCAATCTTTTAAGGTTAAGGTTTCTTGTTTACATATTGTTTATTATGACATTATTGAAGTCGGTGCAACACAATAAAGTACGTTACCTGGGCTTGCACCGACTCCAAAAATAAGTGACATTTGTAAATATTATAATAGTTAAAGATTATTTTATAAAAGTAATACGTTTTGTATATTGTATTAAGTATACAAATTAGTAAGTTTCGTTATTTATAGCTTTTTAGTTATGAAGGTACTGCTTTCAATTACTTAAAGATTTTATGGTTTACGTTTCTAGAAGGCGGTTTAACTTTTTTTTTAAAGTAATGTTTTTTCACGAGTTTTAGTGCTAATATCTTAATATTATTAATGAGTTGTGATCTTCAATAGAAGTTAGTTCATTTACATGGCTTTCAGTTTATTAAATATATTATCACTTGTTACAAGGCCGTTTGTTAAATCGTTGATATTTTTAGGGAGTTATAATTGTTATTATTAAGTACTTAGCTAAAAAAAATCCTTGTTAAGTATTTATATTTTTGTTATTATCATGGGTAGACAATAACACTGCAGCCCGAATGAAGACGAATCGTAGCCTTGAAAGTATTGCAGAAAAAAAAAACATTTTTACAGTATTGTGTCGTAACTCCTAACCGTTTAAGAGTTCCGCAGCTTCATCATCAGCAAAGCAGTACCAGATATGGATTTAAGCTTATCTCCCGAGCAACACGTTAGTCCCATACACCACTAAACAGTTTCCATCGACTAACTGCGGTACCGTCTCCAAACTCCTAACCATTAAGGAGTTCTGTGGCTTCTTCATCAGCAAAGCAGCATCATCAGACGTATATTCAAGTATACCTCACAAGCAACACGTTAGCCTTGCATACTACCAAGTAGTTTCTATCGAAAAAAATTTAGTGCTGTCTTCAAACTCCTAACCGTTGAGGAGTTCGGTGGCTTTTTCATCAGCACAGCAGCATCAGATGTTGACACCATAAAGAATATCCCTAAGACATCACTATTACGTAACAAAAACACCATACTCGCATAAAATTTTCGGAGGTTGCCTTCGATTTTTCCTGGTTTCCATCATCAGGTCCGGACCTGGTGAAAATAGGACCATCTCGAAAGTAAACACTATCGATCAAAAAAAAATTGAAATCGGTCCATAATTGACGAAAATATCGGTGAACAGACATAAAAAAGATATATACATACAGTCGAATTAAGAACCTCCTCCTTCTTTCGAAGTCGGTTAAAAAAGGCTTGCTATAAAAACTACGGTACTTAAAATATAGAAATTTTATACGCCTATTGACATCTAAACTTCACATTATTTATACCTAAATATTAACAAAGTTGACTCAACATTTAATAAATTAATAGAAATCTGTACTGGAACGACCATTAAGGACGGCCGTTAGATTTTAACCAAGAAATCCAGGGCCAGTCAATGAATCTTCGTACATTTTTTGTGTTACTAACAGCGTATAGAAAAATATTAGAAAAAAATTGCCCGAACTCAATTATAAAAATAATTACTATTTAAACGCACAAAAATACCGTATATATTATATGCATGTAATAAATAGCGGCTATTTCAATATTACAGACATTCCAATGTCATTCATATCTATATATATATAAGAAAGTCGTGTTTGTTACAACACTTATAACTGAAGAACGGCCATACAGATTTGGCTGAAAATTGGTGGAGAGGTAGCTTAGAGCCAGGAATCACACATAGGATAGAGAAAATAGGGATAAATTCCGAGTAAAATACTATAAAAAATACAATTTAATATTCTCATACAAACGGTCTGTAACCACAATTTGATACACAAGGCAATTTCAACTTTGAAAACATATCATAAAGTCCATTGTTAGTAAAAGGTTCTTGGTAAGCAACACTATGGGATAAATATTGACATTAAACTTTCAATCAAATGTCAAAATTTATTGTATCCTGTCACTGGAATATGTTTGAAGGTTTGCAATTTATCATTAATATAATCATGTAAAGATTTGGAAAAAATATTTTTGAACTAAAAAAACTGTAATAAAACTTAAATAATGCATTGGTTTGGAGGGAGCATCGCAAGCGGTTACATTATCAAGCAACGTAATGTAATTTTTGTCAAAGTTGTTGAAGGTTACCACGAAGAAGGTGACGATGATTTATCAGTTCACATGGCATCCACCATTGCTGAAAAAGATGTGGTGAGGTCTCTCTCTAATCAGTCCCACTTCCTCATCGTGAAGCTCTATAGCGGATCAATGAATTACGATTGCACACATTTCGCAAAAATTTATCAATATGTACTGATCCGTCACTATTCTTCACTAAGAGGAACGGTACTCCTTTAGAAGTGTTATTTTTTGAACCTAGCAACCTGTCGATCCTGGCAAAGACCACAAACTATTAGGACAAATTATGACAATTAGAATGAGCCAAAACTTTTGACAACATGAATAGTTGGAAAGGATGATATATTGTGCCGACCGGGACATTTTTGTAGGTAGCTGATGTAATAAGAAGTAAGTTAGGCTACTTTTATTTTAGTAAAAATCTCTTATTTAATCAGACAATACTTTTGAGGCGAAACAAAGTTTGCCGAGTCAGCTAGTGTATTGATAGCTATAAATTTTTCATTCGACTATTAATTGTTGAATTATATTAAAAAGATGTCGCATTTGAAACCGGACATAAGTTTTAGAAAAGTTTTTCGAAAATTATGTGACACATACTATATCATATTCACATTATCATACAGATTATATACACTGTATAATAGAATGTATCCAATTAAAAGTTTGAAATACTACTTACAACGCAAAGTTGAAGGCCATTAAGGCCATTTACGTGTGGAAGTACTTTGAGCTTTTTTGAGATATTTTTCCCAAAAAACATTCTAAGAAAAAAGATCTTTAGGTACCTTATTTCTACTATAAACAATCATCCTATTATATCAGTAGGTTAATATTTTATAAATGCAGGACGCAGTTGTACGCTTACAAAATAATCGTAATTATTCACTGGAACGATTTTGTCTTTCTATTTCCCTCTAATAAGCTATTGTGGGTTATTGCGCCGTTGAAGCGATAATCTACTGAAATTGTCGCTTCCATAAGCAAATATCACTATTCAGACTATTCACAGAAATGTTCAGCTCAGAACTGATAAGAATTAAAAAAGAATTCAGACTTCATTATTTTAAAATATCTCGTGAATCTTATGAATATTATTATAGCAAATTATACAATTAATAGAAAGACAACCCATCGCTCAAATTAAATTCTGCTTCACGCCAAACACGGGTCTATTGAGTTTATCATACAGTTGTTTATAGGAGCCATAACTGTGAAAAGGTACGGTAAGCTCTTTATTTATCTGCAACCCGGAAATCCAAATTTATTACATTTGTACGCATTATTGTCGCGTTTAAAAAACCTGCAAGTCGGCTTCTAACAAAACAAAAACCGGATAGTATTCAGTTTACAGAATATCCGCAGCCTCCTCTTTGGTTCGGTCAAGAGCCGGTGATGTCACATGAACCAGAACTGAAATGGAGAAGTAAATACTTAGGAGTACTGCTTACGAATACTTACCTTAACATATTACTGTTTGTTGTTATTGAACTATGATTTATTGAAGACGTGCTAAATGTTTCTTTTTTTCCAGAGGAGGGAAAAAAAGCAAGCAGGTCAGCTGGTGGCAAGCGACGAGTGCCGACTATCTGCAGTATTAGGGACAGTTCACAGGGTTGCTACCCTATAAAATTGAATAGGAATGGGGATGGCGAGGAGAATGAAAAGGATCTCCAGATACTATTACGCCCGCCTTACGTTCATTTCAAGGAGATATTTCACCGGTCTAGCCGACCCATTCATGCAGCCAAGTGCATCATCATTAAATCAATGAGATAGAATACAAGTATGCCCTATTCTTTAGTGATCGATCAAAAGATTGTAGTCTTTTCAAGAAATCGATTCGAATTGAACCAAGCAGTAAAACAAGCATTATGGAACATAAAAACTTCATTAATTACATTTTAAACATAAAGTTTTATCTTATAATTGTTGGTTAGCTTATTTAATATTGGCTAACGATACTATTTAAATTTCGGGTCTGTTGTAAATAAGTTGTTATGTTAATTTAGATAATAGGAAACCTTTTAATCTCTTATATCTTTATGTACATCTTTATAGTTGTAAGAGTTATCTAACGACCCAGCCATCCACAAAGATTTATCAGAAAAATGTTCTGAAAGACATTGTCTAGGACTAGAATTTTAGACTTCCAAATCAGAAGTTGGAGTACAAAACCGCTATTAATCATAATGGACTGACGGTATATTACCAATAAAATTTAATTAACTAATGAACAATGAAATAGATTAAAAAAGTATATAATTAAAATTGTTATCACGATCCAAATTTGTTGTTGTGATTGTCAGATTTGGGACATTATTGAGTCTATCATCATGGAGATTGCAGTATGTGGATATACTTACTAGCAGCAGGGGATGTACAATAATAAAATTTATTTGGGGTAAGTGTCATCGCAGTGGTCCAGTGGTCGAGCGCCCGACTTCTCGATTTTTTTCGGAATTTATATGTGTTAAATATCGAGGACTGACAACAATGTGTTCGTTGTATGACGATACGTTCCACCAACTATTTAATTATTTAGGACATAAAAATTCGTTGAGTTGAAACTTGAAAGCCGCTACCTACACCTTCGGTAGAAATAGGTATGAAATTATTAAAAACGACAACTATGCTCGTAAAAATACATATCCAATGTTCTCACTGTTTGCTGAGACGTCTCTGCATATTTCATCAATTCACGTTTTTGATGCGAAGTGGAATGAATAGGCTTGACATTGAAAAACCAAGCGGTAGGCACCTGCTACGGAATAAAATGTACCACTATCTATGGACTGGTCGAAAATGCTGCAATGCAGTACATTACAGATGCTCTCTGTATATGGAGAGGTTATCTTTTGATTGCGGTTGAAATATGATTGACGACTGCAATTAATCTTTGCTAATAATATAAAGCTGAATAAAAAATGAAGTAGTTTTAGTTTGTACGCACTGATCTCAGAAAGAGCTGAGTCGATTTGGAAAAATCTTGATCTTTTTTTATGATGATGGACGAAGAATCACATAGATTATATCTCATAGGCGAACTTTATTGCGCATCAAAAGTAATAAATAAATAATAATTTCTTAACTACATTATACATGAATTATACATAGTAACTACCCCGTTGATTCTATATATTTATTAAAAACAACAAGTTTGTAGTTGCGTAGTTTCAAAGATCTGAGCATGTAAGGGGACAGATCGCCGAAAGCGACTTTGTTTTATAGGTACTATGTAATGTTGATAAGGCAAATAAATGATTAACAACAATTTAACTATAGTCATTATTTTTAAAATAGGATATATATTCACGGCTGTATATTTTATTTGTACCAACTCAGTGGTCTTATATATATTTAGAATATTCCAGGTTTCAGATTCGTCCGTTTTCAAAAGGCCACAAAAATGATATGTTTTAATTTACGATCTCTGGAAGAACGGTGTATGCCTACTATAGGCCAGACACGTATTTTATGAGACTGATTAGGTACTACATTCAACGAGAAAAAGAGGAATATCAGCCTCGGTAGTCCAGTGGTCGAGCTCGCGCTTCTTGTCCAACCAATGCCTTTCCGGAATTATTTTGGGTAGTTATTGTGATAAATATCGATGACAATAAAATCGTGCTCGGTGTATGGCAATAGGTTCCACCACCTATTCTATTTGGGTCGTTAAAATTTTGCAAGTTAAGCCTTAACAGCCGCTACCTACACCTTCGGGTGGAAAAAGTGAAGTTATAAATATAATAAAAAAAAGGAATAAATAAAAAAATATTTACGTAAATTTATTATAAGGTTATCAGATACAATAGGAAGAATGCGAAATTATATCAATAAATTGGAATCATTATGCAGGTTGTATAAAAAATGTACACATTAATTTTAGCTCGCATAGCCATAAATTATATATATTATATTTTAGTGAAAAATATATTAACAATACGTTTAGCAAGATATAAATTCATTAGAAGATATCATCAAGGTATATTGTATAATATATTCTATAGAGGCATCTATGAAGCTACTGGTATGAGTTTTCTCTCTTATATTACAGGGGTTTTCAATAAGAGCGACTAGATGTTGGCGGCCTGTAGCGACCAGCTTGTTTGGGAAGCGGCTGTCTATTTTGTTCTACTATTCAGTCACTGATGCCAAATCAGCATGTCAAGTTAATCACAGTTGAACAGCGGCCAAATGATAAAACTTTAACAAGTGAGTGTTGGTTGCGTGAAAAAAGCCACCATGATAGTGCAAAAACCGCATCCTCACACATTCATTTTGATAACAAATAGAAGTTTTTTCTAGTAGTTAACTTTTTAAACGATTCATCTGAGGGTTTATTTATTTATTTATTTATTCTTTATGTACAAACGATGGTACACAAGGTGGACTTAATGCCATGAGGCATTCTCTACCAGTCGACCTTTGGGTTAAAGAGACAGGCTGCGAAGGGTACAGAAAAAGTGTAAATATACAATAAGATCAGATACGATTAAATACATACGTTCACATAAATATACAAATACACATAAACATAGTCATAAATACATAAACATACGCATACATACCCACCCATACATACACATACATACCTATACATACATATACATAAACACACATACATACATATAGATACAATAAATCCATTAATACGATCATTTTAATGAATAAAATAACCAATGTAAATGAAATCCAAAACATATGGATATATCACATACTAAGACATGTTATGTTGAGAGCAAAGTTAAATAATGTTCCTTTAGTCTGCGCTTGAAAGAGAACCTACTAGGTGACGTCTTAATGCTAAAGGGAAGCGCGTTCCAGAGCCTAATTGTGGAGACAGTGAAGGAGCCGGACATGAAACCGCTACGGTGTAATGGAATATCTAAAAGTAGGTTCCTTGACGCGCGCAAATCACGGTTGTGTGAGCTGCCTAAAATATGAAAAAATGACTTTAAATACTCAGGTGTGTGTGGGTCATTAAGTATAGAGAAAAGTTATTTATCATTGAGCAGATTCTCTTATACAAATTAACTAAAAAAACAAAGAGAAATCTTATACCTATATCTTCAACTACTAAGGGCGTAAGGTACAATAAAAGTTAAAGGGAACTGTAGTTGTAACTTTGAAACTCTTTTAGCAATTTTGTCTCGGTACACCGGAATAAGAAACTAAATAATTACTAAGTAGCAATTTTCTTGTAGCTTTTTGTTCATTCCGCCTAGGAACTTGGCGTGAAGTTAATAACTGTTCGAACGAAATTTTCGCAATTTGCAAAATACTAATTATGTCCTATCTCAAACGGCATTGGCGGTTTCCAGAAAGTAATCGATAAAAACGCAACGTGGAAGTGCTCAAGTGCACCATATTAATTATTAACAACTTGAAATGGACAAATAAAAAACCATGTTAGATCTTTGTTTGTCTTTCCAACTTGTAACAGTTGTAACGATCTTTGTTTTGTGACTCTCTTTGGCTAGTTCAGTTCACTGTGCAACTTCTTCATGGTGTTCAAAGAAGCTTTTTATTGGAACGTGCTCATAGATTTCCCTTAAAATCGTAATATATCAAATAAAGTATTGAATGTGCCCAAAAACGTAAGGTATTTTGTATTTCTAGTAAAAGTTAGGAATATTTTATTTCGCTCTTCCAAGTACCTATATCACAAGTTTACAAATACTTTCATATTTTTCAAATATTTTCTAAATCTCTGCTTAGTTGTTTATTATTTACTCTAAATGTTTAAGAGTCGGGGTACTGTGTGGTAGCGTTTACGAATACTACCAACCCACACTAGCTTGCTAGTGCCGTAAAAGGTGGCTAGGAGCCATTAATAGACCATAGGCCATAAAAACAATAAGTTAACGACCACATTTCCCAGGGAGGGAAGACCGGCCGTAATATATTAGCCAAATCCTTTAACAGCATGGTCTCTAAGATTGAAAGCGTAAGTACGTAAGGAGTAGAACCCGGCTGCTGCAAAGAATGGGCTGTCGCATCATTCGGAGCGGATGCAACGTAAGATGCAAGCCCTAAAATAGATTAATGTTAGAGTACACGTTTGTTGTTGGAATGTAGGGACGATGACTGGAAGAGCGGGAGAGTTAGCGGAGTTATAGACGAGAGGATGGATGAATAAGGCGTTTTGGCAAGAGGCTAAATGGAGAGTAAAGAAAGCTAGAGAGATAGGGAAACGATATAACTTCTACTACTGTGGTGAGGATGGAGAGCGTAACGGAGTGGGAGTGGTACTAGACCGTGAATTGAATGAATTTGTCATAGATGTGAAACGGATGAATAACAACATACATCCCAACACGACGAAAAACAGTTAAACTATCTAAGACATAGGTATAATTTTTAATGCATTGAAACGTGCCATACTTTATTTAGTGTGAAAATTTGAACTCTTCTGGTCTCTTTGGAACTGTTGTTTTGTCGCATTTTAATGTAAATCTTTAATTTACTTTAATTTACTATTTTAACTACTACGTTTGATCATTGTGACTGCTTTTACGGCATGTGTTACGCCGGTTCGATGGAAAGTTAAGCTAAATAGAATAAATATAACAATAATTTGAGTAAGTAAGGTCTCGGTGGTGCAGTGGTCGAGCACTAGACGAAAATTTTTTTTTATCCGTTTTTATCGTTAAAATATTTGTTATTGTGAAATTTCTATAATACTAAATTACCAATACTCATAAGCCTACCATAAAATATTTCTTCGCGAAATTAATGGGACTCTTTTTCTATTTCCTTTCATCAAATTAAACGTATCCTGTCGGAAGCTAACGTCGGAAGCATGCAAGAAGAGCTTTGACAGTCGAAAAAGCGAGTGAGTCGTGTGAGAACGTGGGGCTTACGGTTTTTTATGCTTTCGTTAGTTATTGCCAGGCAAATTATTTTAAATTAATAAAGACTATTAATGTCCCATCTAAAATAGCTAATTGCTACGTATTTTTCCGAAAATAATTGATATAACACAAGTTGGAAATGATAATCAAAATTTGAAGTCGCTCTAGCGCACCAACTATGTATTAACAACTTGAAATTGACAAAAAAAGAACCAAGTGAGATCTTTGCTCACCCGTACAACTAGTACTAGTTAGATGATATTTAGTTTATGACCAAGAATCAGATGTGTGGCTAATTAACTTCACCCAGCAACTTTTTCAAGCTGATTGAAGAACTGCGATGTTCGAACATTCTAATGGATTTGAAATATAGAATGTGCGTAAAAAAGTTAGTAATTGTTTTCTAGTAAAGGTTTGGAACATTTTCATCACGTCCATGCAAATGCAAAATGGATGGAATGGAATGGATGTAGCAGTCGAGGACGGCGACGACATCCTTTCCATGACCAAATAGAACAAGTTCTTGAGGAAGGTGACGTCAGAAACCTTAATATTCGACGAGCGTGTATGACAAGAGTTATGAAAGTCGAACAAGCGAGTGTGACGAGTAAGAATCGTGCCTTATAGCGTACTGTTCTCTGTGCCTACAAAATAAACAAACGTTCTATATACACAAACTTTTAGCATAGATGGTGATTATAAATTATTCTGATCACCATCCATGCTAAAAGTTTGGATTTTTTCTGTGTTCTAACATTAGCATTAGCTTAGAATGTTAGAACACAGAAAAAAGTCCAAGACCCGGTCAAGACCTAGTACTTAAGAAAGGGCAGACCCTTTCTTAAGTACTAGGTCTAATAAGAGCTATATCTATATCACAAGACATTATTGATGTTGAAGAACGAAATGGCGATAAGGACGAATTCTCGTAAACTCCAATGACTTCTCGAAACTTACGCGTTACATAGAATAGAATAGCCGTCTAAGCATCAGTAAATTGTATATAAAGAGAGCGATGAGTAGGTAGGTAGTCCTATCAATAAGCCATATATAATTCTTCTGTAAGTGTGTTGAACTTCTAAACGAGATTCGAACCCGAGGGGGAGGTTCGAATCATCGTCCCCCTTCCTACGTAACGACTACTATATCCTTTCTTAAAACCGGCAACACAACTGTGACTCTATAATATATTGTATGATTCAGGTGTCAGTAGGCAGCGCTGGTAACATAGAATTAGGTGACCCGCGGGCGTGTCTTGCCCCGTAACCCATAAAAGTAAATATTAGGTTATTGTCATTGCTAACGAATTATCTAGGTATATGTGTGTGTAGCCCAGTAACTGTTCCAACAGAATTAAAATGTAAAAAGAATATTATAATTTAGTTAAAAATGTACCTTCCGTGACAGACCACTTAGCATATTTTAGTATAATATTCACAAAATAAGAACACAAAAGATTATTAAAATGTTGTGCAAATTGTCGTTCATTGTTCATGTGGTTTTCCCGAGTTTAAAGCTTTTCCATAAAGGGCAGTAACAAAGGAAACACCCAATTCAGATGAGATAAATTAAAGCTGTACATTTACGGTCGTTACAGATGAGTTGTCGCTTGCGTTTTCAACTACGATTCCTGAAATCTAGACATTCAGTATAAATCTGCGTATAGGTGCGCTGGGCTTGACCTGACTAGCTTAATAAGTATAGGGAAGTTTGTGAAATTGGTGTCTGGTCTGGATATCCCTTTGCCAACAGAATTTTTGTTTACTTATATATATCTATTTAAGTAAACAAAAATTCCTTAGGTCCAGGTACAGTAACCAGACGGTGTTAAAAGCAACCAATACAACAACGTAATCTAACGCCAAGTCCATTTTGGGGTAGGCAGAGAGAACAAAGCGCCATAAGGCACGATTATCACTCAAATAAAAGGAATATTACCATCGTCTAAATAAGATCAATCTTTTTAACATTTTCTATTCAGGCGCTTAAAAAACTAGTTTTCTATAAACCTTTATTAAGTCCTTTATGGAAATTATGCGTGACAAATATTGATAAGCGGTAAATTTACGTTAACAGTCTCGGTGGTCCAGTGGTAGAGCACACGGCTTCTGATCCAGAGGTCCGGGTTCGAATCCGACACTGGCTCACACCAATGACTTTTCGAAATTGTTTTCGGAAGTTATGTGTGATAAATATCGATGACTGAAAACTTTGTGCCCGGAATGGCAATAGGTTCGCCACCTATTCCATTTGGGACGTAAACATAACGGTGAGACGAGGCTTAACAGCCGCTGCCAACACCTTCGGGTAACAAAAGGTGTGAAATTATGTTTACGTTAAACTTTACGTCATTTAGGTGTTACTTATGCGTTAATAATATTAATCATATCCCATCTAACATCGGCTCATAAGTGTGTTGTGATGACATTTTAATTAATAAGTATAAGGTACAAAAATCTATTATTTGTTTATGTTATTATTCAATATAATTAGAACGCATAGAAAAGCATAATTTTATATAACAAGCTGCTAATCAGAATTTCAACGGCGTAATATAAATTTCTCAACTTTGCCGGCGTCAAATGTAGTTAACCAAAGTTTTGCTTGATGTTGGGCCGAAAGCTTTGCAGATAAAGCAAAAACAGATGTTGCTTTACGAGGTGAATATAAAGCAGTACACAATTAAGGTAATTGTGCTTATTAATTATCAGCTTTTGCCGGCGACTTTTCATCAATATTTATCATACGTACTGCCAGTAAAGGAAATAAACTGCATGAGTATATTTAAAATACTTTCCGCTACACAACGGTTTGGAAGATTATTTAGTAGAATGAAAGCAATTCTCCCTCGAACCGGGCGCTTAAGTAAAACTATAAGCTTGTAATAGGGTCGTCCCAATTAAGTTAAATTATGATATCACTGTGATATCCTCCTAATGAGAAGGTCAACTAACAGAGACGGGATGACTCGTGGAAGCGTTCCCGAGTGATAACTTGATCTACATTTTGATTTATTTATACTAACTGGCAGATAGTTAACAATAATATAATAATAATAATATCTTGGACACAATACACACAGCGCCCTCTAGTTCCAAGCTAAGCAACTAAATGCTTGTGTTATGGATACTAGATAACGGATATTAATACATAGATACTTTTCTTTTGTAAATACATACTTATAATACAGGGAAAAACACCCAGACGCCACACAAATATTCATGTTTGTCACAAATATTTATGCTCGGGTGGGAATCGAACCCCCGACCTCATTGCTGCAGCCAGTAGTTTTACCAATGCGCCACGAGGCCCGTCAACAATGGGAAATAAAGAGATTATAGTTACTACTTTAATAAAAAAATTATATACAATTCCATTTACATAATTCTGCTCCTCCTATCCCACATATCAGGCAGGTTATATGTTTAAATGTGGTACTTTGAATAAGAGCTCAACAGTTCTCCCTAGTTCTAGTAATTAATGGAATATAAGTTATCGAAGCAAAGGTAGACTACTCCCCTGTGTCTGGGGTTGATAAATAGGTACGAAGTAACATAAATTTGAGTGGATTACGGGGATCCAGCCCCTTTTGCTGATGAATTGTTGGCTAACACAGTTACAAAGGTTTGCGCTTAGGCCCTCATATATCATACAAATAGTACTAGATATTGGGCATCTATTGAAAATATTCGTACTTTTTGTTGATAGTGTTTAACAAAATGTAAACAGTTTTTTAGTGCGATTGCGTTGAGAATAGTCTATTTATGTAATTATTTTCTTATTATTTGTATAAAAGATTAATTTATAAAAGTTTACAAGTTACAAAGCTTTTGAATCAAGAAGTCGTGTGATCGATTCCGGGCTCACACAAATTACTTCATGGAATTATTTTCGGAAGTTCGTTCGGTAGAATAAATAGCGGTAAAAGTTAAAAGCTTAGCAGTTAAATGATAAAAATAAAAAGGCGAGAACCTATAAAAAAAAATGACCTGACAATTGGAAGATACACGAAAAGGATATCACATCATGAAGACAAAAATGTTTAGTTTTCAGTTTGTTTCGAAACACCAACAAGTTAAACCGGAGTTCCTACTTTAGTATTAGTTTAGTATTTTACTTCTTACTTGGTCGGTTAGGTTATTATGAAAGATTAACTCTACAGCGTCAAATTTAGATTAATCTTGCGAGAGCACTACTTATTAAGTCTTTGCTTCTCGCAACCAGAGGGCTGGTCTATTCTTCACACAGGGGCATTGCCATTCAGCATGACAATGCGGCCAGTCTTCTGGGCACGCTGCCAGTAAACCGAGATGCGGAGAAATACGATCACGGCTAATCTTTTAATTGTATATATTCTAAACAATGTAATTAATTTACGTTAAGTTTCTTTGAAGCTATGTTACTGAATTTGTTCTTAAAGATATCTATCTTCCTGTACGTATATATTTTTGTACATATGAAATAGAAAAATAGAAATAGAATACTATAAAACGAAACTATTGGATAAATGAAAATGAAGGATGATTGACCTTTTTTTAAAGTAAAACATATATTTTATCCAATTAAAGTTTCATTTTTGTGAAAAAAGTTAAAATGTGAATAGAACTGTCTAGCAACGGAATTGCGGGCGACTTCTAGTATACAAACGTATAATAACGAAATCGATCTATACTGCAAAAAGCACAAACTCAAAGCATTATCTACCAATATATTATTTGCCTCGGTGCTGTTGAGGTCGAGCATCTTGCTTTTCGCTTCGAACAAATCGTGGAATCGAATCCGCACCCACAACAGTGACTTCTCTAAATTCTTTTCGGGAGCAATCATAAATATTGATAACTGGAAAATATTGTGCCCGGTCTAAGATTCTGCCATCTATTCCATGTTTGAAATATTTTTGAATTGTTTATGTTTGGAAATGTTTTATATTTTTTACTGATCTCTCTTTTTATATATGTATAAATATAATCAACTCTAAATAATATTTATCAATACATGTTTATGTAATGTACAATATTTATCAATATAACAATCAAATGTATAAGTAATGACTTTGAATTATATGTAATGTATAAGAAATGCTATATTTTTAAAATATTAACAATGTAATGACCGTCTCTTGAAACACAGGTAGCCCTAGTTCAAGAGTCGGGGCATTAATTAAATTATTATGAATTTTGTTAATAATTACTGAATAAATAAATAAATAAATTATTATAGTGATATAAATTGGAAGATATATATTCTTAGCCTTATATATATAATAATAATAATAATATCTTGGACACAATACACACAGCGCCCTCTAGTTCCAAGCTAAGCAACTAAATGCTTGTGTTATGGATACTAGATAACGGATATTAATACATAGATACTTTTCTTTTGTAAATAAATACTTATAATACATAGAAAAACGCCCAGACGCCACACAAATATTCATATTTGTGCAAATATATATGTGCAAATATTTGTGCTCGGGTGGGAATCGAACCCCCGACCTCATTGCTGCAGCCAGTAGTTTTACCAATGCGCCACGAGGCCCGTTAATATACGTATATATATACATATATATATACTTAGAATGCGTTTTTTACAACGCGTTTATTTTATTTCCATAGCTATAAGTGATGATTCCTTGCCTTTCTTTATAATCGACTTTCGAAATATAATCTAAAACAAGAAACATTGACAGTGCTCGACTTTTCCCTGTCAATATTTCTCCCTGTAATAAATTAATTTGAATAAACACACTTTGTTTATCAATTTGTTTGGACAAACGGTTCGAATGACGAGAACAGTTACCTAGTGTAATTTGGACTTTATAACTAAGTTATAAAGTCTTGTTTATTTGTACAATGCTATGGTGTTATTTGAAACTAGCTGTGCCCGCGACTTCGTACGCGTGGAATTTGTGATCAGATAGCTATATTTTTACATAGACAGTTGAGAAGTAATTACCTCTAAAATGAAATTGTAACTGGTAGGATAAGTACAGATTGCGGTAGCAATGGTTGTTGCCCGCATTGTTTATTTTCATTTTAACAGGAATTTTTGTAGTATAGCTGTAGCCCGCGACGTCATCTGCCTGAACGCTATACAGCACCAAAAATACCTACGATTATACCTTTTAAAATAACATTTATTTACCCGTTACTTCTTTACATTTCATAAATACAGAAAGTACAGTAACAGAGGGAGACTGTCTTTTGTAAAATTGTTGAACTTCAAAAGTGCTGATTTTCAGTCTGCTTTGAATAAATGACTTTATGGTGATTCTGCTGAATTAAGTAATAAGTTGCGACTGAAGCAAATGTAGAAAATAATGAATAAGAAAATATAAATATAGAAAAGGATAAAAATATATACTTATAAAACTTCTCTATAAACAACATTGCTGGTTTGGCTCTCCGCAGCCAAAATGTAAAGAGAGTCAGGACTGGTGACGCGGGAGCAAGCGACGTACAGCTGCCCGTGTGAGAAGCAGCTCGTCCTGAGGTCGACACCCGCTGCTCTCAGTGTCTGCCCCTGCGACTTATTGATGGTCATCGCGAAGCAAACACTCACGGGGAACTGTACGCGCTTGAACTGGAACGGGAAGTTATGAGGTATGAGGGGAATGCGTGGTACAAATACTGCCTCGCCTACGCCACAACCCGTAAGAATTTCCGCCTCAATGCTGTGTCTGTGGAGCGAGATGACTTTAAGGCGGGTCCCGTTACACAACTTCGGAGGAGATAGGTTCCGAAGAAGCATAATCGGGACACCGACTTTCAGCTTGATAGTATGCGCTGGAAGTCCACTTGCTGACAGAGAGTTCAGAAATTCCACGGGATAATGTGTGGCATCATCTTGCTCGATGACAGTGTTTATAGAGGTGTAAACCACTTCATTCCCCTCAATTTTCGAGAGAATGCATTCGTTGATTGCTTCAGCCTGACCATTTTTGGGCGTCAAAATTGCCCGCTCACATACCCAAGAATTCTGCTGGTGCGGTATATGACTGATGTCCCCGTACACACAGCGAATGAGTTCTTCTAAGCTGGATACGACTCTACCGAGAGACTCTGGAAGCACCACCTGCCCACCTCTCTCCTCTGGTAGAGTGCCTTCGCCAAGACTTAGAAGAACATCGGAGAATTCTTGAGCACGTGCATTGCCGCCGAGCCGAGCTCTCATATTAATGGTCAAGCGCAGCGTACGAACTCGTGACCACAGCGAAGATCGTTTCAACGAAGCATTCACCTCGTCAGCCCTCGATCCCCGCGTCACCACGGGAAGCGTTTGTCGGAAATCGCCACTGAATAGAACTGTGACACCACCCATCAAGTGTTCGTTCCTGCGGATGTCCTGCAGGGTTCTGTCCACGGCCTCAACTGCTTTTCTATTGGCCATCGTACACTCATCCCATACGATCAGAGAGCAATCCTTCAGCACGTGTCCCTTATCACTATTGCGTGACACACCACAAACAGGCGTTTCGGTGCTCTCTAAATCGATGGGAATTTTAAACATGGCATGTGCTGTCTTGCCACCCGGAAGCAGTGTGGCAGCGATTCCCGACGACGCTACAGCAATGGCAATTTTGCCTTGCCTCCTGACCTCTGCAAGTATGCCAGTGGTAACAAATGTTTTTCCTGTTCCACCAGGAGCATCCAAGAAAAACATTTTACCCTGGTTTTGCCCAACGCTTTTAAGAACAGTGTCATAAATTTGTTTTTGCTCTGAAGAGAACAAAGCGACATGGTGATTTCGTATGGTGGTCATTTCGCTCGGATCGTAAATTGTCTCAGCGTTATACTCTCGATTTCCACGGTCTTGATGCGGTGATGATTGGGGAGCTGGTAACCCATATTCGACCAATGGATTGCCGCCGATGGAAATGACCACGTCTTGAAGTGAACTAAGACAGGTGTTCAGCACGCGTTCATCAGTTACTTCGACTTCGTCTCCAGTAGCACGCCTCAAAGCTCGTAGAAAATCTTCAGATAGATGATGTCGATATTTTTCCCACAAAGCTACCGGGTTCGTGACTCCACAAAACACCAAGATGACGGCAAACAGATGAGGCATACGGCTGGGGCTGTTACTGACGCTCGCCTCCGCGAGGGTGTCATCCCAGTTTTGGTCACCGTCGAGAAGGTGACGTGCTACACAGGCTGCGCGGTAAGTGGGATACTCCACGCCATCAAATGTTCTCAGAAAGGCAAAAGACGTTGGGCCTCGGATCGTGTGAAGTAATAACCGCAGAAAATAGCATTCGCCATTATTCGGGTGCACGGTATAAACTCTACCCAATACGGTGTCCTTGAAAATTCCCGGAAAACCTTCGACAGCACCTCCTCTTCGACGTCGGTTAAATATTCCCCTTTGCTTGTCGTACGTGTAATATGAAGGCACCTCGTCATACGTAAGGAACCTCGCAAACTGGTCGATTTCGCAGAGCCTGAAAAATGCCAAGAGAGTTGTTTGGCGCGGATTTTCTAAGCGCTCAGCAACGTTGTTGGGATCAAAATATATGCGCTGACCGTTTTCTAGGTGGACGTCTAAATGCATGACGGCAGGATGCCTGTCATGTATAGAGAACGCCAGTATCCGCCAAACTGCTTCAGACGTGCTGATGTAGCGACCGGACTGATACTTGGTCACCTCGTCTCTGTCAGTGTTCTGTAAAGCAAACGTCGCCTGATCGCTACCTTTGTTCACGTATTTGCAGATATATTTGATCGACCCGACGCTGGTGCACGACTCGACGTTGATGTGCGTCTGGAAGGTCCTGGACAGTACTGGTGAGTAAGGAACAATCCATCGGTTATCGACCGGTCGCGCCTGGCCACGCACGCTCAGCTCAGTGGAATGCCCGCCCTCTGCTGGTGATCGGCGCCGGTATGAGGGATATCCATCCTCACCAGTAATGGTTTCGTTGGTAAATTTTTTTGGGAATCTTTTTGTACAACGTCCGTCTTTCATACAAGGGGAACTTGGATTTAACGTGCCACAGGGGCCATGCACCATGTGACTTTTAACAATTTGATGCAGAACAGGATCAACGTCAGGGTCCGGAAGCTCTGCACTTATGACTTGATCAATCTGGATAGGCCTGATCTTTTCTTCCAACCACAAAAGCAGATGCGCGTGTGGCAAGCCGCGTTTTTGCCATTCCACGGAGTACATATGACATCGGACTGTACCAAACACTTTTGCCTTTGTTAGAAGATCCATAAGGCATTTCAACTTCAGGTGGAATACGCGAGAGATCAAGTCGTGCCTGTCGTACGAAACCTGTCCTGCAAGGAGTTGAGCTGTTATTTCAGGCCACTTTGGGTTGGTAGTGATAGTAATAAAGAGGTCCGGGCGACCAAACTTTCGCACATAGCAAAATGCATCTTGGGTCCTCTCGTGCATGTACCGCGGACCTCCTGTGAAGGTGGAGGGGAGAATGACCATCCTTCCTACATCTTGAGCATTGGCATCATTCTGCATGGCATCTCTGAGATGGACGTAGTTCTCAGCTCTCAGCTTTCTTTGATTGGACCTTATAAATACCAAACGCTCTGTCTCAATTTTGGCATACATGTCCACCAGAAACTGACTAAAGAGTGTACGATGATGGTGGAGATAAGAGCCATTGTTCACCCTCAGCTGGATCAAGAAGCTGTAGAACTGCATGGCGGACGTTTTTTTGTTATAATTTGGGGAGCCTGTCTGGGGGTCTACATTATAGTGGGCGAAATGGTAGCCATCCTCTCCGCGACAAAACATGAGCGGATATTGAAGAGAATCGTACGCGCGGTGAGTTTCGCTGATCCTTTGAAGCCGGTCATCGTGCGTGCGTAAGACGATATCTCTTTTATCACACTCCTGATCGACTAAGAGAACGGCGACCTCATTCGTCGTTGGCGCATTATATCGTCCCGGATGGGCTGCAATCGGCTTTCTATCTGCACTGATGACAAACTTAAAGCGGTTGCGCTCGTTCTCAGGCACCGACGCCAGAGCGGCTTTGAAGTTGCCAATGTGCGGATTAACGTTATGCAACATAATTTGCAATCCTCTGACCAGAACAGGGTCCAAATTGGGGATGTGTCTACTTCGTAGGTTTGCTTGTTCTTCAAAATCACTTACAAAATAAATTTGCAAAAATTTTGGAATGTCTGTAGGTAGCAGCGAACCGATTTGATGGTAAACTTGCCCCTGGACCTTGAATGTCGGCATGAAACCTGCTTCAACGATTTGATTTGCACCAAACGAAGTCATCTGGAAGGCGCTGTTATAAGCTCGGATGTTTTTCAAAAAATGGCTGGACTTCGGATGTTCGCCATTTAGTAAGATTCTTAACAGATCTGGTGGGTCTTGCATAGACTCCAAGCGTACCTTACCAGATGCACAACACATCCCATTGGGCTCTCCTTTCCATTTGCGGGCTTGACAGTGGGCACACACTTCTTCTAAGACACCAATATCTCCGTGTGCGGCGTAGTTAATCGCAACATTGTACATAAATCCACTTCCCTCTTTATTTAGCCACGATTGCTCTTCGATATCGTAAACCATGGATTCATCGTCAGATGTTGAAAGTTGATTCATGCTACGCCGCAGACGATCTAGTTCTAGTTGTGCCGCACGCTGTTCACCCGACCAAGATCCTCGAAACTCTTGAATTCTATCCCGTTCTAGCGATAGATGAGCAGACGTATCGCCACACACGTCGTGGTACCGCTGCCGAGCAGCTGCACGACGTTCTTCACGCTGCTCATCGTTCTCTAACGACCGTGAAAGGGCATGCTGAGAACGATCTCTTCTTAACCGGGTCATCCGCTCTTCATGATCTTCGATCGACCGAGAAAGAGAAGTGCGACTCCGCTGCGAATTCAACCTCGTCTCTCGCTGCGTGTATGTCTCTGACGCGCGAGACTCGGCGTGGCGCTCCCGGTCGCTTTCCAGTCGCGCTTCTCGCGCTTCGACACTCTCATAAAATCGAGCGGCATCTGAGCGAGAGCGCTGGGAACTCAACCTCGTCTCTTGCTGCGTGTACGTCTCTGACGCGCGAGACTCAGCGTGGCGCTCCCGGTCGCTTTCCAGTCGAGCTTCTCGCGCTTCGACACTCTCACAAAATCGAGCTGCATCTGTGCGAGAGCGCTGGGAACTCAACCTCGTCTCTTGCTGCGTGTACGTCTCTGACGCGCGAGACTCAGCGTGGCGCTCCCGGTCGCTTTCCAGTCGAGCTTTTCGCGCTTCGACACTCTCACAAAATCGAGCTGCATCTGTGCGAGAGCGCTGGGAACTCAACCTCGTCTCTAGCTGCGTGTACGTCTCTGACGCGCGAGACTCAGCGTGGCGCTCCCGGTCGCTTTCCAGTCGAGCTTCTCGCGCTTCGACACTCTCACAAAATCGAGCTGCATCTGTGCGAGAGCGCTGGGAACTCAACCTCGTCTCTAGCTGCGTGTACGTCTCTGACGCGCGAGACTCAGCGTGACGCTCCCGGTCGCTTTCCAATCGAGCTTCTCGAATTTCAGCACTCTCGCACGATCGAGCGGCATAAGTGCGGCTGCGCTGCAAACTCAGTCTTGTCTCTTGTTGCGTGTATGTCTCTGACGCGCGAGACTCAGCATGGCGCTTCCGATCATTTAATAGCCGCATTTCGTATGCTTCTATACTTTCCAGAGACCGCAACGATGCATTTTGAGTGCGCATAGTATCTAATCGGGACTGGCGCGACGTACTACTTTCTCCATCTCGAATTTCCGCATTGTGTTCTCGAAGAGTAGCTATCCTTGCCTCACGCTCAATGGTGGTTTCAAGAGATCGAGCTAACCTTTTCCTTCGACTATCGTTTGAGGATTGGGATAGATTAGACCGTTTTCTAGGCATTTTGATTATTTTAAGTTTGAAAAATAACAGAAAATAATTTACACGCTGAGAATTTACACACAGATAATGATAGCTAAGCAGTAAGCAGTAGTCCGATTCCGAATGAAGTTTATTTAAGTAAATATTTTTTTTTTAAATTATATTTCAGGAAAGTATTTTCAGTTTTCACGTTAAATTCGACTAAGCACACGATAACTTATAGCAACGCAGGTAACCCCAGTTTCTATGAGTTGTCGCGGCGACATCCGTACTCATAACATCACTTTTGGTGAACGAAATTATAGCGCGATCTAATTCGACGCCAACGCCATCTAGTTAGCGAATAGGAAACATTTTTTTTTAATGGTGTAAAATTATAAAATTACGAAGCAATCATTACACCAATAAATACCGAACAAAAATATTAACAGTTTTTAGCATATACAAATACATTTTTTTAATTGTCTTGCTCATCTCTGAAAAGAATTAACGATACAATTTTAAAGAAGAAAATGCACAACTCCATCTATGACTCTTAAAAACATCTATTGACCGCAAGCGCATGATGAAATTTCAATTATTTATATTCAAAAAGTGTTTAAACATGTAATTCGACTTGATGTTTTTAAAATCTCAAAGATTTATTTATATCTAAAACCAAAAAGTGCTTACACGTGTAATTCAACTTAATGTTTTCTGTTTTGTAAATCTCATAGATGGCACTGTTTTAAAATTGTCTGTTATGTTTAACGGCATAAGTTAATTAAAATGTGAAGCTAACTTATATTATATTATTATTATTATTATATGTATAGATTAAAGCATGGTTATTAACATAATAACACCATAACAACATACAAATATGCGTCGTTAGATTACACGTTGCTACAGAATACATTGAAGAAATAAAGGTTCACTGCTCGTTCCTCGTAGGTGATAGCGTGATAATATGTAGCCTATATGTTGACCCGACTTCTTAATAATTTTCGTGCCAAATTTGAAGTAAATCCATGCAGTACTTTTTGAGTTTATCCCGGACATACATACAGACAAACAGACAAACAGACAAACAGACAAACAGACAAACAGACAAACAGACAAAAATTCTAAAAAGTATATTTTTGGCTTCGGTATCGATTGCAGATCACACACCAAGTATTCTTTTTAAAAAATATTCAATGTACAGTTTTGACTTTTCTACAATTTTATTATATGTATAGATTACATCTCAAAGTAAAATATTTTAGATAAGCTTTTGAGATCTTTTAAGTTGTTTACTCTGTAATCTTTTATACTATATTTTCTATTTATTGATGGTAATTTCAATTTATTTGTTACATTTGACATGTCTAGATACTTTTAATGATAACACAAATGCAGACTGAATGTTGGTGAAATAGGTATCCAGAAGCCAACTCCTGTCCATCCTACTGCTCATCTCCCTCTCTAACCCATCTTAAAATTTCGCAACGCGTCTATGACCGTTTCAATGTTGCAAAAGATTTTTGGTGGTGACATTGTCAAGTTGAAGATCTCTGTAAAGAGTTCGAAACGTCGAGAAATAAATAAAAATAAGTAATAAATAGACGCGATATAATCCTAAAAAGTTGTTTTAATGTTATATATAGGTACCTACTGTAGCACAGGAATTTAGTGAATTTACTAGTTTAATATAGTAGTTTACGCATTAAATCTCTCTATTGTATTTTTTTCAAATCAGAGAAATATATAAAATACTTTACACTAGTACAGATCACAGAAATAGATCAAGATAGAACGGCGAATAGGCGTGGCAAGCGTGCCAAAACCATGCACTATATTGCATGCTTTTCGAAACTCGCTCTCATTACGCAACGAGCGTTCCTGCCATGCGTTCAGGACGTAAAAAATAGATAAAACTTCACATATATGCCTTATTATGCTGTGGCAAATTGTAAAAACAAAAGTAGTGAATCAAATATGAAAAAAGGAAATATTTCGTATGATCACTAAGTACAGAAAATCAGTAGAAAGTATTTTTTTGAGATTATAAATTATTGTTTTACTTTTACTATGTTCAATAATTACGATCACAAGTTGTATATTTTTTCGTTATGATAAATATCCATTGTTGTCCGCATTCAACGCTCGTATACAAAAACATTGCGCGTATAAATTATACGCGTAATGTACGTCGAATCGAACGAAATACACAATACACCTGCCAGTTGATCGCTGTGTCTATTAATCGCTGTGATTGGTTTTCGAATGTTAGAGATGGGCACTCCATGTATCGTGGAGTCTTAGGACTTATTGATAAATTAATTCAATAATAATTTGAGTATCAGCGCATGTCTTGCTTTGTCCATACTTTATTCTAACACCACAAATTTCAACCAAAGTGCTTCGTAATTACATTGGCAGCAGTTTATTTGACAGTATAAGTTTTCACCAATTTGACCAATCGCCGATGGAAAATCATCTCGTTGTTCTCAAACGGGCAGTAACCGAGGTATATGTAGACGTTCGGCTTTGTTATTTAACCAGGACTGTGAGGCCAACCCTTACAAAAAGGCAAATATTTAATAAATATGTATAGTTTCAAGGACAGTAAAATATTTATAATTAAATTTTATATACTGTTGAAAAAATATGTTTTAGGTTTTAATATGTCGGATTAAAGTATTTAACATGTTTTACTTTCTATGATTATCGTTACACAAAATCAATAAAGTTGGTAAAATATAAAAATAATACAATTAACACACGTTTCCGATATTAACATCAATAATCTAATGTCTCCTAACTAGTCGCCCCGCTCACAATGAAAATGACGTCACGCTGTGGGCGTGGTTTTTCAAAAAAGTGACACGCTCGAAATGTATGGAAATATGACATCGCGGCCGTTCTATCTTGATCTATTTCTGTGGTACAGATTCTAATATTGTACGAAATTTAAACCGCTTAAGCGAAGAGTCTTCTTTTTATCTTCGCATTACACCCTGGCACTGGCAAATGACATCTGCTGTTATTGAATTTATGCCTGATTGAGTAACACCAAGTCTATATTACTAAATATTACTTATTATATTTATATTACAGATATCCTAATACCCATCGGATAAATTATGCTAAAAAAAAATAGTTAGATATATAATTTTTCAGTTATTAACATTGTATCATAGAATTCAAAGAGCGCGATATAGTCACTGCACAATTTCGAACTTGTTCATCAAATATTATCATATAAATTTTTCTAGATGGCTTACACCTACTTTGACAAATTGATATTTTTATTATTTGGATAACACCTGATGAAATTTTAATCAAAATTTTCACCCGTTTAATGTTTTCTTAATAGGCTGTCAGTAATATAAATAGACCATTGATTAAAACAACTTTTAGGATTATATCGCGTTTATTTCTTACTTATTTATATTTATTTCCCGATGTTTCGAACTCTTTACAGAGATCATTTTCACGAGTGAATTTTCTCGTGAAAATGATCATGATAAGTAAGAAATAAACGCGATATAATCCTAAAAGTTGTTTTAATCAATGAGTGAGATTCGCGAAAGTCTTAGAAATAAATATATAAATAGACCACTTGATGATTCCTCTTGGCACCTCTCCAAATATATTCCATCGCTGTGTGTGCATCTTTGAAGGCACTCAGAGTTTTGTTTTTGTGTCTGATAGAGGAAAATGTAAGGAACAATTTTCATTCTTGGATTTTATATAATAAAGAAAATAAAAGAAACATTTACAAACAGCTATAGTAATAGAACGTGTTGAAACCCTTGAAAATGGTAACAGTAAAAAAAAATAGTAACCCGTTACAACATAATATAACTTCACCCCCTTTTCACCCGAAGGTGTGAGCAGTGGTTGGTAAGGTGGCGAACCTATTGTCATACCGGGCACAAAGTTTTCAGGCATGGATATCTATCACATAAAACTTTCAAAAAGTCATTGGTGTGAGCCAGTATTCGAAACGGCGACCTCTGTATTCAGAAGCGGGGTGCTCGACCACTGGACCACCGAGACTGAAACCCCTACACCCGTCTAACTAACCCGTTACAAAAGAACGAGAATATAACAAGAATTAAAGTAAACATAACTTACGGGCGATCTGAGGTCGGGAAGTGGATGTAAGTTTTTAAGGGTAGAAGCATTTCCTCGAGTGACAAAGAAGCAACGTTGCGTAGTCGTAGGCTGCAACACTTGAGTAAGACTTGAGTTAGTAACTCAACGACTCGTACTCAATATGTATACTGAACATTTACACTTAAAATAACCCATGAAATGTATCATATTACATTTTTTTTAAACTACAGTGAAAATAATTTTAAAATAAAGTCCCGGTAGTTACAGTGGTCGAGCTCACCGCCTCTGATTCAATAGTCAGAAGATTGATTCCAGGCTTACACCAATGATTTCACCGGTCATGGTTCTTTTTCACACATGACTTCTGAAAGTCATGTATGAAAAATAACCATGACTAAAAACTTTCTGCCCGGTCTATGGCAATATTGGCAATACGTTTTGTCAGTTATTCCATTTGGGTCGTAAGGATTCAGTCAGTCGAGGCTTAATAGACGATGCCTGCACTCTTCGGGTAGAACGAAAACGTGAAGTTATGTAATGTTTTGTTAGCAACGGCGGTGGTTAACAAGCACACCGCCAATTTTACTAGTCACTGCAGTCTATGGAGAGTAAAATACCAGTAGTATCAGCACACGTATTTCACAACCTTTTGGTAGTGTGTTCTACAAAGATACCTATGAGGCTTTTGTAAGAATTTACTATGAGGAATAATAGTTTCATGACATTAAAACAAACTTTAGGATTATATCGCGTTTATTTATTACCAATTTTATTAATTTCCCGACGTTTCGAACTCTTTACAGAGATCATTTTCACGAGTGATGAACAAAAAGATGGTATCCGTTCAAAAGCTATTTTCATTAATACAGAGAGCACCCACTTTTTGGAAATAAAAATCAAAAAGTTGATGTTAATAATATGATTTTTACTATTGGTAACCCACATCAGACCATGAAACAAAAATTAAATATTTATTAACAAGATATATTTACTAAAGAAAAAGTTTGGTTTGTACAGATCCTTTGTTGCATGACTTAATAGGTAGCAGTGGTTATTTTTAATTATTAGCTAATTATCTTATTTCTTTTATGTTAGTTGAGATCAGAGTATAACTATTATGAAATATTTATTGATTTTAAATTTAAAGGTAAGTATTTGTTAAAAAATCTACCACTGGGTCGCAAACGCGGCCAGTCCTGAGAAAGACCCAGCAAGAAAACTCAGCGGCTGTTCTTCAAAACTGATTATTGTTTCATTTTGGACGGGCTATTGATAGTACTATTATTTGTGAAATTGAGAAAAGAAACTTGGTTACCAAGTTAATAAAAAATATTTTTAATGTATGCTGTACTGTTCAAAATTCTACATTATTTTGGTTTCTGATGTGGGTCTGACCTGCAAACTATACTAATAGTATCCCGCTGTCTTGAGCTGTTTGATTGTGGGCTAGGTTTGATGAGACTTATGACTGGGTTCCAGCTAGGTGATAGTTTCCAGCCATCTTCTCTATTGAAATTTTTTTGGATGTTTTTTGATTTCAATAGCCTCGCGTATCATCCTGGGACGATAATGTTGTTCTTTGGCGAGGATTTGTGGTTTGTTAAACCTGATGTAGTGTTTTGGGCCCGTCCTACAGTGGTCACAAACAGCAGACTTATATAGCGGTTGTGTTTCACATCCGCTATGTGTTCTTTGATCCTGGTTTTAATGGACCTCTTTGTTTGTCCGATATAAGAGAATCCACAGTCACAGTCCAGCTTATATACTCCTGGGTCTTGCAAGGGGATGTGGCACTTGACAGATGGTAGAAATCGGCTAACTTTCTTGGGTGGCTTAAAGTATGTTTTAATCGAAGCATGTTTTAAAATATAGCCAATTTTGTCAGTGATTCCCTTTATGTACGGCAAGATGGCAGGTTGGCGCTCAACTGTGGCTCGCTTCACTCGGTTTTTGTGATGATTTCTGGGAACTTTAAGCTGATTGGCATGTAAGACTTTTTTCACATGCTGAATCTCCTCTGCTATGTGTTCATGGTCACAAATCCCTCGTGCTCTCTGAAACAAAGATTTAGACACGACAGCTAGCTGTGAAGGATGGTGGTGAGATTCACCATTCAGGTATCTATCTGTATGGGTTTTCTTTCGATACACAGTGTGACTGAAGGTATTATTAGAGTTACGAATAACTAACACATCTAAGAATGCTAGAGAATTGTTAGACTCCAGTTCCATTGTGAATTTTATTTTGGGATTTATAGAGTTAAGATGGTCTAAGAATACAGTTACTTTGTCAGATAGTAAAATTGTGAAAGTGTCATCTACATACCGCTTGTAGAAACTTGTAGAAACGGGGCTTTACAGGTGAACTCACCAAAGCAGTCTCCTCGAAGTCCTCCATGAATATGTCGGTCACGACAGGAGAGACCGGTGAGCCCATGGCCACTCCATCTACTTGCTTGTAGAATTTGTCCTTCCACAGAAGGTAGCCAGATGTGAGGCAGTGTTCTAATAGTTCAGTGTATTCCTTGGCTATTTGATTTCCAGCTAGCTTCTTAGATATAATATTGATGCAGTCCTGTACAGGTCGGCAAGTAAATAAGGATTGAACATCAAAACTGACCATTGTTTCATCGTCTGCAAGATGTAGATCTTTAATCTCACTGACAAAGTGGTATGAGTCTTTTACAAACGCACTTGTATGTTCTCGAAGTTGTGAGAGGACTTTCGCCAATGTTTGAGCTAGTTTATAAGTCGGTGTATCAATCTGACTTACAATTGGGCGTAGGGGTACGTGTATTTTCGGTATTCTGTCTACATAAATATTTTTTACTACCCGTCTTTCAAGCATTTATGTCCTTCCATTGGTTGTGTAACGGATAACGTTACTGGTGTCGATGGATGTTATTTCGTGAGGCGGTGATTCTCCACGGTGGTGACTCTTCAAGATGGTAAATGAGTGGCCGATTAATGAAAGACGTGATTACTATCTTGTCATCTTTATTCATGTCAGCGACAACGGTGTGTTGCTGCACACCGACCACTACAGCATACTGTGCGTACAGTGGTTATATACTATTGATGGCACGTACATGTACGTGCCATGAGGTGTAGTATCCCTTACACCATTCCCCCCTTAGTTGAAAAAAAAATCCTTAAAATTAATCACAAAAGTTAAAAAAAAATCCTATAGTTACACAGTACAGTACTCAGTATGTTTACATGTTCATGTTAATATACAAGATTAATACAATAATATAATGCTTAATTGGCAAAAACGTGATTTTACTATAAATATTTGTCAATATATCGGTAATTAGAAAAACTAGTTCTCAATGTCAATATTAATATGATGCCTACATTGCAAAATAGTGACGACGTGATTTAACAACGATTAGTCGTCAACATGCTTTGCGGAAATTGCGTGACATTGTCACAGTCACTATAACATACACAATATCTTATGATTACGTGTTTTTGTAGCCGCGTTTAACTGTCTATATTCTCTACAATGACGTATTTCCCAATTTTTAGGTACAACGTGTAGATCTATCTACACGTATAGACGCAAGAGATTGCGTTATGCGATAAGGCCGCCCTTTGTAATCATAGCTTTAAGACTTATCTGTAAGTTATTTTATATGAAATTGTATTTTTATGGTGCAAATAAAGAGATATCTATCTATCTATCTATCTATCTATCACACCCGTATGTGAGAGTTGGTACTAACACACCATTGTGAATTGTCAAGCGTGCCCTTTCAGATACAGCCTGACTACGCATCAAGGCATGCAATGCACCATTAACTCTATTACCTGCAGTCACTCTCCTTTCAATATCTTCGTCACATTTTCCGTCTCTTGTAAATATACTTCCCAAATATACAAACTCATTCACTTGCTCCAATTTCTCGCCATCTAATATCTCATCACACACTGTGACCTCAATCTCTCTCTCCACAACCATAACTTTCGTCTTGCTTACATTTATTTTCATACCTCTTTCTCTAAACCCTGCATTCACCAAGATTAGCATGTCTTGTAACTCCGACGCCGATGGAGCAAGTAATCCATCCCACCAACATTCATCCAACGACCTTCCTTTCTTTCTATTCACTTCTCCACATATTTTGGCAGCTGCTCCAACTATACTGCTTTTCACAACCTCCCAGATATCATTCAATCCTCCCGCATATGAAACATCCCATACGTGATTTGTCCTTTCTACCAATTCCCTCAAATATTCCACTTGCACGTCTATGTCACTCAGTCTTTCAACTTTTATTCGGCCAAGGCTCCTTGTCGGCTTTTTGTTCCAGTGACGCCAGGCTTTAAACACATCCCTGATTCGACTTACCACCGTGATCTGTTCCCACACTGACGCCACGATAGCTCCTGGTATCTACGACTTTACTTTTGAGCCTATGGTCAACATCACAAAATCGATCATACTCCTACTTTCATTCTTCTCCCATGTATACTTATGGATATCCTTGTGGTGGAACAGAGTATTCGTAACCACAAGGTCCTTTTCCACACACACTTGTAATAAACTGGAGCCACTCTCGTTTACTCTTTCGCCATCATACTTTCCCAAAACTATTTCAAAACCCTCTCTTTCCACTCCAACCCAGCTGTTACAATCTCCTATTACAATAATCCTCTCATTATTCTCGCATTTACTTAACAACAATCTCACACTATCCCAGAACTCCTCCTTCTCTGACACTGGGCACCCGGTATCCGGTGCGTAAACAGCTACCAGAAATAAACGTAACAGACCCAGCTTTAGTCGGATCCACAAAAGTCAAGGACTAACACACTCACACACTCATAATCCTTCATACAATTCTTCAGACGCTCCGACAGGACAACTCCAACACCTTGGCACGCACGTTCTCCTTCTGAAACTCCCAACCATAGCGCCGTTAGATCGCCGTGTTGAGAAATGCCCATGCCTTTCCTTTTAGTCTCACTTACTACCATCAGATCTATACGTCTTTATTTCACGGCCTGACATAATTCGTCCATCTTATCACTCATTCCTCCCTGCACATTCAGCGTAGCTATGCGGTACCCCGCGGCCCGCTTTTCGCCCCGTGGAATACCTTGGCGAGATAGTGGCGAGCATTATCGGTATATCAGTCGGCCTTCGGTATATTTTCTTTTAGTTCTCATTTTGTTCCCACCTGTTACACGTGTGTTACACGTGTTATTTATTTTTGGATGTGCTTGATGTACTTCTAGATAATTTAAAAAAACGGTTACTTCTGAATTCCACGAAACACAAAGAATGTTTGTTCGGGGTAACTACAATTATTGCTTTAACGTTGTGTTACATGAAATATATTATCTTGCGACTTTATACTCTTTTATATTTTATTATAATCTAGAGTTGTAAGTATGATCACGTGGTTATTTCACAGAAAATCTTGTTTTGTACGTACAGTTACGTATTTCTAGGGAGCTAATTATTTTATTTTTGTCAATGTAAAACCAGCTTTTATAATGTGGAAAGTGACTGAATAATTTGTTTTTATTATGTAATACCTACTTCGTATAGTAAATAGTCTATTAAGTGCCTGGTGTAAGTCAAAATTGTAAACATAGAGACAAATTAATTTAGTATACATATAGAATTTTACACCAAGTCCTTTGCAAGACACCATTCAACATGCTTCGTTTCAACTTTTAAACTCTTCCTTAGTAATTCCCTCGTCAGATGTTGCGCAGCGATATCAGTCAGTAGATTCACCCGCAACCCTAGTTTCTCATGTCTCTCTTTCTCCCTCAACTAGATGATTCTTTTCCATTATACACTATACTTTCTTTCATTATTTTTCATTAATCTTCAACACCTACTTAGGCAGAGTCGTACGGACTCGCCAGTGCCTCCACCTCTTGATGCGTGCATATCAAGCAGTGGTCTATGTCAAGAGCTTCTGTCGTTTCCTGAATCCCTTAGACTCTAAGGCTTAGAGCATTCCGGATTCGACTGTTTACCAAAATAGATTAATCATACTACTCATGTTCATGAAAACGAACAGGGTTAGTGTTATTTTTTTTTTAAAGAAAATATGTTTATCGCACCAATATTCAGTTTACTGCTTATGGATACAGCTTAAGGATGATAGATACACCGTGGATGTAAAATGAAGAGTAACGTTAGGAAACTGTAAGTGAAGCGTTGGGCAGATACTTGAACGCAAGGAATATTAGCAAAAAAGCTTAGATTAATATTCACAATGCAGTACTCATGCAGTATCCCAACGTGAAGTTATGGAAGAGAGAGTTGGGTAAGGCAGATTGTCCAAGAAAAGATAGACGCGGCGAAATGAGTTCACTACGCAAAATTAAGGTATTGACAGTCGCCGAACACGTCGAAAACAAGGTTATTAGGAAGGAAGTTAAATTGAAAGTGTCGAAAAGCAAAGAACATGTTTGAACATGTAGAAAGAATGACTGATGCCAGATTGACTTAGCAGATATACAATACAAAAATTAAAGGATGTAGTGATCAGGGACAGTCACGCCACACTTTTCATGACCAAATAGAACGAGTCCTTAAGAAAAATGATGTTAGGAGCCTTAAAAACCGACGAGCGTGTATGACAAGAGCTATAAAATTCAAAGAAGCGAGTAAAGTGTGTGAGAATCGTGCCTTATGGCGCTCTGTTCTCTCTGCCTACTCCGCAACTGGCTTGACGAATTTATGTATATTATGTATGCATACACGTTCACCGGTTTCTTTGGCCCCAGACTCATTTTCCTTTAAGAACTCGTTTTATTTAGTTATGTAAAGTGTGTAGTGGTCGTCCTTGACCCCCAATATCCATTCACTTTAGTACTGTATATATGCGTAGTCAATCTTGCACCATCCATTTTTTCAACATTCCCGAAGTATCTGAGCATACCTTTCTTTACTTTTACGCCGACACTGTCTTTCAATCCAACTATCTTCCTCAAAAACCTTGTATGCGTTGCATTCAGTGAGAGTCACTCTGAAAAATTTGCCCTTATTTCGACCATATTTATTAGCATAAATATGCTACTTTTGTGCACACTCTGCCATACCCAACTCTCGCTTCTATAAGTTAGCTTTGGAATCGAGGTACTGATTGTGAATAGCTAGGCTTTTACCCTGTTTTTTTGCATTTCAAATATATGCATTTATTTCTTCTGGAATATAGAGTACCTACAGGATTATTTTTGCTTTTGTAAAAACGTGATTAGTAAGTGCACGTCGTCGTCTTAAAATGTCAATGACAGTAAATGTATCACGCAGTAGCCAAGCAAACATATTTCAACTTTAGTCTTTAAATGTGTAGGTAACTTTACAAAGAAAACAATCAAATAAACATTAAAAAGGTATATATAGGTTTGTAATTTAACAATAATATACAAAATAATAATAGTAACTCACAGGGGACTTGAACATCATTCAATTCCAGCTTAAGCATACGCCACATGTCCGCATATACATTTTCTTGTAAACATTCTTTTAAAATTTACGTAAACTTTTTATTAGGAGAATAATTGCAAAGCGAATAACTGTAAATATGTATACCTCTATTTTATGCTGGAAGTGTATCTTATCTAAACATAACATAACTTCACGCCTTTTGTTACCCGAAGGTGTAGGCAGCGGCTGTTAAGCCTCGTCTCGCCGTTATGTTTACGTCCCAAACGGAATAGGTGGCGAACCTATTTCCATACCGGGCACAAAGTTTTTCAGTCATCGATATTTATCACACATAACTTCCGAAAACAATTGCGAAAAGTCATTGGTGTGAGCCTGTGCCTGGAATGGAACCCGGACCTCTGGATCAGAAGCCGTGTGCTCGACCACTGCGCCACCGAGACTAATGCATCTTATCTAAAGTCGCAAAATTTTGGTATTTTTACATTTACTCTTTCATTTTTTTCAATAGCTTCATTAGATTTTGACAGAAAGTGTAAACCGTGATGCTCGCTATATTTATGTAATAAAAAAATATCCTAATCGCACATAAGTCTTTTTTAAACGGGTGGTGCGATATTATTGCCTCGGTGCTCTTAAGGTCGATTCTGAATGTACTGATTGTGGGACCGAATCCGCACTCACACCAGTGACTTCTCGGAATTCTTTTCGGGAGCTTTCATAAATATTGATAACAGGAAAATATTGACAAAAGATTGTGCACACATTAATTTTCCACTTGTGCTGAAAATGGCTTTGACGAAAAGCATGTGGATTTTCATGGGACCAGTAATGCTCGTTGTGGCTATTGGATAATCCAAAACGAGTAAATGTAGCCTCATCAGACCATAAAATCTGAGACACAAACATATGGTCAGCAGTAACCTGACTACGATACCACTCACAGAATCGCACTCTCAATAAAAAATCTGCTTCTGTCAGCTCTTGTGTGCGCTGGTAATGGTAAGGATGCTGACTATCTTTTTTTAAAGTTCTCCATACTTTCATTCTAGACACACCTAATACGACAGAGGCTTTTCTGGTACTTCTAGTTGGATCTTCTGCAAAGTAATCCAAAATATTCTGTTCCACACGGGCATCCACACGTTCACACGATCGTCCTTCAGAGTTGGGACTGTGGAAAGAACCGTTTGGGTGCAAACGGTGAAGCATGCATAAGAAGGAAGTCTTCGCTGATTCTCCAGCTCTCTTCCATCAATATGACGTTGTCGATAAAGTTCGCACGCTGCAGAAAGGATTCCCTTCGACACACATAATCATATCATAGTACTCTGTATTTGAATACTCCGCCATTATAAAATAATGAAAGATAGCAACTTTTCACCGATGGATGCAATAAGCGACTGAAATAATGAAGAGCGTGCAAAAAATTAATCACTATCGAACACTAGTGTAATAGTCCAGTCATTATAGTAAATTCACCTCGGAATTTGAGATACCCGGCTGTAACTCTGTAAATACTTGTATATTGATACCCTAAAAGTTGTCTCAAAACCTACATATGGTAGGGTGTACGCAACTATTGAATTTTAAGATCCAAAGTCACGAAAATCGGTATTTTGCGCTTTCTTCGTTAATATTTCATTTCCAATGGGATTTTTGCGATTTGTATTCAGTATCAATATTGTAGATTACTAAATTCTCTACGAATTTTGTATAAAATTATTTTATATGGTGAACCGTTTTAGAAATAAAAGGCGGAGAGCGCGCGGTCACTGGACTGGTACCTGCGGTTAAAAATGCGCCATTATAGTTGATGAACTGTCAATTTTTATATCACTTCACCCCTTTTTATACCCGAAGGTTTAGGCAGTAGCTGTTAATCCGAAATCTGTGAAAAACTCGATCACCTTCGTTATGTCAAGTCTACAAAACCTAATAAACCTGGATAGTTTTCAAATATTCCAGCAGTATATTATCAGTTCAAACTTTCTATCTTTCTAACCATCGTATTGCCCATTGACAATTTTACCACCTGCTCCAGACGATTTGCTAAATACAATTTTCTGGGATAATTCCACGTTAAGGTATAATTTCAAGTTATGTAAAAATTGGGAAATATTTATAGTCATTGATTTATCGATAGTTCAACGCGCGGCGCAATATATGGCGCGTTTTCGAGCGGAGGCACTGGTTGACCTGAAGTGGTCCTGTGACTGCGCGCTCTCCGCGCTGTATCTCTAAAACGGTTCACCGTAAAAAATATATTTTTTTATCAAAATTTGTAGAGAATTTAATAATCTACAATATTGATACATAATACATACAGCAAAAATCTCATTGGAAATGAGATATTTACGAAGAAAGTGCAAAATACCGATTTTTGTGACTTTTGACCTTAAAATTTAATAGTTGCGTACACCCTACCATATGTAAGTTTTGAGACAACTTTTAGGGTGTCAATATATGAATATTTACAGAGTTACAGCCGGGTATCTCAAATTCCGAGATTCTTACCTAATTTAACCTTAAATGACTGGACTATAACGAACACGAACCATTTTTAATTTCTTAGGGTACCGTTATATCAAAATACAGAACCTTTATATGATAACTTAATTTTTTTATAATCAGTTTAAAAATACTAGTCTCTGTACTACAGGAGTCTAGTAGATATTTTAATTTCACTCGAATCTCATCCAAAGCAAATTGGAATAGTATTTTAGGAAATCTCTAAATTTAAAGTCAGTGGTAGAGCCAAGCAGTTCGCTGCATGAATGGGCCGGCTCAACCGGTGAAATGCCACGACCTTTCAGAAGACCGACGTAAAGTGGCTCATACTCAGGAGGCCCACCCCCTTCCCCATCCTTTCCTATCCCCTACCCTTTAAAGGTTGGCAACGCAACAGTAACACTATATGTGTTGCTGGTGTCCATGGGCGGCGTTGGTTGCTTACCACCAGGTGACCCACCTGCTCGTTTGCCCTCCTATCCCATAAAAAAAATACGCACAATACCGAATACAGGATTTACCTACGTAATACTTTTTAAACTTTCACGTGTTATGCAACATAATGATAATATCCTTTATTAATTTGCGTTGGTACATTAAAATTATACGGACCCATAATAAATAATATTAATATTTCAAAATATTTTAGTGTACATTTAGAAATGCCGACAAATTCCTTTTATAAAAGCCGCCTGATGAGTTCAAGGTTTTCTTGAGCGAGCCGAAAGGCGGACGGCAATTTTCAAAGGAAGTTTCGGGCGCGTGTAACAGGTCACATCACGTGTAAGACGTCATATACACACTGTCAAGTACCTTTTTTTTTACGCGAGGAAATGCTTTATGCACACCCCTCGCCTAGGGACGGCAAGGGGTAGTGTGGGACTCCCAAAACAGTAAACTGCAATCCGATCCTAGGGTTACCCACTAAAACTACTCGACGGCCTTCTTCCGGCGTTGGGGTGGCCCAGGACAGTGCGTCGGCCCTCTGGTCCACCCCGCCGTCGCCCCCCCCTCTGTCACGAGGGGGTGCTCATTCTCAGGGAGCCTCGGTGAAGCTCCCCCGGGCGGGGCGGCTCCGACCGCGCGCTGTAAAGAGGCACGCAGCTGGCAGCGACCCCCGAGGATCCTCCCCGGCCGCACCGGGGGGTCATCCTTCCCGGGCCGCGACCCGGGCGCACCCGCGGGGTGTGCGCCCTCGCGGCCCGTCGGCGGCGACGATCACTGAGCTCGCCGCCGCCGCCTTCAATCGGGGTCGGCTCTCTCCCGACCCTGCTCGGCGGCCTCCTTCTGGAGCATTACAGCTTCGCAGAAGGAGACCACAGCCCTCCACCTCCACAGAATATAATACAGACAACTTATTTTTTTTGTAACTTCACGCCCTAAATACATGCGGATGTAGGCAGCGAAAATTATTTATTGAATGTTTCATGGTAATTTCATATGATTTCTTATTGCGAACAGAATACAGATAGCATATTTTTTTGTGTAACTGCATGCATCAAATACATGAGAGTGTAGGCAGCGAAAACTATTTATTAATTATGTTGCATGGTGATTTCATATATAAATAATTTTCGCTGCCTACATCCGCATGTATTTAGGGCGTGAAGTTACAAGTTACGTGAAAGAACGGCACGCTTCATAAATTCCATGGCAATAGATATCCTATTCAGGATACCTAAAGGAATCAATCACCTACAGCTTTGGAAATAAAATAAACGCGCTGTAAAAACGCTTTCAGTATCAGACTAATTATATACAGGGTGTTTTTTGGACACTATTCTAACCATTTATATCTAGAATCTAGACACGCTTTGAAATCTAGATATCCTATAAAAAGTAAAAAAGGTAAACACATTTTTTTTTACATAAATTATCCCTCAGAAATATGCACCGTGATCACCCTAATTATGACCTACGACAACTGAGTTTATCGTGACTTCTCGCTTAAAATTTTTGAGAGTGTAGGCAGCGAAAACTATTTATTAATTATGTTGCATGGTGATTTCATATGATTTTTTATGTAGAACAGAATACAGACAGCTTATTTTTTTGTAACTTTACGCCTAAAATTTTTGAGAGTACACTCTCAAAAATTTTGCATTTTGCAGCAATTTTGCATTTTGCAGCGAAAACCATTTGCTGATTATGTTTCATGGTAATTCCATGTGATTTCTTAAACAGATCAGAATGTAGTCAGCTTACATTTCTTTTGTAACTTCACATAATTATTGAAAATTAGAGATAACAACCCTATTGATGATCGAAATGGAAAAATGAACTAAGTAGTAGTTAAAATAATTATTTAATCTATATCCATATAATAAAATAAAAGGAAAGTTGAAATTGTACACTAAATATTTTTTTTAGAATACTTGGGATATGATCTACAATCGATACCGTACCCAAAAATATGGTTTTAAGAGTTTTTGACTGTTTTTTTGTTTATCTGTGTATCTGTATGTTTGTTATGGATAAATTCTAAAAGTACTGCATGCTTTTATGTCCAATTTTGCATATATATAGTGAGCACATAGGCTAAATATTATCACGCACGCAATATTATCACTTATAGTGGCACATATTTTTGTTTTCCATGCTGACGAAGTTGCGGGCAACCTCTATTAAATAATAAAATAAACATTCAGCGCAAACTTTCTGAACAGCTTATGTTAAAAAAAAATTATCTAGAAAATTTCATTCAAGATAAACAGACGGTTTTGAAATTCTTCGAGGTCTATGCAGATACAAAATGACAGAATGACAGAGAACAGTCTTATACCGCTACCATACACTCGACGAATAATTCGACGGATAGCGAGGGAAAGAGGCAGGGACGAAGTGTGGACACGTTATTCGTCATGCTGCGAATCATTCCGGCAATGTGAACGCGAGTGGCTGACCACAGTGGCAGACTCTAACAGTTGTAGAGCCAAGCAGTTCGCTGCATGAATGGGCCGGCTCGACCGGTGAAATACCACGACCTCTCAGAAGACCGACGTAAAGTGGCTCATGCCGCGTTTCGTTCGGTGAGAGAGGTATCCGGAGGCCCACCCCCCTTCCCCATCCTTTCCTATCCCCTATCCCTTAAAGGTCGGCAACGCAACAGTAACACTAAATGTGTTGCTGGTGTCCATGGGCGGCGTTGGTTGCTTACCATCAGGTGACACGCCAGCTCGTTTGCCCTCCTGTTCCATAAAAAAAAAACCACACAGTGCATTGGTGGTGCACACTACCAACTGTGGAATCGAGATTGGCGGGTTCGATCACCACTTGAGTATAAATATTTGTCCTGGTCTGGGTAGAATCTAGTAGAATAACTGCAACCCTATTTTGGATAATATACCCTATTTGATTTCTAATGACTTATATTATTTTTCAAGTTACTCTCAACTAGCCCTATAATTTGATCCCCATACTGTAGAAATGCTTTAAAAATATCTGCTCCGACATATTATATAAAAAGTGATGTCATATTATTTTACGAGTTACAATAAGCCTTTCATTTAAACCCATATTGCATTGGAAATATCTCTGGATGACAGGCAGTGGTGCTTCACTGGTTAAGCCAGCTCATTCATCCCAAACTCAGCGTGTATACAATATTTCAGCTTAATCTTTTGAAGATATCTACTTCAAAATTAAGTTCTAAGATTCCAGAACATACACACTTACAGACATACAATGCAAAATAAAAATCATTGAGTTTATTAACTTTGTAATCAATTATGAGTAGTATAGTACCACCACATGTTGCTAGATTTTTATGTACTTTTTCGAAACATCAAAGCCCAAAATTGATATATTTAAAAATATCGATGTGTCGACTAACTGATATTATAATAGGTTGGGGAAAAAGTATTTTCGTATTTTTGTATGAAAAGTCAAGACATTTTTTTCAAAGTTTATTTACATTTATTTACAATATATATGTACCGTTTTGTTGAATAACTTTCTGCCATTTTGTGGGCAGAGACATTATCCCGTTACTGTAGAAACTTTGGGACTTCTGATCAAAAAAACGGGACAAATAGTTTTGGCAGTCCTCTCTTGAGGTCAACCTTACAGAACCTAAAGAATTCTGAAGAGACCGAAACAGGTGAAAATCTGAAGGCGCAAGGTCAGGGCTATATGCTGGATGCACTAGGATCTCCCAGTCGAACTCTCTTAATTTTTGCTGAGTGGCTAAAGATGTGTGTGGTCTAGCGTTATCGTGATGAAAGACCACACCCTTCCTGTTGATCAATTCCGGCCGTTTTCTCTCGACTGCTTCCTTTAATCTCATCAGTTGCTGGCAGTAAAGATCAGAATCGATGGTTTTGCCGGACGGTAAAAGCTCATAATGAACAATGCCCTTCCAATCCCACCATACACACAGCATCACCTTATTTCGTGTTAGGCCAGGTTTGGCCACAGTCTGTGAAGCCTGGCCAACTTTCGACCACGACCTTTTTCGCACGTTCTTGTCGTACGTGATCCACTTTTCATCGCCAGTTATCAATCTCTTCAAAAACGGCTCGGTTTCATTACGTCTCAATAATGAATCGCAAATGAGTACACGGTTCATTAAGTTTCTTTGAGTGAGCTCGTGTGGCACCCAAATATCGAGCTTTTTTGTATAACCAGCTTTCTTCAAATGGGTCAAAACTGTTTTGTGGTCAATTCCCAGTTCTTCAGCTACATCGTAACTACTAATATGCCGATCTTGCTCCACTCTTTCAAAAATGGCGTCCATTTTATTCGTAACAGGGCGACCAGAGCGAGGTGCATCTTTAACATCAAAATTTCCGGACTGAAAACGTTTGAACCAAATTTGTGCTACTCTTACTGACACTGCATCAGGTCCATAAACATCACAAATTTTTTTCACTGCTTGAGTTGCATTTTTGCCTTTTTTATAATAAAATTTTAAAATGTATCGAATTTCTTCATTAGATTCACTCATTTTTACGGAGAGAAAAACAAATGAAAAATAGCGGGAAACCACTTTTTTTTTTTTTTTCTTTTCTTTATAATGTAACCTTTTTAATGTTACCAAAACCAGCCAGACACAAATAGTACAGTCAAAGAAATTTTATAATAAGTTTATACCTACGTTATGCGAAAAGACTTTTTCCCCGACCTAATAAAAAATATCGACAGCCCTAATATCCAAGTTCGGCGCGTCGCGAATATTCGCGCGAGTAGAGCTGTGTGTGGACAGAGATGACAACATCGCGGCAACGCGAACGCGAACGGCGAATAGCTGTGTGTGGTAGCGGTGTTAGAAATACGATCTTGTTTTAACCCTATCATCGGCCCTTCTTTGAAATACGGTGATATATTCGCGTAAAAAAATTCTAATTTATATTTTCTTCACCTCTCGATAGAATGTGTACGTTCATAAAAATAATATCAGCGCTATGTCCTATTAATAAATTTTTACTTTCAAATTTTTACCAAAGATATTTCAAATTGAATAGATTTTACCAATTAATGTGAGTAATCTGTATGTATGATAGATGTAATTTCGAATAATTATGTTCTGAAATAAACAGAAAAATTACTGGAATGTTTATCTAGCCCGCTAGAAGTTCTCCGTAAACTTAATATCTGTAATCTGCGGTAGCTTTGTTTTAGTTTTAACCGACCAGTTTATAATACATTTCTCACGCCTTTTAATATTTGTAAAATGTATGTATAATGTTGTAGTGGTAATCAGTGGTAGAGCCATGCATTTCGAATATTTCGATGTATGAATGGACCGGCTCGACCGGTGCAACAAAACGAAGACGTATCAGAAAACTGACTTAAAGGGGTCCTCGCCACCGTAACATCCGATCGTCAAGCCTTTCCCTACACTCCTTCCTATTCTAATTGCTGGCAATGTACTTCGACTCTCTCAGAGTTGCATATTGACATGGGCGCAATTCAATTACCATCAGATGAGTTACTTGCTTGTAATGCTTGCTAATAAAAAATAGTGTTATATATTAATAAAATACTAACAGATTTTGAATAAAATTCAAACAAAAAAGATGATGTAATCTATATATATATAAGAGATTTCCACCTATATATTGACTCATCACGATATCTCTGGAACCATAAGGCGTAGTGACTTGAAATTTGGTAGGATTATTCCTTTCGCCGAGTAGAGGTCAGTTAAGAACGGATTTTACGAAATTCCACCCACAAGGGGGGTTGCGGGGGTGTTAACAATGGAAAATTCCCATTTTTAACCTATAGCTGCTATCGACTTCAAATTTGTCGAAGATATTGCAGTATTAACATAGCGGGGCAGCAGTTATTACTTTTGATGCGAAACAGAGTTCGCCGGGTCAGCTAGTATTCTATAAAACATTAACATATATAATATCTCTATTGTCATCCTAAACAATACGGCGCGAGGCTACGTGCTGACGACCTATTTTGCGCTTTGTCTATCTGCTCATATTTATTCTGTTTGCTTAGAAGTGTAAGCACGATTTGTCGTGACTACTTACTAGATTACATACTTAGGAAGAAGTCTATGTTCTGTTATACCATCTTGAATAAAGTCTGTGTTATCTTTGTGATTGTATATATTCTATTCATAATACAAAACTCTCTATAGAAAATCTCTGTGAGCAGACGAATAAAACCAAAACATTTTCGCGGTATGCTAAAAATGATTATAGTATTCTGTAAGGTGACTGCTTCAAGGAGCGCTAGGTACATAAGAAAACAGAATAGGTCTTTCATTTTGATATTTTTTGCATTCTTATACTCTCCAGGGAGGGGTTCGGTTGGATTATGTACCTTCACGGCTTCCACAGATTATGTAAACAATATTTATTGACTTTCGTTTAGGTTTAGTTATTGAAAGGTCTGATACGATTGTTATGATAGGTATACATATATTGTATCTTTATATATATATATATATTTCTTGTGTGCGTGTGTATGTCACTGAACTATTCCTAGACGGCTGGACCCATTTTTATCATATTTTGTGTGAGTACAAGGGGATACAAGAATGGTCTAAATACCCAAATAAGCCGAGCAGATGGTGCGACTGTCGGTATCTAGATTATTTATCTATACTACAAGTACACTTATTTGTGAATATAAACTATCAACAAATAATTTTGAACACCCTTAGAAAAATTCATTATAATCGCTCACTGAAACAAACATTATTGACTGACAAATTGTTTTTAGAAAAAAATATGTAATATTATATTCATATAAATCTGTTTGTAATATTAAAATAACTCTACAGATCTCTCTTCGCATCTAGGTCTTCTGGCACGTTGCCCAGAAAACTGGTCGTATTGTCACGCTGAATGGCAATGCTAATCCTCTGTGCGAAGAATAAACCCGCCCCCTGGTAACGGAAGGCCCTGACCAGTCGCTATACAAATATTAATTCATGATTAAGTCTCAACTGTATAATCTCAATTAATTAATCAAATCTCAACTTAATCAAAGGTAAACTATTTCTGTTTTTCACTTAAAGAAACACTTATAAATAATTTGAAATACAATTATTAACACATAGAAGTTAGTTACGGCCAAACCACCGGAGCATGCTCTTTCTTACATTTATACCAACACTCTTTTTTATTTATTTGACTCGATCTACTGTACATAAAATAAATTATTTACTTACTGACTTCGCTAGCTCGGCGACCCGAAGTGAATATTGACCTGCAACATTCAAGTTCACCATTCTTCTCTATTCTGCGCTATATCTGACCATTTGGAATCTACTAGCTCTTTCAAATCTTTGGCGACTTCGTCCTTCCAGCAATATCTTGGACAGCCCATCGGACGACACCAAGAAGGTTGGCCATGATAGGCTTTTTGTTTTCATTTATTTATAGAATAGTAGCATCATTTCAGTTCAAGAGACGAGTTTTTTAAGATCAAATAAGCGGTAGCGCTTTTCTGGTGTCATCTGTCCACAGAACTCTCATTCTCATTCCTTCATCTCATTCCTGTTCAACTCTCACACTCTTTCTCTGTCTCTCTGTCAAATACGATCATAAACGAAATACTGGCATAGCTATAGGAGATTGAAAAATTCTCTCACAAAGTTCGAAGAAATTAGAATTTTAATAAAGTTACAAGAAGATCTTATAAAATTAAATTGACAATACAAAATGATAACACAAACGAAGTTACGAAGCAAAGATAACAATCAAAAGGATTTTTTATTGATACTAGCTGGTACCCACGACCCACGACTTCATCTATGTACTTTTAATTTGAATATTGTGGATTATATTAAAGGAACGGTATAGATTTGGGTATAGCATTTGGTTAAAAGTTGTAGGAGGAGTTTTATTTAAAAAAGTTAATTATCTGTTTACAGTAGGTATAAGGTACCAAGGCATTCCTCTGTGAAAAAAGTAGGTATAATATACCTATGTATTCCATTGAGTGGCAGAAACTACCTAGGGGAATTTATGGGTTCCTTATGTCCAAGAGACACTTACAGGCCAGCATCACGTTGTGTACAAAAATATTTTAAAATGACCTACTTCAAAACATTTTTGTACACAACGTTTGCTGTTTTATTATTATTTGTTAAAATATGGAGATTGTTTGCACTCAACACTCATGAGCAGGCCACGTACAGTTGGCTATAAGAAAAAAAGTTTTTCTCTAAAGTTTTTGCCCTTGCGCTTTGTTAGTGGTCATTGCGAAGGCTATTTTGAGGGGAAACTGGATTATTTTTAACTGAAAAGGTAAATCTGTAAAGATCACGGGTATGCAGGGAATCAAAACTTCTTCATCTTTAGCTATTCCTGTCAGTATAATTGCTCTAATAATGTTACGTCCTAGCTGCGTAATTTGCAATCGAGTCCCGTTGCATAGTCTCGGCGCTTCGAGGTTGCTCATTAACAAAACTGGAAAGATGCGGTATCTTTCAGTCTCAGGTTATGAGAAGGCACTTCTAACAGTTCTAAAGAGTTTAGAAACTCTGTAGGATAAGATGTCTCCTGTTCACTGTCCATGATAATAGCTACTGACAAATATTCGATAACATCGCCTTGCACATGTGACATCATTCGTTCATTGATCTGTCCCACGATTTCATTGGTCGGTGCTAATATTGCCCTTTCACATAGTCACTCTCTATTCCTCATATTATATTCCAAACGTAGATATACGTATATACGAATAGACGTTGTTTTTAAGATCTTCCAAGTTGTGGAAAGCATTACAAAATTCTTGATTTAATGTAATCATGCCGTTAGCGTCCGTAGTCATTAGACTTTCACCGATTTTCAATAGAGCAGCAGCATATTGCGTATCATTATGTAGTTGTACTCGCATGTTTTTAGTGACGCTTTTAAGCATGCATGTATCTCATCTGCTGGAGTGCCTCTGGTAACGACAGGTAATGTCTGTCGAAAATCACCAGCATGCAGCACTGCCATCCCACCCATTAAAGTCTGGTTGCTTCCGATATCTTTCAGAGTCCGATTGAGCCCCTCGATCGCTTTTTTATCGCTTGCATTGATGTAGCATTCGGCCACGATCGCTGTTTTTTATAATATTACAAACTGGAATTTCCTCATGAGGTAAATTAAATGGAAGTTTAAGTACTGAATGTGTCGCCGCAATTCCAGAGGAAGCTACGGCAAAAGCTATTCTTTTGTCTTTGCGGATTTGGGCTAAAAGTAAATGTAATAGAAAAGTTTTTCCAGTGCCTCCTGGCGCTTCTAAGAAAAACTCACCATTATCGATTCTTTGCATAATAATATCAAAGACTAATTTTTGTTCCGTGTTCAGTCAAGGAACAGACTCTGATATTTGTTGCTGTAAAGAAGAGACATTGTACTCCAGTTCTCTTATTGAATCTCTACTGACTTCTCCAGTTGTGGCCAGTTCATTCCAAAATCTGATAATGTCTTCCCCGATATAGCCATCACTTGGCTCATGGTCTCATTATATACTAAAGCATCATATGTGACATTGGCATTATTTTGTTATAGTCATTGCAACATATCGTCAGACATATCATTTTGGTACTTTTCCCATAATAACTAAGGATTTTAAAGATAATTGTTTCTTATTTAGTGTTTAATTATTTCTTATCAAGTACTTAAATTTGAAGTTTCATGGTTTTATCTTTTTTCTTTTTCTATTTCATTTGTCACGTTAATGCAGCTTAACGCTTTAAAAAACTGCATTGGAGTGACATCTGCCTATCCAATGGGATATTGCGACAGAATTATCAGTAGAAGCCATCTAGTGGCGACATCTATTGACATTCTCTGTAACTACGATGAAGCCGTGCGTACGTCCTCGTCAATTAATAATAGTCAAATTAGAACTAATTAAATTCCTTCATTAAATAAAGCATAAATTAAATCTATAAATAATATATAAACTTGTAAATTAGGAATCCCACTATAAGGGATAATTGTAAAAGCTAGTGACTCACTCCCACTCCAGAATCGGAATGACGGAAATGACAGAACAAATCGTTAGATTGAACATATACTATAACTTTCTTCTCTCTGACGCCGTCGCCTTGCGAACAGCACCTTCCAATCACGCTACCGACGGTATAGAAATAGACCAGATAGCCTGATCTCTGACATCAACTGTTACTTCAACCCCCTACGGGTGAGTTGCCCTTGTTAAATTATTGTAGCTAGCTTGTGTTAAAAAAAAGGATAGAAGTTGTGACTGTTCTCGGTTCCGAGCGTGCGACAAAGCGTGGGATCAAAGGTCGCTAACGGATCGAGCGAACAGCATGTAAACCTAGTGCCTTGTGGCATTTCAGATACTGCACAAACAGCGTAACGATTCACTATGGACACTTTACGGGAATTGCCCCTCAGGACCACCGACGGGGTGAGCGCTCCGACAGATACAACTGCCAGCAGCCTTCTACGCGGGAGGACCATACCGGAGCTGACCGGACTCCAGCGAACCAACTGCCAGCAGCCTTCTACGCGGGAGGACCATACCGGAGCTGACCGGACTCCAGCGAACCAACTGCCAGCAGCCTTCTACGCGGGAGGACCATACCGGAGCTGACCGGACTCCAGCGAACTAGGGCAATACGTCTCTGCAAGACTACTTCCAGCTTTAAGGCCAGTGACCCTCGCTACTACCGACTTAGTGGGAGGAAGCAGACTGACCCCTTTTTTCACTTACCGACCTACCACCCTGAGACTATCTACTATCTTTCGCCGGCCCTCTACTCTTCCTATATACTTCTTTTCTTATATAACTATTCGCTGACTCCTTAATATTTTCTTGCTACCTTATACTATTTTTCATCTATGTTATCTTAACACTATTATCTAATATACTATCTGTTATTGAAGGACTAGACTATTATTGCTATCTACCTCTAACGTTACAACACTACAAGCTAAAATCCATTCATATAGTTATAGCAGATCTACGCATCGATTCATAAAACTATACATAAACGTAACTACCCTACAACGTAACAGTGGCGCCCCAACGTGAATAAGTCTTGCTTCCGACCATTATTTCGTACTAACTCGCACTAACTGCTCGTTTTTTTTCTTAAAATTGTAAGCGAGTAGGTATTTACTAACATAATATAACATTCTTGTCTACATTATTGCATTGTGTTGATTATTGCGCATTCTAGCTATCTACTTGTTAATATTTTAATACTGCAATATAATATTTCTATTTCTAACGTTCATAGCAAACCAGTTTGAAAATTTTCTTATCATGTTTTAGCTACCTACACTAAAATTATAAATTTTTTTCTTACCACCTATATTAAAAATTAAGTATTCTCATCTACCAACATCAATATTAAAGAATTGTGATCTACCTACAGTAGAAGTAAATAATTTTTTTACTACTTACATCTAAAATATTTTTTTTTTCAACTACCTACTCGCAGTAAATCGTTACTGTAAAGAACAGAATAGATATCACTGGATGCGACAACTTATTATACAGTGTTAATTCAGATCATTCTTGGCATTCAGCACTTTGTCGTCAATTTTTTTCAAATTTAAAAACTTATTTTGTTATTAGCAATGGCAACTCATCCCATTAAGTACTTTCTTCTCAATAAGCAGGAACTACAATACGAAGTCCTCATTAGAGGCGAGGAACCCGCTAGTACAGTATTAGCTTTACGTAAACAAATCACTAAACTAATTAATAGCATACCTAGCGACGATCTATACGAGTCCGGTTTGGATGCTTCCGTCGACTGTGATGGAGTGCAGGAGTCATTGGCAGAGTTGGCCCTTAGAATAAATAACCTATAATATTCTCTATAATAATTATAATTATAATTTTATTATAATTATATAATAAGTACTCTATAATATTTAGATCTACTTAAATTTCCATATCTAATATATATCTATTAAAAAACTAAAACCTATTAAAAATCCAATCTCTAATAAAGACCTAAACCTATTAAAAGCTAAATCTAACAAATATTGTATCTACAACTTTATACTTAAACCTACTTGTTGCTGCATAATACTTCGAAATTTATCCAAGCATAGATAATTACGCTGCTCGGAAATCGAACCTCAATACTTCGAACCACTATTACTCGCTTCTACCCAGTAAACCACTACGCGCTCGAGAGCAAACCGGTTTACGATCTAAATACTTGCCTCGTAATTCTTTTGTTCTCGTGTTCGAGTCAATATCGCACATATTATCGTTGCGTATTTTTAAAATAAAACTTAACTTGTAATTTTTTTTAATAAATAGATTACAGACTTCCATAGATATCTTCACGACGATCTTTCTTAAGATAGGCAGAGTGATAAAATTTCATAGTAATGTAAAATTTTGCTACTAATATACTCGTCCTCTTATCGGTAGATTGCATGCTCTGCGGCTGCAATCATACATAGTGTTTTACTACCTCTTCGCTTATTACTAAAGTATAGTCAAAGAAATCCTTCTAATATTACAAACGGTAGCTACATTCGCGTTTGTATAGCTGAGCACTGCACTACGGAATTAATCTTATTGTTCTGCTATCGAAGTTTTTGTTAATTATTCTTCTAAATTGGTATGTGGTAGCTAAGCCACTATACCAAAATCTACAGCGGACATTAATCATGTCACTGGCTAACCCCTACAGTTAGTTCGTTGCATACCTAAAATTGCGACCAGGATGTGGTTAGTCTCCGTTTCAAAATTCTTAAGGACACTGAATTGCCTGCTGTCCCCTACAGACAGTATTGGTAATTGGTTACCGTCACTTCATGCCTAATCATGGATGATGGGCCAAACAGCAGTTGCCCTCGGGAAACTTCCTTCGTATGAGCCCTAAATTACTCTTTTAATAGCAGTCGCTTAGCTTAAAAGTAGATGGATTTTCCTCTTAGGTCTAGACTGTACGTAAAATCCTCCCCTTGTTCGGCGGTATGTCACGTTAATGCAGCTTAACGCTTTAAAAAACTGCATTGGAGTGACATCTGCCTATCCAATGGGATATTGCGACAGAATTGTCAGTAGAAGCCATCTAGTGGCGACATCTATTGACATTCTCTGTAACTACGATGAAGCCGTGCGTACGTCCTCGTCAATTAATAATAGTCAAATTAGAACTAATTAAATTCCTTCATTAAATAAAGCATAAATTAAATCTATAAATAATATATAAACTTGTAAATTAGGAATCCCACTATAAGGGATAATTGTAAAAGCTAGTGACTCACTCCCACTCCAGAATCGGAATGACGGAAATGACAGAACAAATCGTTAGATTGAACATATACTAGGACTGTTGATATTTTTAAAAATATCGGATTTTCGATATATCGATATTTTTAAAAATATCAATATCGGGGTATGATATATCGAAAAAAAATATCGATATTTCGATATATCGATATTTTGAAGTGAAACTTCTTAAACGACATGCAAACGTTAAACGCCCCGTTTGCTGCCGTTTTAAATTAATCGTATTTACTATAATGCTTTAAAATATTGTTTGTGAACAATTTTACCCAAATAAAAACGGTTACTCATCCAAGTGTTTCATTCCACGCCCAACGTAGCTTAACTTTGTGATCGGTGAAGACCAGCGAGTCCAATATGCTATGGGCGTTGGTTATAGAGGCAGTAAATTAACCAGTCAATATATTAACCATTTATTCTAACGTATCGCCATCTATGTCCATAAGCTAAAACTACTCTAAAGATTACCGATGTAGAATTGATTTCATTTCAGATGTAGTGACATCTATGGACGAAAGGTAGTAAATTAAGATCGTAAAAAACTATTTATTAAGATATCTTCTCTTTCATATACCATGTATTTAGTTTTCGGTATCGTTGTCAGTAAGGTCAATATTTGATTTTGGTGGTAGTAACTATACGACTGACTCATTATGATAGTTTCCTTCTGCATTTTTCGTGATTATTTTCTTAGTATTTATACTTACTCTGATGGATAGTTTTGCAAATGCATGATGGATTTCCTTTTCAAATGGGTTGCTAAATTTGTTGCATTTCCACATAATTGATAACTTTTCACGACAAAGTGCAAAAAACACTACTTGAATATAATTTCTTAAAATACATCCATATAATAGATTTTTTTTTTGCCGCAGCTGCGTCCAGCAAACATATAAACGTAAATATTAACGTAAATTATATCATTGTGATAGTTAACAGTGGCTTAACACATTCATTGACAATTGTTTCACTATGTATTTATGACATAACATAAGATAATTTAGGGAAATTAAAATTATAGATACTAATCAATTATGTAGGTACATATAAAAATACATACTCCTAAAAATGCATGTACAGAAAATTCATATGTTACGTCTATTAATAGAAAGAGGGTGTTGTTCAAAGAGTTTTCCATAAGCCCTGCGGGCCCCTGTGAAAGTGTCTTTAAGCAAAAAAAAAAAAAACAATACGCGATACCTATAAACACTAATCAGTTATAATTTGATGCAAAATTTTTTCATTGCCAAGAATTAGCTTGAACTCGTAAAGGGGAGCTGTTTGTCATTGCTTATGGGATGACTTGATGATTGTTTATTAGTTTTTTAAATCTATACTTATATTATAAAGCGGAAGAGTTTGTTTGTTTGTTTGTTTGTTTGTTTGAACGCGCTAATCTCAGAAACCACCGGTCCGATTTCAAAAATTCTTTCACTGGTATATAGTCCATTTATCGAGGAAGGCTTTAGACTATATTATATTTTCAAATAAATTAGGGATCCTTACTATAAGTTTAATAATGTAACCCAAGGTGTAGGAAAAAGACCCGAAAAAAATTCTTAAATCGTGAACGCTGCAAAAACTATAGATTATAGAACAAAACAATGTACTACACTTTCACAGAACATATAATTGTCGACAGAAAAGTCCGCGACGCCATATGTCTAACTATTGTAGTTATCGCGCAATAAGTGTTTTTTGAATTTTTAAAAATAATTAAAATGACGTCGTTTTAAAAGTTCTTTATTTTGTACTTTGGTATTAACTCTACTCAAAATAAATTACTTCAATATAAAGATAGATTCAATACCTTTCTAGAACTTTTTGAATGATTCAATTCGGGCATTTAATTCAAAAGATATCGCAAAATACAAAATGTAAGTATACGTTTCTCAGGCAAATATTCCGCGCACATAATAATATACATGATCGGGAGACCCGCCCGACTCGGTCATGAGCGCCGCTCATAGCTGGCAGGTAATTTTTATTTTTATTTTCTTAGCCTTTTTTTTTCTTTTTGTCCTAATATGTTTGTAGTATTTAATCGTCTTTTGGGGTATATGTATATTCATTTTGTAATAATTAATAGGTGATGTGAACCTGTAACATCTGTGACCCGTGTCTATTTGGACACATTAGATTAGAATTTGATCTATTTAAGAGTATAATAAACGGGAAATAACACGACAAGTGTAGGTAAACAAATACTTACTTTTATTATTGGCTTGATGTTTCGGCCTGGTTGCACTGGCCGAAGTCACAAGCAGACAGATAATTTGTTTACCGAAATGTGTCGCGTTATTTTCCGTTCATTATATTTATTTAATATGGAACGCGAGGATTAAAAGATTTAAAAATATTTTCATACTTAAGTAATCAAAGTCATAGGTCAAAGCAAGAGTTAGTTTACAGTTAGTTCTTCACGTAAATATTATAATATTATCTATAATTCTTTACAATATTAAAACTTCATATAAAAAGACGAAGCGCGAGATATCCCTACGCACCTCAATCTTGGCGTCTTTTGCTAAAATATAAAGACTTAGCGAGTTTGTTACACGTCTGCTTACCACATAGTTGCCCATCTATATATATTTACATTTTTAATATCGTGATCTCTTTTAAAATTTAGTGAATTTATTTTGATAAGAGTAATACCAAGGTGACAAATCGACATCATTTAAAATATTTAAAAAAAACACTCACTGTGAGTTAGCCATACTGGTAAGAACATGTGGTGACCAGGTTTTTTTTTTAAATCGACGACAATGACAAATTAAAAAAAAAAGGTTCAAGTCGTATTAAAAAAAATTAAAGATTGACAAAAAACTTCTGACAAAGTCCCTGGTATTGCTATTGATTGAAGTTGATAATATTTTTTTTTATGGGATAGGAGGGCAAAGGAGCAAGCGTGTCACCTGAAGGTAAATAACCTGCGCCTCCCATGGACACCGGCATCACTTATAGTGTTACCGTTGCGTTGCCGACCTTTAAGGGAGAAGGATGGGAAAGGGAGGTGGACCTCCGGGTACCTCTGCCACCGAACAAAACGCGGCATGAGCCACTTTACGTCGATCTTCTGGGAGGTGGTGGTATTTCACCGGTTGAGCCCATTCATGTATTAATTCAACTGCTTAATATTTTAACTGCCATTATTTTTATCGTATCTAGGTTGTTAGACGCTAATATCAAAAGCTAAGCAAGTAAGGTGTGTAATAATCGTGCCGTATGACGCTTTGTACCCTTTACCTACCCCGCAAGGGATCTGGCGTGAAGTTATGTATGTATGTATCAGGAACTTGAATTGAAAAAAAATGTATAAAATATGGCGGTACGAAGTTCGCGCGGTCTGCTAGTACAGTATATTAAGATTAGACTAGAATACGCTTTATTGTACGCAATTTTTATACATTACATTGAAGTAATTAGTACATAGTAAATGTCGATCAAGTACAAAAGGCGGTCTTATTGCATGTTGCGATCTCTTCCAGACAACCTTAAGTTTGCGATGACGATATAATTTAAGTTATTGTCCAAAAAAAAATATTTTCATAAAAATATCGAAAGTCGATATGTACATTTCAATATCGAACTATCGATATATCGTGAAAAAAAATATCGGCGATAAATATCGATATTTTGAAGGAAAAATATCGATATTTCGATATATCGATATTTTATCAACAGTCCTAACATATACTATAACTTTCTTCTCTCTGACGCCGTCGCCTTGCGAACAGCACCTTCCAATCACGCTACCGACGGTATAGAAATAGACCAGATAGCCTGATCTCTGACATCAACTGTTACTTCAACCCCCTACGGGTGAGTTGCCCTTGTTAAATTATTGTAGCTAGCTTGTGTTAAAAAAAAGGATAGAAGTTGTGACTGTTCTCGGTTCCGAGCGTGCGACAAAGCGTGGGATCAAAGGTCGCTAACGGATCGAGCGAACAGCATGTAAACCTAGTGCCTTGTGGCATTTCAGATACTGCACAAACAGCGTAACGATTCACTATGGACACTTTACGGGAATTGCCCCTCATGACCACCGACGGGGTGAGCGCTCCGACAGATACAACTGCCAGCAGCCTTCTACGCGGGAGGACCATACCGGAGCTGACCGGACTCCAGCGAACCAACTGCCAGCAGCCTTCTACGCGGGAGGACCATACCGGAGCTGACCGGACTCCAGCGAACCAACTGCCAGCAGCCTTCTACGCGGGAGGACCATACCGGAGCTGACCGGACTCCAGCGAACTAGGGCAATACGTCTCTGCAAGACTACTTCCAGCTTTAAGGCCAGTGACCCTCGCTACTACCGACTTAGTGGGAGGAAGCAGACTGACCCCTTTTTTCACTTACCGACCTACCACCCTGAGACTATCTACTATCTTTCGCCGGCCCTCTACTCTTCCTATATACTTCTTTTCTTATATAACTATTCGCTGACTCCTTAATATTTTCTTGCTACCTTATACTATTTTTCATCTATGTTATCTTAACACTATTATCTAATATACTATCTGTTATTGAAGGACTAGACTATTATTGCTATCTACCTCTAACGTTACAACACTACAAGCTAAAATCCATTCATATAGTTATAGCAGATCTACGCATCGATTCATAAAACTATACATAAACGTAACTACCCTACAACGTAACGTAAGAAATCCCATTTAAACTTCCAACCTTTATTTCAACCTCTTCATTCCTTTTTTTTGCAATAAAAGGTAGCCTATGTTCTTTTTCAGGGTCTAAAGATTGTCTGTGCCAAATTTCATCAAAATCGGTTAAGAGGTTTAAGCAACAAAGCGTAACAGACAGACATACATAATTACTTTCGCATTTATAATATTAGTAGGGATTAATTTATCTTGTAATACTTACTAAATACTGTGTTCTGTAATTTTATACAAGCACTTTTCTTGTAAAAACTAATTAATATCATTTAATTAAGAAAATACGAAACTTTTCTATAGCTTTCTATTTAAATATATTTAATAGCTTCTTTGTCGGTATAAATCGAAATTGAATATTGAAGACTGAAAATAATAGGATGATTTAGGAATTGCCAGTCAAATGAGTTTCTATTTTAACTGTTGACTTCTTGATCAACCTGAAACATACGCTCACATACACGAAATTTCAGTATGTGGCAACTTCTACTAAATAGCTACGTTCCAAGAAAAGCGCAGCTTTCGATTACCACGAAGAATTAATGAATAATCTTTTAACTTACAATCCGATTGCAAAGTTGATACAATACATATGGTACTTACATGTTTGAAAGTTGGCGCCAAATCATACTTCCGTACCTACATATATTTTTCCTTTTTTTATGGGATAGAAAGGTAAACGAGCAAGTGGATCACCAGGTAAGCAACTATCACTCCCCAACACGAATATAGTTGCGTTACAAGCGTTCACGAGAGTAGGATGAGAAATACGGGGGAAGGGAGATGAGTCTTCTATCTCACAAACAAAATACTTGGAAATACCAAGGCAGCAAATACAGCGAACTGCGTGGCTCCACTACGGTCAAAAGTTGTATGTGTTCGCTTTACTTTGAACTTTGCGTCACTTACGAAGTGTACGTTACATTGTGGAATTTCAACATATTATTACGGATATCTGTATTGGTGGACTCGGCGCCAACGGAGAACAGAATATACGGTATACAATTTTTTCTCTCTCATACGAATCTCTTTATATTAATACTTGAAATAAACTTTTATCGAAATATGCAAGTCAAAGTCAATGGACGTCATTTATAGGTTAGCGTTTCTTTTAATTATTTTATCTTGATATATTTAAGTTTCATATTTACAATATTAAGAAGAAATAAATTAATTACATTATACAATTAAAAAACTACCATAAATAAAATTTCTCCGCATCTCGGCCTACTGGCAGCGTGCCCAGCAAACTAGCCGCATCGCTACGCTGAATGGCAATGCTAATCCTCTGTGCGAAGAATAGACCAGCCCTCTGGTCGTGAGAGGCTTCTATCATCCTCTTTGCAAGATCTTTGTAAAATGCACGAGTACTCGGACCCTATATCCCCAAAGTCTGAACCCCAAACGGCTCAAATACATAATCACCTACAAGGTTTCTGTATCTGTGCCGCTTGAGATTTTCTGCCGAAGCAGCAGCAGCACTGGCCACCTCTACCATGCTTGGAAGATGCGATGGCGCAAGGGTGGCGACGCAAGTAGCGTCCCACACCAAAGGCCTATCCATCCTCCAAGGCAAAAGAGACATGCCGTCTGGTCTCCTGCCATCATCGCGCACTAAACCGCTTGGTTCCAGAACGGCTGGTACACCGGCGGTGGTGGTAACAAGAGCATGACGGATAATGTCGTTGATGTTGGCGTGACGGCAAATGCGGCCAGCGCTCCAGGCGCATGAGAAGCCATGATGTCCCTTTCTGTCGACAACCCCTCCGCAGCGACATAAATGCGAGGAAATACAGGGAGCTTCTAAACGAAGACAAGTTTCAATACGGAAAGTTGTATTATCTAATAATGTTCCTATATTGGGCGATCACAGTGCCTTAAGCCAAACACCGGACTTCACACTCTCCCACAGCCCGTATACGGGCGCTCAGCATCACCTACAGAACCACTAATAAGTGATTCTTTTAAGATGGCGCAGAGCAGGTCGTCCCACTGTCTCTGGGAAAATGGGTTGGTCGGTAAATTTGAGTTAGGACAGGCCAGTTTCCAGGCATTTACTGCGTCAGTCTTGCATAAGACTTGAGAATTACCCAGTGTATGAGTGAACATTTTCCTGGTTAATTCTTCTGTGCTATGGACTGAAGACAGAAAAGCCGGTAAACTTACATCAGAAATTTTTCGAATACCTAGACCCCCTAAACGAACTGGTAGGGATGATGTTGCCATGTCCTGTCGTTTAGCGATATATTAAGAATTTTACTAAGGGTGGTTTTTATAATATCATCTATTTTTTCTAAAAGTGCCGGATGTTTAAAAAATTGTGATGATCTAATAACATGTGTAAATTTTGGAACATACAAACAATAACGAATAATGGTGAAAGCTGAATGCATGTTAATTTTAAGTAAGCCGTCCGCAACTTAATTAAAATTTTGAATTTTTTCCTCTAAGAAAGAGTTGTCGCAGGGTCTCGAATCTTCACAGATTGGAGACCCTGGGAGGCGTAATGAACTGTTTTCCACTATTTTTTTTACTGGGTGCCAAAGAATTGAATTTTGACAAATACGAAATTTTATCTATTTTATCATTAAAATAGATTTCACATTTCGATGTATTTAACTCGAAGCCAATAGACTTAAAGTTATTTTTTAACATGGCCAAATCTTTGAAAACTGTATCTATTGTACCTCAAGAGTTTCATCATCTAGATACCAGACATTAAATTCGGAATTCAGCTGTTTTATGATAGGATGTATCGCTAAACTGAAAATTACTGGTCCAAGAGGGTCACCCTGCTGCAACCAACAACTGACTCCAAAAGGTTATCTTTAAATAATAATTTTGAAGGATTTCCATAGCACTGCCAAAGTAATTTGAAAATTTTAGTTGTCTCTGTTTTTGCTTGACTAAACAGAGTATCCCTGTATTTGTATTCACAGAGTTGAAAGCATTTTTATGTCAATCTTTAAAACGATCTCACCTTCACCAGAACCCAAATATGTGGCCAAAGTGTGTATGGCAGCCTCACAGCCACCTCTGGACCTGAAATCAAGTTGGGTAGGCTAAAATTTGGAGGCAAGAGATGTTCTATTGCAACATAGCTTAGCTGCCACACGCCGGTAAGTGCAACTGATAGCAATGGGACGAATGCCTTGTTTGAAAGGGCGCATAAATTTTCACCATAAAGCAAATCGGTTATGCATTCGTTCACAGTGCCGGACAGCATAAGGTTCATTAAAGCAGTAAGGTCCTTCAAGAGAGCATCACCGGCTTCTCTGGCGGCTGGACATACAAGATCTTTCAGATGTTGTGGTGTCAAACCATCAAAGCCACCGGCAGAACCACTCTTGAGGACAGAAAGTACATATTTAACTGTGGTTATCAAATGAGAAGATTGGTTCGAAAAATCAGGAGGATCTGGGAAACTAAGATGGGCCTAGGATGCTTGTCTTTTAGACCCGTTAGGGTGTTAGAAGAACAAGGTGCCACCACATCACTACTGTACAATAACTTCTATGCTCCTTTTATATTAACTTTTTCTCCACATGTTGGTAATTTGGTGCACTCTCGATCACGCACTCCACACCCTGTAGTGGATGCCAGGCAGCACGGCCATCAGCTCCACCAGAAAAAAAAAATATTTCAGGATGAAATAAATTAAAATTATTTCGCGGAGCCAAATAAAAAACGTCCGAATTGAGGCTGTAAATTTTGTCATTTTTTCATATTAGTTTTTTTGTAATCTCATCACATGTAAATTGCATACATAAGTATGATTGCGTTTCAGTCTCGAGACATATACATACGTCAAACGTCAAATAAATGATCTTTTCGCGTTTTCAGCAATACGGTAAGTTTTATCTTAAAAATACTTGAGTCAAAATTAAATAATATATACAATTTTCATAAGTGCTTTTTTCGCATACTCCTTTGGAGATATAAAGATTCTAAATGTCGAGGTCTTATGCACACATTCCCACGCCGATTCGATAATATCGATGTCCTTCGGCTTCTTTGCTCGTGAACGTCCGCGTACCACTAGATGGCGTTGTTGTTGTCAGTCCGTCCATGCTCTCTGTCGACGCTTGAACAATATAGTTTTGAGTGTGAATATAAATTCGCGTTTCGGTTGTTATAAATATCGATGACTGAAAACTTTGTACCCGTTATGGCAATAGGTTCGCCACCTATTCCATTTGGGACGTAAACATAACAGCGAGGCGAGGTTTAACAGCCGCTCCCTACACCTTCGAGTAGAAAAAGGCGTGAAGTTATGTTATGTGTGTTATGTTATGTTATGATTGTTTCATGAAAGGCTTACAATTGAATGTGATGAAAACGAAAGTTATGGTGTTTGAAAGGGAGATATCCAGAACGGATGCAAGGATAATGGTTGACGATGCAGTGCTGGAACAGGTGAATGAAATTGTATATCTTGGATACGCTTTTAGCAGGGATGGAAGGTACACCGCTGATGTAGAAAGAAGAGTAGCGTTAGGAAATAAAGTAAATGGGGCGTTGGGCAGATTCCTGGGCGCAAAAGATATTAGCAGAAAAGCCCAGCTAGCAATTCACAATGCTATGCTGATCTCAACGCTAAATTATAGAAGCGAGAGCTGGGTCTGGCAGAGCGTGCATGAAAGTAGGATAAACGCCGTCGAAATGTAGGGAAATGTATTTCGGGTAGAATAAGGTGTGAAGTAATGTAACCCAAAACATTTAAGACAATTAAATGGCATAGGTTTGTTTGATGTTCATTTTATTTGCCTGTTGGTTTACATAACTTCACGCCTTTTGTTACCCAAAGGTGTAGGCAGCGGCTGTTAAGCCTCGTCTCGCCGTTATGTTTACGTCCCAAATGGAATAAGTGGCGAACCCATTGCCATACCGGGCACAAAGTTTGTCAGTCATCGGTATTTATCACACATAACTTCCGAAAACAATTTCGAAAAGTCATTGGTGTGAGCCAGTGTCTGGAATCGAACCCCGGACCTCTGGATCACAGGCCGAGCGCTCGCCCACTGCGCCACCGAGACTTTTTGTTGGTTTATTGTTGGTTTATTTTGGTTATAAATAGTTTCCTTGTGTTATTGAAATATTATCATGGCAGAACTAAAACCATACAAAGCCGCTGACAATTTACGGTACAATTTGACAATTTGACGGTATTATTTGACATTTCCCGGCTTCTGAAGTGTCAACATAAAATTTGACAAGCGTATTTATGGCAAGCATATGATGATTGCGAAAGCCATTTTGCAGAAATTTAAGTATAATATTGTTTAGATAAACCGAAACCTTAAGTTTCTCGAGACTCACGCTTAAGACTTAACGGATGAACCGCTTTTTGTTACCATCAGATTTCAACATTATACTACTAGCAGGCTGTGCATGTTATTATCACATAACAAAAGCACTCCGTCTCGGGATCGTTATTAAATCAAATTTGATGAGGTTTCGTTTGGCGACTTTAATATTCTGTATTCTGTGAGGAACGTAGCTCATTTGCTGGGAAATGTGTTACAAAATATGTACCTATTGTGTATGTTTATATTTATTTAACATCTATATTTAACTGACGCAGGAAAAGTTAGAAAGAGCTTCATCACCTATAAGTTTTTTAAGGGATTAAATCGCGTTTATTTAGAACACTTTTTTATTTATTTCGTTACTTTTTATTTACTCGTGAAAATGATTTCTGTAAAGAGTTCGAAAGGTCGGAGAATAAATAGAAAATAGGTTCTAAATAAACGCGATATAATCCATAAAAGTTGTTTTAATGTTATGAATGTGATTCGCGGAAAATCTAAGAAATAAATAAGTTTTTTAAAGTTTAGGTTTTTAAAGTATTTTGAAGGTTGTGAAAATTCTTATCAAGAAAAAGATCTACCTAGGTATCTCTAGGTATGTATTTCACGTAACCTAATGATGAAACTTTGTAATTCGATGAAGCCGACTGCACGCACAAAAAGAGATGACTCATGCGGCGTTACCTTCAGGCTTTACCTCGATGCGGCGTTATCTCGCTGTGAGTAATTTAATTAAAATTTTCTTTTTTTTTAATTGTCGTAATTTAATTTAAAATTTTCATTTGAAAAATGAAACCAATTAATCAGTATTTTCTTATGACGTTGTCATGTTCAACAATCGTCAATAAACCGACTTTACAGACAACCAACTTTATAGTGGTAGAGTCAAGCAGTTTGCTGCTTGAATAGGCTGGCTCGACCGATGAAATACCACGACCTCTCAAAAGATCGACGTAAAGTAGCTCATGCTGCGTTTCATTTGGTAAGAGAGGTACCCGGAGGAACACCCCCATGCTCCATCCTTTCCTATCCTACTTCCTTGAAGGTCGGCAACGCAACAGTAACACTATATGTGTCGCTAGTGTCCACGGGCGGCGCAGGTTGCTTACCATCAGATGACACGCTTCCTCGTTTGCCCTCCTATCTCATTAAAAAAAAAACGATTTTTGTAACTTCACTAAGAAAGTGCATGCAGAGGCTGTTATGCCTTGATGCTATGATGAATAAATAGATGGCGGAATCTACAGCCATATATCGATTACAAATGTTGGAGGTTATCGACAGCTAAGCCACTTAAATCCGGAAAGATTTCCCAAAACTAATTTCACGACCGAAGCTCTCTTATTAACCAACTAGGCCGAAGTGTAAAAATGGGATTATTATTCCTAAATATGCAGATCAGATAACACTGCAGCTGTCTTATTCAGCAAGTTTATTTTATGAAATAGCATTGACTTTAGTATCATAATCAAAACCTTTTTGATAATAATATCTCTATGAATAAAAGCTTATTTTAAAATAGAAAATCACATCTATTTCATTCTATTTCTGAACTTATTTAGAGACGGGGATATATGGGCAGCTCACTGCAGTAAATCGGTGAAACTGTTGTCCCAACCCCGCAATATGTGGCGAGGATGTTTTAGACGATTTAACGTTCTATTTGGGCTTGTACGGGGACTGGTGACCAAAAGATTCAATAGCTTATGAGATATTGCTATCTAACAATCCATTTACGCTGTTTCCTAACGCCACTCCTTAAATGATTGTTTTCAAATTGTAGTTATTTTAGATATTCATTTAGCAATAATAGAGCTACACAGTACACTGCATGGTTCGATCGGTGAAATATCACGACCTCTCTGAAAATCAATGCCGTTTTTCATTCGGTTAAAGAGCCCTTCCTTCCCTCCCTCTCTTATCCCTTCGCTTCCCTCTCCCTACCCTGTCCTATTTTAAAGCATATCATCGCAACTGTGTCCCTCTCAGTGTTACAGATGTCTAACGGCGGTGCAAATCACTTACCATGAAGTGACGCACGTGCTCGTTTATAATAAAATAGTTATAATTATTTTTAATTAGTCTTTGTACTTATCCTTACTCCCGATGAAGAATCGCTTTCCCCCGCCTATAGCCCCTTTTGTTTGTATTATTAATACATCAGAAGTTTCAGTTACAGACATCAACAATCTCTTTTACAAACTTTGAAAAGTTTTCGAAAAGTAATCGCCTTATTAGAACACAATTGTAAAACAAATGTAATTTCCAATAAGAACTAACTTTGAGTTTAATTTGCTTGTTGGAGAGTTTTTGATTTTGTAAGAATTACACGCGCCTATTGAAGTTGTTGTAGTTTTCGTCTTATTTAATGGGTTCGGCCCAAAAGTTCCTTTGTTTTGTGAATAAACTTTAGAAATTCATTGCTTATGAAAGAAAATTCAGTCACTCTGGGAAAGTTTCCAAGCGGCTGAACCACAGCCTTAATATAAAATAATCTGAAACAAATATGAGAGTATTAAAAAAAATTATGATTACTATATTATACTACTATTTTGATTTATCACTTAAGGTTCAGCCAGCGTTTGCAATTAAAGTGCGTAATTTCGAAAACTATCATTTTTTTCACTACAATAACATAACATAACTTCACGCCTTTTGTTACCCGAAGGTGTAGGCAGCGGCTGTTAAGCCTCGTCTCGCTGTTATGTTGACGTCCCAAATGGAATAGGTGGCGAACCTATTGCCATACTAGGCACAAAGTTTTCAGCCATCGATATTTATCACACATAACTTCCGAAAACAATTTCAAAAAGTCATTGGTGTAAGTCAGTGTCAGGAATCGATCCCGGACCTCTGGATCAGAAGCTGTGAGCTCAACCACTGGGCCACCGAGACTACAAACTACAATGAACATGTATTTTACATACAAACCACCCAGTTGACACCCTCTCTCTCTATTAAAACAACCACATCAAAAACCGTTGCGTAGTTCCAAAGATCTTAGCATATAAGAGGACAGACAGCAGAAAACGACTTTGTTTTATACTATGTAATAATATAATAATAATGATAAAACTTTATGCAACAGTTTTCAGTGTAAGATCATTCCATTTGTTGATCAACTGGTGGCACTCAAATCAGCGTATTTAATTTGTGCCTTGTTGTCGATCCGTAAGGCCATATTTAACTTAGTAGCGTCGAGACGAAATTAGAGGAATTCGCAGCCATTTAAACAGTTTTTTTACCTCAAACTGTTGCGCTTGTATGTTTTATAAACTTTTAATATGTGTACTTTTTCAACTCATCATTGAGAACTTGGTACAAAACGAGTACTAAAGTTCCACAATAAAAAACTTTCTGTTCACAGTTGGTACATGAAAATGTTCTTCTATACCTACAGAATAATGACTGCTTTTTCTGCAAGCTGGTGTGAGCCTTTATTGAAGTTTGAGACTATTTCAGAGATTACAGCCATTAATAAAATGTATTTTAGCACAAAACTGTTACTCTAAAAATCGAAAGATGATAAGGGGAATAGAATGCTGTGATTAATTGTGAAGAAATATTACCAAAAATTAAAAACCTCGTTGTGATTATGAATATACATAATTATATTGATTATCCTTTTACCTAATGTTAAATGGTCATGTCAAGAGCTGGTGCGTCGCGATTTCTGCCGTTCTAGTGGGATATAATCAGCCGCGAGGGCAGCTAAGGCGTGCCCCGAAATCGACGGGCACCGATTAGCCCCCATCGGTACCTAATCTTCACGCAGCGCCAAACCTGGCGGGGCAAAGAGAGCAGATTATCGTATAGGCACGTGGAAATTTAGAGGTTGTATGACAATAAACATGAATGAGATGATGGGTGTGACAAGTGAGAAATACCTGGATGCCTTTTTTATGGAGACAAAGCGGAGAGGCGTCACTCCCTCTCCGCGTTAATTATTCACGTCTCTTAATTTTATTCTTTATTGTACACAAATTTAAAAAGCTTGTTACAGGTTTTTAAACAATTGGTACAAAGGCGAGCTTAACCCCAAAAATGAGTTATCTACCAGCAAACCCTCTCAGTGGCAGAGGAAAAGATATATATATATTATATTACGATGACTTTTCCTGATAATACCTCACTAAGCGCTGTTACGCACTAGCGGCTAACCGTGAGGGCGGCTAACCGCGCGGCTAGCCGCTTTTCCAGTTTAATATGCAACTTCTTGTGATTATAGTGCGTACAATCACAAGCGGTTGCATATTAAACTGGAAAAGCGCCGCTAGTGCGTAACAGCGCTAACGAGACTACGAAAAATATGTTTTCAGAAGTTTAGCCGATAAACCGATTACCAACAATGTTTGCAGCAAAGCACTTTCATGGTTACACTTAACTATAAGGCATATAACAACATATTGAATTAAATAACTATTTTTAAATAAAGTATTATAAAGTTGTTATAAGAAAGTTTATATAAAGTTTCACATTAAACTTCAAGAACTTCCGGTAAGTAATAATATTTGTTTAATTGTTAATATAATATTGACTAAGCAGATATACAATCCAAAAGCGGAAAGACGTATGAGTCGAGAATGGTCACAACACATTACAAGACTAAATTAAACATGTCCTTGAGGGAGGCGATAACAGGATCGAACCTTAAAAACTAACGAGCGTGTATGAAAATAACAATGAAAAGAAAATGTTCACAAACTTCTGTATTTATAATATCAAGTAGGAAAGATGACTGTCGATTAGCTTTTTACAAAAAAAAAACATGAAATTGTAAGGTCTTATTTACTCCACAAATACTCTTACCATGTCTATAATGGGGTTTACATGAAGTGTCACCCCATCTCCTCCTGTGGGGTTTGTTTACGATTTTGATTGAATAGAATTTGGCGTCGTCGCCGCTATTGAAAACATTTTTTTATCAGGTGACCCGATGATAAGTGACCAAAGCCTGACACCTGCAACACATACAGTGTTACAGTTGCGTTGCTGACCTTTAAGGGAGTAGGATAGGGAAGGATGGGGAAGGGGAGTGGGCCTCCGGGTACCTCTCTCACCGAACGAAACGCAGCATGAGCCACTTTACGTCGATCTTCTGAGAGGTTGTGGTATTTCACCCGTCGAGCCGGCCCATTCATGCAGCGAACCGCTTGGCTCTCCCACTGTACGAGTACCTTACTTACTTACTTTGTAAATTATTTTGGGTCTGTATTTTGTTAAACATTATTTAAATAACTAGGGTAAATAGAAATGACAGATATACTCTCTGAAATAGTTCAAACGGGCTAGCGACCGACTAGTGACACCAAAGGACAATTGTAATACCAGAGGAGTCGCATTTGCCTTGCCAGCCTTTCTTGGTTTCTTGTTTAAGGTCTTGGTGATCCAGTGGTCGAGCACCCCGCTTCTGAATCAAGAGGTAGCGGGTTCGCTAACACCAATGACTTTTTAAATTGTTTTCGGAAGTTATGTGTGATAAAAATCGATGACTGAAAACTTTGTGCCTTATTTCATTTCATTTGGGACGTAAACATAACGGCGAAACAAGGCTTAACAGCCGCTGCCTACATCTTCTGGAAGACAAGGCGTGAAGTTATGTTATGTTTTTGTTTCGTTAGTATGTTTTTGTGAGCTAGTACTCCCGGGCTTCGCTACGGATATATATCCATTAATTTATGTAGCTATATTTATTTTCATTTCAAAAAGATCGACGATCCACTACATAACCAAACCGAATCACAGTTTGATAGTTTGAATGTGAAATAGTTTTGCCAGTTCATGCAAAACGTGATCTCTGATGACTTGGGTAAGCGAATTTATATGAAATATACGCTAGTTATAAAATGTAATAAAATAAAACTGAAGGTTTTATTGAAAAAAAAAAAGTTTTTTATGAAATTTAGGTGTGGATGTCAGCAATCAAAAAAGACTATTTGATAGTTTCCTTTTATTTTAGGTGTATTGGGCGATAAGAGGGCAAACGAGCAATTGGGTCACCTGATGGTGAGTAACTTCTCACTGCCTATGAACACCATAGTGCGTCGCCATCCTTTAAGAGAGTAGGAGGGGAAAGCAACGTGTGAGAGGATCGAGCCTCCAGATACCTCTCTCACCGAACGAAACGCGGCACAAGCCACTTTACGCCGATACTCTGAGAGTTCGTGGTATTTTGCCGATCCGCCAGCCCATTCATGTAGCAAACTGCAAGAGTACCACATTTACATTCAAAGTCAAAGTACAGAATAAGCTTTATTTTCATAGGTTTTCACAGATACTTAAAAATAGTTAACTTCACAATTTAACTTATTATTTAACGAGTCCTTGAGAAAAGTGCCTCCGTGGAACAGGAAAACACGGACGCAATCGCCACGAACGGCATTATATTTAATAGTAGCTGACAAAAAGTAGCCTAAATTACTTCTTGTTACATCAGCTACCAGCTAATAGTCCCGTCAAAATCGGTCCAGCCATTTCAGAGGTTACCCGAAACAAACAGACAGAAAGACAGTCATATAGACATAAAATGTAAAAAAATATGAAAAAAAAATTGTAAATAAATGAATTACAGTATTTACAATATATTAACAATTAAAAGGCTAGCCGAAATCAAATTTAGCGTGCCCAGAAGACTGGCCGCATTGCCACGCTCTATGGCAATGCTAATCCTCTGTGCGAAGAATGAATCAGCCCTCTAGTCGCGAGAGGCCTCGATCAGTCTCTTTGCAATATAGTAAAATGTCGTTACTTAAACAGTACATACAGACACTTCAATTTTATTTACTTATATAGATTTTTCAGTCACCTTGTCGTTGTTGAATTATGTTTATAATATATATATAATTTAACGACCTGGTTGCTAGGACCTTTAAGTCGAGTCTTTTTATTACAATTACCTTCTTAATTCTTAACCTAAACTAGCCTAAGCCTACAGCTTAACCTAACCTAACCTAATCATCCATAAAGTCGTGGCACTTTATGCATGATGTTCCAAGGGAGTTTTGACGACAATGTAGAAGAGCTACACTATACACGATACCTACACCATCTCCCACATTTACACTCATATACGAACACTTATTATATAAAACGCCACGAATTCTATTCAATAATATCCATTGAAACACAAATCTGAGAAAATAATGCAAATAACGGACATGTCTCTTCCACAGTCCCGCCAAAACTCCCATGTTTATAATATGTCGCGGATAAAACCAGATAAAACTTTTCAGAGAGTTTTGATATATGACACACTTATCAGACAAAGTATACGAATTGGGCACATTCTGTGTAATACAGAATGTGCCCAATTAAAACTTAGTAATATCAAAGCATTTACATATTACGCAAAGCTTAAAACTAACAAGTTTGGAAGTAATTTGGGATTATTATGTTGTTTTTACCTAAAGTTTCGGTGACGCAGTGGTCAAGCACACGGCTTCTGATCCAGAGGTCCGGGTTCGATTCCAGACACTGGCTCACACCAATGACTTTTCGAAATTGTTTTCGGAAGTTATGTGTGATAAATACCGATGACTGACAAACTTTGTGCCCGGTATGGCAATAAGTTCGCCACCTATTCCATTTGGGACGTAAACATAACGGCGAGACGAGGGTTAACAGGCGCTGCCTACACCTTCGGGTAACAAAAGGCGTGAAGTTATGTTATGTACGTGTTTACCTAAAAATATTCAGAGAAAAACGGTCGTTACAATGTGCTTTAAATACCTAATTTACGTAATAAATTGCCCTTTCATTATATCAGTAGATAAATATTGTATTAAACTCTTTTATAATTAACACTTAAGTAATAATCGTAGTGACTCACTATACCAATATATTATTATTTTGTAAACTGGTGTAATTGATACTATTTTCGGATACTGTGGTCATTGAATGAATGATATTTCGTTGAGCAAGTGACAATCCACTGAAATAGTCGCTCCTTTGAGCAAAAATGACCATTTACATAAAATTCAGACCATTACTGTTAAGAAATATATTTCTTCACAAAAAATCTAATTCTAGTATAATTTTACTTCGAGTTTCTTTAATCCAAAATATTTCCGTCCGTTATAAAACAAGCTTATAAACTTCTTAAAAAATTATACAACTCATACAGAAACAACCCATCTCTCAAATAAAATTATGCTTCACACAAAACAAGGGTATAATGAGTTTTCACACTATTATTTATGCGCATCCTAACTGTAAAAAAGTACGTTCCATTTATTTATCTTCAAACCGGAACTCCAACATTTATATACAACAATGGTTGATATAAAACCTGAGAGTTAGCTTCAAATAAAACAAAAACTAGATACATTTCGGTATTTAACTGGTCGAGCCGGCCCATTCATGCAGCAAACTGTGTGGCTCTACCATTGTAATATAAGATAATCGATTCAAACTGAAATATTCTTCCTTGAAGTACTAGAATGGAGAGAAAAATCTGAAAATACCCCTGAAAAATCTAAGAACAATACTTTCCTATTATTTTTACCAAGCGAGTTTCACTATTACTGCAATAATCGTCTCGCTGGTGGTCCAGTGGTTGAACGCCTCGCTTTTGAATCGATTGCACAAGCTAATAACATTAATTATTATATACATATAAAAAAATAAAGTATTTGTTTTGAATATTAAAATAACTGCTTTCTATGACATATGAATATAATTATATACAGTCAATACACCATAATAACACTTAATACAATTTTTGTCTGTCTGTCTGTTTGTTCCCGGTAATCTCTGAAATTCTGAGGCAAAACAAAGCTCGTAGGGTCAGCTAGTGTACTAATATAATAAAACGTAAAATATACCTTTATTTTATATGACATTTAAAAACTACTTCAAATAACATTTGAACCAGATACACATTTGACAGACAGACAGACAAACATTGAAAAAAAATACATATATATACAATATACATACATACATAAACTCACGCCTGTATCCCATAGGGGTAGGCAGAGACTTTGGCTATCAACAAGCTACGATTGTGACACACAAATATATATATAAGTATATACTTAAGTATATATATATCAAAATATGTTTGTAGTAGTAAGCAGTTATTAGTATAACAAACAGACACTTCAATTTTATGTGTATGTAATAGATGTGTATGATATATTTTTTATTATGTTGCCAAGATAGAAACGGTTTTGATGGATTGCCAGCTCTCTTATGAAGACATGTAGCACCGTGTGCCATCTAATCACTCAAGCGTATGCCCAAACTAGAAATAAATCCAGGCGACATAATTTCTGACTATACAGTCTGTGATAACATTGAAACAACTTTTTATGTATTATATCGCGTTTATTTAGAAGTTTTTTATTTTTTATTTATTTCTTGACGTTTCGAACTCTTTACAGCTATCACGAATCGAAACAAAATGCTAACGAAAAATTATGAATCTGATTTTCCAAAATCTAAGAAATAAATACATAAAGTCTGTGGTTCCATAGTCTTTATTTTTAAGAAATTAACTCAACAGGAACAATGACCGGAATAAAAACACATGTGAAAAAATGCACCATGAACAAAACCTATTGGTTTGTAAAGCTTTAATTTAACTTGCACTCTAAGTATGTAGGTTCTGGTGGAATATTGGAACTCAATTTTTAATTAGTTATCTTCAACCAATTGCGCTGACGTGTTTGGATGTGACTTTGGATGAAAATGCTCGGTATGATTCTAAATAAATATGGTGGACCACACAAGATGGATATTTTTAATGCATTTCTACAATATGAATATCAAATGAAAGGGCTTATTTAGGGTGAATCAAAAAATAATGTGATATCATTCTAAATCAAATATAGTTGAACAAATGGTTGCTATCAAATGAAATGGCTTATTGGGAGTAAGTAAAAAAAAAATAATGTGAATTTATTTCAGTAATTAACGGCATTAAATTCGTTAAAGATGGCTATGGTTTACTGAACAGATTGTCCTCTAAAAATCAAGTGAATAAAACGAAAAATCGCCTATGCCTTCAGATAAAAAAATCTGTACCTTCAATTATGCCTAAATACACCGGATTAAGATACTTAATTACGAAGTTGCAGTTTTTGCAAAAGATATCTATTTAATTTCTTAGAAAATTTATTATTTTTAGTAAAATAGTACCTGTGATACGTTCTCGGATGAGTTCGTTACAAAACTAAAAGGGTTTCAACGTTCTTCCACTTTGGGGATGGAACCCTGAAATTTGAGTAACATTTGAAACACTTCATAAAAGAGATTTTATTTGATCTCGTGGTATAACGTGACATCTGTAGGTATAAGTATTGAACAGAAGTTTTGCTTACTTTAAAATTTATAAACTTCGGCGTACTTTTACCATTGAACAGGTCTATCGGGTCCTATTGGTCGTATTATGATGATATATGCCTGTAAAACGGCCCATAGCCTTTATCGATAAACGGGCTATGTAGAATTAAAAGCTTATCTTGGTTTGGTCAATGTAATATTAGCACCTATAGGTGAAGGATTCATACCATGAATTGCGAGGCAATGTGGGCGAATGACTAAATATACTCTAGTATCAACTAGAGACGGCTCATTTGATAAGAAGGTATGATGATGATTAATTTTATTAGATCGATGTATCTTTCCATATAAACTTAGTACCTGAGAGTTCTGGGTTCTAATTCTTCATGAGCTGAAATGTGTAGAACTGTAAACAGCTGTAGTGGTAGACATGCATTTTGGCTATATCATTAAAATAAAACCAATCCTAAGCCAAATACAAAACTTGCCGTAGTTATTATAGCATCACTTGCTTTAATCTATCTGTTAGGGTGATAGTTTGTTGCTGTATTGTGTCTTTTCACTAACTTATTGTTTCCTAGGTATAACCTGAGTTTGTCCGAAGCCAGTGTATCTATGCGTATACTGCTTATTTATTTCTAAGACTTTCGCGAATCTCACTCTCAATATAAATAAGTAATAAATAAACGCGATATTATCCTAAAAATTGTTTTAATCTATGCGTATACTGCTATTCAGTAGGTCATAATTTAAGCAATCTTGCATGTTGTGTTTACCTGTAACTAATTTCTACCTTGTTGTATTTCATAATTATATTAAGTATTTTGTCAAGATGAAGATGTAAGAAATTGTTGGTAAAACTAATAAAAAAATAATATCGTTACATCACGTACTACAAGGCTGTGATATGACGAAATTACAGACTCAATTCTACATTTTCAGCGATCTTCACCAGCGCTTAGATAGTCAGTTAACAATTACAATCAATTATTCTTTTTTTATATAGGATATAAAAAAAGAATAATTGATTCGTTTTGGTTTGATTCGATTAATAGGTACACCACCTATTCCATTTGGGACGTGAACATAACTGCGAGACGAGGCTGAACAGCCGCTGCCTACACCTTCGGGTAGAAAAAGGAGTGAAGGTATGTTATATTTATTTCTTAGATTTTAGCGAATCACATTCATAACATTGAAACAACTTTTTATGTATTGTATCATGAGATCATTTTCACGAGTGATAAACAAAAAAATCATTATTCGTGATAATGATGAAATTTATTGAATGAAATTCGTGTAAAGAATTCGAAACGTCGGAAAATAAATGGAAAATAAGTTCTAAATAAACGCGATATAATCCATAAAAAGTTGTTTAATTTTATTATGTATGTTAAGTTTATACGATATTTTTTTTATATACGAGCACCCCGCTTCTGAATCCAGAGATCGTGGGTTCAAATCCTGGACCACACGAATGACTTTTCTAAATTCTTGCCAATAGTTAAGTGTGATAGATATCGATTAGTCAAACTTTGTGCCCGGTATGATAATGGGTTCGCCACCGACGTAAACATAACGGCGAGTCGCGGCTTATCAGCCACTGCTTATACCTTCGGGTAGAAAAGGCAGGAAGTTATATTATGATACGATATGAGGCAAACAAGCAAGCGAGTCACCAGTCGTGAGTTTTTTCTACAGCGGTAGAGCCACGTAGTACCCAGCATGATTGGGCCGGCTGGGCTGATGAAATGCCATCACCTCTCAAAATATCGACATAAAGTGGCTCTTGCCGCGTTTCGCTTGGTGAGAGAGGTATCCAGAGGCCCAACACCTTTCCCCATCCCCTTCCCAGCACACTTTCGACCCTTTCCATATCCCATTGTGAGGGCCGGTCACACAATTGTATTGTAATTCTACTTATGGTCAGGTGTCCATGGGCGGCAATTGTTACTCACCATCAGGTGACACGTCTGCTCGTTTGCCTCCCAATACGATAAAAAAATACTAACAAGTATCGGTTCGAGGATGAGAATAAAAATAGGTCGCTGGTGTGATATCAGTCTGCCAACTAAAATCCAATCACACTTTTACTAAAGGAGTCAGTGGCTGTTATTTCTCCACTCGATTTTTAGACGAAACAGACAAAATTAAAACCAATATATTGAAATAGTTCAATATATTGGATTTAATTTTGTCTGCCATCTTTATATATCAAACATAACTTGGAAAAAGTTTTCCAAAATCTCAGTAATTCCAATCACTAATATTACTCAATACTAATACACTAATATACCAATTACCAATATTACTCAGAGTATGAATAGAATTGTATTTAAATTCGCTTCAGCTTTTTATGGTATTCATCTATTTTCGTATCTTCTACATTCAGAGCCTTAAGCCTTAGATAAACAACAAAGCAAAGATAAATAAATAAAGTCAGACGTCTATAGCTATATAATCACATTTACAAAGTAATGAAAACTTTCTCAACCTTTACTAGAAATCAATTACTAACTTTATTTGCAAAGATTGCAATACTTTAGATAAAATATTACGATTCAAAGAGAAATCTTTTACCACGTTCCAAAAACACAGTTCTTCAATCAGCGTCAATAAGTTGTTAAGTAAAGTGAAATTATCACACATCAAGTCCTTGGTCACAAATCAAATGTCGACCAACTATTACTAGTTGTACGGACGAACATAAAACTAACGTGGTCCTCCTTTTGATTTGCAATTGTTAAGATAGTGTTACCCTAGCCACTGTAAATATTAGATATCACATCCAAGTTGCATTTTTACCACCAAGCAATTTACAGTCGGCGATGGGACATTACTAGTCGTGTCCAATCATTACATAGTATAAAACAAAGTCACTTTCCGCTCTCTGTCCCCTTATATTCGCATATCTTTAAAACTACGCAACGGATTTTGATGCGTTTTTTAATTTAATAATTAGAGGGTGTCAACGGGGTAGTTTTGATCTATAATTCATGTATAGTGTAGTGAAAAAGAGTGATACTTTCAAGATTTAGAACTTTAATCGCAAGCGCTGCTTGAACCCTAAGTGATAAATCAAAACAATGTACTACATTATTATACACCTTTAAAAGGTCTACAAAAAAGTCCGCGCACAAAAAATAATGGCCTATTTACAAAGCGATTTTAAAGCCAACTTCCTGGGCAGAATGGATAAATAATAAAACACAAGTCTCACACGCTGCACTCGCTTTTTCGACTGTCAAAGCTCCGCCTGCAAGCAATAGGGAAAGAGTCCAACTTATTTGGTGAAGAAATAGATTATGGTCGGCCAGACATTATTATTATTGGTTGTGATTTTGGTATTATATAAAATTTCCATAGATTATATCAATAGAAACTCCAGTGTTTTGTATAAAAAACAACGTCAAAACTATTTTTGAAATCCCATTTCTATTAAATAGCATTTACGCAATATAACGACCGTGAAGGCTTTATCACGGATCATTACTTTATATTATATATCAACGGTTTTCTAAGATTCAATGAACAAATTTGTGACAGATCATTAAGGCTTTTGTGGAATATTTCATTACATGATTCATTTTTATGTATTACAAACGTACACACATAACTTCACGCGGAATTGACAGACAGAACAGAACACCATAAGGCACGATTCTTTCACGTCTTACTTTCGTCTTTGACTTTCATAACTCTTGTAATAAATATCAATTTGTCAAAAATTTGAATTTTCTGAATCCTCGCTTCGCAATCAAGAAGTCGTGGGAACAAATCCTGGCTCACATCAATTAATTTTCGGAATTTTATCAGAAGTTATGTGTGACATATATTGGTAATCAATTTATGTCCGATATAATAATACTAATATCTTGGACTCAATACACACATCGCCCTCTGGTTCCAAGCTAAGCAACTAAGTGTTTGTATTAATACATAATAAACACCCAGACGTCACACAAAACAGTAATTATATATAACGTTAGATTCCATTCCATTCGGTTCTTAAAATTTGGTAAGTCGAGGCGTTACTGCTGCTGAAGTATGCAAAAAAGTAAGCTTACTCTCGTTTACATTATCTATGTTACTCAGACTTGTTTCTCTTACTATTATTTGGCTAGTGAGGTTAGTTGTGTGTTCTTAAAAAATAATTTAATCAATGAAATTACTATAGAATAGAAAAGAAATTAGATAAAATTATCTACAATTTTAAGAGCTGGTAGAGCCAAGCAGTTCGCTGCATGAATGGGCTGGCTCGACCGGTGAAATACCACGACCTCTCAGAAGAACGACGTAAAGTGGCTCATGCCGCGTTTCGTTCGGTGAGAGAGGTACCCGGAGGCTCACCTCCTCTTCCCCATCCCTTCCTATCCCTCAAAGGTCGGCTGCGCAACAGTAACACTATATGTGTTGCCGGTGTCCATGGGCAGCGTCGGTTGCTTACCATCACGTGACACGCCTGCTCGTTTGCCCTCCTATCGCATAAAAAAAAATATATATTATTTTGCATTCATTGAAATTGGCAGAACGTTATTAAGAGTCAAAATTTTCAAATATTCTCGTTTGAACTTTTCTTTTTATTTTGCATTTCTATGTCAAACGACTTTCATCTGTCAACTACGTTTGATCATTGTGATTGGTGTTTGCATATCTGATGGCGATTTGATTTAAAATGAAAGTATTTGTTTTATGATAGTTGCGTCCATCAAGATGGACGCGCGTGACTGAAAATTTTCATTAGTTTTTTGAATGGTGTGATTCCAGATTTTTATATGATAAGGAATAAAATAACATAAGAAATGGCTGTATGGTCAACGACCTTTGCCTACTCACATTGAGTGAATTATTATTAACTCTAAGTATTTGTTTTATTTTGTTTTATTTTCGCGCCACTTTATTAAGTAAGCACAAAATTTAGAGACAAGATTTCTTTATGACGATTTGTAATAATTAGTATTTGCATTATAGCATTAACAATTAAGTAATAAATTAAAAAATAAATAAAAGATAAATTAAACGTGACCCTGCGAAAGGTGATGTCAGCAGCTTCAAAAACCGAAGAGCGTGTTTGACAAGAGTTATGAAAGTCAAAGAAGCAAGTGATATGTGTGAGAATTGTTCTTGTCCTTATGGCGCTCTGCTCCCTTTGCCTATTCCACTTGATGTTATATATGTATGTATTATGTATGTAATACATAAAATAAATAATGCTACGAAATCATCCAAAAAAGCGTTTATGAGTCTCAAACACATATTGGTTCACATAAATAAAAATGGTAAGGTAATGATCCGTGATATGACCTTCATATGCGTGATATTGCGTAAACGCTATTTAATATAATTGGGATCAGAAAAATAGTTTTGATATTATTTTTTATACAAATATGTATCTAATACCAAAATCACTACCAATACTAATAATGTCTGGCCGACCATAATCTACTTCATCAGCAAATGATTTGTACTATTTTCCTATTTTTTGCAGGTAGAGCTTTGACAGTCAAAGAAGCAAGTGACGCGTGTGAATATCGTGTTTTATGGATTTTTGTCCTTACTGCCCGAGGATTTGGTGTGATATATAAGTACCAAACAAATCATTATCTTACATAGTATAAAACAAAGTCACTTTCCGCTGTCTGCCCCCTTATATACTTACTAGCAGACCGCGCGAACTTCGTACCGCCATATTTTATACATTTTCCACTAAAAAGATTATTGCCGCGATCATATTAATACCCCAAAACTTTCCTCATAAATGGACTATCTAACACTATTGTTTTTTTCAATTCAAGTTCCTGATACATACATATATAACTTCACGCCAGATCCCTTGCGGGGTAGGTAGAGAGTACAAAGCACCATGAGGCACGATTATAACACATCTTACTTGCTTGGCTGTTAGCTGTATTAGCGACTAACAACCAAGATATGATGAAAATAATAGCAGTTAAAATAATAAGCAGTTAGCAGTTTTAACAGTGGTAGAGCCAAGCAGTTCGTTGCATGAATAGGCCGGCTCGACCGGTGAAATACCACGACCTCTCAGAAGACCGACGTAAAGTGACTCACGCCGCGTTTTTGTTCGGTGAGAGAGGTATCCGGAGGTCCACCCCCCTTCCCCATCCTTTCCTATCCCCTATCCCTTAAAGGTCGGTAACGCAACAGTAACACTAAATGTGTTGCTGGTGTCCATGGGCGGCGTTGATGGCTTACCATCAGGTGACACGCCTGCTCGTTTGCCCTCCTATCCCATAAAAAAAAAGCTGCATGAATGGCCCTGCTCAACCGGTGAAATACCACCACCTCTCAGAAGATCGACGTAAAGTGGCTCATGCCGCATTTCGTTCAGTGAGAGAGGTACCTGGAGGTCCACCTCCCTTCCCCATCATTCTCCCTTAAAGGTCGGCAATGCAACGGTAACACTATAAGTATTGCCGGTGTCCATGGGCGGCGCAGGTTGCTTACCATCAGGTCACACGCTTGCTCCTTTGCCCTCCTATACCATAAAAAGAATATTATCAACTTTAATCAATAGCAATACCAGGGACTTTGTCAGAAGTTTTTGTCAATCTTTAGTTTTTTTTTAATACTACTTGAACCTTTTTTTTTAATTGGTCATTATCGTCGGTTTAAAAAAATACCTGGTCACCACATGTTCTTATCAGTATGGCTAACTCACAGTGAGTGTTTTTTTATAATTTAAATGATGTCGACTTGGCACCTTGGTATAACTCTTATCAAAATAAATTCACTAACTTTTAAAAGATATTAAAAATGTAAATATAGATGGGCAACTCTATATGGTATGCAGACGTGTAACAAACCCGCAAAGTCTTTATATTTTTGCAAAAGACCCCAAGATCGAGGTGCGTAGGCATGCCTTGCGCTTCGTCCATTTATATGAAGGTGCAATATTGTAAAGAATTATAGATAATATTATTAAATCTGCTTGAAGAACTAACTGTAACCTAACTCTAACTTTGTGCCATGAATTTGGTTACTTATGTATGAAAATATTTTTAAATATTTTAATATTCGCGTTGCATATTACATAAATATAATGAACGGAAAATAACGCGACACATTTAGGTAAACAAATTAACTGTCTGCTTGTGACTACGGCCAGTGCAACCAGGCCGAAACGTAAAGCAAATAATAAAAGTAAGTATTTGTTTACCTAAACTTGTCGCGTTATTTCCCGTTTATTATACTCTTAAATATATCAAATTCTAATCTATGTGTCTAAATAGACACGGGGTCACAGATGTTACATCTTAAAATCACCTATTAATTATTACAAAATAAAAATATAATATATACCCCAAAAGACGATTAGATACTAAAAACTCATTAGTACAAAAAGAAACAAAAAAAAATGTCTAAAAAAATTTAAAAAAATTACCTGCCAGCTATTAGCGGCGCTCATGACCGAGTCGGGCGGGACCGATCATATATTATGTGCGCGGAATATTTGCCTTAGAAACGAATACTTACATTTTGTATTTTGCGATATCTTTTGAATTAAATGTCCGAATGGAATCATTTAAAAAGTTCTAGAAAGGTATTGAATCTATCTTTATATTGAAGTAATTTATTTTGAGGAGAGTTAATACCAAGGTACAAAATAAAGAACTTTTAAAACGACCTCATTATAATTATTTTTAAAAATTCAAAAAACACTTATTTTGCGATAACTACAATAGTTAGACATATACCGTCGCGGACTTTTTTGTCGACAATTATATGTTCTGTAAAAGTGTAGTACATTGTTTTGCTCTATAATCAATAGTTTTTGCAGCGTTCGCGATGTAAGAATTATTTTTGGGTCTTTTTCTTACACCTTGGGTTACATTATTGCAATTATAGTAAGGATCCCTAATTTATTTGATAATATAATATAGCCTAAAGCCTTCCTCGACAAATGGACTATACACCAGTGAAAGAATTTTTGGAATCGGTTTCTGAAATTAGCGCGTTCAAACAAACAAACAAACAAACTCTTCCGCTTTATAATATAAGTATAGATATCTTTAAAACTACGCAACGGATTTTGATGCCGTTTTTAAGCTATTGCATAGCTTCTATCGCGGGCCTTGAGCGTGAGGACCGAATCCAGAATTCCGTAACGAAAAAACCTAACACCCCCCACTCCGACCGGCACAGCGGCGCAATTTCGATATTCGATATTTCGAAAACACATGGCGCGGTGGCAAAAAACACATTTGTTTTAAAGTTTGGTTCGTAGATATACAAAGATAAACAAAGATTTAGCTATTGAAAACATTTACTTTACAAGTATAAAACAAAAAACCAAACACTTAGAAATCACGGCTAAAAAAATTCTAAAATAAAAAAAAAACTACTAGTTAAGTTTTTCTAATAAGAATATTAATTCTACAATTTCCAGGAGATGGTCGATCGACAGTTGAGGTTGAGTTTGTGTACAAAGTGTTTAAATATGAATAGCCTATAGTTTCAATGATAAATATTCCTGAAGAACCGACATGTGTTGAAAGATAATAAAAATATTTTGAACAATATTAACATCTCATTTTAAATAAATGAGATGTTAAATTTTATTATTTTTATTATTTAACATCTCATTTTAAATAAATGAGATGTTAAATAATAAAAATAATAAAAGAAAAAAAAATGTTTTTTTATCGGTCACCACGCTCAAGTTACACACTTGAATTAATATCAAAGAAAAACAACAAAGGAAAAAAATAGTGCATTAATAAAATAAATAAATAATTATAATTGCATAAGTTGATAAAAAATGCTATGCAATAGCTTTACGGCGGCAGTCTCCGAGTGCCACACGTTTTTTTTTTAATAGTTAGAGTGTGTCAGCGGGGTGGTTTTGATCTATAATTCATATATGATAATATAAAGAAAAAATGATAATTTTCGAGATTTTAATAGCACAAATTGAACCTCATGCTATCCAAAATCTACTCATTTATTAATTTTGATGCGGAACAAAGTTCGCCGGGTCAGCTAGTTATATATAGTTATAAATTGGACAAGACTAGTAATGTCCCATCGCTAACTGAAAATTGCTTGGTGGTAAAAATGCAACTTGGAAGTGATATCTAATATTTGCAGTTCCTAGGGTGCACCTAACTGGAAATAGACAAAAGAAGAAACACGCTAGTTCTTTGCTCGTCCGTAAAACTAGCAATAGTTGGACGATGTTTGATTTGGGACCAAGGACTTGGTGTGTCAATATCACTTCACCCAGCAACTTAATCAATCTGAGTGGAGAACTGTGTTGTTGGAACGTGTTAATAGATTTTTCTCTGAATCGTAATATTTCAACTAATGTATTTAATGTGTGCAAAAAAGTTAGTTATTGATTTATAGTAAAAGTTAAGATCGTTTTTATCACTATAGCATATCACTATTAATTACTGGCTCTTAAAGTAGTATTACCCGAAGGTGTAAGCAGCGATTGTTAAGCCTCGTCTCGCGGTTATGTTTACGTCCCAAATGGAATAGGTGGCGAACTTATTGCCATACGGGGCACAAAGTTTTCAGTCATCGATATTTATCACACTTAACTTCCGAAAACAATTTCGAAAAGTCATTGGTGTGAGCCAGTGTCTGGATTCGAACCCGAACCTCTGGATCAGAAGCAGTATGCTCTAAAACTGAACCACCGAGATTATAGAAAAACATTATAAAAAGGACGTAGCAATTTAAATTCAGTTATTTTCATAATCTGAGTAATATTAGTGATTGGTGGATATCTTGACATGATATATTATTAGGATTTTGAAATACTGAGATTTACTTTGGCAACTTATGTGTGATAAATGTACACAATATTTTGGTATGGGTGCTAATTAATATAATTCTTGGGATAGATATAGAAAAAATCCAAGACTTGGCCAAAACCTATTAAACATTTATGTTAATAAAATTATAACATGAAAAGGACATATAAAAATGGACATATATATGTCCATTTTGTTGTATATCCACGTAATTTAAGATTATAATTGGATTTTAGTTGGGAGACTGATATGAGATATCACATCAGCGACCTCCATTTACTCTGATCCATGAACAGATTTTTGTTAGTATTCGACATTATTTATGGTAACATAACATTCATTAGGGTGTCCCTTATTTTTCGAAGTCTAAATTAGTCCTAGTTTTATTCATTTATACCTAAAACACTAGAAAATAAATTTTTACCTTGTTTGGAGTATGATAACCCGTGCTGACTGCCATCGAAAGATTTTCATACAAGTTGCGCGGGAGTAGCGGCGCGCACTCGCGGTATTTAGTCATTTGTTCCCGGTTATTATCGTAGCTAATACCTATTTTTTTATCTTACAAGATCGCAGTGAAATTAAAAAGTGATATCAAAAGTATTTTCTAAATGTAAATTAGCAAATAACAGGCGCTATGTTTCCGTCAAACCATCAAGTTCTCGCAGTGCTGTTTTATAATATTCGCGAAGTTAAATTAACTGATAAAGAAAGCGCAAATCTTGGCATTCGCGAGTGTATTATAGTCTGGGAAAAGGCTAGAATCCCAACTAGAGCTTAACTGTGTAAAAAACTTGTGGATCTTCACCACACTTGGTTGTATAAAAATTCGAACAAGTCGAACGATATTTATAAGCGCCGTGAGGAGGACTTTCAAATCAGTTTAGATAATTTGTTCGATATAGCTCACGCTGATGCTTTGCAACTGATGAAGATAGAGGAAGACAAAATATTTTTACAAAAGCAAAGAGAACCAGGGAGTCCAGGATATATAGCGGGTGTGGATAAAAAGTTGGCTGAAAAAGAAGAAAGGTCAAGACAGAGAAAGTTAAGAGAAGAAAACAGAAGACAAGATCGAATGCGTTCAGATAGTTTATCAGTATCTAATACTACACAAAGTTCTGTTCAAACACCCCGGCTCGACCGGTGAAATACCATGACCTCTCAGAAGACTGACGTAAAGTGGCCCATGCCACGTTTCGTTCGGTGAGAGAGGTACCCGGAGGCCCACCCCCTTCCCCATCCTTTCCTATCCCCTTCCCTTAAAGGTCGGCAACGCAACAGTAACACTATATGTGCTGCTGGTGTCCGTGGGCGGCGTCAGTTGCTTACCATCAGGTGACACCCCTGCTCGTTTGCCCTCCTATCCCATAAAAAAAAAAACTCAAGAACATTGCGATCAGCCTTCCAGCTCTAATGAAAGCCTTGAGGAACCATTGCCTTCAACATCAAATTTAAGCTCTGCAAGTACCCAAAAAAGAGTAAGAAAACACATTATCACGCCCAAGTTAGTAGCAGCTTTAGACAGATGTCAATTAAGTGTAAGGGATTCTATCTTTATACTTCAGACTGTGATAGAAGCGCTAGGTTTAAGCCACAGAAATAGATCAAGATAGAACGGCTGCGATGTCATATTTCCATACATTTCGAGCGTGTCACTTTTTTGAAAAACCACGCCCACAACGTGACGTCATTTTCATTGTGAGCGGGGCGACTAGTTAGGAGACAAACTCATTAGATTATCGATATTAATATCTGCAACGTGTGTTAAATTTATTATTTTTATATTGTACCAACTTTAATGATTTTGTGTAACGATAATCATAGAAAGTAAAACCTGTTAAATACTTTAGTTCGACATATTAATAACTAAAACATATTTTTCCAGTAGTATATAAAATTTATTTATTGATATTTTATTGTCCTTGAAACTGTACATATTTATTAAATATTTGCCTTTTTGTAAGGGTTGGCCTCACGGTCCTGGTTAAATAACGAAGCCGAACGTCGACATATACTTCGGTTACTGCCCGTATGAGAAGGACGAGATGATTTTCCATCGGCGATTTGTCAAATTGGTGAAAACTTATACTGTCAAATAAACTGCTGCCAATAAAATTATGAAGCACTTTGGTTGAAATTTGTGGTGTTAGAATAAAGTAGGGACAAAGCGAGACATAAGCTGATACTCGAATTATTATTGAATTAATTTATCGATAAGTCCTAAGACTCAACGATACATGGAGTGCCCATCTCTAACATTCTAAGACCTATTGAATTAATTTATCGATAAGTCCTAAGACTCAACGATACATGGAGTGCCCATCTCTAACATTCTAAGACCAATCACAGCGATTAACAGACACAGCGATCAACTGGCAGGTGTATTTGTGTATTTCGTTCGATTCGACGTAAATTACGCGTATAATATAATTATGCGCGCAATGTTTTTGTATACGAGCGTTGAATGCGGACAGCAATGGATATTTATCATAACGAAAAAATATACAACTTGTGATCGTAGTTATTGAACATAGTAAAAGTAAAACAATTATTTAGAATCTCAAAAAAATACTTTCTACTGATTTTCTATACTTACTGATCATACGAAATATTTCCTTTCTTCATATTTGCTTCACTACTTTTGTTTTTACAATTTGCCACAGCACAATAACGCATATATGTGAAGTTTTATCTATTTTTTTACGTCCTGATCGCAGGGTCGGGTCGCTCGTTGCGTAATGAGAGCGAGTTTCGAAAAGCATGCAATATAGTGCATGGTTTTGGCACGCTTACCACGCCTATTCGCCGTTATATCTTGATCTATTTCTGTGACTGTTTAAGCTGTGACGATTTTCCGTAAACAAATCATCTATTCAACGCATTCGCACACAGAGTAGAAAAGATAGAGCGGTATCTATAAAATCTGATTTTCAGAATAATATTCCTGAAATAGTGACAGTTCACTGGGATGGAAAACTATTACCTGGGCCAGACGTGAGAAGTACAAAAGAAGAACGCCTGCCAATTCTTATTTCATTTGGAGAAAAAGAAAAACTTCTGGCTGTCCCCAAATTTTTTGAGAGAGAGAGAGATTTTCTGAGAGAGATTTTCCGGTCGAGAGCAAGCTCAAGCAGTGTCAAACGTGCTTTACGACTGGAACCTATGGAGGTTCCAGTCGTAAAGCACGTTTGACACTGCTTGATCATGGGACAAAGCCCAAATAATGGGCTGTGACACAACTGCTTCTAATACCTGACGACTGAATGGTGCGTGTGTTCTACTGGAGCAAAAACTAGTCAGGGAATTACTTCTCTTTGCTTGCCGCCATCACCTTTACGAACTGGTTTTGAAATCTGTGTGTGAAACAAAAATCCATCAAGTCACGAGCAGCCCCGATATCCCGATGTTCAAAATGTTTAGAGACAACTGGAAAAACATTGATCCTTCTGCTATTGAAATTAACACTGACTTCATCGAACAACATTTCAATAATGCAATAGTACAAGAATTATTGACATTTTATAATCATGAATTACAAAAATCTATCGGGAAATGATTGAACTATCTATTGTCTTTTTAGGAGGAGATAGTTCGAAAAAAATTAAAATCAGACCTCCTGGAGCGATTCATCAAGCAAGTTGGATGGCTATTTATACGCTGAAAATATGCCTATTGCAATCGCAATTCAAATTAAGTGCTAAGGATAAACGAGCACTTCAAGACAATTGTTTATTTATTGCCATTTTATACGTAAAACCATGGCTTCAATGTTGTTTGGCAGTGCAGGCATCAAATCAAGATTTGTAACTTAGCAGCTTCACGCCATTGTTACCCGAAGGTGTAGGCAGCGGCTGTTAAGCCTCGTCTCGCCGTTATGTTTACGTCCCAAATGGAATAGGTGGCGAACCTATTGCCATACCGGGCACAAAGTTTTCAGTCATCGATATTTATCACACATAACTTTCCGAAAACAATTTTGAAAAGTCATTGGTGTGAGCCAGTGTCAGGATTCGAACCACGACCTCTGGATTCAGAATCCGTGTACTCAACCACTAGGCCACCGAGACTGTTAAAACGATGACGATGATGTTGACGATGAAGTTGATGAATCAACCAAGGCAAACATGTTAACAAACTTACAAAGAGAGAGTTTGTCTAATTCTGGGAAGAGGTACATTCCGTCAAAAAATGATATGTCTCATCATTAGTATGGTAAGTGAAAATATATACGTAAATAATAATTACATAGTTACGCTATCCAGGTTTATTACGTTTGAGATAAGAACATTAATTATACATGTGGAGGTAAAATTACCACTGCCTATTTCTACGAATCTTCTGTGTGTAATGTGTTGTTAATATAATTTCAAGGGCCAAAATTACGTTACTTGTTGATGTTGTTATTTAATATAATTTCAATGTATAAGATAGCGTAATTTTGTTTAAGAAGCTGATAACCACAACTTCTACGGCGTAATTTATGTTTCTCAACGTTGCTGGCGTCAAATATAATTTAGCAAAACTTTGCTCAATGTTGTGCTTAAGCTTCGCAGATAAAGCAAAAACATGTTGCTATACGAGGTGAATATAAAGCAGTACAAAATTAATGAAATTGTGCTTATTTAATAATAAACCCATTGACATGTATATATATATACGTACAATTGCTTGTTTATATATTAGGCATTTCGACGGCGCACACATAAACATGTCTCGTTCTTACTCAGCACTGTCACACGCATGAAAACAGTATAACAGTATTTCAGTGCGTACAAAAGTGAAAAAAAAAAAGTAAATAAAGTGAATGAATATGGAAATTATATTCTACGATCATACCTACTGACGCCATAACTCCCGCAAAGTATGGAGGATTTTTATCAGTTCAGCCAGTAAAAAAGTGTTGGGAAAAATTTTACCGACAAAATTTATTTTGCGGAATTATCTAAATAAATTAGTTTTATTTCTTAACGAGTAGAAACGTATTGTAAATTCGCTAAATATGTAATAATTAACTGATCTTAGACTGAAAGTCATAAGAGATGTAACGGGTGATTTTTTAAGAGCTTGAGAACTTTTTTAAACAATAAAACGCATAAAATTTGCAAAATCTCATCGGTTCTTTATTTTAAACGTTAGATTGGTACATGACATTTACTTTTTGAAGATAATTTCATTTAAATGTTGACCGCGGCTGCGTCTTAGGTGGTCCATTCGGAAAGTCCAATTTTGGGCAACTTTTTCGAGCATTTCGGTCGGAATAGCCCGAATTTCTTCGGAAATGTTGTCTTCCAAAGCTGGAATAGTTACTGGCTTATTTCTGTAGACTTTAGACTTGACGTAGCCCCACAAAAAATAGTCTAAAGGCGTCAAATCGCATGATCTTGGTGGCCAACTTACCGGTCCATTTCTTGAGATGAATTGTTCTCCGAAGTTTTCCCTCAAAATGGCCATAGAATCGCGAGCTGTGTGGCATGTAGCGCCATCTTGTTGAAACCACATGTCAACCAAGTTCAGTTCTTCCATTTTTGGCAACAAAAAGTTTGTTAGCATCGAACGATAGCGATCGCCATTCACTGTAACGTTGCGTCCAACAGCATCTTTGAAAAAATACGGTCCAATGATTCCACCAGCGTACAAACCACACCAAACAGTGCATTTTTCGGGATGCATGGGCAGTTCTTGAACGGCTTCTGGTTGCTCTTCACTCCAAATGCGGCAATTTTGCTTATTTACGTAGCCATTCAACCAGAAATGAGCCTCATCGCTGAACAAAATTTGTCGATAAAAAAGCGGATTTTCTGCCAACTTTTCTAGGGCCCATTCACTGAAAATTCGACGTTGTGGTAGATCGTTCGGCTTCAGTTCTTGCAGGAGCTGTATTTTATACGGTTTTACACCAAGATCTTTGCGTAAAATCTTCCATGTGGTCGAATAACACAAACCCAATTGCTGCGAACGGCGACGAATAGACATTTCACGGTCTTCAGCAACACTCTCAGAAACAGACGCAATATTCTCTTCTGTACGCACTGTACGCATTCGTGTGGTTGGTTTAATGTCCAATAAAGTAAACTGAGTGCGAAACTTGGTCACAATCGCATTAATTGTTTGCTCACTTGGTCGATTATGTAGACCATAAATCGGGCGTAAAGCGCGAAACACATTTCGAACCGAACACTGATTTTGGTAATAAAATTCAATGATTTGCAAGCGTTGCTCGTTAGTAAGTCTATTCATGATGAAATGTCAAAGCATACTGAGCAAATAATAATGCATGAAAATCATAACCTCAAAAAATCTGAGCAAATACTAATGCATGAAAATCCTAACCTCAAAAAAATCACCCATTATTTGCAACTAAAAAAATTTTCTGAATATGTTTCGTTTTGTTTATCACGCGGTCCCTTAATAAGTTCAAAATTTGAATCATTCTTATTTACTGTGGGGCGGACCTGTCTAGAAGTATGTTGCAGTAGTGATTTATTTACTTTAGAGTCAGCAACTTAATTAAAATAGTTTGTAAAATAGAAGTAAGCAGTCTAAAAAAATATGTACTCTTATTTTGACATCCAAAACAGAATATTTAGCATAACAATATACTTACTTCCTATTTAAGTATTAATTCTATAAATAAGTAATACTCAACATTAATTACAATAAAATGCGACAAGAATCGATCGATAAATAAATTTCTTCTGCCAAATGACGACACACCCGGCTTCGATTTTGTGTCGACATGCCACTTCCATAGGTTTCCTTCTTCATTAAACAAACCGGCTTGTTTTTTTAATAAAAGATTTTTTGTTTTGTGTTTTAACGATCAGGTAGCTAGGACCTTTAAGTCGAGTCTTTTTTTATAATTAACATCTTCATTCTTAACCCAAACTGATCTTAACCTAACCTAGCCTTAACCTAAAGCTTAATCCAACCTAACTTATCATCCATAAATAACAATTTATGCATGATGTTCCAAGGGAGTTTTGACGTCAATGTAGGAGAGCTACACTAAACACGACATTTACGCCATGTTCACATTTGCACACCTATATGAACATTTATTGAATAAAACGCCACGAATCTTATTTAATAATATCCATTTGAACACAAATTTGAGAAAATACTGTAAAGAACGGACATGACTCTTCCACAGTCCCGCCAAAACTCTTTAATAAAAGAGTAAATACATACTCCACAGAACAGTTCTCTTGACCACTATGTTGAAGTGTTATCAACTGTATCAAACTGTGAAAACTTAATGAAATTGTTCAATGTTTCGTTCAGGGACCTGCAATTCCCTTCACTAAAATAATTATAGCGGTAGTTTCAGGTACTCCTCTAATTAATATTGACATCAATTAAAACTATATGAAAGTCAAATAAAGATCACACCAACTAATAATTTGACATCTGTTGCTGTAATAAGGCTTTCATATTGGTTTTTTGTCTTGTTCAACTGGAATCTTAGCACCCGGGTTCTGAATCCAGAATTCCCAGGTTAGAATATTCACACATAATGACTATGCATAATTAAATCGCATGTTGTGTGACAAATATCTATGACGGCCAAGATTGTGCACATTTGGACTTAAAAAATAGGGTGAATTGAAAAGTCTCGGGCCGGTCACATAGATGGCGTTACAAGAATTAAATCTATGTGAGTTTTAATTAGTCCCAATTCTTAAAAGATGTGTGTAGTTTTTAGTTTGTCGATTATAGCACTTTGGGGAAAGCAACTACATAACGTTGCTGCCAAAAAAAAATGAATTTCGTTTGTTGATAAGTTATTGTTTTTTGTAGGGAAAAAATACAGTTAACGCAAAACTTTTTCGAGAAAATGCCTCAGGAGAAATTGTAATCAAGGATTGGTATAAGTTTATACGGGGTGAAATAAGCAGGGAAGACGGTGAACGCATTGGATGGCCAAAAGTCGTTGTTACCGACGAAAACATTAAAAAAAGCGAAATATGATTTTGAATTCAAGCAAATAGAAATTGAATGAAATACCAGACACTCTATAGATACAAATTGAACATCATATCAATATTTGGAATAATTTATGTTTATTATAAAAACTATTTTTTTTGTAATAACTGCTTCTACATGAAAGTATCATCAATATACAAACACGATAATAATATCATCTAATCATTCATCGCACGTGACTATTACAATCTCGAAACTCTTTCCCAAAACGTACCTTTTACGCTATCTTCACAACTTGTCTGTAAATTTAAACATATCCTTTTATATAAATAAACGTTATTATTATACTCCTGGTTACCTATTTCGTGAACATGAATATTGCAATTTAATTAATCTACTGTTTGCCCAATTAAATTGTTTGCTTTAATTTATTATGGTCATCTCAATTAAGTTAAAATAAGATATATCATAAATATTTTATTAATCTAATGAGAAGGCACACGAACAAGGCTAAAACAACTCGTCGGACATTTCTCGATAGAAAGCTTCATTTAAATTTAAACTAATTTTATGAACTGATTAAAAATTGGTTAAAACAGTTATTATAGTTATAGTGGCTGGTATTATACAAATATGTCCTGCCCTTAACACACTAAGTGAGGTCAGTATACAATGACACCATGTCCTCGCTTACGATGCACGTGGGATGGACTGGCGATCCTCAGTGGCCTACTGCTGAGGTGCCAGTGTTTCCCACAAACACGAGCAAGCAAAAATGTGCACCATTTAGTTAAAATGGCAATATTTCTAAGGAAAACCAAACCAAAATCCTAATAAAATAACTGGCGATATGAACACCGTTAGATACAAAAAAATATATTGCGGCAAATATTATCTAATATATGCAGATAACATAAAAACAAAAACAAGAAGTTTTTCAGCTGAGATGTTAAGGATATACCTACAATACTATCATACTACACTACACGAACACGCCAAAAAATAAAATAAATATAAAAATAATAAATCGCTAACCACTTCTAATTTTTCCCATACATAACTTCACGCCTTTTGTTACCCGAAGGTGTAGGCAGCGGCTGTTAAGCCTCGTCTCGCCGTTATGTTTACGTCCCAAATGGAATAGGTGGCGAACCTATTGCCATACCGGGCACAAAGTTTATCAGTCATCGGTATTTATCACACATAACTTCCGAAAACAATTTCGAAAAGTCATTGGTGTGAGCCAGTGTCTGGAATCGAACTCCGGACCTCTGGATCAGAGGCCGTGCGCTCGCCCACTGCGCCACCGAGACCTCTATTTACTTATTTTTCCTATAATGGTGCAATTTTCACGTTACCATATTAAAGAATACCTTTACAATCCTGATATTTACAATCTTGTATGTTGAGTTAAAAATCGAGTTGAGCAGTTCTAGCTAGTTCTAATAATAAATGGAATATAAATCATCCCGAGTAACCGAAGCAAAGAGTAGCCCGCTGTATCTAGAGTAGACAAATACGGAGTTAATAAAGCATAGAACAAACTAAATTTGAGTGGATTACGGAGATCCAGTAACAGTTCACCAAAAAAGGGATTTTCTGATGTATTGTTAACAAATACAATTATAGAGGTGTGCCTTTGCGCCCGCATCAGATAAATTCTACTAATGCTTGGGAGTCTATTGAAAGCATTTGTATTAAAATTCGCTTTTATTTGATAGTGTAATTATAATAATTAAAAGTAAACTGTTTTTAATTGGATTTCGAAGACAATACATTTCTTTGAAAGTCTATTTAATTGATTATTTTCATATTATTTGCAAGTACTTATAGTTTTAAATATTAAATCATAAAAGTTAACAACTCTCGTTGGTCCAGTGTTTAAATCCCCTGCTTTTGAAAAATTTAAATAACTAGTACCAATTTAATTATGTCAAGTGAAATCTAAACACAGAAATAAATCAAGATAGAACGGCGAATAGGCGTGGCAAGCGTGCCAAAACCATGCACTATATTGCATGCTTTTCGAAACTAGCTCTCATTACGCAACGAGCGTTCCTGCCATACGTTCAGGAAGTAAAAAAATAGATAAAACGTCACATATATGCCTTATTATGCTGTGGCAAATTGTAAAAACAAAAGTAGTGAATCAAATATGAAAAAAGGAAATATTTCGTATGATCAGTAAGTACAGAAAATCAGTAGAAAGTATTTTTTGAGATTATAAATTATTGTTTTACTTTTACTATGTTCAATAATTACGATCACAAGTTGTATATTTTTTCGTTATGATAAATATCCATTGCTGTCCACATTCAACGCTCGTATACAAAAAAAATTGCGCGTATAAATTATACGCGTAATGTACGTCGAATCGAACGAAATACACAATACACTTGCCAGTTGATCGCTGTGTCTGTTAATCTCTGTGATTGGACTTCGAATGTTAGAGATGGGCACTCCATGTTTCGTTGAGTCTTAGGACTTAATCGATAAATTAATTCAATAATAATTTGAGTATCAGCTCATGTCTTGCTTTGTCCCTACTTTATTCTAACACCACAAATTTCAACCAAAGTGCTTCGTAATTACATTGGCAGCAGTTTATTTGACAGTATAAGTTTTCACCAATTTGACCAATCGCCGATGGAAAATCATCTCGTTCTTCTCAAACGGGCAGTAACCGAGGAATATGTAGACGTTCGGCTTCGTTATTTAACCAGGACTGTGAGGCCAACCCTTACAAAAAGGCAAATATTTAATAAATATGTATAGTTTCAAGGACAGTAAAATATGTATAATTAAATTTTATATACTGTTGGAAAAATATGTATTAGGTTTTAATACGAGTATGTCGGATTAAAGTATTTAACATGTTTTACTTTCTATGATTATCGTTACACAAAATCAATAAAGTTGGTAAAATATAAAAATAATAAAATTAACACACGTTTTCGATATTAACATCGATAATCTAATGAGTGTGTCTCCTAACTAGTCGCCCCGCTCACAATGAAAATGACGTCACGCTGTGGGCGTGGTTTTTCAAAAAAGTGACACGCTCGAAATGTATGGAAATATGACATCGCGGCCGTTCTATCTTGATCTATTTCTGTGAATCTAAATATTTTTATTTTAAAAATATAAAATAATCAGTAAATAAAAATATTACACTTATTATTATAGTTAAAATTAAAACATAAGAAATTAAACACGAGCGCTGAAGGAAAGTGCCTCCATGGAACAAGAACACACGGACGCAATCACCACGAGCGGCCCGATTCCGAGTGTAGGGGCTCTCATGAGAAGAATCGGGGAAGAAACTCTTGTAATTTGTAAATTGATCTGCTTAGTTAATTATATTTTCAATTGCATAACAAAACATAACTTCGCGCCTTTGTTACCTGAAGGTGTAGGCAGCGGCCGTTAAGCCTCGTCTCGCCGTTATGTTTCGAACCCGGACCTCTGGATCAGAAGCCCTGTGCTCGACCACTGGACCACTGAGACTTAACCAATTGCAATTGCAATTCAAGTGCAATTTAATGAAATACAGATTATAGTTAAAATTAAAACATTCGATATTAAAACACGAGCGCTTGAGGAAAGTGCCTCCGTGGAAAAAGAATCGCCACTCGTTTGACTTTACTTCGATTTTTTATTAATTATTAAACAAAACGTTTGCAAGAGGGATTAGAAGTTCCACTTCAAAGATATTATAAAAGTATTTGCCCGACAATTGGTAGGTATACTAAAAGCATATCAGAACATCTGAACTAACATGTACAAAGGTTCGTCTTTTATTAGTGAAGTTTATTTCGATATAGCAACTTCAACTAAATTTGAGTTTTTACTTTAGTTGCCAGTTCGCCGGTTAAGTCAGTATGTAAGAATTAGTCAACTGCGACCAACTTTGATTTATTTTACGGGACCCCTAGTAAGTAATAGGTACTTAATATTAGTCTTAATAATTAAATAAATAGTAATTTAACTTTTAATTAAAACATAAATTTTAGATTATCGTTAATCATTCTTAAAATAGTTTAAGAATGATAAAACCAACATTGATTTATTAATTTGGACTTAGCCTTGGAGTTGGATACGTGTTGTAATAATAAAATACTACTGGGAAATAATATTCTACATGTATGTAAGTAAATAGCTTTGCCCGAAGTTATTGTAAAATTTGTAACTGAACTTAGTTTGAAGCAGATATTGTTAAAAAATTTGTTCTCTGACAGTCAAATATATAAAATAAAAACTAGCTACATCGCCATGAATCTTTTCTAATGCGGTCGTTAAATTTACGTAAAACAAATATCTATAATTCAAACTTTTGGTATCGAAGCACATTGTTCAAATTTAGGAATCGGTTCCTAAAGTATATCAACTAGATATTCAGGACCACAAAATTTAAACCAAACCAATATATTGTTATCATGACTGTGAAATAGAGGTCGGTGGGTTTGACCTCCATCCGAGTACAATAATTCATATTATAAATCATGAGAAAGATAATTAAACTGAATCTCAACCCATTTTAATAACGAGTTTCAAATGTGCAGTTAATATTTCCTCCTTCTGCCGAATGAATGTTTATTCCTACGGAATGGAATCATGCCATCTCACCAACTTATCGACTTTCCAAACATAATCTAAAAATTTAATGAATTATAAGCCAATATTATTTCATTCTCTGTCAATATTTCTACTTTAGTAAATTAATTTGAATCAACACTGCTGCTCATCAATTTATTCAGACAAAAGGATCGAATGACGAAAACAGTTACCTACTGGTGTTTGGAGTTTGGACTTGGTAACTTGTTTAGTTAAACAATATTATGTTTTTACTCTAAAGTAAATAACAAAATATAGCATTTCGTTGTTTACTAGGAAATATATTTATTTAGTTTTGGTAGCTGAGATTTATTCGTTATATCTGAGTTATGATGTATACAGATAAACTTTTATCAATAATATGAACGCTGTCGGTATAGGCACGTTATCTATAATTCAGTTGACAAATAAAGTCACAACAAAGACACTACATCTCACTAGTTTGATAATAGTTTAAGTTTTAGGTACATATTATTGTCTCATACATATATTTTTCTATACGTAATATGAGATAGTAAGAACATATCATGATACTCACCGACTTTGTAATATAAAAAATCTAGGAAGAAGTAAAATAGCACTTAGTGAATCCTCTTGGCAATCATCCAGATATTCATCGTTCTGTGTGCATCGCTGAAGTTTTTTTTTGGCTGACAGAGGAAAATAAAAAAGAACCCATATTCACCGTCGGATATTATTATCTGAGATCTCTTTGCAAAGATAGGTTCTTTCGAATATTGTAGGCCGCGATATTATCAATTAGAACATTAAAACAACTTATAGGATTATACCGCGTTTATTTATTACTTATATTATTTATTTCCCGACGTTTCGAACTCTTTACAGAGATAATTTTCACGAGTGATGAACAAAAAGATGGTATTTGTTCAAAAGCTATTTTCATTGATACAGAGAGCACCCACTTTTTGGAAATAATGTTTTAATGTCATGGACGTGGTTCGCGAAAGTCTTAAGAGTTAATATTATCAATTATAGTTTAAAATGTCCAAAAATACTCTACTAACTTGGTGTTTTTTGTTCTAAGTTTATTTACATTTCATGTTACTATATTTTTTAACTACGGTGGTGCTAAACAAATGGGTGAAGGCCCATTTCAACGGTTACCGTGACCTATTATCATCACACCCACATCACAACCTTTTTGAAGTGGGTTCTTCAAAGACCTGTGTGGAGGTTTTTTAAACGATCTACTCCAAAGAATACCCGTCTCTTGTTACTGTGATTCTTCTAATTTTAAAGCTTAAACCGACTTATTGTCTTGAAGCAATATTCAATATACTGAGAAATGCAAAACTTAAATGCCGTGGCACCCAGTTCACTGCCAGAATAGGCCGCCTGAACCGGTGGGACACGACTCTCAGAAAATGTCCTGTTTCGTTCGACGTGAATGATATTCAGAGGCACCTTCCGAAGCGTCCTAATTCCCTTGACTGTCCCATCTTAAAGGTTGTACTGTAACCCTTTCGGCGTTCCTTCTCGCTCTGAATCTCGCTTCGGAATCAAGAGGTCGCGGGTTCTAATCCTGGCACACACCAATGACTTTTCGAAATTAATTTCTTAAGTTATGTGTGATACATATCGATGACTGAAAACAATTTGTTCAACCGGTATGACAATAAGTTCGCCACCTATTCTATTTGGCATGTAAACATAACGGTGAGTGGAGCCTTAACAGCCACTGCTTACACCTTCGGGTAGAGAAAGGCGTGGAGTTATATTTTTTAATAGGTATTTATGAACAATCTTCTGTGTATAATTCTATAACTTAACTTAGTAGTAGCAAGTTGTCACATTTCCTCGCTTTCAGGTTTCTAATAAAATAACGTTGTTTGTTTTGTGAAATTGATATTCAGGCGCCGAGAGTTTAAGCTTTGTCAAATATTTTCGTACTCGGATTATGTTAAATTAACTTCGTATTGAATTAATTATTTAATATTACGATGACTGATATATTTTGTACTAGTTGTTATATTGTAATTATTGATATTATTTTCTGTATTGAAATTGGATTTTGCTGTTGAACAAAGGTCTCTCACGCTCTAACTCATGATAAAAAATATTCTCTATATCTAACTTTATAAAAACAACCCGTTTAAGTAACTTTATTACTAATTACAACTTAAAATGAAACTATTCAATAATATAAGATTTAATATTTCAAATTAGAGATTGGTACCAGTTTTATGATATAAGTGCCATAATCATGTGCATTTATTTATTCCCACACCAATCCAAGGGGTAAAGTCAGGCTAATTTTCTTCAGAACAATCTCATATTGGTCAACGGATTGATTTCGAATTAGCGCAAGAATCAAGTTAAGTTTATGGAGTGTTTATATTTTTAAGCAAAACAATTCAACTGAACCGTTCGAGTGACGAGATACGATAGATGACTTTCCGAAATTCCTTATTTAATACACTATACATTTTTCTTTCAGTTTGCTACATCACTACATAATATAAAACAAAGGCGCTTTCTCTGCCCCTAAATCCCTACGTATGCTTTAATCTTTAAAACTAAGCTATGGATTTTGATGCATGTTTTTTTAACAGATAGAGTGAGAGTCATAAATAAACGCGATATAATCCTAAAAGTTGTTTTAATCTATGAGTGAGATTCGCGAAAGTCTTAGAAATAAATCGGGGTGTTAACGCGGTGGTTTATCTGTTTATTTCAAGTATAATGTAGTAAAGTAAAAGTGATAAATCCAAAATGTAAGTATTTATTACTTTAGATTTGAACAAAATTCACCGAGTGAACTAGTAGACTATTAGATGAAAAAGGATTTTCAATTTTTTCAGAGTCTATGTTGTTTCTCGTTGTTGAAAATTATAGCGAGACTGATTTTGTCAGTGCAGACAACCCTAAAAACGCGAGAAGGACACGCACGCCAAGAGTTCTGTAAATTGATCTGCTTACGCCCGAATACTGAACTTCCACTCAAATCTGACAATTAATAAAAAGCTACTTAGAATTTTAAGATCGCTCACATTTAAGTGGTATACACAAACGTCATTTAACCTATATTCGACCATGATCAAGTAAGCACCGATTAAATGTTTGTATCCTGGCAACACAATGTCAAAATATATACGATGGGTATGTTCTTAGTTACAAAATAATTTAGCGTACCTCTTAAATTCATTTTACGCAGATTTTTTAGTAAATAAGTTCAAATCCTATTATTTAAATAAAATATAATGACCTCACATGAGTTTGGTTGTATTATGGATTGAATGAAGAATTATTTCCATGTTTTTTTATCTAAAAATCAGAATAATTAGAAAAGAAAACTTCAAAATATACTAGTAGGTTATCATAGAATGGAACGTTACGACTTACGCTTGACGTATAATCGTAATGGATATTATTCTTTTTGTTGACGTTTGTTTCGCCTAAAAATAAAATCTTTGATTCTCATTACAAGAATTACTTTAAATTTAATGTTTATTTTTATTACACAAATAAATGTGGATGCAGTAACACAACCGTAAAAAAGATATGCTCTTGGAATTCATAAATAAGTAAGTGTTTAAGTAAACAATGTCATGTACCAGGTACTTTGTAACCCGATTTTTGTCGTGTGCTTATTTAAATTAAAAACCGAGAGATGACCTCTGATTTTAAGACTTATGTTCTTATTTTCAGATAACAAATTATTATTGAAAATAAAGAAACAATGGCAGTAATATTTTGAAGAAGAGGGAGGCAATAAATTTTGATTAGATGATGATGATGATACTATGAGCGGCTCCAGGACTGCAAAAACTTGAAAACCTCAAACAGAAGTCTAATAAAAACATAGCCAAAGCAAATGTAGTTTTGTTTTATTTCTTTGATTCTATTGTAATTTAAACTTTATTCTTTATTTTTTTATAAATGCAATGTTTTTAAATACCTTCAGTATTATGAAATCACCAGGGATATGAAAAAGAAAGAATAAGATAAGGTTTAAATTCAATAAGTTATTAATAATAATATCCCATAAACAGTGGGTGATGAAGATAGCTCAAAGCGGGTGCTTTGTGCCATCTTATTAGTGGTTCTGTAGGTGATGCTGAGTGTACTTATTTGCTGGCTGTGGGAGAGTGGGAGTCCCTTGTAGATGATTATGTTTTTGAGCCCTTTGGGGTTGAGACTTTAGGATCATGTGGTCCGAGTGCTCGTGCACTCTATAAAGATCTTGCAAAGAGACTGATCGAGGCCTCTTGCGACCAAGGGGACTGATCTATTCTTTGGGAAGAGGATTAGCATTTCGAATAATTCATTGCAAGGATGGAGGAGGATTACATAAACCTAACTTCATTGTAATACTAATATAAAACAAGATAAATAATTAGAAAAATGTGTATTAATTAAATAGGTCATTATAATAAAGTTTTGATTTATATCAAAACCTATGGTTGCTGAATCATCAATTCTACTTCAACCTCAGGTAAGGAAATATCCTCTTCCACCAGCTCATCCAAACGCGCCAGGATAGTAATATGTAGAACTGAACATGCTACAACAATTGGACAAACTCTTTGTCATTCGTCATTGTACTAATTCCCTTGCAGGGTAGCTAAAGAGAACAAAGAGCCATAAGGCAAGATTCTTACAATCCTCACTCGCTTCTTTGACTTTCATAACTCTTTTCAGCCATGCGCGTCGATTTTTAAGGCTTCTAACATCACATTCCTCCAGAACACGTTCTATTTGGTCTTGGCCATCCACGACCCCTACATCCATGCGATTTTGCATTGTAGGTATATTTGCATACACAATCATGCATCATCCACTTTTTGTACATGTCCAAACCATCGGAGCATACCTTTTCTTACTTTTACACCGACTCCCTCTTTCAATCCAACTACCTTCCTTACAACCTTGTTTTCGACGCGGTCAGCGAGAGTCACTCCGCAGATTTTTCGCAGTGTCCTCATATTTACTTTCATGCGCACTCTGCAATACCCAACTCTCGCTTCCATAAGCTAGCGTTGGGATCAGTACAGTACAGTACCGCATTGTAGATTGCAAGCTGGGCTTTTCTGCCTCACACTTGTTTTCCCATCAGAAATTAATGATATATAATGGCCACATAGACATTATTAATAGTTTTTCTTCGATTTAAAGAAAGTATACTTAGTTTAAGAGACCGCACAACCACTCTTAAATGTAAGTTCTGCTCACTTAGGTTTGACAGATAATTTGACAGATAAATAAAGTTGATTAGCGTTTCGGTATACGAATTTTGTTCTGAGTGGTGTTTATGTGCCAGTTAGTTTGAGTTGCATTTAAATTTATCAGATGCTCAAATTTGACGTATTCTGTCTAATTTGACAGCTACTTAAACGTTTAGGTAGCGCTTATATATTTGAGTGGCAGTTCAGTATTCGGGCTTTAGTTAATTATATTTTCAATTGCATAACAAAACATAACTTCGCGCCTTTGTTACCTGAAGGTGTAGGCAGCGGCCGTTAAGCCTCGTCTCGCCGTTATGTTTCGAACCCGGACCTCTGGATCAGAAGCCCTGTGCTCGACCACTGGACCACTGAGACTTAACCAATTGCAATTGCAATTCAAGTGCAATTTAATGAAATACAGATTATAGTTAAAATTACACGCCCAAAATGACACGCACGCCAAGAGTTCTGTACTATTATTTGTTTTTAGTATTTGTTATTAAAATTAGAACTGAAAAATACAACTGTCACAGCTCATGAGATTAAAGCCTGGTGTGAAACAAACATTCAGACAGACGGACAGAACAATCTTAGTGATAGAATATCGTTATTACCCTTTGAATGTGGGACTTTACTAACAACATTTACCAATACCCAAATGATAAATTGATAAATATGATGTAAAGGTGTTCTGAAGTGCTGGTCGTTTTTTGTACAAATAATTCTAAATTAGAATTTCTTACCTCATAAAAGATCATATTATGTACGTTCTTATCAATAACGCCAACGCTATGACTCATAAGATCTCACTTTCTAATTTTAACAAAAGAAATTTCTAATTGAATAGAATTGTTGACAATTTCTGTGAATACACTGTACATTAGGTACCTACATTTATTTGCCCTTTCATTGTCGTATATATACTGAAATAGACAGGAAATATTACAGGAACGTTTATGTAGTGTACCAGGAATTTTCCGGAAAATTGGTACCGGTAATGAGCACTAACTTTGTTTCATTTTAAACCGAACAGTCAGTTTAGAATTCATAGTTAATCACGCCAATATTTGAAAAATGTTCGTATTGGTAATCAGTGACACAAATTAATAAAAAGCATTATAATTTATTGATAACTTTTCAATAAAAATCAAATAAGAAGAGTTGATCTATATAAAACAACGTAATAGCAAAACATTTAACTTTATTTTCAATCTGAACAATACAGTGCGAGGCTACGTGCTGACGACCTACGAGTATTTTGCGCTTTGTCTATCTGTCCATATTTATTCTGTTTGCTTAGAAGTGTAAGCACGATCTGTCGTGACTACTTACTAGACTACATAGGAAGAACTATATGTTCTATTATCCAATTTTGAATAGAGCCTGTTTTACTTTTGCGACCATAATTACCTACAAAACATTATATTGAACATCTTTGAGAGCCGTCAAATAAAACATTTTTGCGGTAATGATGCGGTATGATTTTAGTAAAAATAATTAGTCTCGGTGGTCCAGTGGTCGAGGACCACACCCCGCTTCTGAATTAAAAAGTCGTGGGTTCGTATCCAGGCTCACACCTATGACATTTTTTTATGAGATTGGAGGGCAAACGAGCAAGTGAGTCACCTGATACTCGTGGCGTGAAGTTATGTTATGTTATATTATTAGAGTAATTGTATGAAGTGACTCTCTTACGGTTCCTACGAAAACATGAGCTTACAATCGTACGTCTTAAATTTATTTCCTCTTTTTAGAGCATTTAAATAAAAACTTTTTTAAAAAGGTTTATACTTAAAATTTATTTACCTATTTCTTGCAAAAATATTCATGAAATAGTACCTACTTTAATAATATTAATATTAAAATAAAAACAATTTGAACAGATTATATTCCTTAAAATAGTATTCCTAACGGTGTATCATTAGGTGTACTATTTTAGGCAATATAATCTGTTTTTGTACTGTTTTATTCTGTTTCCATAGTAAGTCATCATTAAAATCTTGTGAATATTTCTGTAACCCTTAGGGAAGTACACCCACTGTTGTATAGAGTACACGCTTATCTATATCATTAATTGTCTGATCAATATGTTAAGTGCTAAATAAGAATATTCTTGTGTAAGTAACTTTTTATTTTGATAGATTCCGCGCAATGGGCCGGTTTCCCAGCCCAGCCAGCCAGCCAGTCCCCTTTCCGGTTCGAGAGAGAATCGCAACTGTAACAATGTGTTATCACGTATGGCGGTACTTAACATTAGTTTACAAGCTTAAGTTTTATTAATGTGTAAACATATTATTTCATTTATCTCTTATACTTGTCGATTCCTTGCGTTAATTAAACATACGTTAATTAATATTAGAATTTAATAAATTGTTTACTGTTTTCCACGTAAACAAACGTTTAATGGCGTCCAGAACATGAAATAGCAATCTCGTCTGAAAATAATTTCAATTCATAAACAATGATTCGTGAACACTATTATGACGAAAGGTATTTAATTCACGAAAAATGTTTTGTATCCTTTTATCTTACAAAGAATCCATGTGGAAAACCATATGGCGTGGATTATAACCCACTAAAATGATACAGATAAATATTATGTTGACAATAGACTGATTCAAACAGTGGTAGAGCCAAGCAGTTCGCTGCATGAATGGGCCGGCTCAACCGGTGAAATACCACGACCTCTCAGAAGACCGACGTAAAGTGGCTCATGCCACGTTTCGTTCGGTGAGAGAGGTACCCGGAAGCCCACAACCTTTCCCATCCTTTCCTATCCCGTATCCCTTAAAGGTTGGCAACGCAACAGTAACACTATATGTGTTGCTGGTGTCCATGGGCGGCGTTGGTAGCTTACCATCAGGTGACACGCCTGCTCGTTTGCCCTCCGAACCCATAAAAAAAAAATAGAGACAATCTGAGGATTATGGCCCTAAGTCGATAAATATTTCATTGCCAGTATCTGTATCTCTACATCAATATTGAAAAATAACCTTTGGCGTGATCTTTTAGATATGTTATCGACATTACAGATTTTTTTTTATGTTTATATAATTTTTGCCATGAGTTATTTAGGCACTTAGGTTTACTTTATAGGTAAAAAAATGTAAAATCCATACTAATATATAAATGTGAATGAAAGTTTGTCAAGCGATCATCATGAAACTTTGTACACATATTCTTGGAGGTATTAGAAGTAACATAGGACACTTTTTTTCTTCTTTCTTCTTTAATTTACAAATATTTGCACCCGAAGGAAAAACTTATTATATAGTCTACAAAAATATCCTACATTGATACACTGCATTTATATCTTATATAATTGTTAAAGTCCAAAATTATGTATTTTTGTTGCAGAGAAATATATTTTACCATTTGTTGTTGTATTTCAATAAAGTAAGTTTTTTAAACGGCATTGTATAATAGGTTGGGGAAAAAGTATTTTCGTATTTTTGTATGAAAAGTCAAGACATTTTTTTCAAAGTTTATTTACATTTATTTACAATATATATGTACCGTTTTGTTGAATAACTTTCTGCCATTTTGTGGGCAGAGACATTATCCCGTTACTGTAGAAACTTTGGGACTTCTGATCAAAAAAACGGGACAAATAGTTTTGGCAGTCCTCTCTTGAGGTCAACCTTAAAGAATTCTGAAGAGACCGAAACAGGTGAAAATCTGAAGGCGCAAGGTCAGGGCTATATAGTGGATGCACTAGGACCTCCCAGTCGAACTCTCTTCATTTTTGCTGAGTGGCTAAAGATGTGTGTGGTCTAGCGTTATCGTGATGAAAGACCACACCCTTCCTGTTGATCAATTCCGGCCGTTTTCTCTCGACTGCTTCCTTTAATCTCATCAGTTGCTGGCAGTAAAGATCAGAATCGATGGTTTTGCCGGACGGTAAAAGCTCATAATGAACAATGCCCGTCCAATCCCACCATACACACAGCATCACCTTATTTCATGTTAGGCCAGGTTTGGCCACAGTCTGTGAAGCCTGGCCAACTTTCGACCACGACCTTTTTCGCACGTTCTTGTCGTACGTGATCCACTTTTCATCGCCAGTTATCAATCTCTTCAAAAACGGCTCGGTTTCATTACGTCTCAATAATGAATCGCAAATGAGTACACGGTTCATTAAGTTTCTTTGAGTGAGCTCGTGTGGCACCCAAATATCGAGCTTTTTTGTATAACCAGCTTTCTTCAAATGGGTCAATACTGTTTTGTGGTCAATTCCCAGTTCTTCAGCTACATCGTAACTACTAATATGCCGATCTTGCTCCACTCTTTCAAAAATGGCGTCCATTTTATTCGTAACAGGGCGACCAGAGCGAGGTGCATCTTTAACATCAAAATTTCCGGACTGAAAACGTTTGAACCAAATTTGTGCTACTCTTACTGACACTGCATCAGGTCCATAAACATCACAAATTTTTTTTCACTGCTTGAGTTGCATTTTTGCCTTTTTTATAATAAAATTTTAAAATGTATCGAATTTCTTCATTAGATTCACTCATTTTTACGGAGAGAAAAACAAATGAAAAATAGCGGGAAACAACTTTTTTTTATTTTTTTCTTTTCTTTATAATGTAACCTTTTTAATGTTACCAAAACCAGCCAGACACAAATAGTACAGTCAAAGAAATTTTATAATAAGTTTATGAACCCTAAGTGATAGATCAAAACTATGTTGTACATTATTAAACACCTTCAGAAGGGCTACAAAAAAGTCCGCGAGGGATAACCCACAATGACCATTTTTATTTTTTTTACTTTTTACGAGAAATAATGACTTATTTACGAAGCGATTTTAAACATTGCAGTATCAATTTTCACTCAAGACACTTGGTCTTAAATAGATTGTGCATGTAATATAGATGATCCTGGTCCTTTACAGCATGCAATTTAAACGAATATTTTCGAAGATATTGCAGTATTAACATAGCGGGACAGCAGTTAAAACCGATATATAGCACAAATTAAACCTCATGATATCCAAAATTTGCGGAACAAAGCTCGTCGGGTCAGCTAGTTAAACATAAATCACACTAAGTGCAGTGTAGTAGTAGTGTTCACTAGTGTAAGAGTCGTCTAGTGTAGTGTTCACTAGAATGTCATCTTATCCTTTATTGTTTCTCTTATCTTCATCATTATCATCTATATTAGAAATTAATAATAATTTTGATGATGCGTCCTTAAAATGATGCGTCATTAAAATAAAATTTTGATTTCAATTCGATTTCGACGTTCGAAATTGCTTGTGCCGCTGTAATCTTTTATAGCTTAGTTGGCCTTATTCATGACTTCTTGTGACTAATGAGTGAGCGTCTATTAGTTAGATAACTACTAAGCGTTGGCCAAAAAATCCAGAGTTAAATCAGAAGGTCAGATTTTTCAGTCTACATTTTTCAATTTTGATTCCGACCAACAAAGAGACTGTTGAATTACAAAATTAATTGATTGCCAAAGCTCGAAGATAGATCGATAGAGGTTTTGTTCCTCGCGGCCCCCTTGCGGCGGCCATCGTCCCAGCCCCACGGACTGGATTACGATTAGACTACTGTTGTCAGACTCTTAGCCAGGTACTGACGGAATTGACTCCGCCAGGCCCTGCCCAGGGAGCGCACCCGGGCGCTCGTGAAGGTGGTCTGACGGCGTTCCCCCATTAGATATACCTAATACAAATGTTATCTTTTCGAAATTTGTTATGATAATCTATTAGAAACTGTACGAGATCTAATAATCTTTTTGTTACAATAACAATATTAAAGAAATAGTAATTTTCATCTTCATTAATCATAGTAGTAGGTATAAAACAAAGTCGCTTTCCGCTGTCTGTCCCCTTGTATGCTTAGATCTTTTTTTAATAGATAGAGAGTGTCCACGGGGTGGTTTGTATGTATAATTCATATACAATTTAGAAATGAAAAAAATATATTTTTCGAGATTTAGTACTTAAATTGTAAACGCTGTAAAAATTGCTTTTAACGCGAAACAAAGTTCGCCGGGTCAGCTAGCTATGAAATAAAGAGCAAACGAGCGGATAACCTGATGCAACTAACACTGCCCATGGACAGGTTTGACCGATAATTCAAACGGATATTCTGAGAGTTCGTGGTATTTCACCGGTCGATCAGACCCAGTCATGCAGCTCTACCAAAAAATTGGTCCGGACTGTTTTCAATTCTCGTTTTTTTTAGGTTAAACTGAAGACACGTTGTTTTCTATTTTGAATGATGTTACGCTAACGGGTTTTATGACTTCACATGCCAGAGTCTAGTCACGTGTACAATGAAAAATGCGTTCCGAAGTGCCGTTTGGCAATTCACCAACAAAGTTACGGTATTCGTTTATGTTAATTGTTCTTTTTTTTCATCGTGTACTGAGAAACTATGGCATGGAGTAAAAAGTATTCGTTTATATATCAATTTTATACAGTTGTTCCTGTAAACAATCAAATATGTAGTTATGTTAACAGAACGTCGTAATCCAATAACGTTTTTATTGTGTAGTAATATTTATCCCGGCTAATCTTTAAAATGGCTGAACAGTTTTCGACGGGATTTTCGGTCGACAGCTGACTTTATAAAGATAATTAAAAATCTTAAAGTGTACGTGATACATCCGTTCATTATAATTCCCGATTACAATGTCAACCTTTACCACTAATATTAACATAACATAACATAACTTCACGCCTTTTTCTAAAGTTTTCAGTCATCGATATTTTTCACACATGACTTCCGAAAAGAGCTTCGAAAAGTCATTGGTGTGAGCCAGTGTGAGGATTCGAACCCGCGACCTCTAGATTCAGCAGCGGGGTGTTCGACCACTGAAACACCGAGACAACAATATTAAATGATATTATTAAGTCTTAAACCTTTATTTTATTCTATAAAACTCTTTAGGTGAAATTAATAAGCATTAATACTTGTAAAAACATACATAAAAGTTACTATATTTATATACTGAGCTGACTATTAAATATCCCTATATTCGTTTGTTCCACAAAATTGAGCTGTCTTCGTCTGAACATATGGCATATCTCTGGCGTAAAATATTGATAATAAATGTTCCCTTTTTTATATGGTACATATATATTATGTAATCTATATCTGAAAAAGATTCAAGTTCAGCTATATTACGTACTAGCAGACCGCGCGAACTTCGTACCGCCATATTTTATACATTTTCCACTAAAAAGATTATTACCGCGATCATATTAATACCTCAAAGCTTTCCTCATAAATGGACTATCTAACACATTTTATTTTTATTTCAAGTTCCTGATACATACATACATAACTTCACGCCAGATCCCTTACGGGGTAGGTAAAGGGTACAAAGCGTCATAAGGCACGATTATTACACACCTTACCTTCTTAGCTTTTGATATTAGCGACTAACAACCTAGATATGATCAAAATAATGGCAGTTAAAATATTAAGCAGTTGAATGAATGCATGAATGGGCTCAACCGGTGAAATACCACCACCTCCCAGAAGATTGACGTAAAGTGGCTCATGCCGCATTTCGTTCGGTGAGAGAGGTACCCGGAGGTCGACCTCCCTTCCCCATCCCTTAAAGGATCGGAAGGAAGGGAAGGCCCTTAAAGGTCGGCAACGCAACGGTAACACTATAAGTAATGCCGGTGTCCATGGGCGGCGCAGGTTGCTTACCTTCAGGTGACACGCTTGCTCCTTTGCCCTCCTATCCCATAAAAAATTTTATCAACTTCAATCAATAGCAATACCAGGAACTTTGCCAGAAGTTGTTTGTCAATCTTTTTTTTTGTCAGTTTTTTTTAATACTACCTACTTGAACCTTTTTTTTAAATTTGTCATTGTCGCCGATTTAAAAAAAGACCTGGTCACCACATGTTCTTACCAGTATGCCTAACTCACAGTGAGTGTTTTTTGTATATTTTAAACGATGTCGATTTGGCACCTTGGTATTACTCTTTTAAAATAAATTCACTAAATTTTAAAAGAGATCACGATATTAAAAATGTAAATGTATATAGATGGGCAACTATGTGGTATGCAGATGTGAAACAAACACGCTAAGTCTTTATATTTTAGCAAATGACGCCAAGATTGAGGTGCGTAGATATCTTGCGCTTCGTCCATTTATATGAAGTTGCAATATTGTAAAGAATTATAGATAATATTATAATATCTGCGTGAAGAACTAACTGTAAACTAACTCTAGCTTTGACCCATGACTTTGGTTAATTAAGTATGAACATATTTTTAAATCTTTTAATATTCGCGTTCCATATTACATAAATATAATAAACGGAAAATAACGCGACACATTTAGGTAAACAAATTATCTGTTTGCTTGTGACTACGGCCAGTGCAACCAGGCCAAAACGTCAAGCCAATACTAAAAGTAAGTATTTGTTTACCTACACTTGTCGTGTTATTTCCCGTTTATTGTGCTCTTAAATAGATCAAATTCTAATCTAATGTGTCTAAATAGATACGGGGTCACAGATGTTACAGGTTCACATCACCTATTAATTATTACAAAATAAATATACATGTACCCCAAAAGACGATTAAATACATACTACAAACTCATTGGGACAAAAAGAAAAAAAAAAGTCTGAGAAAATTAAAAAAAAATTACCTGCCAGCTATGAGCGGCGCTCATGACCGAGTCAGGCGGGTCTCCCGATTATAATATGTGCGCGGAATATTTGCCTAAGAAACGTATACTTACATTTTGAGTAGAGTTAATACCAAAGTACAAAATAAAGAACTTTTAAAACGACCTCTTTATAATTATTTTTAAAAATTCAGAAAACACTTATTGTGCGATAACTACAATAGTTAGACATATGGCGTCGCGGACTTTTCTGTTGACAATTATATGTTCTGTGAAAGTGTAGTACATTTTTTTGTTCTATAATCAATAGTTTTTGCAGCGTTCGCGATTTAAATTTTTTTTTCGGGTCTTTTTCTTACACCTTGGGTTACATTATGGAACTTATAGTAAGGATCCCTAATTTATTTGAAAATGTAATATAACCTAAAGCCTTCCTCGATAAATGGACTATACACCAGTGAAAGAATTTTTGAAATCGGACCGGTGGTTTCTGAGATTAGCGCGTTCAAACAAACAAACAAACAAACAAACTCTTCCGCTTTATAATATAAGTATAGATTAATAATGCTTTAGATACTTGAAGCTTTTCTGCAATTATATTGAATATTATTATTTGATATAGGTAATTTATTAACATATAGTTCTGGATATAATAACAATGTTAAAGCGACCCAGCAGCCCGCTGCATTAATGGGCCGCCAAGAACTGTGAATTACTACGACATAAAAATAACGACGTAAAGTAGCTCATCCTGCGTTGCTTTCGCCTGCTTCTCTCTCCCATCTTCCTCATGCCACGTATAAATCCCTCTATCCGATCTTAAAGGCCGGCAACACAACTGTCGTCGCAGATGCACACTATGTTGACGATGACGATTCATAGGAGGCGGTAATCGCTTATCATAAGGTGGCTCTTCTTGCTTGTTTTATCCATTATAAAAAAATGTATTAAAGTTATATAGAAGAGGCTGGTAGAAATACCAAATATTCCATCTATTCATTGATTTTACTTCATCAATAACCGCTGTGCCACAGGTAGGCTATTGTTCTAGCAGTCACTTGATCGTAACGAGTGGCCACTCGTGAACTAAAACAAGACAGGATCCGACTAAGTATTTCATGAAAAGAAAATGCTCTTGTTATTGTATACCCGTTTTCAAGAGGTGGCCGTACGTAAAGTAATTGAAGTAGGTAGTTTTATGTGAACGGACGAACAAATTGTTTCAATTAGACTGGAATGGGATGGATGGATTTTCAATTTTGTGTAGACTAAGATCAAAACCTTTTTTGTGAGTTGACATATTTTACTTTTTTTTAATACGAGTAGTTATCTCGGTAGTCTGTCTGGACGAGCGTGCTGCTTCGAAATCTAGAAAGCTCGGTTTCGAATCCTGACTTTTCGACTATTATGTGTGATAAATATCGATGTCTGGCAACATTGTGCCCATGCTGTCACGTATTTTTAAAAGCTTTTATTTAACTTGCACTGTATGTATGTATGTAAGTATGTATGTGCGGTGGAATCTTGTAACTCAATTTTGAAGTAGATATCTGCAACTGATTGAGCTGAAATTTTGTATACACGTTTACTTTGGATGACAATGCATGATATGATGTGTGACATTATTCTATATCCAATATGGCGGACCACCCAAGATGGAGGAATGGATACTTTGAATGCATTTCTGCAATATGGGTATCAAATGAAAGGACTTATTGAGTGTAACTCAAAAAATAATATGGCGTCATTCTAAATCCAATATGGTGGAATATCCAAGATGGAGGAAAACATATTTTAAGCTTCTGTACAATATGGGTATCAAATAAAAGAGCTCATTGAGAGTAACTAAAAAATAATGTGACGTCATTCTAAATCCAATATGGCGGATCATCCAAGATAGAGGAACAGTTTTTAATGCATTTCTACAATATGGGTATAAAATGAAAGGGCTTGTTAATAGTAACTCAAAAAAAATATGACGTCATTCCAAATCCAATATGGCGGGAAAAATATTTGCATTTCTACAATATGGGTATCAAATGAAAGGGCTTGTTGAGAATAACTCGAAAAATAATGTGACGCCTTTGTAAATACAATACGGTGGACCATCCAAGATGACGGCATACATATTTTTGATGCATTTCTACAATATATGAATTAAAAATCATCATTGCGATTAAATAGAAAAGAAAGCTCCAAGCTAAAATTGAATTAGATGATCTTCTTATTGAAGAGCTGGATTGTTTGAAATTAAACGATAAACTAACTTGCAACAACGATGCGTTGAATGAAATGACACTAACCTAGCCAGCTATAACTAAAAAAAAATAAAAATAAAGCAAAAAGCCTTTTTAAAGAAGCTTTTATTTAAGCGCTCTAAAAATATGAAAATAATATTTCCTTAAAATTTTCAAGTATCAACTTAGAGCCTCAGTATGTACAATTTATATAATAATAAAAGCTTGTCGCGAGGTTTGACTCCCTATCAGTAGGTAATTAAATTGCAATAGATAATATAGTAAAGTTAGTAGATTAATTTACATGAGTGTTTTGCCCATTTCTTCTCATGACAACCTTACACTCAGAATCGTCCGTGCGTTTTTGTTCCAAGGAGGCAATTTCAAGCGCTCGTGTTTTAATATGTTATGCTTAAAATACAATAATAAGTTAAATAGCTGTATTTACGGACTATATTTAACTGTTGATTTGACATTATAAAATTACTACAGTTTATTTACAACTCGCGCGACAAGCTTTTATTATTATATAAATTGTACATACTGAGGCTCTAAGTGGATACTTGAAAATTTTAAGGAAATATTATTTTCATATTTTTAGAGCGCTTAAATAAAAGCTTCTTTAAAAAGGGTTTTTGCTTTATTTTTATTTTTTTTTGCTTGCGTGTACATTTGGAATATAAAATTCGGCGTGTCGAGGAGTAAAAGTTGATGCCTTTACCTTCGAGTGGAAAAAGTCGTGAAGTTACAAAATAAAAATACTACTCTAAACAATTTTTATCCATTGCTTGTGAGTAGGTAAATACTTACGAGTAAAGGTAAAGCTTTCGATACCTCAAAGCAAGTTAACTTAATGAGGTTCATTGTAAATAATATTTGCGAACAAATAAAGAATTTATTCATTCCTTTCATTAATTCACTAATTGGAAGTCCTGCAAGAAATTGTCAACAAAGCGAAATTCTCGAAACGATATTATTGACAATCATTTCATATTTTTGTCGATACACTCTTTGTAAAATATTATGATGAAATGTGTTGCTATATTGTACCCTAGACTTGAACATGGGTTGGATTAACTCTAACGCACGAAACACGCAGAAATAATTTGAATTCCTCAGAAATTGAATTTTTGTTTGATTTGATATAACTTTATCTCTTGTGGATTATGTGCAGATATATATCGCTTATGAAGTGAATAAGTGTCGTATGAATTATACTTAGGTACGTCTATATAATAGGTGTTATTATTTACTATAAAAACTGAGCAAATAATATTAGTTTCTAAACCTTTACAAATTACACAAAATCTCATTAGATGTTCACTTATGATGAACAACACAATCTGACATAACTTCAAGCTAAGTCCTTTACGGGGTAAGTAGAGAACTATCCATATTGATTTTAATTTGGTTGGGTCATAAGTGTGATGGTCGATTACCCAGGCTGCTACAACTTTTATCCACAAGCCTACTGCATTGTTTTGAGTAGCCATAATAATATGGTTATTTATTTCAAATGGTTTGAAAAGAGCATTTGGCACATGAGTTTCTCGCTTGCTCGTAGCGATTGCGTTCGTGTTTTCTTGTTCCTCGGAGTCCCTCTTCTCAAGCGCTTGTATTTACTATCTCATTTTAATAAATATTTTTAATCTGCACATTTGACTATTTTTAAGTGTCTGTGAAGACCTATGAAAATAAAGATTCTTTGATTTTGACATACCCCTATCCCGTTTCTCTCCTATCCTACAGACTGGCAACTTCGACACTATCTGTGTTTCAGATGTACATGGGTGGGCGCTATTTACTTACCAACATGTGATCCGCTCGTGTGTCCAATATCAAATAATAATAAAGTTAATAATATATAACTCACGCATCTACTAACTCCATAAAACATACTAACTAGATATAAGTAGGCTATATATGTTACGCTGCAGCTTATTACAAGGAGGAACAGATTGAAGTCTCAAGGATACTAAGTTGCTCCGTGGAGCCAAAGTGCACACACTTCTAAGTACTTGGAGTATGCAAACAGTAGTGGTACTCTACAACTTTATTCTATTTTTCGTTTAGCTTTTTTTTAAATTTTCATGCTTATTTTAATCACATTGTAATATTGTTGCTTGCTGTAATGTTGTTGCTTAAATGCCTACATAGTACAATTTTTAACATATTCTGGCATATAGACAAACCCAGTTGACCCGTAAAAATAAAATGAAAATCTTTAAAATAAATTCAGATGTAATGTGACAATGTTATTTTTGACTAAATTAAATTTAACTTTAATCTAAAAGAGACTTCAGCTTAATCTAATACGAGGGCTGTTATTTATATATGCGGAATAAAATAAAATATCTATCATTGACTATTAAATATGGTTTCATTGCTAATTAATTTATTGATTAATTCACTTTTGCATTCGAGAAAATCAGTTTTCGAAGCATTTTCCATCACGATGGCGGTATCTCCGATACTCTCCAGTACTTTTGAATGTTTGTCTTCTTCCCGGATTGAAAATCGGTGTGGTCACCGATTTGTTCTTTACAGTTGGAAATAAAAAAGTGGTTGGATGCCAAATCAGGAAGGATGATGGATAGATCCTTTCACCTTCCAAATAATGAGTTATTTCACCCGAAGTGTGGCAGCTGGCATTGTCATGGTGAAGAATGATCCTGCGTCGGCGGTTGTCCTTTCTGATTTGTGCAAAGACTTACAATAGTTACATGTCCCAAAGATTCAGACGATCATTTGTCTCAAAGTGTTTTTCGCACGAACAACTTTTGTTGGGTTCGACTTTTTTTGGAACACCCAAACTGTCGAATTAGTTTCCGGATCAAAAACATAATAGTCCAGTCATTTAAGGTTAAATTAGGTAAGAATCTCGGAATTTGAGATACCCGGCTGCAACTCTGTAAATATTTATATATTGACACCCTAAAAGTTGTCTCAAAACCTACATATGGTAGGGTGTACGCAACTATTAAATTTTAAGGTCAAAAGTCACAAAAATCGGTATTTTGCGCTTTCTTCGTAAATATCTCATTTCCAACGAGATTTTCACTATATGTATTATTTGTCAATATTGTAGATTATTAAATTCTCTACAAATTTTGATGAAAAAATATTTTTTTACGGTGAACCGTTTTAGAGATACTGCCCGGAGAGCGCGCAGTCACAGCACCACTTCAGGTCAACCAGTGCCTCCGTTCGAAAACGCGCCATATATAGTTGTTGAACTATCGTTAAATCAATGACTATAAATATTTGTAAATTTTTACATAACTTGAAATTATACCTTAACGTGGAATTATCCCAGGAAATTGTGTTTAGCAAATCGTCTGGAGCAGGTGGTAAAATTGTCAATGGGCAATACGGTGGTTAGAAAGTTAGGAAGTTTGAACTGATAATGTACTGGTGGAATATTTGAAAACTATCCAGGTTTATTAGGTTTTGAGGACTTGACATAACGAAGATGATTGAGACTTTTCACAGATTTCGGATTAACAGCTACTGCCTAAACCTTCGGGTATAAAAAGGCTTGAAGTTATGTAAAAATTGACAATTCATCAACTATAATGGCGCATTTTTAACCGCAGGTACCGGTCCAGTGACCGCGCGCTCTCCGCCTTTTCCTACCATATGTAGGTTTTGAGACAACTTTTAGGGTGTCAATATATAAGTATTTACAGAGTTACAGCCGGGTATCTCAAATTCCGAGGTGAACTTACTATAATGACTGGACTATAAATTCAAGATTCATCACCCATGTAGAAATTACAGACGGCTTTTGACACGTCATGATCGCATTAGAATTTTCTTTCACCAATCCACACGAGCCTCCTTTTAATCTACTGTCAGGTAGTGCGGGATCCAATGAGAACAAGATTTTTTTGCAGCCAAATGTTCATTTTATATTTTATGAATACTTGTCATATTAATGCATATTAATCTCTTGATATGTATCATATCGATAGTGCATTTTAAAATAAAGAACTGCGTCGATATTTTGTAGCACAGCAACTGATTTAAGTCGACCATCTATAATTTTGTCCGTGAGCATTGTAGTTCAAGATTAATCTCACTAAACCAATGACCCTCAAAGACCACTGTGTATACAGTGGTATTTGAAATCCATCTCCAACAGTAGCTAGTTCTGAGTCCTGAGTTATTCAATGCATTATTGCTGAGTTAAACAACGTCCAAAGTCGTAGTAAATCATTGCACGAAAATTTTCTCGTATCAAATCATTCAATTCATCAATGTTAATTCATCATCAATTAAAAAAAAATTGAAATCGCCCTGCACAATTAAAATAATTGACATCCGAATAAAACAGACTGCATCCTACAGCCAAGGAGTTCTACTTTCAAATATAGTAAATACTTTTGAAATAATATTGACGTAGTAGCCAGTTCCGGATACTTAAATAGCAGCCCTTATATTTAATTTGCTTTTTTAAATTTTAGTTTTTTTTTTTTAATTTTTTTTTATGAAACGGCATACCAAAATCCACACCACCCTAAACTTTCAGCTCACTACGATCAACCTCTATTTTTATTTGTAGATCAAATCCTTTATTTTTTGACAAGACAAGGTTTTCTGGGTCAGCAAGTATTTTCTGAAATGTATAGCTGTTGTGCTCTACAGAATACCTCAATACTTTGGAATTTGGGTTGACCTTCCTTCATATCATAAGGCTCTATTTCCGATGGTCTTTCAATAATTCCTATTCGAGATCCAGAGTACCGTATTTCATATCCAGCTTCACATTAGAGTGACAAATTTCAACTTTATTAATAGCAAAACTGTGCCCAATGTTTCTTAATTTGTGATTTAATTTTGATCTAGAATCGAGGCATGAAGTTAGTAGGGCATTCTCAAATAGATATACATATGTTACTGTCCCAATGGTCTACTGGTATAACATTTCAGCTTCGGATATATCAAATAAATATCCCAAATGTCAGTAGACCTATGAGTTTTCTGGAATTATATGTGATAAAAACAAACGAATAAAACTAGTCCGTCTTCTCTAGGAGACCAAAAAATTAAATCAGCTTGTCCAGGAAAAATTGCTACAACGAAGTACTTCGGGTGATAAAGCCGGGAAGGTTAAATAAAAACATATAACACATGATAGACAGTTATTTATTTGATTTGAATGTTTAAATGATTCACAAAGCCAGTCTATATCTAATATATAAAATTCTCGTGTCTAGATGTGCGTAATTGAACTCCTCCGAAACGGCTTGACCGATTCTCATGAAATTTTATGTGCGTGTCGGGTAGGTCTGAGAATAGGACAACATCTATTTTTCATCCCCCTAAATCACAAGGGTAGCCCACCCCTCAATTTTTTTTTTTTAATTTTTCGACATATTTCTGTTTCTTATTTTTTTTATAAAACGGGATACAAAAATACATGCAACCCTAAATTTTCAACCCCCTACAATCAACCCCTATTTTTTAAATTTTATTTTTCGGCAAGACAACGTTTGCTGGGTCAGCTAGTTATATATACATACATACGTAACCGAAGGTTTTGTTACCCGAAGGTGTAGGCAGCGGCTGTTAAGCCTCATCTCGCCGTTATGTTTACGTTCCAAATGGAATAGGTGGCGAACCTATTGCCATACCGGGCACAAAGTTTTCAATCATCGATATTTATCACACTTAACTTTCGAAAACAATTTCGAAAAGTCATTAGTGTGAGCCAGTGACAGGATTCGAACGCGAAACTCTGGATTAGAAGCCGCGTGCTCTACCACTTGATCGCCGTGACTGCTACTATTATACGTGACTATTATATATATATATATATATATAAAAGTATATATATATATATATATATATATATAAATAATAAATAATTAGTTGTTTAGGTAACTAGGGTAATATTTCAAAACAGAATCGGAATGAATAAAATTATAAATTCATTACTACAATCTATCGGATTACTTATACCTCGGCAAAAGGCGATTGGTGACCCAATGTTGATTCAAGATAATATAATTCGCCTGCCGTATCATGCTACATTATAAGACGCACTGCAAGATTTGATATAAAATATTATTATCAATCGTACCGGTTTAATTTAAAATTGCCCACCCATTTTGCCTCCCTATTTTTTATGCTTTCAATATTCACTTCAGAAACATTAAGTATTCGTAGTATTCAAAAGTGGTAGAGCCAAGCAGTTCGGTGCATGAATGGGCCGGCTCGACCGGTGAAATACCACGACCTCTCAGAAGACCGACGTAAAGTGGCTCATGCCGCGTTTCGTTCGGTGAGAGAGGTATCCGGAGGCCCGGAGGAGAAAGTAGGTTTATCGTTATATTTTAATTATCGTCATTTCATTTAAAATATAAACAACCGTTTTGATATATTGAACCAGGCTTCGCTCGATGGGTTCTTTCTTCCTTAAAATTATCAAAAGAAATATTACACATACATTCATAAATTAAATTATTTATTCTACATTAATACACATATAAACAACAACTTTTTTAATGGTAATAAAAATGGTAATAAAATCACTTTTTTCATTTAATATTATAATAAAAATATGTTATTTACATTCATCAAACTAACTATCCAGATTATAAATGAAAGGATATTGTTCACAGGTTCACAATAAATGTATCAACATTATCATACTTCGTATCCAATATATTATTTATATAATGTCAAAAATAATAGGTGACAGCTAATTGTAAAACTCATCACATAGTAAGTTAATTCACTTTGTTATGATAATGGCGACAAACTTCCACTTAAGTGCAACTCAATTCATCAGCATTCATCATTTTTTCATCAGAATTCATCTGACGTTAAGTGACTAGCGCCGCCCGAAGACATCGCATACATCGGCAAGGTCACTTCCGCGTGTTGGCGGCCTATAAAATGGGATAAATATGAGAAAGAGGCGAGAGGAGAGGGTGATTCGCCGGATATCTCTTCGCCAAACAAGACGCAGCACGACTCTCTTTAAAATAGGTAAATTGTCTGAAAGATTTACATAATCGGTCACGGAGAACCATTCATGTGGCGAAATATATTTGATTTCATTGTAATTTTAATCAATCAAATTTTTTAAACTTGTAATTGTATGTCAATAATTAATTACTCGTCTCGATGGCTTTGTGTTCTAGCACGCCGACTTCTTATTAGGAGGTCTCGACTTCCGAATTACGAGTGTACATAATGTAATAATTTATTCGACATTTCGTATCGTGTCGACTAATAATTCCTGCACACCTTTGTTACGCGAATGTGTAGGCAGCGGCTGTTAAGTCTCGTCTCGCCGTTATGTTTACGTCCCAAATGGAATAGGCACCTATTGCTATACCGGCCCCAAAGTTTTCAGTCATCGATGTTTATCACACATAACTTCCGAAAACAATTTCGAAAAGTCATTGGTGTGAGCCAGTGTCAGGATTCGAACCCGGACCTCTGGATGAGAAGCCGTGTGCTCGACCACTGGACCACCGAGACTAACAACGTAATAGTATAAAATAAAACAGAAGTTCAATTTAATGAATGATTTTCTTGTATTTAATTAATATTTTAACAGTGACAACCTACCAATGTTAATTAAATATTGTCATTGTCAAACCTAATTAAATAATTCCCCGAAACACATTTCTTCTGAGAATTAATTACAAAACAGACATTCATTTATTTCTAGATTTAATATAACCGAGAAGCTACATTCTATATCTGAAATATAACTCCTATCCTGAATTTCGGGCGTCAGCAATTTCCCCAAAAACACAACTCAATTATCATTAGATTAAACATTTTATACTAATTTTAACGCTTAAATATAAAATAATTATAGTAAATTATAAAACAATATTATATTTATTTTTATATATACGAGTATATATATATATATATATATAAGTATACACATTACGTACGTCGCTTATTAATTTATTATACAAAATTACATTTACAACCATGAATAAAACGGTAAAGATTTTTTAGCATAGATATATACAGAACATTTGATCATAGAATACTAACAACTATTCTATTCAACCGATCACAAATATTTAACATTTTAAGCTCGTGAGATCACCAAGTTTATTTATACACTCGCATTGAAGACAGTTTTCATGATCCCTAATATACAAATATACCTTTCTAAATCACGTTTCCTATGGAAATTAATCGTACAGATCGCGTCTGGATATCGTGGATATGGTGTAAAGTCCACTGCTATCTGTCACCTCATCAGTGCTGTCCGTTAATCAGGAAATATCAATATTTTCCACTTTGTACAGGAAACGTCGCCGTTGCGTGCCTCATGACTCCCCATTAGGTGCTGTCGTAACTGTACTGCAGTTTGCACGAGTGGATCGGGTGGAGCTACGTCTCAGTCCACCCCCACCCACGGGATTCAGTAGTATAAGATTGTCGTTTTTTCTTTTCCCACGACAATTGCAAAATAACAACTCCTTCATACCTCTTCTGAAGTTTTTCGACAGGAACGCGTAGAGCAAAGGATTGATGCCGGAATTGAAGAAGGTGATTAGGAATGTGAGCGGGGTGAATAGCGTACTAAAGTCACTGGATCCTTCGTAGCCACTGGACCAGTACTGCCACATCTTGCGAGCGTGGAATGGCAAGTTGCATATGGCGAAGGTGAGGACGACCACTATGAGCATACGTACAACTCCTCGACGAGCACGCAGCACATTGCGTGACAAGTGACTCAGATGGTGACAGTTTCTAGTTTCCTGATCACGTGTACATTTCGCTGTGCCACTTTTGTTAGCCGACACCACTTTCTGTTTAAAGAAATATTATAAATTAAGTTTGAAGTATTTATTATATGTTACCTACCTACCTAGAGATAGAAACACGCACTTCTCTGTATGAATAGGCTGGCTCGACCAGTGAAATACCACAACCTGTCAGAATATCGGCTTAAAGTGGCTCACGCCGCTTTCGCTGGGTAAGAAAGGTGGCCTAACCCGTTCCCCTCTTCTCTTCCTATCCCACTTCGAACCCCTTCCCTATCCCACCAACGAAAACATCCCAAAGAGGGCTGACGTCAGACAGGCGGCTGCCCATAAAACCAGAGCCAAATCTTTTGACAACACGGATAGTTCGAAAGGATGACTAGTTGTTCATTTTAAAAACAATATTTTCCTGCTACGTGAAGTAGGGTCCTTCACGTAGCAGGAAAATATTGGTTTTAAAATCGGAATGGAAAACTTCCAGACCATCGAGCTGACAAAAGGTTATAGGGTTATACCAATGACTTTCCGGAAGTTGTAAAAAAATTAAAAATATCTGCCCCTTAAATGGCATTACGGCACAGAAATAGATCAAGATAGAACGGCCGCGATGGCATATTTCCATACATTTCGAGCGTGTCACTTTTTTGAAAAACCACGCCCTCAGCGTGACGTCATTTTCATTGTGAGCGGCGCGACTAGTTAGGAGACACTCACATTAGATTATCGATGTTAATATCGGCAACGTGTGTTAATTTTATTATTTTTATATTTTACTAACTTTATTGATTTTCTGTAACGATAATCATAGAAAGTAAAACATGTTAAATACTTCAATCCCACATATTAAAACCTAAAACATATTTTTCCAACAGTATATAAAATTTAATTATAAATATTTTACTGTCCTTGAAACTATACATATTTATTAAATATTTGCCTTTTTGTAAGGGTTGGCCTCACACTCCTGGTTAAATAACGAAGCCGAACGTCTACATATACCTCGGTTACTGCCCATTTGAGAAGAACGAGATGATTTTCCATCGGCGATTGGTCAAATTGGTGAAAACTTATACTGTCAAATAAACTGCTGCCAATGTAATTACGAAACACTTTGGTTGAAATTTGTGGTGTTAGAATAAAGTAGGGACAAAGCAAGATATGAGCTGATACTCAAATTATTATTGAATTAATTTATCGATAAGTCCTAAGACTTATCGATAAATGGATAAATCGACATGGAGTGCCCATCTCTAACATTCGAATCACAGCGATTAACAGACACAGCGATCAACTGGCAGGTGTATTGTGTATTTCGTTCGATTCGACGTACATTACGCGTATAATTTATACGCGCAATGTTTTTGTATACGAGCGTTGAATGCGGACAGCAATGGATATTTATCATAACGAAAAAATATACAACGTGTGATCGTAATTATTGAACATAGTAAAAGTAAAACAATAATTTATAATCTCAAAAAAATACTTTCTACTGATTTTCTGTACTTACTGATCATACGAAATATTTCCTTTTTTCATATTTGATTCACTACTTTTGTTTTTACAATTTTTCACAGCATAATAAGGCATATATGTGACGTTTTATCTATTTTTTTACGTTCTGAACGCATGGCAGGAACGCTCGTTGCGTAATGAGAGCGAGTTTCGAAAAGCATGCAATATAGTGCAGGGTTTTGGCACGCTTGCCACGCCTATTCGCCGTTCTATCTTGATCTATTTCTGTGCATTACGGCCTATACCGTTTAGGACTTATAATTCGGCAGGTTGGAGCGGAGCAAAAATATCCTTAATATTTATTTCTATTAATCACGCGAATATTATTTATGATTATTGCATCAACAGTTTTGAAAGTTTCACTTGTTACTTTCACAAATTTATGCCGATATTTCAGGACAGTTTTTAAGTCCATTTATATGTAAAGCCAAAGTTATACGTAAACTTTAAAGCCAAAGTTATACGTATAACTTTAAGGCCAAAGTTAGGTTTATAACTAGTAATTGTAATAAATTAAGCATCAAGCAGGCATACAGAATACAAGTCCTGGAGCATAATGTAGATGAGAGAACTAATGATTTGCGATAAATTTTCAACAAACTTTGTATCATTTGGCTTAGAGTAAAATATTGTTTGAAAACTTTGAATTTGAGAATTTGCTGGTTACATACATAATTAGTAGCAAGGTAGCAGTTAGCATTAGTAGCAGTTCTAAGATTACCTTGTTCTCTGTGATACCAACGAAAGTTCGCTGTGGTTCGTTCTGTATAACATTTGGCTTCTCGTTTCTTTGATGCTGCGTTGCACAGCATTGAACGCGCTCCAGATTCTGTAGGGCGTGTGAACTCTGCCACAAACCCACTGCGATTTTAGTGTATAGAACCTGATATACAAATAAATAAATTAAGATTCAGAAGATTAATTATGATAAAATAAATTAATTACATTATGCCTCATACATTATCCTCTTCCCACAGAACGAACCTGATACGATTCTGAGAGGCCTCGAATCTCTTTGCAATATCTTTATGGAGTGTAGGAGTATTCGAACCCCATATCCCTAGAGCCTCATCCCCAAACGGCTCAAAAACATAATCTAACCAACCAATCATTAATTACATAGTATGAAACAAAGTCGATTTCTACTGTCTGTCCCCTTAAACGTTTAGATCTTTGGAACTACGCAATGGATTTTGATGCGGTTTTTTAATAGATAGAGGGTGTTAGCGGGGTAGTTTTCTTGTATAATTCATGTATAATGTAGTAAAGAAAAAGTGATAATTTTTGCGGAACAAAGTTCGCCGGGTCAGCTAGTATTAATTAAGATAAAATAACTGCATTGTGGGGTATCCGAGAGCAGATAATACTGTGTTTATAGGACAATCTAAGTTACAGCTTTATTTTAAGCTACTAGTTTTTCCCGTGGCTTCAGTCATGTTCAACTTCTTTCCCAAGCAGTAAGTAATGATGAATAATGATTTGTATTAAATACAAATTATTACCCAGTTACATAGCACTAAATGTAGGTATTGGTTCATCTTTTATATTACGTAGATGTGAGAAACTTTACTTCGAATTGAGTTGTTACCGAGACTCCAAACTCCAGGAACTTAGTCAAATTACCCTCATAAGATTTATATATATATATATATATATATATATAACGGGTTTTAACAGCAGATGTTAACATTTCGTGAGATGACTTTTATAATTACGCCCTTTATTGGACTTGAGTCTATAAAATTTACATTAAATTACGTAACTTCACGCCTTTTGTTACCCGAAGATGTAGGCAGCGGCGGTTAAGCCTCGTCTCGCCGTTATGTTTACGTCCCAAATGGAATAGGTGGCGAACCTATTGCCATACCGGGCACAAAGTTTTCAGTTGTTTTAACTATAAAATTTGTTACAAGTTATTTAATAATGACATTTTTTTTAATTATTGCAGATTTTTTTATTAACAGTCTCGGTGGCGCAGTGGGCGAGCGCACGGCCTCTGATCCAGAGGTCCGGGGTTCGATTCCAGACACTGGCTCACACCAATGACTTTTCGAAATTGTTTTCGGAAGTTATGTGTGATAAATATCGATGACTGACAAACTTTGTGCCCGGTATGGCAATAGGTTCGCCACCTATTCCATTTGGGACGTAAACATAACGGCGAGACGAGGCTTAACAGCCGCTGCCTACACCTTCGGGTAACAAAAGGCGTGAAGTTATGTTATGTTATGTTTTTATTAATTAATTTACAGACTTTGTTCACTCCAATTACCTGACCAAAACATAAATTTTAATAAAGGGAACAAAAACGACTCATTTCTGGTTTTGAGGTGAATAATAATAATAAAAAAACAGAAATCCAATTAAAGAGTATATAATTAAAGTTGCGTCAAATTGTATCCAAAATGTAAAAAAGAATACGATTTATTAAAAAAAAAATTGCGTGGAGTCCCGCCGCGCTATAGAAGTGGAACTTTGTAACATGTATTCCAGTCTTGCGCATAGTAGTTCGCGACTGAGATCGCTCAGTTTAGGTCGCCGCTCCTCAACGACCTAGTTCGTCCTTTTAGTTCACCCGCTCCCTCATCTCCTAGTCCAAAATGTAAAGGAACGCAGACAAATCGTTTCTTAGTTCGTTTGCACGCGACAAAATCTTGTTCTTCGTTGATAGTATGTAAGAAAATAATATAACCAGTTTTTAGAAAAAAAAAATGGTATTTAATTTTTTCACTTGTACTTGTTTTTAATAACTAAGAGTATATATACGAGCAAGTAGGTATATGTATATACATTTACTTACACAAAGTAACAAATTACACACTAAGTATAATTTAGTCTTGGTGGTCCATGGTCGAGCACACGGCTTTTGAAATCAGAGGTCGCGGGTTCGAATCCTGGCCAATGACCTTTCCAATTTCGAAAGATAAGTGTGATAAATATCAGTGACTTAAAAACTTTGTGCCCGGTATGACTATAGGTTCGCCACCTATTCCACTTAAGACGTAAACATAACGGGGCTTAATAGCCACTGCTTACACTTTCGGGTAGAAAAAAGCGTGAAGTTATGTTATGTTACACAAATAAGACAAATCATACGGTTCCTTAGGTTTAATAATTAACATTTAGTAATAGTTATTCATACATACAAATCTTCACGCCAAATCCCTTACGGGGTAAGCAGAGAGAACGGAGCGCCATAAGGCACGCCTCACTCACTTCGTTGACTTTCATAACTCTTTTTATGCATGCGCGTCGATTTTTCTGTATAGTTATATAATATTTTCTATTTATTAGTTCTTCATTTCAATAATTATTGATATGGTTTTGCCGCGAAAGAGTTTTGTTAGAAATAGAAATGATGAATTCGGTCACGAACTAAAGAACTAAGGAGCTGGAAATGAGCGACATAGTTCGCTCAGTTCGTCTATGGGAGCGATCTTTTGAACTAGGTCGTTCGCGAACTACAAAGCCTAATGTATTCACTATAGCTTTATTTTTATGGGTCACATACACTTAAAAATAGTCAATAAATAATTAAAAATATACATTTATAATATACTGCTAATGTAAGTAAGGGTAAGGTCTGGTGGTGCGTTGGTAAAACTACCAACTGTGGAATCGAGATTGGCGGGTTCGATCCTCACCCAAGTATAAATATTTATCTGGGTCTAGGTAGAATCTGGCTGGAGGTGGCGCCTCACAAAAATGAGGCTCTGTGGTTCCACCGCCTCACTCAGCACTAGGAACCACCAGCCGCGCGGATCCAGGTGGGTGACACGGTTGTCCCGGTGGCGAGGTACTTGAAGTACTTCGGCCTCACCCTGAACAGCCTCTGGAGCTTCGAAGAGTACTTCGTGAGGATGGTGCCCCGAGTAGGACGGGTGGCAAGCGCGCTACACCGCCTCCCCCGAGATTCGCCGCCTCTACGGTGGTGTTGCGCGATCCGTGGCCCTTACGGGGCTCCCGCAGTGGCTGTTACGCCTCGACTCGCTGTTTTGTTTACGTCCCAACTGGAATGACGAACCTATTGTCCTACATAGGGTGCAAAGTTTTCAGCCATCGGCATTTATTACACTCAGCTTTCAAACATAATTTCGAAAAGTCATTTGTGTTAGCCAGGATAGGAACCCACAACTTTTTGATTTAGGAGGGGGATGCTCGACCACTGGACCGCCGAGACTACCGAGATGACTACTATCTACTTCAAAAGTGAGTTCTAATATTTACCCGAACATACATATGTCGGCGCAGGACGCCATCTAGCGGCATATCATGTCAACTATATATAATAATAACCCTATAAAATTTTATTAGGTAAACTGATTTATTATGATTACATGTTATTACATATTTATGTCAAGATTTTACTAAAATCTATTATTTAGTTAAGTAAAATGCGCGAAATGTATAATTATGCGATTAAACAATTCATTCTATTTCGTAACTGTTTTGATATTTCCTTTTATTGTTTAAATGTTTAAATCAATACTGATGCTGCATGAATATTGATAATAATTATTTTCATAATTGATATCTTAATACTAAATAATATCAACTCGTTCTATGTAATATTTGTAAAATAAGAGAACTTAATCCTAGTAGCGCCATCCGCCGAAAGATAGTGAATTTATGATAATTAAAATAATTAATTTATATATTTACAAACTCTTTCATACTAAAACTGGTCAAGATATTACTAAAACATATTATTTAGTTAAGTAAAATGCGCGAAATTTATAATTATGTGATTTAACAATTCATTATGTTGCGTAACTGTTTTGATATTTTCTTTTATTGTTTAAATCAATACTGATGCTGCATGAATATTCATAATAATTATTTTCATAATTAATATCTTAATACTAGATAATATCAACTCATTATATGTAATAAATGTAAAATAAGAGAACTTAATTTTAAAACATCCTAGTATCCGCCGAAAGATAGTGAATTTTGATTGTTGAAATAAGTAATTTATTCATTTACAAACTATTTCGTACTAAAACTGCTGTTATAATTATTTAAAATTGTTATTTTGAATTTTAATCTGTTTTTCAAGTATAATTCTCGAGTAGATTCATTTGTTATGTAAAAAGATGTTGCTGAGTTTATCATTTTTGTAATATCAATTATGACCAGCTAGTACCACCATCCGCTACTAGATGTCTGTACGGGTAGTTTAAAAAGTCGCTATACCTTTTCATCCTTGGTTTATATGGATCTTGGCTTTTATTTTATCAATATATAATATTAATAGTGGCCGCAAGGGGGCGTTAAAAGCGTTAAACGCTCTTGCACGGGACATTAGAAGTTCCACTTCAATGATTATTATCTCATACATAACATTAAAAATGAGACCATCCGTACGAAGAAACCTGTTTTTCGTTTTATTTTTCAGTAGTTATTTATAGAGCTGATGTTCTACATACATACATACATAACTTCACGCCAAATCCCTTGCGGGGTAGGCAGAGAGAAATATATATGTTCTATATAGTGAATAAGTTTTGAACAGAACTATCAATGAGTTGGTTATTACTTACTATTAGGTTAAATGTGAATGTTACAGATACTTTGATAATTTGATACTAAGATAATTTGATACTAGTATTTAATTTGGGTCAAGTATTGTCTTATCTTACCCAGATACATTATTCTTTAAGCAGTGTGACATCTATACCGTTAGAATTCATAGACACTAGCAATATTTTAAAAACTGCAAGACCTATTTGCACAAATAAACTTAGTTTTCCAATTACAGAGCATTATGCCGCTCAATGCCGAATTGTGCTGAAGCCTAATTGGAACGCGAATTGGTGTTAAAATGCGCCAGTAGATTGCGCTAAGTTCGGTGTTCACATTAAATGTGGAATAAAAAATCACACACAATTTGAATTAACTTTGATTATTTCCAAAAAACTACAACGAAACGAAAGCTCTTTTTTTTTAATAAATATTATTATTACTAAAGAAAATTTATTTAAAATATTGTGATCAATGCCAACTTAAAGAAAAAAAAATGGGTGCGTGTACTTATGTACGCGCGTGAGAAGTTATACTTCTTTGGCATCATTAATATATATATATATAATAATATATATATATATACATAATTATTAAAAACAAAATTTAGAGAATAATAAATATATAAGACATTATTTTGTAAATATTAAATAACCAATAATAAGTATTTAACATTAATAATTTAATAATATTTAGTGTTAATTATATTAAATAAAAGTATTTTAATTTATATCAATAAATAATACATACGGATAGTTAACCTCAATTATATTGGAGCACTTGAAAAAGTATATAAGCACAATTTTTTTCACTAATATTCACAAATAGTAAGTAATATCAATCAAAATATTCAATTTAAATCACTACTGAATATTATTTATTAGCACATATATAATTCGCACTTGTATGAAACTAAAACACGTGTTGTGAATGTATAAACTAGAAACATGTTGATAAATATTATATATTATTATTATATTATACTGTCAATTTTGTGTCACAGATGCGCGCGCATCTTAAAATTTCACTCTCATCATTTTTTCATAACGCGCCTAAAGAAGTATAACTTCAAAAATAAGTCATAAATAAACGCGATATAATCCTAAAAGTTGTTTTAATATCTTGGGGATATTTTCCTAGTTTTCCAGTTATAGTATTATAGCGCATTATGCGGCATAATGCTTAACGTTGATGTTCCAACTACAGCATCGCTACGCACAATCGGGCATTCGCAAAAGTAGTGCTTTCGCATGACGCGTGCCATGGATTCTCTAAATTTTGTTGTTAATAATTATATATATATATATATGAATGATGCCAAAGAAGTATAACTTCTGACGCGCGTACATAAGTACACGCATCCATTTTTTCTTTAGTAAATATATCTTATAAATAAATATATTTTTTTATTTATTTCCCGACGTTTCGAACTCTTTACAGAGATCATTTTCACGAGTGATGACCAAAAAGATGGTATTTATTCAAAAGCTATTCATTGATACAGAGAGCACCCACTTTTTGAAAATAAAAATCAAAAACTCTGTAAAGAGTTCGAAACGTCGGGAAATAAATAAAAATAAGTAATAAATAAACGCGATATAATCCTAAAAGTTGTTTTAATGTCATGAACGTGATTCGCGAAAGTCTTAGAGATAAATAAATATCCCCAAATTGAAAAAAAAAATCCTGGCTTAGAACTTTATATTACTACTGCTTTATGTTACTTATAAACTTTATATATACTAAAACTCAAAATAGATCTGACATCTTTTACCTATATCTATCCATAGTTATTCCCGTTTGTCTCTCACCGGGTGTTAATCAAACATAATATGCAATAAAACTCGCAATAATGTATCCAAGGATATCTTGCAATTACCATAATTTATGTAATTTTCTTTTTTTACATCGACTCCCTTCCAATACGATCATCAAATCAGTTATACGTGACTGTAATACTTTACTGCCTTTCGTAGACCTACGTGCTACGGCCTTAATAAAAAAAACTGGCAAATAAGAGGAGGGTAAAATAAAGAAAATGAAATTCGTTTAATATTTTTGATTTTTTTTTATTGGTATTTTTTTTCTAATTTATCAGGACATTCGCACAGCTATCAGCCTAACCGTTTTATATAAACATAAACACAGTTATGTGTTTATGTCGGAAAGGCAGAAAAAGTTATCTATGTGTTAACATGAATAACTTCACATCATCAGCCTATTGCAGTCCACTGCAGAACATACGCCTCTCCCAATATGCGCCACAACATCCGATTCCGCCTTCCGCATCAACTCTTTTCCAGCAGCCTTTCTGAGGTTGTCTGACAATAGGGCTGGTGGGCGTCCTACGCTACATTTACTAGATAACTTCATGCCTTACGATAACTGATCTACCCGAAGGTGCAGGCAGCGGCTGTTAAGCCTCGACTTGCCGTTATCTTTACATACCAAATGGAATCGTTGACGAACCTTTTGTCATACACCGGGCACAAAATTTTCAGTCATCGATATTTATCGCACATAACCTCCGAAAATAATCAATTATAGTCATTAGTGTAAGTAAGCCATGTATATAACTTATTTCGCTTAAATAGAAAGTTTTCTATATTAGTCTATGTCTTCGTAAAACATTACATTTTTACGTTGCAACCATTTTCTTTTATACCAAGAACGCATTGTAAACATTCGCACACATTCGGGTATTTACTTAAAACATTCTTTTTCATTTGTATAATACATTAGTAAATTTTACTCAAATTTAAATCGGTTACTGTTACTGGTAAGAGTTGTAATTCAAAATAATTGTTTCACAAATGGAGTCATTATAACTGAAATTAATTGCTTACTTCATTGTTTTATTCGGACGCGGTTGGATTTGGAATCGGAGCCTCATAATTATATTTTATAAATCCATTCCCCCATGTAAATGAAATATTGGGTCACTTTTAAAAGGTAATGTGAGCGTTAAAGATGACTTATTCCTAGTAATATATCGTAAGTATTCTCAGAAGTATTAGAATGGGCAAGTATAACTTAAGTAAAAATGGTATTCAGCAAAATGGGGTGAATAGGTTTGCAAAAGGTCGACACCACTATCAAATGGCCTTTGTATTCCATGCATCTACGCGGCTACAGTAACAGTTATTAAAAGCTTTTATTTAACTAGCACTGTATGTATGTATGTATGTATGTATGTATGTAAGTATGTATGTTCGGTGGAATCTTGCAACTTAATTTTGAAGTAGATATCTTCAACCGATTGAGCTGAAATTTTGTATACACGTTTACTTTGGATGACAATACATGATATGATATGTGACATCATTCTATATCCAATATGGCGGACGACCCAAGATGGTGGGATGGATATTTTTAAAGCATTTCTGCAATATGGGTATCAAATGAAAGGGCTCATTGAGAGTAACTGAAAAAATAATGTGACGTCATTCTAAATCCAATATGGCGGATCATCCAAGATAGAGGAACATTTTTTTTAATGCATTTCTACAATATGGGTATCAAATGAAAGGGCTTGTTAGTGGTAACTTGGAAAAAAATATGACGTCATTCCAAATCCAATATGGCGGGAAAAATATTTGCATTTCAACAATATGGGTATCAAATGAAAGGACATGTTGAAATTATCTCAAAAAATAATATGACGTCATTCTAAATCCAATATGGCGGATATTCCACCATATTTGCATTTCTACAATATGGGTATCAAATGAAAGGGCTTGTTGAGAATAACTCGAAAAATAATGTGACGTTATTGTAAATACAATATGGTAGACCATCCAAGATGACGGCATACATATTTTTGATGCATTTCTACAATATGGCTATGAATTAAAAATTATCATTGCGATTAAATGGAAAAGAAAGCTCCAAGCTGAAATTGAACTAGATGATCTCCTTATTGAAGAGCTGAACTGTTTGTAATTAAGCGGTAAAGTAACTTGCAATAATGATACGTTGAATGAAATGACACTAACCTAGCCAGCTATAACTAAAAATTAAAAAATAATTACCTACTGATAGGAAGTCAAACCTCGCGACAAGCTTTTATTATTATATAAATTGTACAAACTGAGGCTCTAAGTTGATACTTGAAATTTTTAAGGAAATATTATTTTCTTATTTTTAGAGCGCTTATATAAAAAGGGTTTTTGCTTTTAATTTATTTTAGTATCTTCTATATGCAAAGATATATAAAATATTAGCTTTTTTCCGCGGCTTCCCTCGCTTACGTATACTGGAGTTGTTACTTGAAATCTAAATCAAAATAAACTCTTTCAATGCGAAAATCTTATCTAAAATCAAACTAATTCTGTCACCGTTGACAATAATATTAAAGTTTTAGAACTATTATAACCCCGGGACGCATGACCGGGATTGTGGCGCCTCCTGCCATTAGGGTGGCATTTAGTAATCAATTTTAGGCTAAGGTTTGAATAAATTTTAAATCTGCTAACAGCAATCGTTCAAAAAGGGATACTTCTGATACCATTAATATACATTAATCATCATCACATCGTATAAGATAAAGTTGCTTTCCACTGTCTGTCTCCTTATATGCTTATATCTTTAAATTTACGCAACAGATTTTGATGTAGTTCAGTTTAATAGATAGTTTAATAGAAGGTATCAACAGGGTGGCTTTTATCTATAATTCATTTATAATGTAAGTAATAAATCCAAAATTTACGTATTTATTACTTTTGTGACGGAACAGTTCGCTGGGTCAGCTAGTATATAATACATAATAGGGGTAGCCTAGACAATCGAAAACCTCTCTCGGATTTTAGAAATTAATCCTTTCAAATAGCAATTTCAGTAAATTTAAAGGAAATTTACTGCGGAAAAGTAGCCGCATTAAGTTTAGATATGGTATCGTCGGTCAGCATTATTAACCTGAAATACAATTCAGCGATAATGTAAATTTCTTTACCCTCGTCACCTAGAAAAACATAGTCAACATAATATTTGCTATAAGTTTATTTTCAGTAATTTCCGAAACTACACTGTACCAAACTATTATGGTCATAAACATAATATATAATTAGAATAAACAAAGGTTTATTATAGCTGGATTAGATGATATTAAAACGAAGATAGATAGAGGAAATTCGATGTCGGAGATATATTTTGCTAAATTAAAATGTACAAAAAGTGAAATAGCAACAAAAGATGATCAGTGCAAGAGCTTTGCGAGATATACAGAAGAAACTGTCAAGATCACTTTCATGTCAAAGGTTATTAAGTCTCAACCTGAAGTCATCTTCTGATAAGACATTAAAATTAGTCATAAAAGGTATTCACGATGTTCCTCTTCCACTAATTCCAAACTTAGTCCCTCCATTCAAACTTCCCGTAGTGTGCAAGCGTTACTTCGCAGATTTAAGACTATAAATTTATATACACAGATATAGCTTTACACAAAATCTCTCGCAAGGTACCAAATAAAGGTCTACGATTCTAACACAAAATATTTTAAATAAACATACTTATTTATTACAGATAACTTGAGAAATTAATTCTGACAAATCATTGTTATGGCATCTAGAATGAAACCCAACACTTTTTATTCACAATTGGGGAGGGGGAGGGTAAAGCCGGAAGTAGAGCTTTGGTCCAATAAAACAGCAAAGAAAACAAAACTATCAACTCAAGATGTGGACGTAGTAACAGGGAGGTACTTCGAATCTCTCCGATAAATTCATTCAGCCTATGTTTTTCTTTCAATCAATCAATTACCATAATTCATTTTATATCGTGACATCAAGAAAATTCACATAAGCCTATAACACTCTACGAACAATAATCTAATCATAATTCTCCTGCCCTGATACCCCGGATAACTCAGTCTAATTTAATTAAGTGTGAGTTCTGAGAGTGATCTTCTAAGTGAGTACTTACTCATTATACCACTAGGGATTATATTTCAACCCCGTACAGAAGTGAAGTAATAAAAACAGCTCTGGGATGTGTACAATAAAACATATTTTAGTACCGTAATCATATTTAAGTGTTTTGATACTTCACTCTTATATTTTCCTGTCTCTATTCTGTACTTGTACGCGCTGAACATGATAGCAATTTCATTGCCTCGAAGAAATTTATTGAAATTTCATGAAAATGGAGGAATGTTGATATTTTTCATTCATCGTCGGTGAATATTTCATTCATCGTCGATCATTCTTCGCAGCACTCACTGCCGTTTACTTGCTCCTCGATCAATCTTGCACAGATTAACAACATTTTGTTGTTAAACTTTTTACAAAATATTTATACCGAGTAGTTATAATGAAGTGTGCTTCTTGCAATGAAAAGTTTAGCGATGGGGTTCAGTATACATCCTGCAAGACACCTAGACTTTGCATGTGCCAATATTACGGAAGCCGGTACAGAAAATTGGGACCTGAGCGGCGGTCGGCATAGAAGTGCCCACAATGTCGAATCTGTTCTTCCCCGCAACAACTGGCTGCAGATACTTTTTTTTTTATTGGATAGGAGGGCAAACGAGGAGGCGTGTCACCTGATGGTAAGCAACCAACGCCGCCCATGGACACCAGCAACACATATAGTGCTACTGTTGCGTTGCCAACCTTTAAGGGATAGGGGATAGGAAAGGATGGGGAATGGGGTGGGCCTCCGGGTACCTCTCTCACCGAACGAAACACGGCATGAGTCACTTTACGTCGGTCTTCTGAGAGGTCGTGGTATTTCACCGGTCGAGCCGGCCCATTCATGCAGCGAACTGCTTAGCTCTACCATTGTTAAATACTGGCATTGCAACTGTGTTGGTCGAACTAAAGGCCATTAAAGAGCAGCTGTCTAGTCTTCCCCAGCTGTACAAAGATGTCAGAGATATAAAAAGTGAATTGACCTGTCTAAAAGAATCCATTGAGTTTAACAGTGCCAAGATCGGCGAAGTTGATACCAAAATAAATTACATTGAAGGTAGATTATCAGAAATCGATCATCTGCAGCAATCTTTGAGCGGAATGACTGGTGGTATGGAAACTTTCAAAAACAAAATTGAGAACTTGGAACATAGGGCCAGATTAAATAATGTAGAAATTAGAGGCGTTCCTTTGTAATCGAATGAAAACCTATTTAATATATTGGAGGCCATCAGCAAAACTGTCAATTATAGCTTTCCAAGGTCGGCAATCAGTCACATTACTACAGTACCTGTCTATGGTTCTAAGGAAAAGACCAATAGCCACTTTCATCAACCGTCACACAAAGCAGTATTTTGTGGCAATAGCACGTTCAAACAAGTCACTGTCAGCTCATGATATCGGATTAAGTGGTAACCAAGAAAGAATTTATGCTAACGATCTTTTAACACCTACTTCTAAAAACTTACTAAATGAGGTAAAAACGTCACTGAGAGCCAAGGATGTAGTCAGAGTATATCTGGGTTAAATACGGTAAAATTCACGTAGGTAAAAATGTCAATTCTCGTGTGATCAATGTTGAATCAGAAATTTTTTAAACTAACTTATTTAAACATAGTGTGTCATATGAATAGTCATATGAATTGTTTTCTTATGTATATTTTTATGTATTTTTATCTGTACCATTTAAACTCAAAAATATTCATTCAAAGATTATAATTAATTACCTTATTAATTACAAAATGTTTGACACCTCTGATGCTTCGCTCTCACGGGTAACAAATTGTCAGTTGTCTATTCTTTTTAGGCCCGTGTCCGCGAAGATATGATTAAATCTTATTCAGGCGAATACGCCGTAAATGGGTCTTTAACAATATTTTGCTGTTCACCAAGCACTTAGGTAACATCGATAGTGTGCAATTGTTAACTCACTATTTGTCTCTTTCACCCCTACGCTCACGATATATGAACTGTGCTGCTTATTCTTTAAATATACCTTTTTTTCTTTAAATATACTTACTATTGTCGTGTTTTTGGTCTTGCATTACCTACTGTATGTTATTCATTTTATTGCTAAATATATTTATACTAAAACAAAGCTGCCAAATACTGCCCGGTGTAATTATTGCAAAAACTTTAGACTGAGGGTATCTTTGCTCGAAATTTTCACTTCTAGCGTGTGGTTGTTGTGTACTGCACTTGATATCAAAATAATATCTATCGGATATATTTATATTACCTATAATTATTGTAGCCCGTCGGTATTATGAGCAAATAATTATAAACATGCCAGAATATGAACTGATAGTTTTTTAAGCTATATTACTTTGTATTTTGATATTGAGTAATTTGCTAACATAATGACTTCTATATTTAATAATCTAAATATATACTATCAAAACGTGCGAGGATTACGATCAAAAACAAACACCTTCCATCGTAATGTGTGTCTAAGCTCCGCCGATGTTATTATACTGACGGAAACCTGTCTAACCGACAGGATATTAGATAGTGAGCTCTTTAACAGTAAGTACATTGTCTGGTTAATGCCCATAACCTTCAACAATATAATGGAAGAAAGAATAAACAAGAAAAAATTCTAGATTTAGTATTATCGAACGGCGATGTTTATGAGAATACATCGCATTTAGTACCAATTGACCCATACCATAACGCTCTAGATATTTCTGTTAGTTTTATTAAAATCAATGTTTTAAAAATCAACCCCCACTCAAAATATATGTATGACACGGGTGATTATGAAAGTATTAACGCTGATTTATCTTCTATTGATTGGCCTAGCGAGTTTTCTGCGCGTTCTTTGGACAGTTGTGTTGATTTCTTTTATGATAGCTGCAATAAATTAAGAGATAAATATCCCGTACCATCCCGTATAATAAAGAACGATAACTACCTGCCCTGGTACACCCAGTCCCTAAAGAAGGCTATTAAAGAAAAATACTAATACCATTACAAATATAAAAAATCTGGTAACTTTGTAGATTTGCAGTCATTTAAACTTACAGATCGGACTTAACATATACTTAACATATACGACTTAACATATACGACTGCTGCAATTGTTATATTAGTTCAGTAGAAGATACTATAGTAAAGCACTCAAAACGATTCTGGTCATATTTAAGAGCACGATCATATACTAACGCTATTCCATGCAGTGTTACTTATGGTGACACTGTAGCACACAGGTATGGATTTATGTAATGTTTTCTCTAATTACTTTAAATCTACTTTTCTGGAACAATCCTCGAGTAATAATAACGCTACAATAGCTCATTTATATCCAAGATCGAAATTGACCAAGAAAAAATTTACAAAACAGCTTGCCAATCTCGATCTGTCACCGGAGCCAGACTTTTTAACTGCACGATTTCTTAAGGGATGTGTTAAATCAATTTCTATGCCAATTTGAATGCTTTTTCAACGGTTTTTGAGCAAAGAAAAGGTACCGGTGATTTGGAAAAAGGCTTTTGTCACTCCGATACATAAGTAGGGTCCTAAATCTATAATTTCTAACTATAGACCCATTTGAAAGTTAGGTATTATTAGTAAAATCTTCGAGTGTAATGTATTTAACCAAGTTTTTGCTGTAATAAAGCAGTCAATTAACATATCCCAACATGGTTTCTATAAGAACCGTTCCACTTTGTTTAATCTAATACTTCTTAACGAATATGTAACAGATTCTATGGATAAAAACGCTCAAGTTGACGTGGTCTATACTGACTATAGTAAGTCGTTCGATCGTATTTATCATAATATGCTCGTGAAAAAATTGCCCTCCGTTGGGATCGATGTAGACATATCTTAGTGTGAAGCAAGAGCAAGCAAGAGCCTGTAATTAGCTTGATGTTACTATATTGTTACCTATTTGTTTCTAAGACTTTCGCGAATCTCACTCATTGATCAAAACAACTTTTAGGATCATATCGCGTTTATTTCTTACTTATTCATATTTATTTCCCGACGTTTCGAACTCTTTACAGAGTACTTTACACTCGTGAAAATGATCTCTGTAAAGAGTTCGAAACTTCGGGAAATAAATATGAATAAGTAAGAATTAAACGCGATATGATCCTAAAAGTTGTTTTGATCAATATTGTTACCTGCTCAAAAAAATTTAAGCTGTTGGTTTTTCTTTTAAATAAATAAATAAATATTGTTATTTAAGATTGACTAAGCAAATTTGCAGAGTAAAAGGCGGGAGGTGATGTTTGCAGCCTTAAATCTGACAAGAAAGTAAGCTGTAAGAATCGTGCCTTATGGCGCTCTGTCCTCTGTACCTACCCCGCAAGGGATATCATTATAATAATATGTATGTAATATTTTAATAGCAATGTGTTTTAACTTTAAACAATTTAATGTATCCGGTATTTGTAAATGTGAAGATACGTCTATAAAACTTGGCGTTCATTCAAATCCCAATTATGCTGTCGATATATTTAGCCGGTCCAGTCGAGCTGATTAGATTTCATTGACATATTCACACAATAAATTTTATTACACGTACAGAACAATTAATTTTTGAGAACATAATATATATCCAATGTTTGGTTGCTATCAATTTTATATCTTGCCTGGAACTCGGCTTAATTTGAAACTTTGCTGAATGCAATAACGTATTTTTCGCAGCTAGAGACAATGAGAAACTGTCCCTATGTTTTAGCCCAAATTCCACCTCTTACTATCGGAGTTTAAAGATAATCTAAAAAAATACGGGTAGATAAAAAGTTAAAATGTCGAATGTCCCAATGCCGATTTTAAAAAGTCAATATCTAATATCTATTGCCTTTTTGAATAGTCTTTAACTCTTTAAAAAGATTTTGTGTATTTACACATTATTTAACCTATTCCATTTGGGCGAGTCGAAGCTTCACAGCGGCTGCCGTGAAGGCGTAAAGTTATATATAGTAAAGATTCTTATATTCACAGTGCTGTCTACTCTGGACTGCTTGCATATTGGGGTTTTTATTTATGAAGAAAAGTCAACCCAATTATTATTATTTGTCTTGTATTATTATTTCTTACCTTACCATAAGTAACTAAATGTAACTGCTTAATTTAAAATATATTTTACTAATAAAACACAAACAATATAACTTTACACCCTTTTCTACCCGAAGGTGTAGGCATCGGTAATTAAACATCGACTCGTCAAATTTTTTGTCTCATATGAAAAAGGAGGCGGAGCCTATTGCCATATACCGGGCACAATATTGCCAGTCATTGATATATAACTCCCGAAAAGAATTTCTAATAGTCATTAGTGTGAGTAAGGATTCCACTTCTTGATTTGGAAGCGGGGTTCTCCCCCACTGCCGGCCTTGGCGACTATTTTAATAGTTATATGTCAGTTAAATTAACTATAATAATATTGGTAGACTTTATTTGTAAATAAGTCAGAGGATGCAATGGGCCTATTTATAAGCCGTCCTTTCACTGAGCTCTCTTTACAAGTTATAACTATGTGTTCACTTTACATAGCAGTTGCCTTGGCACGGTCACGTACAACATGGTCTAAGATCCGAACCTACATCGACCTTCACCGAGCTGATAATAGAATAAAATTTATTTTATAATAAATTTAGTATATTAAAAAATATATTAAAATAGGGTTGTCAAAAAAAATCCTGGACAGTATATTTTTAATTATTTTTTTAAAAATGATTTTTCATTAAATGTTGCAACATCAAGATAATAAGAAAATTTTATGCTGGACTTAAAGTATTAAACATATAGAATGTGCAGACGTAGGGTTGTCTATAATTTACCTGGACAAGCTAATATAACAGGTATATCGATACTAGTTAATTTCACTTGTTATGATAATAAAAAAAAATTATATCAGTATAATCGCTGTTTTATTACGAACACGTTGATATAGGGTTGTCTGCAAAAAATTTGGTCCTAATAAGGGTTTGCGAATTTTAAAAATTTTAATTTTAATTTAATAATATACTGTCCAGGATTTTTTTGACAACCCTATTTTAATATATTTTTTAATATACTAAATTTATTATAAAATAAATTTTATTCTATTATCAGCTCGGTGAAGGTCGATGTAGGTTCGGATCTTCTACTAACAACAATATTTGATTAGGACAGAAATGATGAAAGTAAATAAATGATATTCACCGAGTAAACACTGATGTTGTTTAATTGTGTTTAAAGTACTTGCTCAATTTTTTCCTCAATCAAGCGGAAAAAGAAAAAAATATTTAAATAAAAAAATAAAACGTAAAAGCAAACATTTTTATGTTTTCTTTTACATTTTCATTATTTTAAAAGAATGTTTGCATCAATATAGCTAAACTAATTTTTTGTAATAAAATGAACGCTCGTCGTAATGAAATTGAATTACGTGATACTAAGTGCATTTTTTTAAATAAATTTAATATACCCATTTAATAAAATTTATAAAGCCAGTCAATAACCCTTCAAAGAGAAAAACATAATATGAACAAATTGTCGAGGAGGCTTACGTAATCAGCTATTTTAGGAAGAAACTTTTATTAAAATTTTCTTGTATCCGCTTTCCGCAGATTAAATCTTTCATTCATCAAAATTTCATTTCAATAAACAACCTTTCTGACTTTCAGCAAAAAGAAACAACATATATTAAATTTATACTTACATAATATCACGCCCTGTCCCCTGCGGGATAGGCAGAAAGAACCTAGCTCCATAAGGCACAATTCTTACACACATCTCTCGCTGCCTTGACTTTTATAACTCTTGCCATACACGCTCGCCGATTTTTAAAGCTACTGACATCAGCTTCCTCAAGAACACGTTCTATTTTGTCATGGAAAGTGTATAGTGGCCATCCTAGATGACTACTTCTATGCTTTTGCGCTGTATATCTACTTAGTCAATCTTGCATGATCCATTCATTTTATATGTCTGAACCATTATAAAATGAATAATTTATTTATTAGAAAAAATTGTTCATGAGTCCCTCCGCGCTAAAGAAGTGAAACTTAGTAAGATACATAGAACATTTATAACATACTAAATATAAAAAGAACACAATCTTACTTACATTACGACGGGCCTGGTGGTGTATTGGTAAAACTACCGACTGCGGAATCGAGATTGACAGGTTCAAGCCCTATCCGAGTATATCTGGGTCTAGAGTATATCTATGATCTGCCATATTGGGGGTAAAATGAGGTCATATCATTTTTTAAGTTACTCTCAATAAGCACTTTCATTTGATACCCATATAAAAATTAAAAATATCAATTGTGCCGTATTGGATTTAAAATGACGTCGCATATTTTTTCGAGTTACTCTAAACAAGCCCTTTCATTTGATACCTAGTAGGAAAGCATTCAAAATATCTCTGGATGACAGGTCGTGGTATTTCACCAGTCGAGCTGGCCCATTCATGCAAGGAATTTATGAATGTATTTAAGAAAGGTTGACGTTTAAGTGAAAAAAGAAAACTCGAAGATTTACAAAAAAACAACTCTTTTTTTTATTTGTCGGGCGACTATCGACTATTGAATTTTTGTATGCAACACATGCCCATTGAATTATTAAAACTCGTCTTTATTTAACATATTTTTAACACCCGTCCAAATTCAACCCGGTATCGAGAGTTACACGATATTCGAACATGGGCTCTCAGGTATACCTACTAACTTCCTATGGCAAAGAGAATTACTCCCCGAAAAGGTTGTTTCTACTAAGAATGAATCGCGCGGATAAGAGTTTCTAACCATTGATTAAGTTATACAGATTATAAAAATAAAACAGTTTGTCTAAATATGAAACGGTTATTAGTGTTTTTAGTTTCACTGCTTATTTTTTAAGATTTTCTTAATCTCAAAAAATATGAGTGACAATGAACGGCAATTAGAAAATATCGTCGTAAATGAGGTCACGGCGTGCTAAACAATTCTAATACCATAGACATCGTATTGTCGAGCTTGATGTTTATAGTATTCCAAAACTAATTATATATTAAATTATCATATTATTATATAATATATATTACTCATTATAAATTATACAAGTGAAACACACTCGGTAGTCTAGGGTTCAGCCATACACCACTCGATTACACCTCCGATTAGGTATAAAAAGTACTTCATATCAATACGAGATTAACAGAGCATTATAAGGCATTGTATCTACGATATTTATATACATATACAATTTTATATACTACTTACCGTCATAACACACAGAGGCGTCACGTAGAGAAGTACAAAATTCACCATGTCGAATAACTCCGAGTTATATTTCCTGCGTTGCGGTATACAAATGGTTTCCATGTGACCGTTTCCCAAATCGTTTGTTATGGTTTCAACCCAAATAAATTTGGGAGCGCTGTACGCAGCGCTGGTGATCCACACACCAAGTATCACCATCTGCAAATGAAATTCACCTGTGAGTTGGCGCATGATAACAGATTTTGATTCGATTAACAATAGACGCAACATAGCCTATCTTTTTATTGCCTTACAATTTTCCATATATTAACTATACTATAATAATTATATAATTTCGTCTTGTTACTCAAATATTAATTATAAAATCAGTGGCGTAGCGTGCCTTGATGGGGCCCCGTATAAAAATTTATTTGGAGGCCCATTTAGGATAAGGATTTCTCACAACTTACGCACGTCGGGGGCCCCTGACCGTCGAGGGCCCCGTTTAATTGATACGGCTGATACGGCGGTAGCTACGCCCCTGTATAAAATCATATTTTGCATTGTTAAATAAAATAAATTGGTGTGATAAATTTGAATACACTCATGCTCTCAGAAATATATATTTAATCATTAAAACTAACAAATAATACGATCTAATATAACGCAATTGTACACATAATTTAATACATAAATGGATTAGGTACTAATTTGATTGACCCGCTAACCTTATACGCTATTGACCTTTAATTTTAGTCTAATTTGGAACGTTAAAGTATTTATTTAGGAAATGTTTGTAAGCAAGTTAATATATTTTTATTTCTTAGACTTTCGCGAATCTCACTCATATATTAAAACAACTTTTAGGATGATATCGCGTTTATTTATTACTTATTTATATTTATTACCCGACGTTTCGAACTCTTTACAGAGATCATTTTCACGTGAAAATGATCTCGAAATAAATAAACGCGATATAATCCTAAAAGTTGTTTTAATCTATGAGCAAGTTGATACAAAAATATTATTAACATTAAATCATAATTGAATTACGCCCCTGTACGTGTGCAATTTATTTATAAACGTATGTATTGATTTTACCCAATAATAATTAAATTTCAATATCAGAAACAACAAAAAGATATCGTTCTTTTTTTGGATTACTCGCTAAAATAAAAAAAAATAAACTTCACCCAATATATTTTCGCGGCAACCATGTTTCGTATTTCAAAACAATAAAACTATTTACAATAAATATTTCAATAAAATTATAAATAGTCCAATACTTACGAACCACAAAGAACGCTACCATGCATTCTTTGTGGTTCGTAATTTAAGATTTCCCTATGCTAAAAATTTTGCCCAAATAACATTCCTTGAAGACATTTTTAGTGCCTCGTAAAATAAAATGGCTCCCAAGCATCGTATTTAGTTTTTGTATTCAAAATATATATTGAAAAAGTATTTGTTCATAGCTTACCCTAAGTCTTGTAGATGTAAGGATCTGTTTGCATGTGATTGGATGTATTATAGCGAAGTATCTCTCTGTACATATCACCACTAGAATAAATATTGAGGCGGTGTAACTCAGAGAGTGAACAAATTGATACATTTTACATAAGAAATCTCCAAATACCCAGCTGCAAATAGAAGATTTTTTTATCAATATGTATACTTACAAGCTATATTTTTTTTCTTTAAGCCTTTGTCTACCCGAAAATGTACACAGGGGCTGTTAAGTTTCGAGTCGCCAAAGTTTTACATCCCAAATGGAATAGGTGACTGAACCAATTCCCATACACCTGGCACAATGTTGTCAGACATCGATATTACTCACAAATAACTTCTGAAAAGAATTCCGAGAAGTCATTGGTGTGAGGACGGAATCGATCCTATGACTTTTTAATTTGGAAGTAGAGTCCTCAACTATGGACCACTAAGACCACGAGGTATCAATCTTAACAATCTTCAAAACTACTGAATGGATTTTGTTGAAACTTAGAATAATATCGCATATACATCAGAATACCGCATAGACTACAATTTATAAAGATATTATATGCATTCGAAATATGGCGAAAAGTGTCAAGAAAATTAGCCATAAAATGTTTTCTTATTCGTAGTTCTTCTCTCTCTTTCATCGCGGACGTTGCGAAAAATATGGCTGATAGAACAATAAAATCGCTCTACAATAATAACGACCATATCTACGACAAAGTTTGCTAGACTGTAATATGCTCGACTATTGTAGTCACTTTTTCACGTTTTAAAATTTATAAAAGTGCCATTCAAAATCAGACCACTATCTAAAGTATATATCTGTATTGATTTTTAGAAATATAAATGACTTCATCAATATAACTGTTTCAATTCAACTGTATCTAAGGATGACTTTTTAAATTATTAAAATCAAACATTCCATTCCAAAATATTACATTATTAAAAATCAACTATGCAAATAAAATGCTTTGTTCTGTATAATTGACTGATTGAGCAACGGACAGCTTATACCCCGCATCTTTGACACCCGAAGGTGTGTAATTTGTTTAATTTAGAAATCTATTGACAAAGGATTTAACCAAATTCTACCTCAAAGAAAATTAAAATGGGGGCGAAGTTGATATGAGAAAAAGACTTAATTTTTTTACACTTTGTGTGTAGTTTTGCCTTAAGCTATTTTATATATCATCACGCTACTATTAATATGAGTTAAACATTATTCTTTTTTCATTGTCAGGATAATAAATATGGCGGTACCGAGTTCGCGAGATCTGGTAGATAAGTAATATTTTTAGAAACAAAAAATATGTTCATATCCAATCGTCTTGTATAGTGTTGTTGATTTATAAAATATATAATAAAACCATTAATTCTAAGTTAATTCATAAGTTAAAATTTAAAGTAAATTAGAATCATTTACGATTTAAACCTCTGATAAAAAAAGATGTACAGTGGTACAGTGGCAACAGTGGTAGAGCCAAGCAGTTTTCTGCATAAATGGGCCGGCTCCACCGGTGAAATACCACGACCTCTCAGAAGACCGACGTAAAGTGGCCCATACCAGGTTTCGTTCGGTGAGAGAGGTACCCGGAGGCCCACCCCCTTCCCCATCCTTTCCTATCCCCTTCCCTTAAAGGTCGGCAACGCAACAGTAACACTATATGTGCTTCTGGTGTCCATGGGTGGCGTTAGTTGCTTACCATCAGGTGACACGCCTGCTCGATTGCCCTCCTATCCCATAAAAAAAAAGATATGAAAAATAATATGATCTACTCACAAAAATATTAACACCTCTGTCTAAAATTATTTTATATATCACAAATATGATATTACCTATAAATATCCGTGTTTCAATGAAACGATCGAACTGCTATTTCTAAGAATGAATAAAATACCTACATACTTCCGATGCTATAATTCAATCAACAATTAATAGTGTATAAACATCTGTTGTATATATTAATCTTAAAGGTTCGTTTTAGTTATTACCATACAAGTGTTTACAGAAGAGAAACATGGAATCACTCACCTCGGTATTAAATATATGGTCAAGTTTTGAAAGACACAAAACACGCCAACACATAAGTCTGCCACAGCCAGATTCGCAAGGAAGAAGTTTGTAATGGAACGCAACCTTCTTGATAAAGTCACCACAAGTATTACTAGCAAGTTTCCTGCAATAAAACGGACTAGAATTATTACCAATACCACTATTCTTATTACCAATATTCTTTTAATATGGGTCCTAAAAGGCCTCGTAACGCATAAATGAAGCGTGTTGGTTTAACAGTAAGCACGATTCTCATCAGATTACAAACACTTGCGTATAGATAAAGGCTATATGGTATGTGAGGATTTTATGATTACATAGTATAAAACAAAGTCACTTTCCGCTGTCTGTCTCCTTATATGCTTATATCTTTAAAACCACGCAACGGATTTTGATGCGGTTTTTTTAATAGTTAGAGGGTGTCAACGGGATGGTTTTGATCTATTAATTCATATATGATGTTGTAAAGAAAAAATGATGATTTTCGAGATTTAGCACTTTAATTGCAAACATTGTAATTTATAAGTGGTAGAGCCAAGCAGTTCGCTGAATGACTGGGCCGGTTCGACCGGTGAAATACCAAGACCCCTCAGAAGATCGACGTAAATGGCTCATGCCGCGTTTCGTTCGGTGAGAGAGGTACCCGGAGGCCCACCCCCTTCCCCCATCCTTCCCTATCCCCTATGCTTTAAAGGTCAACAACAAAAATCATCAAAAAATTTTAATAAACTGAAATCCGTCACCGAATTAATTAGGTAGATAATCTGTAATGGAATTTAAATATTAAACTGTGCTGAATTACTTAGCTGGTATGACTAAAATATAATGTGCGGCGTCTGGGTGTTTTTCTATATATCATAAATATGTATTTACAAAAGAAAAGTATATATGTATTAGTATCCGTTATCTTGTATCCATAGCACAAGCATTTAGTTGCTTACTTTGGATCTGGAGGGCGCTGTGTGATTTGTGTCCAAGATATTATATTATATTATAGATGAATAATTGTAAAAAAAACTGTTGTTGTGGCTGCCATTGCACTAATAAAGAAACTCACTTTTTTTTCAGAATTTTTTAATGTGACCTATGAGAGAATAGAATATAATTTTCTTAGATAATTTTAAGTAAGAAGATTTCTATACAAATGAACTATTAATTACTAATCACGCACTTAGTAGCAGAAATGAAACACATTCAGAGGGAGAGAAAGCAATTACATACAGTTTTGTACAATTAGACTTTGACATTTTGAAATTTAATAAATTAACGTTTAAGATTTACGTAACAAGAATAGTTAAATGAATAATGATGATGATGTAATACTACAAATCATTTCTTATTCTCTTAATAAAAAGATATAAGTTTTATAATTTCAACATGTTGTTGAGAGTCACAGTTAGCCAACGGTGAAATCAAATATTCTAATATTGAGTTTGTTTATCGTCAAGTAATAATGTAATAAATAATCGTTAAAAAGAGCAAAATACAATAAATGCTTTTTATTTCCTTTTGAAATAATGCCTGCTATGCCCTTTTTTACAAGATCCGATAAGTCACCTATAAAACTTAGCCTTAATTAATCTTCACGAAATCAAAATTTTCATACCTTCCTTTCTTTCTTCGTTTTCAAACAAAAAATAGTTTTACTAACTAGTCTTATCTAGTAATAACTGCATTGAATAAGTTATTTTTTATATATAAAAGGATCTTACTAAATCTTATATCAAATATTGTCATCACTGTCTCACTGAAATAGTTATTTTAAAAATTATGATAAATAGTTAAAAATTTCATCATCATCATCATTGGCCTTTTTGAGGTCCACTGCTGGGCATAGGCCTCCCCCATAGAACGCCACAACCGCCGGTACGCTCAATCATGGGGAGTTTTGCTATAATCGCCACGCTTGGCAGGCGGGTTGGCGATCGCAGTAGGCTGTGTTTTCTTGAGAGAGAATGCTGCTGCCCATTTTTCTAGCTTTTCCCTTAGTCGCCTTTTACGACACCCACGAGAAGAGATGGGGTGGCGGTATTCTAAGCCGAAAAGTCAAAAATGTTATGCAATCTTATCTATCAATATAATATAATTTGTAGAAATACATTTATAGTTTGACGAGCTTCGTGGTGCATTGGTAAAACTACTGACTGCAAAATCGTGGTTGGCGAGTTCGATCCTCACCGTGCAAGTATGAATATTTGTATGGCGTCTGGATTTTTTTCTATCTATTTCAAGTAATTATTTACAAAAAAGTATATATGTATTAATATACGTTATCCAGTATCCATAACACAAGCATTTAGTTGCTTAGTTTGGAACTAGAGGGCGCTGTGTGTATTATGTCCAAGTTTGTAGAAAAATATGTTATAGTAATAAATATTAGAAACATAAATACTAAACATTTTCTAGCGCTGTATGTAATTAAATGAATACCTAATTAAAAAAATAAAGCTACTACCAGGAGGCAGTAGATTTATTTAATATTATAAAGGATAAACATAGTTATATAATATAATTATATTTAAGTAATTAATAATTAACTGTACGTGTCCTAATTTTCATTATGTAATATGAAGGTACAATTACACTATTAAGTACAGCATAGATTAAGGTAAAACTTAGATAGTTCTAACAATTTAATTTACATAACATCGTAGATTACATAACTTAACGCCTTTTCTCTACCTGAAGGTATAGGCAGCGACTGTTAAGCCTCGACTCGCCGTTTTGTTTACGTCCCAGACAGAACAGGTGGCGATCTTACACCATACACCTACCACAAAGTTTTAAGTCATCGATATATATCACACCTAACTTCCGAAAAGAATTTCCAAAAGGTATTGGTTTGAGCCCAGATTCGAACCCGTGACTTCTTGATTCAGAAGACTCGACCACTGAACCACCGAGACTGTAAGATATGAATTAAAATTAAAATAAAGTTAATTCTAGTTACTCACCGAAGAAACAGCAGCAAAACACTATGGTGTACAAGGTGATGAATATAGCTCTCACATCAGTTCTGTCAAATATATATTCATCATCGTCCATAGAGAATATAGAACGATTCACTTTGGTCACGTTAATGGCATCCTCAACCAGTTCTGACTTAATGAACGAAGCAATCACATTATTTTGTTTGACATCAGAAGCCACAAACAACTTTGATATATACATATTTTCCGGCAATGCCTTGTTCATTTCTCATTCATTGCGAGTTTGTACATTTTCTGAAATAAAAACATATTTATTAGAAACATCTTTGTAAAACATTTCAAGTATAGACAAAGAGGGTTACGGTAGATCCTTGAACAATGTGTTTTTATGAGAAAGCGGGTCGCCTGTTAAAATCCCACGATATCCTCAACATCGAGAAGGTCACAGTAGCGGACTCCAAAAACCTCCCTCACTTAACAAAACTCATGCTGGTTTACGTAACTAAGTGGTATCTCTATTGCTAATAAATAAACTAATCTCAGACGACTTTCATAAAATCAATTGTAGTGAGTGAAATTGCCGTACCACAATGAGACAAATGCAAGTGGCCAAATTCAATTCGTATATTTTTCACATTGCTACAAAACTCTCTATTGAATATGGTTCGGCAAACTCTTGATAGTTTTTTTCACCTATAATTTCTATCAGTTCATACCGTGTTTTTAGTAAACAGCATAAAAATGTCTACATTGAAAACAAATCTGCTTTTTAAAACTTTCTTATACACACGTGTTAAATAACTACCTAAAAACCGCGTGAAAGTTGAAGCTGCTATTTTGAGTACAGACAATATTTTGTAAACACAGTGTAAAGTAAAGAAAAAAACATACAATATTAACAGATGGCCGTGTATTCATAACAAACAGCAGATCGTTGAGCTATAATAGTACTGATGCCGTAAATAAGCAACCGTATGTAGTATTTCCCGTAAAAATCATTCAGCGGCTAAATTCTCTGTAGAAACTTGCGTGTTATGAAGATCAGGAAGATCTAAATACATACCTACATATTGCAGCACAAAAGCCAAAGTATTTAGAATTCGAGGACGGTCACGGCACACTTTTCATGACCAAATTAACAAATTAAAAGTGTCCTTGGTGATTTGAGAAGCATTTAAAAACCGACGAGCGTATAACAAGAGTTGGGATGCATACATAACGGTGAGTTGAGACTTAACAGCCGTTGCCTACACTTTTGAGAAGAAAAAGGCGTGAAGTTGTTTGCTATGTATATTATGTTAGTTGCGTTAAGTTCTAGAAGCGAGCGAGGATAACGAGTTATAAAAATCAAAGAAGTGAACCAGGTGTCAAACTATGCCTCATAGCGCTCTGATCTATCTGCCTACCACGAAAGAGACTTGGAGTGAAATTATGTATGTAAATATATTTTTGGTTATAACAACTCGAATATGTTCGCATACAGCTGGATCTTTATTTAAGTAGACACCTTAATAATGGGCGTTGTTGTTGTAACTTTGTTACCTTTATACCCGGATTAATTATGTGGGATTAATTTTCCAGTCCCCAATCACGAAACCTATTCCCTTATTACCATCGGACACATTAAGGACATTAGCAAAAGTTATATTATATCAATGAATTATTTAATACCTTCATAAACATGTGTAAACATATAAATAACATATTACACCGACGCATTTTGTGGACGTGAACATGTTTTTTTTTGGAACTTTTTACAATATTATATGAGCGGCAAAGATTGGAAAGAAGTTGATTTTGATCTTCAATACATAAAATTTATATCGTATCTGAGCTTTTGAGTGTATTTCAACGACTTTCATCAAATAAGATAAAAGGAATAAAATATCGATGCTTGAAATAATAGAATTCTAAGTAAAGAAAACACAAGGACTGGCGCTGGTCCAAATACAGTAACAGTTAGTGAAAACTAAGTACTTCGGAATGCTTGCTTCTTAATAAAATATTTAGAATGATTGTAGGTACAGCACTCCAAAAACAATCTACTTATGTTGTAATCTAATATATAAAATTCTCGAGTCTAGATGTGCGTAATTGAACTCTTCCGAAACGGCTTGACCGATTCTCATGATATTTTGTGTGCATATCGGGTAGGTCTGAGAATAGGACAACATCTATTTTTCATCCCCCTAAATCACAAGGGTAGCCCACCCCTCAATATTTTTTTGTAATTTTTCGACATATTTCTGTTTCTTATTTTTTTTATAAAACGGGATACAAAAATACATACAACCCTAAATTTTCAACCCCTTACGATCAACCCCTATTTTTTAAATTTTATTTTTCGGCAAGACAACGTTTGCGGGGTCAGCTAGTAACTTATAAACTTCACGCGATAAATTATTTATAAATGTAATTATGATATATTTTTATGTTTATTTATTTATTTTAATCTAAATTCTAACAGAAGAAAGCAATTTCCAAAACCATTCACTTGTAAATAAGTTGTGAAATGGCGTTGAATCTAGACCAGTCTTCTTTCACATTGTAATAAATTAACTTCCAAATGGTGTCAGTAATATATTCACAAAGTCGTTTCGGGTGATTTGTTTTAATTATTTATACATCTTCAATAACATCTAACTATCGAAGAAATCAATTTAATGTTAGCGTAATTGAAGTCTGAAAGTCAATATACTCGTAAATCTGTTTCGAGCTTCAATGTGAACTTGTCAAATCAACGCAAGAAAAAAAAGGACACGAAATTAAATAACAATATCTAATAATTCATCATCATCAATAGCCTTTCGAGGTCCACTGCTGGACATAGGCCTCCCCAATAGAGCGCTACAACTGCCGGTCCGTTCAATCATGGGGGGGTTTTTTGCCATAAACGCCACGCTTTACAGGCGGATTGGATCGCAGTAGGCTGTATTTTGTTGAGAGAGAATGCTGCTGCCCATTCTTCTAGCCTTACCATTAGTCGCCTTTTACGACACCCACGGGAAGAGATGGGGTGGCGGTATTCTAAGCCGGCCACACAGCAAATATAAATAATTAATCTAATAATTATTATCAATAAAATAAAATCAACTAAAATATCAAAATAAACTATAATCAACTGGATACTGGATTCACATATATGTATGTATATATATGATAACGTTTGTATGACCTTAGGTAACAAGTATCCCTTAAGAGACATCTTCCTTACATAAGTAGACTGTATAGGTAGATACCGTGAGGAAACGGGAGGCACCCCTACCTTCGATTTCCTCGAGTAACCTTTAACATATAATCTAACATTTAAATAAAATTGAAGTGTCTGCTTGTAATATTAAAATAACTGCTTTCATTCATAATGAAAATATATACGCTACATACACCAAAACAACATTTCTGCCTGTCTGTCTGTCTGTTTGTCCCGGGTAATATCTGAAATGGCTGGACCTATTGTGACAGGACTTTAATTGGCGGGTAAAAGTAGCCTATATTACTCCTTATTACACCAGCTGTAATAAGGAGTAACCTAGGCTACTTTTTTTAGATGAAAATATTGTGACCAGATTTGTATTTAAATACAAAGAAGATTTTATTTAATGTTTTTATCAGAATATCCTAAAAAAATAATAAATCTAATGATGTTGATTGTTTTCACAGATATTTATTTCGAAATATTGATGAAAAACACTTTTTTTTTCTCTGAGTACATCTTAAAGATATTATATACTACAGATGTACTGAACAACTCTCCACATGTTTGCGTATCCTGTAACGCGAGATCATCAATAACGGTATCTGCTTGAATGAACAGAATAAATCCAATTTTAAAAACAAAAACCCTTTCCCGGCGATAAAAGAGAGCGAAAATTTGTCCACATAAAAAGTCTTATTGTAAAATATATTGCATTATTGTTGTTGCTGTTTCAGAGGTTTTAACTATTTAGATTTGAATACCGATAAGAATGAGTACGGAACCCTAACAGTAAGTCCCTTATGTTAACGTTTCATTGCTCATATTAATAAAATGAAAAAAATAACCTTTTTAATTTTGTTAAAAAATCGTGTATCATCAATGGTGTGTAAACCAAATATAAATAAAATATTAATATAATTACAGAATAATAAAAAAAAGTAAAAGTGTGTGTGTCCGCTCCGACGCACGACTGGAGTTTACTCCTCAAGAACGATTATAAAATAAAATAATAAATATTTACTGTCTACAAATATGAACACATTTCTTCGTAATAGAGAATGGCGTATCGCTATAAAGAGTGTTTCTATAAAGAGCTCAGGACATTGTATGGAGTGCCGACTCTTATTTATATGCTCTGTGACTATAGCGCATAACGCATTTCGTGTGACATGCTATACTCTCTAGTACGATTTTGGTCCCCATAATTTTCATACCCCGGGCCTATATATGTAAATCGATTCTTAAGGAGTAAACTCCAAAAATTGGACTTAGCACAAAGTAAAAAATATTTAAAAAAAAAATCAAATCACATCAAAATAAACTCAAACGGAACGCCTACTTTCAAAGAAAACTAGGTTTTCTTTGAAAGTAGGCGTTCTGTTCCTATTCGGCCATTTGACAAGTTTGATCAGAAACCATTTGAATATACGCCATTGAAAAGATTTCCAATGGAACAACAGATGGAAGAAATGTATAACCGGCAGAATATTATGGTTAAAGCTCGAAGCACAAAGGGCATTCATCTTATCTCATAAACTTCATGTTCTGCGTACTGATTATCTTGCAAATATAAAGGTTTTCGAGGTATTCCTTCCTTTTCCTTTATTTCCTTTTACCAGTATGACGGTACGTGAAAAGCATAAAATTACCAAAATTATAACGTATGCCGTCAATATTATATAGTCAATGGAACTATTGAGTTATTTATAGAACCCTGTCTTACGGCACTCGGGCCTTTCGTAAAAGACTTATAGAGCGTGAATTTACTTATGTCTAAAAATTACTTTAAAAAAAAAGTTAAACCGACTTCTAGAAACGTAAACCTCAAAATCTTTAAGTAAATGAAAACAGTATCTTCATAACTAAAAAGCGATAAATAACAAAACTTACTAATTTGTATACTTAATACAATATACAAAACGTAATACTTTTATAAAGTAATCCGGCTTAGAATACCGCCACCCCATCTCTTCCCGTGGGTGTCGTAAAAGACGACTAAGGGAAAAGGCTGGAAGAATGAGCAGCAGCATTCTGTCTCAACAAAATATAGCCTACTGCGATCGCCAACCCGCCTGCCAAACGTGGCGATTATGGCAAAAACCCCCCACGAGTGAAAGACCAGCAGTTGTGGCGCTCTATGGGGGAGGCCTGTCCAGCAGTGGACCTCAAAAGGCAAATGATGATTATAATATTTACAAATGTCACTTATTTTTGAAGTCGGTGCAACACAATAGAGTATGTTACCTGGGCTTGCTAACTTTCTTTTTTAAGTAATTTTTTTCACGAGTTTTAGTGATATTAATGAGTTGTCAACTTCAATAGAAGTTAGTTCATTTACATGGCTTTCAGTTTATTAAATACTAGCAGACCGCGCGAACCTCGTACCGCTATATTGTATGTAGCTTCCCGCCTCACGGTGTTACTCGCGTACAAACAAAATGTCGATGAAGACGATGATTACACATAGCCTATGTTATCTATCCTCTTTATAATATTAGTATAGATATTATCACTTGTTACAAGTCCGTTTGTTAAATGGTTGATATTTTTAGGGAGCTATAATTGTTATTAATAAGTACTTAGCCAAAAGAGTTTGATAATACTTGTTAAGTATTTATAATTTTGTTATTATTATGGGTAGACTATTGTCTACCCACACTGCAGCCCGCATAAAGACTAATCGTAGCCTTGAAAGTATTGCAGAAAAAAACAACATTTTTACAGTATTGTATCCTAACTCCTAACCGTTTAAGAGTTCCGTAGCTTCATCATCAGCACAGCAGTATCAGATATGAATTTAAGCTTATCTCCCAAGCAACATGTTAGTCCTATACACCACTAAACAGTTTCCATCGACTAACTGCAGTACTATCTCCTAACTCCTAACCGTTAAGGAGTTTTGTGGCTTCTTCATCAACATAGCAGCATCAGAAGTATATTCAAGTATACCTCACAAGCAACACGTTAGCTCTACAAACTACCAAGTAGTTTCATTCGAAAAATTGTAGTGCTGTCTTCACACTCCTAACCGTTGAGGAGTTCGGTGGCTTCTTCATCACCACAGCAGCATGCAGATGTTGAAACCATAAAGCATATCCCTAAGACATCACTGTTACGTAATAAAAGCACCATACTCGCATACCATTTTCGGAGGTTGCCTTCGATTTCTCCTGGTTTCCATCATCAGATCCTGACCTAGTGAAAATGGGACCACCTCAAAAGTAAACACTATCGATAAAAAAAATTAAAATCCATCCATAATTGACGAAAATATCGGCGAACAGACATAAAAAAATAAAAAAATTATACATACAGACGAATTGAGAACCTCCTCCTTTTTTCGAAGTGAACAAGAACAATTGAAAAGTTGCTATTCAGTTATGAGACAGTTGGAGATATTTAAATTCTACCTATAAAACTTAGCCTCGCCAAAGTTAGTTGTGAAGTTTTATTCCTTGCGAAGATTGACCGGATCCCTATTGGAATGGTTAGGAATATTTTTTATGCCAAGAATTGGAGATAAAACATGCAGAAAGTCTTGTATTAAACCCAGAATTTTTTCAAACGATCCCTTATCAAGGAATGGAAACAGATGTCCGTTTAATCGTTTCTATTCACAATAAGAGTTTAGTGCGTTGTATATTTATATGCATTTATTTTTATATATGTACTGGTATAATTTATAAATTTAAAACATTCAATAAATAAAAAATACTTTTGTTTCAATTTGCCTAAAACCTTATGAATAAAAGATCTACTTCAGGGTTGTAATCTTTTCTTAATCCGATAAATCCGATCGTGCGTGGGATACCATTGTCACATTTGAGGCGCATCCGGATAAACATATATTTCTGGCCTTAAAGAGGCTTGATATCAGATTATTCGGTAATCCTTTAAAAAAAACCACCACATTCTATAACCACAACCATAGTTTATCAATTTTAGTGATCTATGAAAAGGAAAGTACAATTAGTTAACCCATAGTGTCGTAACCCATTCTTACTTTACTAACTCACTCACCCATACTAACTCTCATAGTATCATATTTTATAGGCAAATGAGCCAGCTAGTCATTTGGTTGTAAGCAACTACCACCGCAACAGGAACACCGAGGAGTCACAGCTTCGTTTTCGGCCTCTTTTACGGTATGCGGTGGGAAGGATAAAAGGCGGTCCTTCGGATACCTTTCTCAGCGAACCAAACTCGGTATGAGCCACCTTACTTCGATTTACTCAATGGTCGGTAACTACATACTCTAAAGCATTCTATTTCTATTCTTACATTAATAATATCACACATTACTTATCTAGTTTAGCAAATTTCTTTCAGTAAAGCGTCAAATAGATGCTCACAGGTTCAAATAAACAACAATAAATTTATGAATGCATAGAAATATAGCAGCAGTAGGCGTTTACATACGAATTCTTTGCTGTTCCATTTTACTAAGCACTTTGCTTAAATGAAATCGCTTCGTAGGTACTAACTTCAGTTTCAGCACGCACTCACGTATACATTTAAGTGATTCTTCTACACGGCTTACTTCACCGTAAAAAAATACTTAATTCTGCTTGAAGAATTCAGTGTCAATTCACTAACTCAATTTGCTATGAATAATTTTGTTGACTAACTTTGAATAAATAATATGACCGGTCTCGTTGCGTAGTATATAGTCATGACTTCTCAGTCAGTTCGACTCTGACCCCCTAACATCCCTAGTTTCGGATACATTAGTAACACTCCCGATATCAATTCTACTGAACCAAATAGTCTTATTTTATTCTAGCAGACCGCGCGAACTTCGTACCGCCATATTTTATACATTTTCCACTAAAAATATTATTGCCGCTATTATATTAATACCCCAAAGCTTTCCTCATAAATGGACTATCTAACACTATTTTTTTTTCAATTCAAGATCCTGATACATACATACATAACTTCACGCCAGATCCCTTGCGGGGTAGGTAAAGGGTACAAAGCGTCATAAGGCACGATTATTACACACCTTACTTGCTTAACTTTTGCTATATTAGCGACTAAAATATTAAGTTAAAATATTAAGCGGTTGAATGAATGCATGAATGGGCTCAACCGCTGAAATACCACCACCTCCCAGAAGATCGACGTAAAGTGGCTCATGCCGCGTTTCGTTCGGTGTGAGAGGTACCCGGAGGTCCACCTCCCTTCTCCATCCTTTTCCCTTAAAGGTCGGCAACGCAACGGTAACACTATAAGTGATGCCGGTGTCCATGGGCGGCGCAGGTTGCTTACCTTCAGCTGACACGCTTGCTCCTTTGCCCTCCTATCCCATAACAAAAATTATTATCAGCTTCAATCAATAGCAATACTTTGTCAGAAGTTTTTTGTCAATCTTTAGTTTTTTTTAATACTACTTGAACCTTTTTTTTTATTTGTCATTGTCGTCGATTTAAAAAAAACCTGGTCACCACATGTTCTTACCAGTATGGCTAACTCACAGTGAGTGTTTTTTTTTATATTTTAAATTATGTCGATTTGGCACCTTGGTATTACTCTTATCAAAATAAATTCACTAAATTTTAAAAGAGATCACGATATTAAAGATAACATAACATAACATAACTTCACGCCTTTTGTTACCCGAAGGTGTAGGCAGCGGCTGTTTAAGCCTCGTCTCGCCGTTATGTTTACGTCCCAAATGGAATAGGTGGCGAACCTATTGCCATACCGGGCACAAAGTTGTCTGTCATCGATATTTATCACACGTAACTTTCGAAAATTTTGAAAAGTCATTGGTGTGTGCCAGGATTTGAACTTTTGATTCAAGATGTTATATGTTATTATGTTCAATATGTTATTTATATTGATTTCATTATGTTATGTTATTTCACTATATCTTGAATCAGAAGCGGGGTGCTAGCCACTGCGCCACCGAGACTGTGATATTAAAAATGTAAATATATATAGATGGGCAACTATGTGGTATGCAGATTTGTAACAAACTCGCTAAGTCTTTATATTTTAGCAAAAGACGCCAAGATTGAGGTGCGTAGGCATATCCTGCGCTTCGTCCATTTATATGAAGTTGCAATATTGTAAAGAATTATAGAAAATAATATAATATCTGCGTGAAGAACTAACTGTAAACTAACTCTAGCTTTGACCCATGACTTTGGTTACTTAAGTATGAAAATATTTTTAAATCTTTTAATATTCGCGTTCCATATTACATAAATATAATGAACGGAAAATAACGCGACACATTTAGGTAAACAAATTTATCTGTCTGCTTGTGACTACGGCCAGTGCAACCAGATCGAAACGTCAAGCCAATAATAAAGTAAGTATTTGTTTACCTACACTTGTCGTGTTGTTTCCCGTTTATTATACTCTTAAATAGATCAAATTCTAATCTAATGTGTCTAAATAGACACGGGGTCACAGATGTTACAGGTTCACATCACCTATTAATTATTACAAAATAAATATACATATACCCCAAACCACAATTAAATACTACAAACTCATTAGGACAAAAAGAAAAAAAAAGTCTAAGAAAATTAAAAAAAAAATTACCTGTCAGTTATGAGCGGCGCTCATGACCGAGTCGGGCGGGTCTCCCGATCATATATATGTGCGCGGAATATTTGCCTAAGAAACGTATACTTACATTTTGTATTTTGCGATATCTTTTGAATTAAATGTCCGAATTGAATCATTCAAAAAGTTCTAGAAAGGTATTGAATCTATCTTTATATTGAAGAAATTTATTTTGAATAGAGTTAATACCAAAGTACAAAATAAAGAACTTTTAAAACGACCTCATTATAATTATTTTTAAAAACTCAAAAAACACTTATTGTGCGATAAGTACAATAGTTAGACATATGGCGTCGCGGACTTTTCTGTCGACAATTATATGTTCTGTGAAAGTGTAGTACATTGTTTTGTTTTATAATCAATAGTTTTTGCAGCGTTCGCGATTTAAGAATGTTTTTCGGGTCTTTTTCTTACACCTTGGGTTACATTATTGAACTTATAGTAAGGATCCCTAATTTATTTGAAAATATAATATAGCCTAAAGCCTTCCTCGATAAATGGACTATACACCAGTGAAAGAATTTTTGAAATCGGAACGGTGGTTTCTGAGATTAGCGCGTTCAAACAAACAAACAAACAAACAAACAAACTCTTCCGCTTTATAATATAAGTATAGAAGTATAGATATAAATTCATTGTAAATACGCCCACGGCTTGAGCTAATATAGTCGTTTGATAAGTTTGATATTATTATTACATATGAATTCTTCGAATTCGGAAATAGCCATCAGTTTGGATAACATTATTTTGTATTAAAAGATTTACATATATATTTGTTTCTGTAATACTACTATTTCTTAATACAGAAAGTTTTGTTGGTTCTCTCTCTCTCTCTCTCTCTCGTTTTCAATTTAGCACAGCAATTATTTCTTGACACACCAAGATCTTGCTATACTCTACTCCTCATAATTTATGTATTCATATTATTACCTTTAATGCTATTTGTCCACTGTTTTATATAAAAATAATTCATTTTCTCTTTATTAATTGTGATAAATATCGATGACTGAAAACTTTGTGCCCGGTATGCCAATAGGTTCGCCACCTATTCCATTTGGGACGTAAACATAACGGCGAGACGAGGCTTAACAGCCGCTGCCTACACCTTCGGGTAACAAAAGGAGTGAAGTTATGTTTTTCTCTTTAAATAACTCACTAGTCACTCTCACTATACCAATAATCATTACATAGTATAAAACAAAGTCACTTTCCGCTGTCTGTCCCTTTTTATGCTTATATCTTTAAAAATACTTTTTATGCGGTTTTTTAATAGTTAGAGGGTGTAATTCATATATGATGTTGTAAAGAAAATATGATAAGTTTCGAGATTTAGCACTTTAATTGCAAACGCTGGCTGAATATGATGATGATGATAGATCTAAACAACGTTCTACATTATTAAAAACCTTCAGAAGGTCTACAAAAAAGTCCGCGATATGTCCATCTCTTAATGATAACCCACAACGAGCATTCTTATTCTTTTACTTTTTACGAGAAATAATGGCTTATTCAGTAGAATAACGTCTTTGAGGTACAGTTTTGTATGGAATAACTGCTATTGATGGTGATATTCTTTGATCATCTTTCATCATTAATGAATCTATAATAATTTAGGAAAAAGCGTAAATGGAGACTTGGTAGATTCTTGGGCGCAAAGAAAGTTAGCAAGAAGGCCCTTCATAATGGGGTACTGATTCCAACGATAACTTATGGAAGCAATTCTTGAGTATAGCAGAGCACGAAAGTAGGATAAAGACGGTCGAAATGAGAGCACGCAAGTACCCAGAAAGGATATTATAGAGGAAATTGGATTCAAAGAGAATGTCGGTGTAAAAGTAATAAAGGGCATACTCTGATGGTTCGTAAATATAGAAAGAAGGGTGATGCATGATTGACTAAGTAGATATACCATGGAAAGCAGATGGGAGTAAGAGTCGAGGACGGCCACGATACACCTTCCATGACAGTGAGCGACGCGCGTGTGCGAAAAGAGTTCTGATTTGGCGTGATGCTATGTATGTATGTAATAATTTACAACCGATTGGCTTTGTCAGGAAGCTACTATTATTCATCACTGCACAATACCCTCTTAGATATTTTTTGACATTCTTTCGATTTGATTAAAACAACTTTTAGGATTGTATCGCGTTTATTTATTATTTATTTTTATTTCCCGACGTTTCGAACTCTTTACAGAGATCATTTTCACGAGTATGAACAAAAAGATGGTAGTTGTTCAAAAGCTATATTAATTGATACAGAGAGCACCCACTTTTTGGATACATACAAGAAAAATACAATTCACAATGGAACTGGAGTCTAACAATTCTCTAGCATTCTTGGATGTGTTAGTTATTCGTAACTCTAATAACACCTTGAGTCACACTGTGTATAGAAAGAAAACCCATACAGATAGATACCTGAATGGTGAATCTCACCACCATCCTTCACAGTTAGCTGCCGTGTCAAAATCTTTGTTTCAGAGAGCACGAGGGATTTGTGACCAGGAACACATAGCAGAGGAGATTCAGCATGTGAAAAAAGTCTTACATGCCAATCAGCTTAAAGTTCCCAGAAATCATCACAAAAACCGAGTGAAGCAAGCCACAGTTGAGCGCCAACCTGCCATCTTGCCGTACATAAAGGGAATCACTGACAAAATTGGCTATATTTTAAAACGTGCTTCAATCAAAACATACTTTAAGCCATCCAAGAAAGTTAGTCAATTTTTACCATCTGTCAAGTGCCACATCCCCTTGCAAGACCCAGGAGTATATAAGCTGGACTGTGATTGTGGATTCTCTTATATCGGACAAACAAAGAGGTCCATTAAAACCAGGATCAAAGAACACATAGCGGATGTGAAGCACAACCGCTATAATAAGTCTGCTGTTTGTGAACACTGTAGGAAGGGCTCAAAACACTACATCAGGTTTGACAAACCACAAATCCTCGCCAAAGAACAACATTATCGTCCCAGGATGATACGCGAGGCTATTGAAATCAAAAAACATCCAAAGAATTTCAATAGAGAAGATGGCTGGAAACTATCACCTAGCTGGAACCCAGTCATAAGTCTCATCAAACCTAGCCCACAATCAAACAGCTCAAGACAGCGAGATACTATTAGTATAGTTTGCAGGTCAGACCCACATCAGGAACCATAATAATATAGAATTTTGAGTAGTGCAGTAATAATCAAAACAAAATAATTTTAATTTAATTTTTATTAACCTAGAAACCAAGTCCCCTTTCTTTCTCAAAAACATTATAAATAATAGCAATATCAATAGCCCGTTCAAAATGAAATAATAATCAGTTTTGCAGAACAGCCGCTGAGTTTTCTTGCTGGGTCTTTCTCAGGACTGGCCGCGTTTTTGACCCAGTGGTAGATTTTTAATAAACACTTTATCTTTTAATTTAAAATCAATGAATATTTAATAATAGTCATACTTTAATCTCAACCAACTTAGAAAATATGATAATTTGTAATAATTTAATAATAACAACTTTTACTTATTAAATCATACAACAAAGGATCTTTAGAGGCAGGATGTATTAATGCATCTTATAAATAAGTATTTAACTTTTGTTCTCATGGTCTGATGTGGGTTACCAATAGTAAAAATCATATTTTTAACATCAACTTTTTGATTTTTATTTCCAAAAAGTGGGTGCTCTCTGTATCAATTAAGATAGCTTTTGAACAACTACCATCTTTTTGTTCATACTCGTGAAAATGATCTCTGTAAAGAGTTCGAAACGTCGGGAAATAAAAATAAATAATAAATAAACGCGATACAATCCTAAAAGTTGTTTTAATCAATGAATGAGATTCGCGAAAGTCTTAGAAACAAATATTCTTTCGATTGATAACATATGTTAAAATTGGAACATTTACAAAAGCCGCTGAAATAATTCAAATATAAAAATATATGTTTCCAGCTAGTTTCGTTCAGAATGATAAACAATGTTCTAATGGGTTCGCCTTTAAGTGCACGCTATCAAGATAGATCAATATTTAGCAATAAATTAGACGATGTATTACAAAAAAACGTAACATTTTTGTTTTTAAATTTAACTGTTTATCGTTTTTTTTTTTATTGAACATCGCTGATTTGATACAGGTGAGATTTATGATCAAAATTTATTGATATCAATCTTTTGGATAAGTCACAAAAAAAGGCTCTATATGGTGTAAAAATTTTATTTGCTATAGCAGTGATATAGAATAAATACATTCACGTGATTTTAATCTGTGACAATAAGGAATCCTTGGAAATGGCTGTGGATATTATGTGGGCGGACCCACCGATAACATCTACTCGTTATGTAATCTCCACTAGCAGCTCAAATTAAAAATTAATAAATGATGAAGCAATTGTTTTACTAATGTTTACCAACGGTTCTATGAAATTAAAGTGTGGAATGTGTTTATTTTTGATATAACATCCTGAATGGAGTAAAAATAAGCAGGTGAGATGAATTCATAAACACATTGTTAGGAGATATAAATGTTAGAAAGAAATTAGTAACATGTGATGCAGGTGACGAATTGATGTAGAAGGTGATCAATAAATTTATATACATCATCACCATGGGCCTTAAAGTGTATTGTTAAAAAGTCATTCCGATAGAACTTTTCGAAATGATTTATTATAATTTATTTTTTTATCGCAGCAAAGAAGTGCAATGTTGCATAAGTGGTAGAGCCAAGCAGTTCGCTGCACGAATGGGCCGGCTCGACCGGTGAAATACCACGACCTCTCAGAAGACCGACGTAAAGTGGCTCATGCCGCGTTTCGTTCGGTGAGAGAAGTACCCGGAGGCCCACCCCCCTTCCCCATCCTTTCCTATCCCCTATCCCTTAAAGGTCGGCAACGCAACAGTGACACTATATGTGTTACTGGTGTCCATGGGCGGCGTTGGTTGCTTACCATCAGGTGACACGCCTGCTCGTTTACCCTCCTATCCCATAAAAAAAAAAATAATAGTTATTACTTTACCTAAGAAAGCAATAAATGAATCAACGTAGTTATAAGAGCCTAAAATCACATAAAAATCCTAAGTCTGCATGAACTACTATTTTAAATTGAATTTTTATTTCTTTATGATTTTTTTATTAAAACCGTTTTTTTCATAGACGTGGAATGTTTTAAGCTTCATAAACGTTTTGAAAAGGAAAGATGAGCATGACGAAATCAAACTACGGAAATTAATCCATGTCCTGGATGTGTCAGTCTGGAAATAAAAAAAGTGATATATAAAAAAAGACTGCTATTTCTTTTATAACAAAATATCTTCAACCAGTATCATTCTACAAATGTTCCTGACTTTTTTAAATTTATTTACAATAATAAGAAGAAATAAATTACATACATACATACATAAGCTCACGCCTGGATACAGGCGCGAGCTTATGTATGTATGTATGTAATTATGGGGGTATGCAGAGAGGGGGTATACATGGGGGTAGGCAGAGACTTTGGCTTTCCACAAGCTACGGTCTGACACACATCTTTCGCCTCATCCACAGTCATACATTTACGTCGGTAGCGGGTGCTACGCATTTTGGTTTTTTTTTAAACAGACCACTTATTTGGTCGTGGTAGCTCCGTCTTGGTCTCCCGATCCCGACCCTGCCACTCACATTCGCTTCGTATACTCTTTTAGCCAGTCGGCTTTCATCCATTAGAATAACGACTGGTAGAATAACGACTCCTCTATTTTGGAGGATCATCACATTATTTTTCGAGTTTTGTTTTCGAGTTTTGTTTCGAGTTTCGTTTTCAAGTTTCAAAAATCCCTTTCATTTAATACCCATATTGTAGAAAAGCATTAAAAATATCTCCAGGTGAGAGCTAGTTGTATTTCATCGGTAGAGCCGATCCATTCATGCAGCGAACAACGTGCCACTGTCAATATTATCATCCAAACTTGGCGTGTATACAAAATTTCAACTCAATCGGTGGAAGATATAACATAACGTAACTTCACTCCTTTTTCTACTACTAAGGTGAGGTACTAAGGTGAGGTACTAAGGTGAGGTACTAAGGTGGGTACTAGGCAGAGGCTGTTTATGCCTCGACTCGCCGTTATGTTTACGTCCCAAAAGGAATAAATAGGTGGCGAACCTATTGCCATTACGGGCACGAACTTTTTCAGTCATCGATATTTATCACACATAACTTTCGAAATTAATTTCGAAAAGTCATTGGTGTGAGCCAGGATTTGAACCCGCGACCTCTTGATTCAGAAGCCGGGTGCTTGACCACTGGACCACCGGGACGATAAGGGTGGAAGATGTCTACTTTAAAATTAAGTTCTAAGTCTCAAAACCTTACATACATTTTTCAAATCTTTTAATTGTTTGTAATGAAATATATTTATTTCTTTTTACTATTGTAAATAAATTATTAACAGGACATACTATCAAATATTCATTGCAAAATAAAAATAAGTTAGTTTATTATCTTTGTCATATCAAAAACTAGCTGACCCGGCGAACTTTGTTCTGCATCAAAAGTAATAAATGAGTAAATTTGGATATCATGAGATTCAATTTGTGCTATTTATCGGCTTTAACTGCTGTCCCGCTATGTTAATACTGCAATATCTTCGAAAATATTCGTTGAAATTGCATGCTTCAAAGAGCCAGGATCGTCTATATTACATGCATAATGTTAATTGAATGAAAATTAATCCTGTAATGTTTAAAAATGCTTCGTAATTAAGCCATTACTTCTCGTAAAAAGTAAAAAAATAAAAATGGTAATTGTGGGTTATCCCCAAGAGATAGACATACGCCCCGGCATACTTTTTTGTAGACCTTCTGAAGGTGTTTAATAATGTAGATCAGCGTTTGCAATTAAAGAGCTAATTCTCGGAAAATATATTTTTTCTTTATAGCATCATAATATGAATCGTATCAAAACCACCCAGTTGACACCTTCTAACTATTAAAAAACCGCATCAAAATCCGTTGCGTAGTTCTAAAGATATAAGCATATAAGGGGACAGACAGCGGAAAGTGACTTTGTTTTAATAATATGTAATGATGGAGTAGTATAGTACCACCATCCGCAACTAGATGCCTATGTACTGTTTGTAAAAGCTAAGCAATTTTTCTAGGTTGGTTTAATATTGACCGATTTATATTCTACTGTTATAAAATACTTATTTTACCCGCGAGGGGACGTTGAATGCGTTAAGCAATTTGCATGCAAGCACGTTGCATACGTAGTTCAACTTCAAAAACACTAGCCATATTGGAATAGTTTGACGTTTACAAAAGTAAAAAAAAAAAGAGATTAATAAGAACAAAAACAATTTCTCCCTGGTCAGTATACGAACCATTAATTTCAATCACAACAGGGTCATGGAAGCCGTGCGGAAGATAATTTCACGAGTATTTTTTAACGCCCGTCGTCAGAGCTGATGAAATGTTTGCGTCTGTTGCCTTATTACGTCTCACGTTGTAAACAAATGTAAGTGGCGCATTATAATATTTATGAAATACAAACGGTGAATAATCGTGTGATAATTGCATTGTTCAATGGTATAAACAAAAAATAACTCAAAACCCTAAATTTGTTATTCGGTGTTGAGGCAAAACATATGTATTAAACTCTAAAATAAAATTACTCCGTACTTATAAAAAAGCATAAAAAAGACTTAATAAATTTTTCGATAAATACTTATACTCATAACATACCGTGGAAAATACAATAAACCCGGCCACGCCAATAACTTTTCAGAGTATTCGGAAGTTATACGTAAAATATTATCGATGAACGAATAAATTGTATGCCCGAGGTGTGTGGGCTTATTCAATGGGATCCATTTATTTCAGTTGAAGAACATACAAAGCGACCTATCCGTAGAACAGAGTCCGATGTGATCATACTACGAAAATGAGTTTAATAGCCTAACCAGATAAGGAAAACGAACTTCAGCTGATCGAAGATGAGAATTTTTAAAATTTTCATCTCTTTTGTAGTTTTGGAAATATAGAATTAAATAACGTCCCATTTGATATTGGCTCCGCTCTAAAACGCACGAAGTGACTTAACGGGGGTGCGCGCGGTGCGGGCGTCCCGTCCTTAAGTCACTCCGGCCATTGTTCGCTGGAGTCTGGATGATTTTCGCGACGGGTTCAACTTGTTTACACAATAATGAAAAATAATAATCTATTCCTGTTATACTTGACAAACCTAATTTATGAAGATGTCACGATCACAAAAAAAAATGTTGGATATGCTTATCGAAGTTGCAGAAAAGACTGTTTATATGGAAAAGCGTGTAAGTAACGGTAAGTTTACAATTTTTTCGTTCTATTACTTCATAATATACACTTTTGAATTGTTCAATCAATAAACATTATGTTATATTTACTTTTTAGTAACAATAAACAGTTACGGGCGATCGATATTGAAATGGGACATTTTTTGGCGGAGATATATAGAAATTATTTTTTATGAAAATTAAACAGATTTTCGCAACGAAGTAGTATATACTTAGTAATCATTTAATTTGTTCTATAATAATTATCAGTTAAAAGTAGAGGTCTTATAGAATATTAAGACGTTTTTATACGAACATTGCTGGACTTCTAACAGTTTGGTGTGAAGGACGTTTTACTACGGAGTAAGTCATACAATTTAAAGGTTCAATATTAAGTTTTATCTCGGATAGTGCAAGCAGATAGGACGTTAGGACGAAATGTCAATGCCAAGTCCTATGCCATTTCCGACCAATGTCCATTCCACGAACATAGTTCGACATACTTCAATATTCTCGTAATTTTATTATCCAGAGCAGTGATCAGGGGCAGATAATATTTAAAAGTTAATATACACAGCAAAACTGTCTACATTATTATCAAGACAGAAAGCGCTATCGCAGATTCCATTACATTTGGCGATAGCGCTTTTTGTTATGTTATGATAAGTTTATGTTGAATATAATGCCATTTAATGGTATTTTTAGGTAACTATTTTGATATTTTAAGATTTTTATATTATTAAACCATTTCAACTAATCATTTATTATTTTATTTTATTATATGATAAGGTGGTTATTCACAAATATGGTGGTGGTATTGCTGGCATATATACCTTCGGAAATTGGGGCCTATAATTACCTATGAATCATATTTAGTTATTCAAATTCAGTAAAATTAAATTGAAATAAATCCCGGATAGCTCTGATTATAATTTGATGTGAAATAAACAATACAATTATAATTAGACTATCAATGTCCTAATAACATCGGTGAATTCTATTTTGATTGTCTGGGAATAATATACAATAATATTTTAATTTGTATTTAAAAATAATTTTATATATTTTTAAACTTCACTACTGCCAATGCTGTTAAAATTAACTAACTTAGATTTTACTAAAAGCACAAGTTAATAGGTCGGGGAAAAAACTGTTTTCGCTTATAGTATATAATATGAACTTGTAATAAAATATCTTTGGTTATACCACTATCATTAAAAAAAAAATTAAAGAAAAAATACCAGATTCAAATCAGGAAAATGTGTGATCGTCATTCGTCTACCTAATTGTTAAAATGAGAGAAGCTAATGATAGTCCATTGTAAAGTTACAATTTTAGGACCAAATATTGCATTTCTTAGAGGACGCAATTATAGTTTTGGGACATGTGGGGGGGGGTCAATGGAAGCTTAATTTGAAGTTTGTGGGGTCGTCACCCTTGTCGTCCTGCCGCCATCTTAAATACAAGGGATGAAAACACTTCTGCAGAATGCCGTAGGTAGTGTCCGATTAGCATCACAAGAGCCCTGCCAAAACCACTTGTCGCAATTTTTTGATTAGAAGCCTCAAAATGTTTATGGCTATCACGGCCCTGCCTACAACATGGTAAAAAGTTATCCAACAAAATGGCGCCTACATAATTTAGTCAAATGTAAACAAACTTTATAAATAACCCTTTTGAATTTTTATATCAATAAATGAAGAATGTATTTCCCGAACCTGAAACACATTTTTGAACACTCCAAAACTATTTTTTGTTTTTTTTTCATGAGTTCATTGTTAACAGAAAAATAATTACATGTATGTTTTTATATAATGAAAAAGATCTCAAAGATAAGGTCGACTGAAATACAATAATAATGAAAACATAACAACAATTTTTAATAACAAATTATACTAGATATATATCCAGTTTATCTAGTACAGTAGAAAAACAATGGGTTTATTAGATCAGCATTAATGTAAGAACAACTAACATGATAATTGAAAATAAAGACGCCTAAAATATCATCTACCTACTGGTTAGTTAAAATAAAATTGTAACAAGGATGTGTGCATTTCTCCAAATGCACACATCCTTGTTACAATTTTATTTTCCACGACAAAGCAAGAGTTTTTTTCTCCAATATCTCCATATTGGAGAAAAAAACTCTTGCTTTGTCTTTGCTTTTACACAACCCTGTCTAACGCCGATATTGACCTTAAACCAGCGCCACAAGCTGCCGTCAGCACGAACACACGCCGCGCAGCTTTCATAAGTGGACTGCACAGCGCGCAGCAGTGCATCGCCCACCCCGTAGCCCAGGAGTATGTCCCACAGATACTTTCGTAACACCCTGTCAAACATTTTTGCCAAATCCATAAAACCGCAGGAAACCTTCCGGCTAAGAGGTTCTCCACGATGTTTCGAAATAAATAATTTATAATAATTCGACAGTGGTAGAGCCAAGCAATTCGCTGCATGAATGGGCTGGCTCGACCGGTGAAATACCACGACCTCTCAGAAGACCGACGTAAAGTGGCTCATACCGCGTTTCGTTCGGTGAGAGAGGTACCCGGAGGCCCACCCCCTTCCCCATCCTTTCCTATCCTTTATCCCTTAAAGGTCGGCAACGCAACAGTAACGCTTTATGTGTTGCTGGTGTCCATAGGCGGCGTTGGTTGCTTACCATCAGGTGACACGTCTGCTCGTTTGCCCTCCTATCCCATAAAAAAAAAAACTTCCCAAACACTTTCGCTGCTAAGCTGATCAAACTGATGGCTCTATAACCTGCGCACTGCATACGTGATCCCTTACCTTTATACAAGAGCACGATGACAGCACGCCTCCAGTCCATGGGAACCTTACCCGACCTCCAGCATAGGTTGCTCAAGGTCAGGAAAGCATCCCGGACACAGGTTCCATATCATATCAATTCCAGCTGCCTTAACATTTTTCATACTTCGTATCGACCATTCAATCTCTTCTACAGTAATGTCCTCATCAGATGTTGGCGCAGCGGCGTCAGTCGTAGACTCACTCGCGGCGTCCACATCCGGAACATACTCGTACATTTCCCCAAAATACTCACTCCACCGACCCAATACATCGTTTGGGTTTTGCAAGAATGTCACCAGCCTTAGACCTAATCTTGTCCATTCTGGATGTTGACGAAGAACCCCGAGACTTTCTAACTTCCCTCCAAAAGAGTTTGTTATTGGCCTCGAAGTTCTCCGTCAACCTCACTTCCTTATTCGCAACTAATCTTTCACGCTTCTCTTTCACTAAGGCTTTGGTGACATTCCTACAGCGCGGTAGTTCTCATACTTTTTCTCTGTCATACTATTATTCTGATTCAAACTTACGACATAATCCAACCAGACTTTTTTATTTCTTTCGACGCCGGATTTTACATCCGCGTCCCACCAGGCATCACCTCTCAGAATCTTGTCTCTTTGCACAACCACATACTTCTTTTGCACTGTCCCCTATACTTTCTTTTATTCTTTCCCAGCATTCTTCAACATCTAAGTCAGAAAGACTCGTGTCATTGAGTCTCTTACTGACTAGGTCTACATTCATACTCCGTACACTTTCATCTTCTAATTTCTGACACTTTATCCTTTCAAGCTCTCCGAAATGGGTACGCACTTGCCAGTGCCTCCACTTCTTAAATAGACCCACAAAGCGGCTTACCTCCAGGTAGTGATCCGTATCAAGAGTGGGGCCTCTGCAGGCTCTTGTATTCCTTAGAGTGTTCAGAGATGACTGTCTACCCGAATCAGATCAATCATACTCTTTTGTTCATTCCGTCTCCACGTATACGTGATAATATCTTTATGACGGAATAAAGTGTTAGACACAAGGAGGTTCCGTTCCAAGCACACGTGCAAGATCGGCTTACCAACAGCATTCACTCTTTTCTCTCTTCCATTCGGACCAAGGACAGAGTCCAAGTAATCTCTCTTGGTTCCGACCCATCCATTAAGATTACCATTAAGTATATTGTAATTTTAATAATTGATAATCCTAGCTAACCAATAAAATAGTTCTCATATTGATTCATTTCTATGGTAATGATCTTTGATACTTATTTAATGGCTTCGGTCGCATAAAAATAAATGCTTCATTCATTTAGTTTTAGACGTAACCTTATCTGTCAAAAATTCTTTTAAGGTATAGTAAAATTTCTCTTGTAAATAAATTTTAAAATTTCGTTTAAATAGTGTTATGTTTAATTCATTTGTTCATTCATGTTTGTATGTTTGTTTGTAACCGACTTCTTTGGGAGCGATTTTGACCCACTTTAGACGGCCAGATTTGGTTCAAACTTTGTAGATTTATTGAGGACCGATGACAATACACTAATTTGATAAAATTATTCCATTTTTCAATTTGCAAAATATGATTTTTGTTAATTTTTAGTGTTCATAGTTCACTTCTCGCACCATCTAGTGGCAATCAGCGGAAAGTCTACGTTATCAACTTGAAACGAGTTCCTTGTATTTGTCACAGATGGCGCTATTCCTCAAATTCGGTTTTGATATCCGTCGTTAGCACGCTTTAAAATAGTTAAGCAATAGTTTAAAAAACTAAGAAACGCAATTGTTATAGAAAACCGAACTAAAAAATATAAAATAAATGATAGTTTAAAAAAACTAAAAAACACGCTTTAAAAAAACTAAAAAAGCATGGGGTGCTTTTTAAGATATTATCGAAATGATAATCACTCTACTCAAATCTGTCAATAAAATATTTATAACTATTGACACCATGCACCCCACGCTTTTTTTTAAATAAAATATTTTTTTTTTATTCACACTATTATTAATTTATATTCATTGAAATTTTTAACACTATTTTCTTAATTTAAATTCATTAAAATTTATTTTCTATTTTTTAGTTCGGTTTTCTATAAAAAGCGTGTTTTTTAGTTTTTTTAAACTATTATTTATTTAAGTTTAGGTATTTTGTTTTATATGACGGGTGCCAAGCAAAACACACTTTTATTTTTTATTTAACGCAGTTTTGGGTGGTCCAATGCACAGTCGTTCGTTATCTCGTCGATTACGTTAGACAATTTATTAAAAATGTGTGGATTTGTCTTCATAAATATGGCCTCTAAAATATTTAACGTTAGGACAGTTAGTATTTTGTGTTGTTTGAAATATGGTCTACAACCGTCCCACACGTCAACTCCAAACATTGCCCTTATGTATTTGTTTCTAAGGTTTTCGCGAATCTCACTCATTAAAACTTGCTGGGTCTTTCTCAGGACTGGCCGCGTTTTTGACCCAGTGGTAGATTTTTAATAAACACTTTACCTTTTAATTTAAAATCAATGAATATTTAATAATTGTTATACTTTAATCTCAACCAACTTAGAAAATAAGATAATTTGTAATAATTTAATAATAACAACTTTTACTTATTAAATCATACAACAAAGAATCTTTAGAAGCAGGATATAAGTATTAATGCATCTTATAAATAAGTATTTAATTTTGGTTCTCATGGTCTGATGTGGGTTACCAATAGTAAAAATCATATTTTTAACATCAACTTTTAGATTTTTATTTCCAAAAAGTGGGTGCTCTCTGTATCAATGAAGATGGCTTTTGAACAGCTACCATCTTTTTGTTCATACTCGTGAAAATGATCTCTGTAAAGAGTTCGAAACGCCGAGATAAATATAAATATCGCGAAAACCTTAGAAACAAATAAGTAAGAAATAAACGCGATATAATCCTAAAAAGTTGTTTTAATGATTGCCCTTATGCATTTATTTTAACATAACACATAACATGACATAACTTCACGCCTTTTGTTACGAAGGTGTAGGCAGCGGCTGTTAAGCCTCGTCTCGGCGTTATTATTACGTCCCAATTGGAATAGGTGGCGAACCTATTGCCATACCGGGCACAAAGTTTGTCAGTCATCGGTATTTATCACACATAACTTCCGAAAACAATTTCGAAAAGTCATTGGTGTGAGCCAGTGTCTGGAATCGAACCCCGGACCTCTGGATCAGAGGCCGTGCGCTCGCCCACTGCGCCACCGAGACTGCTGCATTTATTTTGAGATTTAAAAACTGCTTCTTTATTTGTTGAGTTACCCCAAAAAATAATTCCGAATCTTAACAGCGAGCATACCATTCCGTGATAAGCTATAACAAGTGCAATAGTGTTGATAATTTTTGAGAGTTTGTAAAAAGCGTACCCAGACGAGTTTATTTATTTATTAAACTGATTGATATGTTGTTTCCAGTTGAGATGTCTATCAACAGTGACACCCAAGAAATTGGTGTATTCAACATTGGACAGCAAACGTCTATATACTTCATGTTTAAATTAGGAGAAGCCTGACGTTGACTAAAAACATAATTTTGGTTTTTTCAGGATCGATTTTTTTATATCTCTAATGAACCAATAAAACAGCGGACTTCAATTTCATCAGTCATTTCAAACTTTAATAAATTAATAAGTTGAAACTGTACATTGAATATTTTTAAAAAAAAATCTTAAACATTATCTACCATCGATACCGAGTCCAAATAATAGTTTTTAAAATGTTTGTCTATTTATGTGTTTGATTGTATAATTGTCACGGATAAACTCTAAATGTACTGCATGCTTGTATGTCCAATTTTTGCTGGTTTAATGGGTCCACGCAGACGAAGTCGCGGGCAACAACTAGTATGTATTTTTAGAAATATTAACATGTGCAACGCACGCTCTTTTGCCCCTTTTTATCATAAAAAATGTAGTTGTGAATTAGAACAAAAGAACAAGAACGAGCATGAATAAAATATAAAAAAAAAATATTATTGTATTAATTATTGTACTCGCCCACCAACGATAGTTTGATTTATAGGAATACGTAAAGCTTTTCGTATATCTTTATTTAAATAATTAAATTAATTAATTAATAATTTGATTGCATATGCCCAAACAAAAACTAAACTATGATCTTCCCTTAAACCGTTAGTCGAACTATATATCGAACGGAATATCTTGAGAACACTGTAATGTAACAAACAGACAGAGAGATAGACATATAGCTATTTTCACCTGTATAACTTTACTTTAGACAGTTTACATTCTTAACCGCATACCTACATGTCTTACATTATAACAAACATAAAACATGAAAGCAACCCGAACCGTCTATTTCAGATTAATTACCCTGGCAACGTTGTAATAAAGCAATATAACCGACCTTAGCAACACATCTCACATAACACTGTTTTTTTTATGTGATAGGAGGGTAAGCGAGCATACGTGTCACGTGATGGAAAGTGATCAGCGCCGCTCATGGACACCGGCAACACATGTTATAGTGTTAGAATTGCGTTGCCGACCTTTGAGGGAATAGGATGGGAAAGGATGGGGAAGGGAGGTGGGCCTCCGGGTACCTTCATTTCCTTTCCCCTATCCCATAAAGTTCGGCAACGCAACAGTAACACTATCTGTGTTGTTGGGGTCCATGGGCGGCGTTGGTTGCTTACCATCAGGTGACACGCCTGCTCGTTTGCCCTCCATCCCATAAAAAAAAAGGTCGTGGTATTTCACCGGTCGAGCCGGGCCATTCATGCAGCGAACTGCTTGGCTCTACCACTGTACCTACATAAAACAGAAAAATAAATATATCACACGAAAACAACAAACTTTATTTCGTGTCATCACAATTTTCCTTGCAGAACATGACCTTTCAAACTCTACTTTCAATCCCTTGGTTTGGTTGAAAGTAGGATGGGGAGGGGCGAAATGAAAGGGGATGGGCCTGCAAATACCTCTCTAACCGAGCGAGACCCTGCATGAGCCACTTTACTCTGATATTCTGAGAGGTCGTGGTATTTCACTGGTTGAGCCGGCTTATCCTTGTTTTTTTCTATTAGTTTTCTTCTATACAGGAAACAAACATCTAATGTAAAAAAATTCCAAGACACTGTCACAATGTCCATGTTAGTTACCGTACTCCTCTGAAACGGCTCGACCGCTTCTCATGAAATTTTGTGTGCATATCGGGTAGGTCTGAGAATAGCACAACATCTATTTTTCATCCCCCTAAATGTCAAAGGTCCAAAATCCTTCAATATTTTTTTTTTATTTTTCGATAAATGTTTGTTTTTTATTTTATGAAACAACATACAAAAATACATATATTATATACATAAACATATATATATATATATACATAAATTATAACTCCAAATTTTCACCTCTCTACGATAATGTTTTTTTTTTCTTTTTTGGCAAGACAAAATTTGTGGCTTTGCTAGTTATTTTATAAATATTATACACTGCAAGTAAAACTTACGAATACGGTGGCGCTGTATTAAATCTATTTGTATGATAAAAGTATTTCGTAGATTTTTAAATAGTATATATTCCATCATGATATAAAAAACGTAGTCTGCAAACTATCACGTCCGGGTTCCACCCCGATTTGTATAGAGAAACGGAACAACTATGATAACATCATAAATCAGCTAGTTTATAGGTACCGTCACTCTTGTACTAATACGTTTTCACCGAACACACGTTACAGGCTTGGTCCAAACTGCTATTGCAATATTTATCTATATACTCGTATGTCACATATAACTTACGCACTTCAAAATAAATCTTCAAAACTTCAAATTTTATCTATTTTATATAACTTTACGGATTTTAAATTTGACTACGAGCCGATGGAAAAAAAATTAAATGTGATATGACCCACTTAAATATTGATTTGGACGCTGTTTCTATATCAGAAAATAACTATGAGCAATATTGGGTCATTTCCAAGCGGTAAATATACTGTAGATCACAATAATTTAAGGTTGCGATCCTTGGCTTTCAACCCTAACGCTGAAAATATATTATTTACGGCGTTCATGGTTAAAGAATCTGTAGGTTTATGTATACAAAATATCTACACAAATGCCATATACAGTAATATATGACCTACAGATATTGCTTTTTAAATTATCGGCAAATTTAAGATTTGCACTAACTTCCGGCACTACCGCTTTTTCGGGATCAGATTTATTTTTAATTATCTATAGCTATGCTATAAAAAAGCCATTTATAAATAACATAAATAATAAGTATTGCTGGGAGCCATTGCAACGGAGTTACAGGACCGTGAGCTATGGCGTTCTATGGGGGAAGCCTAGGTCCAACAGTGGACATTAAAAGGCTGATGATGATGGTGCCAGCCTCGGTGATCCGGGGGTATACATCCCGCCTCTGAACCCAGAAGTGGTAGAGCCAAGCAGTTCGCTGCATGAATGGGCCGGCTCGACCGGTGAAATACCACGACCTCTCAGAAGATCGACGTAAAGTGGCTCATGCCGCGTTTCGTTCGGTGAGAGAGGTACCCGGAGGCCCACCCCCCTTTCCCCATCCTTTCTTTTCCCCTATACCTTAAAGGTCGGCAACGCAACAGTAACATTATATGTGTTGCTGGTGTCCATGGGCGGCGTTGGTTGCTTATCATCAGGTGAAACGCCTGCTCGTTTGCTCTTGTATCCCATAAAAAAAAAGATGGGATCGAATCCAGGTTCACACCAATGGCATTTTCAAATTCTTTTCGAAAACGTCGTGCCCGCTGTATGTCAATAGGTAATTTTTCGATTCCTTATTCGATTTGGGACGTAAACATAACGGCGAGGCTTTTGCAACGTGACGGAAACAATCAGACCTTCTAATTTATATATAGGTACAGCTGAAGTAAATATTCAATCAGTCGTTAAATAAAAATCCATATTCATCAGTAATAAGTGCCTACGTACACCATAACATCGACAGGCATGCAAAAATAACAGAGAACTTAGTTTTTTTTTCTTTGACTGAGAAACTCTTGAAGTATTTTAGTGATTTATTATTTATTTGCGAAAACTCGTATAAAATACCTCTACGCACATAGCTAAAGGAACGAAAATGGATGTTGTTCATTGCCTGAGGTAAAAAAATATACACTCGTTTCAGTTGAGTTTTAATGGGCTTAAATGTTTCCGCTGTCGCCGAGCTAAACGAGATTTCACCCCTTGTTAAAATAAAGCCTAAGCTTATCTGACAGTGAAAAAAAACCGGAAATAAAAGATTTCCAATTTAAAGCCTTTCACAAAATTTAAGATGGCTACCTGAACAACTTTGCGATATTCTCAGCATCAGATAAAATTAAAGTGACTTCTAAAAAGGGGTCTGTAAACAGAGTGTTCTTCATCATTCTGGGAAATCTATGATCAACTAAAATACGTAATTAAAATGGCGTACAAAATTAATGAAGACTTTAGGTTGATTGAAAAAAATACTTTTTTTATCGAATAGAGGGGCAAAAAACTAAGCAAGTCTCCTGATGGTAAGTAACTACTGCCGCCCATGGATACCTAGATAGTAACACAGTGTTACAGTTGCGTTGCTGACCTATAATTATGGGAATAGGGTGGGAAAGCAGAGAGAGTGGGGTGGGCCTCCGGATACCTCTCACCAAAGGAAATGCGGAATGCGCCATTTTACAACGATATTTATTTACAAAAAACAAAACAAATGTGTATTACAATTTAAATATTGCTTCTTTGTTTGTTATCATTACATAGTATAAAACAAAGTCACTTTCCGCTGTCTGTCCCCTTATATGCGCATATCTTTAAAACTACGCAACGTATTTTGATGCGGTTTTTTTTAATAGTTAGAGGGTGTCAACAGGGTGGTTTTTATTCATAACTCATGTATAGTATAGTAAAAAAAAAAAGATATTTTTCAAGATTTAGAACTTTAATCGCAAACGCTGCCTGAACCCTAAGTGATAAATCCAAACAACGTACCACATTATTATACACCTTCAAAAGGTCTACAAAAAAGTCCACGAGGGCATATGTCTATATCTTAGGGATAACCCACAATGACCATTTTTATTTTTTTACTTTACACGAGAAATAATGGCCTATTTACGAAGCGATTTTAATCATTACAGTACTAATTTTCATCCAATCAAGTATCTTAAATAGATTGTGCATGTAATGTAGATGATCTTTGCCCTTTACAGCATGCAATTTAAACAAATATTTTCGAAGATATTGCAGTATTAACATAGAGGGACAGCAGTTAAAGCCGATAAGTAGCACAAATTGAACCTCATGATATCCAAAATTGACTCATTTTTTTCTTTTGATGCGGAACACAGTTCGCCGAGTCAGCTAGTGTGTAATAATTGTTGTTTTAATGTAACAATAATTTGAGAAAGGTAGAAATCCATTTTTTTCTTTTAATATACGATGTATACATACATACACAACTTCACGCCGAATCCCTTGCGGGGTAGGCAGAGAGAACAAAGCGCCATAAGGCACGATTCTTACACGCCTCACTCGCTTCGTTGACTTTCATAACTCTTTTCATGCACGCGCGTCGGTTTTTGAGGCTCCTAACATCACCTTCCTCCAGAACACGATATATCGGTATATACGATGTATCGGTTCGGGTATTCTCTTGTGAGATAAAAAAAGTACTGTTTCACTTTCACAATTGGGCGTGCAAAGATTTAATAATAGATACAGTGTTTTTCTATTCCATTATATCCGATGGGTGTCGTAAAAGCGTCACCTCAAAAAAACAAGCGGATAAAATCACTACAACAAATATTCTCGACTCGAAAATCTCTCGAGATGTGCCCAGGTGTAGTATTTTTTTCATGAATTACTTGTACGTGTAATGTATAAGAAAATATTTGTCAAATAAAAAATGATTAGGAAAAATCCATACGAATAAAATGACATATTTATATTTTTAAATCTAAGAAGTATGAATCTTTCGTGCTATGTATGTCGTGTCGTGTATGTGTGCTATGTGCTGTAAACTTGAAATTTAATCATTAGACAGCAGCCATTTTTTGCCATATTTCGTGTGCAAAATTATCAGTCGATATTTATCACACACAACTTCCGAAAAAGTTCCGAGAAATCATTGGTGTGTAGTCCGGAATCGTACCCACGACTTCTAAATCAGAAGCGGGGAGCTCGACCACTGGACCACCGAAACATTAATATATAACTATTATATATTGATCAATCCGACTTCTTAATTAAAGGTGCCATGTTAGAATCAGGGTACATCCTTTTACGTTTATCTTATCAGAAGTCACGGTGTGATGAATTTGGATCGATTGAATAAAAATGGTGCCTCATGTTTTTCGATGAACCTAAGCATAACATAACATAACTTCACGCCTTTTGTTACCCGAAGGTGTAGGCAGCGGCTGTTAAGCCTCGTCTCGCCGTTATGTTTACGTCCCAAATGGAATAGGTGGCGAACCCATTGCCATACCGGGCACAAAGTTTGTCAGTCATCGGTATTTATCACACATAACTTCCGAAAACAATTTCGAAAAGTCATTGGTGTGAGCCAGTGTCTGGAATCGAACCCCGGACCTCTGGATCAGAGGCCGTGTGCTCGCCCACTGCGCCACCGAGACTGTTAACTGTTATGAACCTAAGCGATATTATATAACATAACATAACACAACTCCGCGCCCTTTTCAACCGAAGGTGAAGGCAGCGGCTGTTATACCTCACCTCGCCTTTATGTTTACGTCACAAATTTTAAAGTTTTGCCCTACAAAGTGTTTAGTCATCGATATTTATCACACATCAAATTTCTGAAAAGAATTTCGAATAGCCATTGCTGTGAGCCAGTATTCGAACCTGCGATTTCTTGATTCAGAAGCAGGATTTCGACCACTGGACCACCGAGAAATTACATCGGACCAAATAATTGATTCTGCGTGACCAACCCTATTACCTACATCTTTGAGAATTACGGGCGTCATAATACAAAATATGATTAGATATATTACAGCTCAGTAACAAACAAACAGGACTAATGAAAACAAAATTAGATGTTCCTATTTTATCCTTTTACAATATACGCAGATTAACCAAACAAAACAAAACAAGAACCAAAACAAGATATTTTATTATTATTATTTTTTTTATGGGATAGGAGGGCAAACGAGCAGGCGTGTCACCTGATGGTAAGCAACCAACGCCGCCCATGGACACCAGCAACACATATAGTATCACTGTTGCGTTGCCGACCTTTAAGGGATAGGGGATAAGAAAGGATGGGGAAGGGGAGTGGGCCTCCGGGTACCTCTCTCACCGAACGAAACGCGGCATGAGCCACTTTACGTCGGTCTTCTGAGAGGTCGTGGTATTTCACCGGTCGAGCCGGCCCATTCGTGCAGCGAACTGCTTGGCTCTACCACTGTAGAGCTACCCTCTACCATTCAATAAATAATAATCAAAGACGATTTGTTTCTGAACATTCAATAGAATTATATAAATTTATTTGCATATTATTGCCATATCTTGCTCTTGAACATACTTTAATAAGTTAATTAAAATATCATGGTATCACACAGCAGGACCGAATGCTCTAATTCCTTCTTTATAATAATTTTCTCGAACTTCGTAATTCAGTACGAAGATGGATTTTACGTAGAGAAAAATATTAAAAATACCTGAAACGTCCTTTTCTATACTCCTATACCAAATATTCGTTCGATTTGACTTAATGTAAATTATTTTAAATGAAGTTCAAGTGATAGTGAAGATGTTCCGAGAAAGCAAAACAATTGGGTGGATATTAGGATCGTATGAGTATTGGCACTTATTGAAAACACGAATTTGTTGCGAATTTGTTTAATAGATAGACGCTGTCAACGGGGTAGTTTGTACGTGTTATACGTAGGAAAGAAAAAGTGATAGTTTTCGAAATTTTGCACTTGAATTGTAAACGCGGTAAACAATTGTTTTTGATGCGGAACAAAGTTCGCTGGGTTAGCTAGTTCTTATTAAACTAAACGTGACTTTTTATTGGCTGTATATAATATTTTAAATTTTTTAATACACTTTTATTTTTTTTTCACCGACTGCTGGTAAGCAGTAGTCCCGGCATCCCGAACAGCAGAATAACTATTGAATTAACTAAAAAATTAATATATCATAATAAAATGGTTCGAGCTTGTGGTAAGAATGGATGATGCAAGATTAACTGTTAATTAAAAAAAATATTAACTAAGCAAATATACGGTACAAAACTGTAAGGATATAGGAATCGAGGAAGGCCCCGGCATTTGGTCATGGAAAGTGTCCATGATCAAATAAAATGAATTCTTGAGGAAGGTGATACCTTAAAATCCAACTAACGTGTATGACGGGAGTCAAAAAAGCGATTGAGGTTTGTAAAATTGTAGCTTAAAGGCACTCTGTTTTATCTGCCTACCCTGCAAGGGATGCGGCATGAAGTCGTGTTTGTATGTCATCATCATCATCAGCCTATTGCAGTCCACTGCTGGACATAGACCTCTCTCAATGTGCGCCACAACATTCGATTCTCTGCCTTCCGCATCCAGTCTTTTCCAGCAACCTTTCTGAGGTCGTCTGACCATCGGGCTGGTGGGGCGTCCTACGCTACGTTTACCAAGACGCGGTCTCCACTCTATGACCTTCTTACTCAATCTACCGTCGGTCCTTCGGCAGATATGACCAGCCCATTGCCACTTCAGCGAGCTTTTTCTACGAGCTATGTTGGTTACCCCAGTTCTCTGGCGGATTTACTCATTCCTGAGTTTGTCTTTCAGAGATACCCCGAGCATAGCTCGCTGAGCGACTTTAAATTTGTGGACGAGCTGGGGCTCGTCCACAAATTTAACGGTGGGCCGTGAGTGTCCACGTTTCGGCACCGTAGGTCATCACCGGAAAGACGCACTGGTCAAAGACTTTGGTCTTCAGACATTGCGGTAAAGGCGAGCTGTATACAGCTTTATGTATTATAATAAAAATTTGAAATTGTGATTTTTATGATTTTTTGACCTTATATATCATACAATTTAATAAATAACATTATTATATACAAAAAGTCCGCGGGACCATATGTCCAACTATTGTAGTTATGCTGTAAGTACTATTTATTTCTTAGATTTTCGCGAATCATATTCATAACATTGAAACAACTTTTTATGGATTATATCGCGCGTAGAACTTATTTTTTATTTATTTCCCGACGTTTCGAACCCTTTACAGAGATCGAGATTACTCTGATCTCTACAATGATATCGCGTTTATTTAGAACTTATTGTTCTAAATAAATGCGATATAATCCATAAAAGTTGTTTCACTGTAAGTACTATTTTACATTTAATAATTTGGTAAAAGTGCTAATCAAAATCAGACCGTGACCAAATCAACTTTGCTGAAAATCAATACAAAGATGTGATCTGCATCTTTGTATTGATTTTCAGCAAAATGAATTATTTTGTAAGCATGACTATTTAAGTATCTGACGATTCTCTTAATTGTGGAATTTGGAAATTCCATTCCAAAGATATTACGATATTGAAAACCTTAAACTAAGGTACATGAAATTCTTAGTTTTTAATAACTGACTTGACTAATCCACACAAAGCCTATACCGCTGATTGTTGACACCTCAAACTTGAAGATGAGTTCTTTGTATAATTTGAGCAGAAAATAAATTCTGAAATTGTACTACTAAGAAAGTAAAAAAGGAGTCTAAGTTTACATAAAATCTACTAGGTCCAATCATCTTCAATTTTTCTTTATATTTTAACAGTGGTAGCGCCAGGCAGTTCGCTGCATGAATAGGCCGGTTCGACCGGTGAAATACCACGACCTCTCAGAAGATCGACGTAAAGTGACTCATGCTAAGTTTCGTTCGGTGAGAGAGGTACCCGGAGGCCCATCCTCCTTCCCCATCCTTTCCTATCCTACTCCCTTAAAGGTCGGCAACGCAACTGTAAGTAACACTTTATGTGTTGCAGGTGTCCATGGGCGGCGCTGGTCACTTACCATCAGGTGACACGCTTGCTCGTTTGCCCTCCTATCCCATAAAAAATAATATTTCATGGCCTTATGCAACTTTTATATATCATAACGTTATTACTAATATGACCAGAACAATAGCCTTTTAGTAGTGCAGATATGTTATAGTATAATAAGTCTCGGTGGTCCAGTGATCGAGCACACGGCCACTGATCCAAAGGTCTGGGTTCGAATCCTGACACTGGCTCACAACAATGACTTTTCAAAACTGTTTTCGGAAGTTAAGTGTGATAAATATCGATGACTGAAAACGTTGTGCCCGGTATGGCAATAGGTTCGCCACCTGTTCTATTAGGGATGTAAACCTAACGACGAGACGAGGCTTAACAGCCGCTGGCTACACCTTCCGGGTAACAAAGGCGTGAAGTTATGTATGTTATGTTATGTAGATATCTTATAAGGTGGCACAAAATACGCGGCATCAGCTGGTTTATAATATATTTACACGAATTAAAGGTGATGTCAGGTGCCTTAAAAATCGACGAGCGTGTATGACAACAGTTATGTCAGTTTAAGAAGCGAGTGAGGTGTGTAAGAGTCGTGCCTTATGGCACTGCGCTCTCACTGTTAACCCCGCAATGTATTTTGGTTTGAAGTTACATAAAAAAGCCTTAAACGTATATTAATTAATCATTACATAATATAAAACAAAGTGGCCTTTCGCTGTCTGTCCCCTTATATGCTTATATCTTTGAAACTACGCAACGGATTTCGATGTAGTTATTTTTAATTGATAGAGTGTGTCAACGAGATGTATTATTCGCGAATAGGTAATGTAGTAAAAAAGTGGTAGTTTTCGAGATTTAGCACTAAAATCGCAAACGCTGCCTGAACCCTAATTGATAAATCAAAACAATGTACCACATTATTGTACACCTTCAAAAGATCTACAAAATGATGGTGTAATGTCTACTCTTAAACATAGACTTCCACCTACAATGACATAAATATTGACTGAAATATAGTGCTACTTGTATTAAAATATTTTGCATCATAAAATAGAGGGAAACTGATTCAGATGTTTTCATTGCAGATTCATTAAATTATTATTGAACCAGTTGCGTGAGAAAAATAATTTCCGCTTTCACCCCAATTTGCCCGAATTCGAATCACTATAATGAGAATACCGTGCTATTACTGCTTTGATATTGAAATCGTTTGCACAATAATTAAAAAAATTCTCGCATAATTATGTAACAATGTATAAAACAATATATGAATCCAATTATCCACGTATAATGACCAGTGCACACACAGACAGTGAATTCAAAAGTAACTAACCGATTCAACAACCTGTGTTACCCGAAGGTGTAGACAGCGGCTGATAAGCCTCGTCTCGCCGTTATGTTTACGTCCCAAATGGAAAAGGTGGCGAACCTATTGCCATACCGGATGCAAAGTTTTCAGTCATAGATATTTGTCACACTTCGAAAACAATTTCGAAAAGTCATTGGTGTGAGCCAGTGTCAGGATTCCAACACGGACCTCTGGATCAGAAGCCGTGTGCTCTCCCGCTGGACCACAGTGTGTGTAGTAAAATTAAAATAACCGATAAATAACCGATTCAAGTTAAAATCAATTTAGGCTCACCGTACAGTATGTGTGTTTTAAATCAAGTTAATTAAAAAATTTCAACAAAAAAAAACAAGAATATGATTTTCACACCAAAAACTCGATTAAAAAAAATCACTATTTAGACACTGGTTTTCTTTGATTCTTCTATTAAACTCATAGTTATTATAAATTCATTAATTATTACTTTACATTTATTTAAGAAGAATATAAAGAAAATTGGAAATATTTCACTTACCATTAAATAAAAGAAAACACTTTCAAATTTCATTTAAATAGTATTTTTAAAACTAAAGTTGTGTTGATTATTTTTCACTTAACTTGATAGTTTTCCAAGAAATAAGAATTTTTTTAAGGTTCGTAATTCAGCAGCCGTCCGCGGCTTTTCAATAAACGGGAGAGCGACCGTACAGTGTACTGAATGGAGGCCTGGCTCAACGAATACTGGATAAGAGAGGACGTATCACATCCTCTTTTTGCTATATAGAGGGCCTACGCTGATTTTTTAATTCGCAATGAGCCTACCATGATTTAATAAATTAAGAATTACATGCTAAAACTGTAATTCCAATCAATATTTGCATATTTTTGGTCCTACATGCCGGACACTTATTCAGTTTAAAAAATTAAATTTTTTGAAGCTCGTTTTCCATAAAAGATGGTGTTTCAGGTAATATTTTTTTAAAGATACATTTATTAATTAGATAAAAATATCTACGTAAAAGCTAATAATTATGCATCAAGTAAGTTAAGTCGACGATTAAGATATAATTAAGTTTTTTTTTTGACAAAATTCATTAATAGAAATATTTGTCATTAATTGGCATTGGGGGTTTGCTGATTGGCACATGGGAGATTTACTTTGAACTTCAAATTACCATACACAAATATAACGTTTGATAAACCAATAAAAATCAAATAACATACTAACTACTTTAAACACAACAACACTATTCTTTTTATTTTATGGGGTAGGAGGGCAAACGAGCAGGCGTGTCACCTGATAGTAAGCAACTAACGCCTATGGACAACAGCAACACATATAGTGTTACTGTTGCGTTGCCGACCTTTAAGGGATAGGAGATAGGAAAGGACGGGGAAGGGGGTGGGCCTCCGGGTACCTCTCTCACCGAACGAAACGCGGCATGAGCCACTTTACGTCGGTCTTCTGAGAGATCGTAGTATTTCACCGGTCGAGCCGGCCCATTCATGCAGCGAACTGCTTGGCTCTACCACTGTTATACATACTGTTATACATTACTCAATGTATTACATATAATAAACAAGTAGATTAAGTCTCGGTGGTCCAGTTGGTCGAGCAAACGGCTTCTGATCCAGAGGTCCGGGTTCGAATCCTGACACTGGCTCACACCAACGACTTTTCGAAATTGTTTTCGGAAGCTAAGTGTGATAAATATCGAAGACTGAAAACTTTGTGCCCGGTATGGCAATAGGTTCGCCACCTATTCCATTTGGGACGTAAACATAACGCCGAGACGAGGCTTAACAGCCGCTGCCTACACCTTCGGGTAACAAAAGGCGTGAAGTTATGTTATGTTAGATTATATAGAATATTATTCAGTTATATTTAGATTGTGAAGATATTTAAGTATTGTTCTGATGGTGAATTAATTCTGATCTAATCACATTTAATCACTAGGTGGATTGGAGATTGTACATACACCTCACTTCTGAATACAGTGACTTTTTGGTACTTATGTGTGATATTTATGTATATATCAACAATTAACCAAATTCTGTCTGAAACATGACAGGAGGCTTCGTTTGGGACTGAGGAAATTTGGCGTGGTGAGTTTAACTTCTGCTGCCTGCACTTTTGGCAATAAAAGCGCGTAGAGTTCAGAGTTTCGTGGCAGAAATCTAAAAAAAAACGTCCCTATTACTGAGTCTCTACTGCCCGTTTCTCTGTCACTAGTCTGTATCTCATGAAAAGTTCACAAAACATGCATTTTGTCATTGTATTGCAGGCATTATAATTAAAAAATATTAAAAAGATAATTTCAATAAGAGTTCTTGTGTGTTTTTTTTATAAAAATATGGAAACCCGCGCAATTAAGTCCGACATGCACTCGGTCGGGATTTTCACAATACACGTTGTTATGTCTCATGCTAAAAACGTTTACAATACGCTTATAATAGATGACGTGACGTAAATAATAGATACCTGTAGATACGGCAGCTAAACTACGACTCGAAGTGAATACTGCTGTTTTTTTATCTATGAAAAGTTTTTCTACTGTGGATTTTTTCTTTTTTTTACAACAAACAATCAAATAAGCGGGTTAGAGAAAGGAATGTGGAGGGAGGGAGAAAGGAGTAAACCTACAGATACCTCTCTCGCCAAACGAAACCTGCTTTGAATCACTTTACGTCGATTTTCTGAGAGGTCACAGTATTTCACCGGTCAATCCAGCTCAATCATCCAGTGAATTAGGTGCAACAATACTAAAATTGACTTAATTGAACTGATCAATCACTTTATCTCACTTTTCATAGGCCTCGACTTACGAGTTCGTTACTTAATGAACAATGGTCTTGGGTTTGACTACTGGCACACAATAATGACTTTCCAAAACCGTAGATAATTGTATAGCAACAAATTTTGCACCTAACACTCACACCAATCACACACCAAACACCAATGTGTCAATAAAGAAGCAAAGGAAGCAAAGTTAACAAAAGCAAAACCACATATGAAAGTACAAGTATATGAAAGTTGTCAGAAACATCGTGTAGTAACACCAATTCAATTACACCGAAGGCGTCAATATACAAAGCCCGCAGCTCTCAGATTGAAATTTTTTTTTTTTTGTTTACATAAAAAACTCATTGTCATCTCGAATCGTTTGCAGATTCAATTTACAGTAAAATTCACTTACCTCGCAGATTTAGAGTAAACAGCCGCAGAGTACAGTTAAGATACTGGCAAATTAGTATCCACATGGGTTTTATAAAAGAAAAGGAGCAAAGAACACGTTAAAGATGACGTAAACAAATAAACTTAAAATACCAAAGTCTCAGTGTTTTAATTAACCGTTAAATTCTATTTTAGATACTAAGTTAAGACATTTTAATAGTGATTTACATTCTTTGAACACACATTGTACATTTATGTAAACCACGTTCGTCGCTACCAAATAAACATATAAATTATATCAAATGAATAAATTACATTTTAGATTTAATTAATGTTTTGTATTATTTAATAATAAATTAGGTATGTTTTCATGTTAAAATACTTGTATAAAGGGATCTGAATGTATTACTTCTTCAGATCTTAAAGATATACTCTCGAGAGCAATGAATCCGGGTCACTTAAAGAATGTTAAAAATCTCGGAAACTAAAAATGATAGGTTAATGCAATAAATTGTATTTAATAGACAATGTAATACTCCTTAAATGAAAGTAAAAAAAATATGAGTCACCATACATTTTATTAACACAAAATTACATAAAGAAAAAATCTGCTGATCTCTCCTTAAAACAAAAATAGGAAACATGAAATTTTTGAACTTTATTACGATTTTCTTGAATTTTAATACTTCGTATTGCCTCCTCGTGCTTCCATTACTACGTTTACGCGGTTTGGCATGCTGTACACCAAGTTCCTTATACGATTTTGGGGAATATTCTCCCATTCCTCTGTGAGAGCAATTTTGAGCTCACGAAGCGTGATTTGTGAAGCGTGATTTGTGATTTGGGTTTCGTTGTTTTACGCATCTGCCTAGCTCGTCCCAAGCATGCTCGATCGGGTTGATATCCGGGCTGCGCGCTGGCCACTCCATACGAGTAATGTTCATCTCTTGAAGGTAGTCATTCACAATCCTACCTGTATGAGGTCGGGCATTGTCATGCATAAATATAGCATCCTCACCTAAATTGACCATAAATGGACCAACGTGATCATTGAGGATTTCTTCCACATATCTTACGCTAGTTAAAGAGCCGTTTTCTATGATCACCAGCTCTGTGCGACTTTCAGAAGAAATTCCGGCCCACACAAGTACAGACCCACCACCGTAGGCTACTTTTTCCTCGATGCATGCTTGCTTGAATCTTTCCCCTGGTCTTCGATACACTCTGTGTCTTCCATCGTGCTTGTAGAGCATAAATTTTGATTCGTCGGAGAACATAACTTTTGACCAATCTTCAATACTCCAATTTACGTGGCTCTGGGCATATCTTAGTCTTGAAATACGATGCCCACGCTCCAGTTTAGGGCCGTTTGCAGGTCTAAGGGGTTTTAAGTTAGATTCAGCAAGCCGACGTCTTACTGTCCATGCACTTGGGTTACTTCCTCCGAGGCGTCGAAACTGATTGGTGAGTTCAGTTCCTGTGAGAAAGCGATTTCGAAGCATGGTGTTCACCAAGTATCGGTCTTCTCGTGCTGTGGTATACCTGGTTCTGCCCGTTCCTGGTCTGCGTAGGTTAGAACCAGTTTCTTCGTAACGTCGGAGAACTCTTTGTACTGTTGACAGCGACACACCAACAGTCCTGGCTGTATCGCGCTGACTCCGGCCGGTTTCCAGCATTGTAAGTATTCTGGTGCATTCTTCAGGCGTAAGCGACATAATTTCAGCTTGAATAATGAATATAGAGCACTATCAACATGGTTTATGTACCCACATAAATGACAGATTACAAACAAAAGCAAAACCAAATGCTGTAATTTCGTAGTTCCATCTTCGAAAGTGGCCCTTTTTCAAATTTGATTTTTTTATGATATAACTTTACAATAACTAAGAAGTTTTAATGCCTTCATTTAAGGAGTATTACATTGTCTATTAAATACAATTTATTGCATTAACCTAGCATTTTTAGTTTCCGAGATTTTTAGGATTCTTTAAGTGACCCGGATTCATTGCTCTCGAGTGTACATATAGAAAAAAAACATATTAATGATTTATGGCACAACATAAAATTATTACTAAATATGTGTTTTAACAAACAATCAAATAAGCGGGTTAGAGAAAGGAATGTGGAGGGAGGGAGAAAGGAGTAAACCTACAGATACCTCTCTCGCCAAACGAAACCTGCTTTGGATCACTTTACGTCGATTTTCTGAGAGGTCACAGTATTTCACCGGTCAATCCAGCTCAATCATCCAGTGAATTAGGTGCAACAATACTAAAATTGACTTAATTGAACTGATCAATCACTTTATCTCACTTTTCATAGGCCTCGACTTACGAGTTCGTTACTTAATGAACAATGGTCTTGGGTTTGACTACTGGCACACAATAATGACTTTCCAAAACCGTAGATAATTGTATAGCAACAAATTTTGCACCTAACACTCACACCAATCACACACCAAACACCAATGTGTCAATAAAGAAGCAAAGGAAGCAAAGTTAACAAAAGCAAAACCACATATGAAAGTACAAGTATATGAAAGTTGTCAGAAACATCGTGTAGTAACACCAATTCAATTACACCGAAGGCGTCAATATACAAAGCCCGCAGCTCTCAGATTGAAATTTTTTTTTTTTTTGTTTACATAAAAAACTCATTGTCATCTCGAATCGTTTGCAGATTCAATTTACAGTAAAATTCACTTACCTCGCAGATTTAGAGTAAACAGCCGCAGAGTACAGTTAAGATACTGGCAAATTAGTATCCACATGGATTTTATAAAAGAAAAGGAGCAAAGAACACGTTAAAGATGACGTAAACAAATAAACTTAAAATACCAAAGTCTCAGTGTTTTAATTAACCGTTAAATTCTATTTTAGATACTAAGTTAAGACATTTTAATAGTGATTTACATTCTTTGAACACACATTGTACATTTATGTAAACCACGTTCGTCGCTACCAAATAAACATATAAATTATATCAAATGAATAAATTACATTTTAGATTTAATTAATGTTTTGTATTATTTAATAATAAATTAGGTATGTTTTCATGTTAAAATACTTGTATAAAGGGATCTGAATGTATTACTTCTTCAGATCTTAAAGATATACTCTCGAGAGCAATGAATCCGGGTCACTTAAAGAATGTTAAAAATCTCGGAAACTAAAAATGATAGGTTAATGCAATAAATTGTATTTAATAGACAATGTAATACTCCTTAAATGAAAGTAAAAAAAATATGAGTCACCATACATTTTATTAACACAAAATTACATAAAGAAAAAATCTGCTGATCTCTCCTTAAAACAAAAATAGGAAACATGAAATTTTTGAACTTTATTACGATTTTCTTGAATTTTAATACTTCGTATTGCCTCCTCGTGCTTCCATTACTACGTTTACGCGGTTTGGCATGCTGTACACCAAGTTCCTTATACGATTTTGGGGAATATTCTCCCATTCCTCTGTGAGAGCAATTTTGAGCTCACGAAGCGTGATTTGTGAAGCGTGATTTGTGATTTGGGTTTCGTTGTTTTACGCATCTGCCTAGCTCGTCCCAAGCATGCTCGATCGGGTTGATATCCGGGCTGCGCGCTGGCCACTCCATACGAGTAATGTTCATCTCTTGAAGGTAGTCATTCACAATCCTACCTGTATGAGGTCGGGCATTGTCATGCATAAATATAGCATCCTCACCTAAATTGACCATAAATGGACCAACGTGATCATTGAGGATTTCTTCCACATATCTTACGCTAGTTAAAGAGCCGTTTTCTATGATCACCAGCTCTGTGCGACTTTCAGAAGAAATTCCGGCCCACACAAGTACAGACCCACCACCGTAGGCTACTTTTTCCTCGATGCATGCTTGCTTGAATCTTTCCCCTGGTCTTCGATACACTCTGTGTCTTCCATCGTGCTTGTAGAGCATAAATTTTGATTCGTCGGAGAACATAACTTTTGACCAATCTTCAATACTCCAATTTACGTGGCTCTGGGCATATCTTAGTCTTGAAATACGATGCCCACGCTCCAGTTTAGGGCCGTTTGCAGGTCTAAGGGGTTTTAAGTTAGATTCAGCAAGCCGACGTCTTACTGTCCATGCACTTGGGTTACTTCCTCCGAGGCGTCGAAACTGATTGGTGAGTTCAGTTCCTGTGAGAAAGCGATTTCGAAGCATGGTGTTCACCAAGTATCGGTCTTCTCGTGCTGTGGTATACCTGGTTCTGCCCGTTCCTGGTCTGCGTAGGTTAGAACCAGTTTCTTCGTAACGTCGGAGAACTCTTTGTACTGTTGACAGCGACACACCAACAGTCCTGGCTGTATCGCGCTGACTCCGGCCGGTTTCCAGCATTGTAAGTATTCTGGTGCATTCTTCAGGCGTAAGCGACATAATTTCAGCTTGAATAATGAATATAGAGCACTATCAACATGGTTTATGTACCCACATAAATGACAGATTACAAACAAAAGCAAAACCAAATGCTGTAATTTCGTAGTTCCATCTTCGAAAGTGGCCCTTTTTCAAATTTGATTTTTTTATGATATAACTTTACAATAACTAAGAAGTTTTAATGCCTTCATTTAAGGAGTATTACATTGTCTATTAAATACAATTTATTGCATTAACCTAGCATTTTTAGTTTCCGAGATTTTTAGGATTCTTTAAGTGACCCGGATTCATTGCTCTCGAGTGTACATATAGAAAAAAAACATATTAATGATTTATGGCACAACATAAAATTATTACTAAATATGTGTTTTAAATGTCATAACATATAACATAACATAACTTCACGCCTTTTGTTACCCGAAGGTGTAGGCAGCGGCTGTTAAGCCTCGTCTCGCCGTTATGTTTACGTCCCAAATGGAATAGGTGGCGAACCTATTGCCATACCGGGCACAAGGTTTGTCAGTCATCGATATTTATCACACATAACTTCCGAAAACAATTTCGAAAAGTCATTGGTGTGAGCCAGTGTCTGGAATCGAACCCCGGACCTCTGGATCAGAGGCCGTGCGCTCGCCCACTGCGCCACCGAGACTGTTTTAAATGTCGATGACTAAAAACTTTGTGCTCGGTATGGCAATAGGTTCGCCACCTATTCCATTTAGGTCGTAAACATAACGGCGAGTCGGGGCTTAACAGCCGCTGCCTACATCTTCGAGTATAAAAAGGCGTGAAGTTATGTTATGTTATAAAATTATATAAACTATTCAATCCGGCTAAGGCTAACTTTAACTACTAAAAAGGTCAGTACTCCGCTTCTATTGATCGTAGCGTGAAGTTTTGTAGCATTTCCTGATAGATAGGCAATCTAACGCTGAAGTAATTTTTGTAGTTCCATAAAAAAATATACATTCTGGATTTATTAGAGACGATTACATTGGCGATTTCTTAGAAAACTAATGCTGAAAACCTATATTATATTTGTTTCAAAAACAAACAAATATAGTTGTTTTTCTTTGGCAAATATATATTTGTACCGCCATTGCGTTATAATATAATTGGAGTTTTGCTGTATACTTCAAAAACAAATCAGAGAATTTGAAACCATAATTAAGAAAGTGAACAGCATCTTATGTATTGTTAACTACGAACAAAGGTGACATACTCGTAACACGTTCGTGCATGACGCCAGTTTTGTGAAACATAAAACAATAACTTAACAACAATTTAAAAGCTTCAAATTGTACTCGAAGCTGTTAAGGTTAACAAAATTCACCCTACGTTGCTTGAGTGTCTAATTTTATATGAATCTATCGTTATTAATTCATAAAAATGAATTGACAAAATCGTTCATTTTGTCAATTCATTTTTATGAATTTATATATTTATATTCATTATAGTTGTAGGGTAAATTAGGACATTTTAAATACATTGATTGTAGACACAGCAGTTTCATTGTGTTTATCCCCTTTTTTATTTTCAGGAGCCATATATTGACGAAATGTTTTTTTTTTTCATAACTAGAAAAAGGAATCCTTATAAGATGACTACTAATGAGTATACACAAAAGTCTAATATTAATTACGTATAAAAATTAATTAATTATATTAATTACACGATCTATATATTCCATATCTACTCTTTGTTATTCAACATCATTAACACTAAGAAATATAATAATATTTTTTCTCATTTGAAACTAATCATACCTTGTAGGTAACTAACAAATAATATTCTCCAGAACTTATATAGTTATATGTATTTGTATATTCTGCTTTTGAATACAATTTATACACCACTAAACATAATCACTCATTAGTCTTCTCTGTAATGTGATAATTTAAAGTTCAACGTTTCACAAAATAAATGATGTCTGTGGCCTTTAGCGTCGTGAATTTGAGAGACTTTCGACAGGAGAGCACTGAACCGAGGCCTAGCTTCACTAACACTGAATAAAATAGGTGGATCCAAGACTCCAACCGTACATGGATGCGCCGAAACACCAACCAACATCATGTCAACAGCTTTTGTGCACAGATTTTAATAGTCCATAAAGACTTATCTGTGTTCATATTTGCCCATATAAAAAGGAGGTTATGTACGAGTATATAATGTAAGTTCTAACTTCATATTAACAAAGAAAAATTTGTCTTCTTTATGCTTTATCTTTTTTTTTATTTAATTTAAAGTTATATTTTGAAAAGGAGAACTATTACAAACTTGTCCTTGGGTCTCAAGGGACAGGCAGGGCAGGTACAAAGGTGAGTGGTGGGGGGAATTAAATAGGTGACAACAGCAGCACATACCTAGGCTAAATGCGTAGCTATTTTTGGGCGTTATAAGAATTAATATTACTAATTTTGTTTATTTGTAACTTAAGTATATTTATTACTAGCTGACGTGGCGAACTTTGTTCCGCATCAAAAGTAATAAATGAGTAAAATTTGGATCTTAAAAAGTTCAATTTGTGTTATTTATCGGCACGCGTCTTGGCACGCAACACAACTGCTATGTCCCGCTATGTTAATACTGTAATATCTTCGTAAATATTCGTTTAAATTACATGCTGTACAGGGCCATATTGGTATATATTAAAAGCACAATCTATTTATTACTCTTAAATGGATAAACCATTATTTCACGTAAAAAAAAATAATATTGGTCATTGTGGGTTATACCCAAGAGATAAACATATGCTTGCGGACTTCATTGTAGACCTTCTGAAGGTGTTTAATAATGTAAAACATTGTTTTGATCTATCACTTAGGGTTCAGCCAGCGTTTGCAAATAAAGTGCTAAATGTCGAAAATTATAACTCTTTCTTTACAACATCATATATGAATTAAAGATCAAAACTAACCGACACCCTCTAAATATTAAAAAAAAACTGCATCAAAATCCGTTGCGTAGATGTAAAGTTCTAGGCATTTGAGGGGACAGACAGCGGAAAGTAACTTTGTTTTATACTATGCAATGATGGTGTAGTTCACGCGATAACAAATAATTACTGGAAATAGTTATTAAGTAGTTATATAATAATCGTTATTTTGTTTAATGAAAAGTAACTATTATTGCATGAACTGCACAATATTAAATATCATTACATGCTATAAAAGCTTTCCGCTGTCTGTCCCCATATTGAAACTACGCAAAGGATTTTGATATGGTTTTTTCTTATATAGTTAACGGGGTGGCTTGTATGTAATTCATGCATGGTGTAGTAAAGATTAGTCTCGGTGGACTAGACCACCGAGACTCGAGGTCGAGTATCCTTCTGAATCAAGAAGTCGCGGTTTCGAATCCTGGCTCACACCAATGACTTAATCAAATTAATTTCAAAAGTTAGACATACATAACTTCACGCCATATCCCTTGCGGGGTAGACAGAGAGAACAGAGAGCCATAAGGCACGATTCTTACACGCATCACTCGTATCGTGGACTTTCATAACTCTTTTCAAGCACGCGTATCGATTTTTAAGGCTCCTAACATCACCTCACACAGATCACAGATCGCGGTCTATTTGGTCATGGAATGTGTGTTTTGGCGGTCCTCGACTCCCACATTTATTGTATATCTGCTTAGTCAGTCTTTCATCATCCATTATTTCTACATGTCCGCACCATCGGAACCAAACCATTTGAAATAAATAACAATATTATTATAACTACTGAAAACAAAGCAGTAGGTTAGTGAATAAAAGGTGTAGCAACCAGAATACTCGATAGTCACAATTAAGAAATACTGCGACTGCGACCAGGAAGACTCGTGTGATCCCCAGTTTTATACGAACCCAGAGATGTCTCGGGACTACCAACTCACAGTCTTTCACTCCGGAAGCAAAGCGGGGGGAGAGAACGACTCTTAACCTCTACTGGCACGGACTTCCAGGTCCACTCCGAAACATAGTGCAGCAAAAGGCATCGAGATTGACTTGACTAAGACGATTTATAAATGAGAGATGCCTTATGTTTGACGGAGATAAAGCGGAAAGGGAGTGAAGCCAAGGACCTCAATCACTTTTGATGCGGAACAAACTTCGACAGGTCAGCTAGTATTATATAATATTATGATGTAAATAAACAAAAGTTATAAAATATTACAAAATATTTGCGCTGAAAACGCACAAAAATAGTTATGGATTTAGCCTAAGTAGGTGCTGTTTTTGGCTCTTCTATAATTCCGCCCACACCTTACCTTTGTACCGACCCAAAGATAAATTTGTAAAAGTTCTCCCTTAAAAAATATAACCTTAAATTAAAAGAAATAAAAGAAGATTGAAAAATCAAGATCGGTCAACATTTTTTTAACATTTTCCTAAGGGTATGCTGATAGAAACACATTACATAAATTTATATGAATTCTGGCCCAGAATTACAAGATTTTACAATTTTAATGTTTTACGGCACTCCACTATATCACATTTGGGGAATTCTCATTTCGATATCTTAGCTGAGTGGTTTTTTTATTATAAGCTTTTATTTAACTTGTTCGGTGGAATCTTTGAATTCAATTTTAAACTAGATATCTTCAACCGATTGAGCAAAAATTTTGTATAAACGTTTACTTTGGATGACAATACACGCTATGATGTGCGACATTTTTTAATATCCAATATATCGGACCACTCAAAATGGCGAAATAGATATTTTTAATGCATTTCTACAATATGGGTAAAAAATGACACTTTCATTTGACCCTTTGTTTAGTATAGTTAAAAAAAAGGAGAGGTTTTCTGCGGTTTTGTGGATCTGGATAAAGCGTTTAACAGGGTGTTACGAAATGATCTGTGGCATGTATGCGTGTTGACGGCGGCTAGTCGCCCTGGTTTGACATTTGTGACGTGACTTTTTTTAAGCTCTAACTAAACTGCCGTTAGAAGTTATGTCCAATAAAGTAGCACCTACACTGGTACCTAAATCAATTTACGTATGGAACAGGGTTCATTTTTTTCTTATTAAACACGTTAATCCATGGAATATGTAGGTCATACGAACGAAATCTAATGGGAGCTGAGCCGTAGACTTTGACTATTGTATTAGATCCTTACTTAAAAAAATGAAGCGTTTTGTACGGGAGGAATAAAAGGTTGATTTTTGTAAAAAAATATTTCATCAACCAAAGTAGGGTCTTCATACTCGTATATAGGTACACATCTATGCCATCTCATAAATAAGCTCATTAATCTGTTAACGAAAAAGCCACACACTCACAAGCCACTTGTTTCGAGTCAATTTGAAATGACTTTAATGAATTTTGGTCTCCGGTCATCCACGGGGTTGGTTCTGAAGGACAATATTTCCAGAACACAATCGTTGAAATCCTTGGTGACACCTGCACCGTACACATTGTTAATTCCTCGAGCTTCTTTATTATACAAAACCTCATCAAGGACTACAATCAAATGAAACAGCGCGTTAATATTCTAGAATGATCCGCTCAAGAACGCCATCTACTTTGTCAAAATAAGAAAATATAAAGCAGCTAAACTACGTCTTTATGTTAATTCGATCTTTCAGGAGGCCTATAAAGAGCAATGCTGCATGTAGTGTCGCTGTTAGCCTTAAGTCATAGACCTCCTTCAGCACCAAACGTTATCACGTCTGAATTTGAATTTAAAATGAATTCTGTTACAATTAAAGTTTGAGTCAATTTAAAATTTAATCGGTGCCTTGTTATTATATTATGAAACCTTAACAATACTCATAGGTATCACAAATAAGAAAGGAAAGAACTCAATCACGGCGATAAAATTAAATAGTCTTATTCAACTATGAACGTAGTATAGCAGTAATGTTAGTATACTTACTATCCAATACTCTTTTTCAACTATACATTATTATTTGTAATAAAATAGATGCAATAGCTACGACAGTTAAACCTTCTATTTCACCATAGAAAGTGAATTCCATTCAAGGAAATTGAAATGTTTATTTGCCGACTATTCCACAAATCCACATTTATTGTAGAACAATGCTAACATTGCCCAGCTGGACTACTTCTAACTAATCTTCTAAATACCTTGATTCAGCACTTCTGAATTAGAAGCCTCGAATTCCATGCTTTTTAGAAGTTATTTATGATAATACGACAGTGGTAGAGCCAAGCAGTTCGCTGCGTGAATGGGCCGGCTCGACCGGTGAAATACCACGACCTCTCAGAAGACCGACGTAAAGTGGCTCATGCCGCGTTCCGTTCGGTGAGAGAGGTACCCGGAGGCCCACCCCCTCCTTCCCCATCCTTTCCTATCCCCTATCCCTTAGAGGTCGGCAACGCAACAGTAACACTATATGTGTTGCTGGTGTCCATGGGCGGCGTTGGTTGCTTACCATCAGGTGACACGCCTGCTCGTTTGCCCTCCTATCCCATAAAAAAAAATCAGTCAATAAGTCATTGAGACCTTCGGGTTATAACAAGAGTTGAAGTTGTGATATGTTTGTACATGACTGAGTACGACATTGACGACGATTTGACATAGACAGTTATAGTATGTCGCCGACTTTTTTGTAGGTATGTATAATATCTACAATTAATTAGAACATTCTATAGTTCTATCTTTTATGGATTAGGCAGCGTACGCAAAATAAGTAACTTTTCAAAAAAATCAAGATAAAAAAGGGTCGTTGTGCCTCACTTGACATAGACAGGTATAGTATGTCGCGGACTTTTTTGTAGGTATTTATAAGATCTACAAGTAATTAGAACATTCTATGGTTCTATCTTTTATAGATTAGGCAGCGTACGTAAAATAAGGAACTTTTCTGGTTGATTTTTTATACCTTGTGTCAGAAAAACCCAGATTTTTCAAAATAAAATTTAGCCTATGTTACTCGTGAATAATGTAGCTTTCTAATAAAAAAAGAATTATTAAAATCAGTCCAGTTCTTTTTGAGTTTATTCGTTACAGAAAAAAAATACAAATCTTTCCTCTTTATAATATTAGTGTAGATAAGTTACGAAAACAATTTCTAAAAGTCATTTGTGTGAGCCAGGATTTCAACCCACGACTGATTCAGAATCGGGGTGCTCGACGGACCACCGAGACTAGTAAAACAATTCTGCTTCATGATAACTATTATTACAATGAAGTATTTGTAGCGTGATACTTAGCTCAGAACATACATAACATAACTTCACGCCTTTTGTTACCCGAAGGTGTAGGCAGCGGCTGTTAAGCCTCGTCTCGCCGTTATGTTTACGTCCCAAATAGAATAGGTGGTGAACCTATTGCTATACCGGGCACAAAGTTTTCAGTCATCGATATTTATCACACTTAACTTCCAAAAAACAATTTCGAAAAGTTATTGGTGTGAGCCAGTGTCAGGAATCGAACCCGGCCCTTTGGATCAGATGCCGTCTGCTCGACCACTGCGCCACCGTTAGCTCAGAAAGCCACCGTTATCACAGAAAATATGGTAATAAAGCAATTAGGTATAAGATCTTTAATATTATCAATGAACTTCAAAGAATTTTTAATAACGCACTTTGAATCGCACAACGAACTCACCTATTTGACCAAATACCTCGGGAATGAAATCTTGTAAAAGACAAATTTCGAGGAAATGCTATTTTTAAAAGCTTTTATTTAACTTGCACTGTATGTATGTATGTATGTATGTATGTAAGTATGTATGTTCGGTGGAATCTTGCAACTCAATTTTGAAGTAGATATCTTCAACCGATTGAGCTGAAATTTTGTATACACGTTTACTTTGGATGACAATGCATGATATGATATGTGACATTATTCTATATCCAATATGGCGCACCACCCAAGATGGAGGAATGGATATTTTGAATGTATTTCTGCAATATGGGTATCAAATGAAAGGGCTTATTGAGGGTCACTCAAAAAATATTATGACGTCATTCTAAATCCAATATGGTGGAATATCCAAGATGGAGGAAAACATATTTTAAGCTTCTGTACAATATGGGTATCAAATGAAAGGACTCATTGAGAGTACCTGAAAAAATAATGTGACGTCATTCTAAATCCAATATGGCGGATCATCCAAGATAGAGGAACAGTTTTTTTAATGCATTTCTACAATATGGGTATCAAATGAAAGGACTTGTTGAAATTAACTCAAAAAATAATATGACGTCATTCTAAATTCAATATGGCGGATATTCCACCATATTTGCATTTCTACAATATGGGTATCAAATGAAAGGGCTTGTTGAAAATAACTCGAAAAATAATGTGACGTCATTCTAAATACAATACGGTGGACCATCCAAGATGACGGCATACATATTTTTGATGCATTTGTACAATATGGCTATAAATTAAAAATCATCATTGCGATTAAATGGAAAAGAAAGCTCCAAGCTGAAATTAAATTAGATGATCTCCTTATTGAAGAGCTGCACTGTTTGTAATAAAGTGGTAAACTAACTTGCAATAATGATGCGTTGAATGAAATGACACTAACCTAGCCAGCTATAACTAAAAATAAAAAAATAAATTAAAAGAAAAATCCTTTTTAAAGAAGCTTTTATTTAAGCGCTCTAAAAATAAGAAAATAATATTTCCTTAAAAATGTCAAGTATCAACTTAGAGCCTCAGTATGTACAATTTATATAATAATAAAAGCTTGTCGCGAGGTTTGACTCCCTGTCAGTAGGTAATTAAATTGCAATAGATAATATAGTAAAGTTAGTAGATTATTTTACATGAGTGTTTTGCCCATTTCTTCTCATGACAAACTTACACTCAGAATGCGTGCGTTTTTGTTCCAAAGAGGCAATTTACTCAAGCGCTCGTGTTTAAATATGTGATGCTTTTAGTTAAATATCTGTATTTACGGACTATATTTAACCGTGTTTGAAGACCCATGAAAATAAAGCTATTTTTATTTGATTTGACAAAATAAAATTAGTACAGTTTATTTACAACTCGCGCGACAAGCTTTTATTATTATATAAATTGTACATACTGAGGCTCTAAGTTGATACTTGAAGTTTTTAAGGAAATAGTATTTTCTTATTTTTAGAGCGCTTAAATAAAAGCTTCTTTAAAAAGGATTTTTCTTTTAATTTATTTTTTTTAATCAATCAAAATTACAAAAAGATCGAAATTCCTAAAATTTTCTTCAAATTACATTTTTATAAAAGCTTCCTTTATCAAATTTGATTATCAGTAAATCCTGAAAAGTTTTTGATCAAATTAAATATTTAAATGAGAAAGTTGTAGGTAAAAATAGAATAGCTTCTGATTAACTTTGAGGACGTCTTTTATTTTTATAGGTTACTAGCGATCCGCCCCAGCTTCGCTCCGGTGCAATGGTGATGCTGTTTCTACAGAATGTCTATAAACACAACATTCACAGATTTTTTGTCATGAGACAACGCAAACATTTTTTCTTTAAGGTTACTCTGGAAAGAGCCACATATAATTGGCCGTGTGAAAAACACTCCACGCTCAAATCTAAGCCTGCAACTTTAAAAGTTGAGTATCGTAGTCTCTATTATGATCCTTTTTACCAGCAACCGAGTGTCAGTGCAGAGTTTAGGGGGATTCAAGGTCCTTATTAAAATTATGGGACAACCTACTTTTATCATCATTTTTTGAATGAAATGAAAGCTCAGGCGGTTTTAAATAATGAAAAGGGGGGGGGGGGGGGCGTTAAATGCGTAAAACGGTTTGCAAGTCGCATAAGAAGTTTCACTTCAAAAATTAATTAGGAGCTCCTATATAACAAACATTTTTTTACCGTTTCTTGATTAGTACTTATAGCGATGACTTGATTTATAAGTTGACGCTTTAAGTACTCAGAGAATTTTTAGTTTTGGGTTTTCTTTAAATACATAGATCAGGTTATAGATAATGGTATGGAACCCTTCGTGCGCGACTCCGACCCGCACTTGGCCGGTTTATTATTTTTCTTGATAAATTTTTACTTTTTGTTTATTTTGCGCTTGCGAAGCTGCCGATAGAAGTTATATCTATAAAATAGCGCCTACTCCGGTACCTAAATCGATATACGTACGGAATCGGATTATTTTTTGGTCATTCGAACACGTTTATCTATGGAACCACTAATCCGATGTTTGTATTGGGAGCACAGTTAATAGGATAAGGCATGAGAAACAGCTAAACTATGAGAATGGAATGAGCTGGTAGTATTGAATGAATGTATGTGATGCTCATTCGAGTAGTTAGGTCATATGAACGCAATTTTATACAAGCAGAGTCGAGGGTTTCGACTATTATATTTATAAGTTAAATTTTTAGTTTATTTTTAATTTAAGTTAAGTTTATTTTTTATTTTATTAAAGAAAACCTCATCAAAGACTGCAATCAAATGAAACAGCGCATTAATATTCTAGAATGATCCGCTCAAGTGCGTCATCTACTTTGTTAAAATAAGAAAATATAAAGCAGCTCAACTACATCCTTATGGAAATTCGATCTTTCGAGAGGCCTATAAAGAACAATGTTCCATGTAGTATCGCTGTTAGTCTTAAGTCATAGACCTTCTTCAGCACCAAACGTTATCATGTCTGAATTAGTATTTAAAATGAATTTTGTTTTAATTAAAGTTTGAAGTCAATTTGAATTGGTGTTTTGTTATTAAATTGTAAAACCTTAAAAATGCTAATAGGTACCACGAATGGTAAAGGTTAATTGTTTGTAACTGCATCATGGCGATACAATTAAATAGATAAATGATTTTGCCAATAAACAACACGGTCGTTGCGGGACAAAATTTATATGATATTACTATTTTATAACGTAGAAATGTTTTTTGTCCCTCCAAATTAGTTATTTATATTTATTTATTAGTTATAATAAAGACACTATTTTATTGGTAGTAAGTAGACATGATGTTCGGCTCCGCCATTGTTGTTATCAGACACACGTCAACAGTCTCCGTGAATATTATTGAAATTTTAGTGTAAAACCAGTGCAATTAAATTTTATTCTAAGTAAAAACTGTTACAAACTTTATAGGCAAGTAAAATATGAAACTAATTATAGTGAAAAAGTTATAACAAGAAGAACTGTGATTTCGTTGATGAAAAAAAAAATATAACGGACAAAACATTAAAGTTAATTTGGTAATGGTAAAAAACAATTACATCAGTGATACGATTAAAACAGTGCTAAAATACAGTAAAAATTATCATAACTTGAAGAATTAACATACAATAATAGTAGAAATAACCTTAAAAGACAAAACATTAAAGTGAAGTTAGTAACATATAAAAACAATTATAACTATTTATAGCAGTGCTACCAACACAAAATTAATGTCAACAACACAAAATCAGTGCTGCCAACAATAGGCTTGTGTGACCAGCTATCATTTTTTTTTTTTTTTTTTAATTTATTTATCCTATAGGACAGGCAAAAGTCTTTAGACCATACAGCCTAGTCTGACGTACAATGTGTTAAGTTATCATTAACTAGACTAATAACATAGAAAACATAGAAAATTACAATTAAAACTAAATTGAATTTACAGAACTTACAATAAATTGGTATAAACATGTGTAAGTCGAGACATTCAGAAGCAGTTCCTTGATATTTTGTGGAATAGAAGCGGGCTTGCCACATATTGATGACAGCTCATCCATCAGCACAAGGCGCTGAGTGTTGAAAGATGAACATTCAAAAAATATATGATCAATTGTCTGCGTAATATCAGATTGACAGTGATTACAAAAAGGTGAGTCAGACATTTTGAGACGATTGAGATGGTAATTCAATTTGCAGTGTCCCAAACGCAGGCGACAAATTGTGGAGTAAAACTTTTTGTTTATAAATGTGTTATTCGCGCAAAACCATGGTTTGGAGTTGACTTTGACGCCTAATGTCGCATACCAAGTACCTTTGCTTTCCACCCGTGTGGAATGCTCGTAGTGACGTTCCCAAGATAAAAACATTCGTTTTTTTAAGAGACTTATTACATCAGTGTTTGGAATTAGAACGTGATTGTTATTATTTGAATTTGGATTGATCTCTGCAAATTTTACAATGGTATTGGCCAAAAAGTCTGCATTTTCATTTCCGTTCACTCCTTTATGTGAAGGAACCCAAATAAAGTCAACACATATATTTGCTAACGATAATTCTTCCCATAATTGTTTTATATAATGTATTATATAATTAGTCTTAGCATGTAACTGATTATTTGCTAGATTTTCCAGGACACTCATGCTATCACTTATTACAGCCCATTTTGTGTGTCTTTGGTTATATTTTATATGTTTTAAGGCACTCAGGATAGCAATAGCTTCAGCAGTGAAAATACTAGCAAATTTATTGATTTTATGTCCAATACCTGTTTTAGATACAGGATCATATACAGCAAAAGATACAGCATCATCATTTTTTGACCCATCTGTATATAAGAATTTGTAATTATCCCATTTTGTAAGCATAGCATTAAATTCTTCTTTCGTTGACAATTCCTTATTAATTACTATGTTGATTGCTGGGAATTTACTTGTAAAAGAACCTTCATAACAAGGCAGATGGATACTATTTTGATAAATGTTAAGACTGTGCAGAAAGTTTAGAAGATTATTAATATCAAGTTGCATATAGAAAGGTTTTAAATTCGAATGAATACATGTGTTGACTATATTTCTTATTAAGCTATTGTTGGAGTAACTGAATAACTTCAGAAGAAATTTTTCTTTTAAATATTTAAAGCGAATATTCACAGGTGGTACATTACATTCAATCTGCATGGCACAGACAGGACTGCTTCTAAATGCCCCGGTTATTAGACGTAAACATTTATTTTGTATTATATCAAGCCTCTTTACGAAGCCCTTGTTGGCAGCAAAACAAAAGAAACCATATTCAAAGTGACTACGAACTAAAGACTTATATAATATTAATAATGTTTTGGGATCTGCTCCCCACTGAGTTCCAGTTAAAGCTTTAAGTACATTGCAAGCCATGTTAGCTTTATTACATATGCTATTTATATAATTGCACCATGACAGGTTCTGCGAGAACTGTATACCTAAGAACTTGATGTCAGATGTTACACTTATAGCAATATTATTGTATAATATTGTAGGTGCTAAACATTTCTTTCCAAATACCACAAATTTGGTCTTAGATGGATTGACATCAAGATCTAGGTAGGAAAAGTAATGATAGAGTTTTTTTAAAGCATCATTGATAATATCAGCAAGTTTTGATACATTGCATCCAGCTACATAAACTACCAAATCATCTGCAAATTGCAAATTTTTAACATTTGGACCTAATATTAAATTTAAACGTCTAATGTACAAAATAAAGAGCAATGGAGACAAAATTCCTCCTTGGCACACCCCTTTAAAACACAGCCTAGGGCCATAAAGGTGCTGATTATATTTAACAAAAACCCTTCTATTATATAAGTAATTCCTAATCCAATCAATTACTTTTCCAGGTATATTTATTGAGGACAATTCATGACATAGAATATCAATATTTACATTATTGAAAGCTCCAGTGATGTCAAAAAAGACTGCAATCATATGATTGTTGTTTAAATAAGCATTTCGTGCATCAAGCTGTAATTGACATATACTTTCTCTGGCTGATCTATTTCTACGAAAACCAAATTGATTGGAAGGTAAAAGACTGTTTTGTTCAATATAAAACTCAAGACGTTGTTTAATTAATTGTTCAAAAATTTTGCCTACACAGGAAGTAAGTGCAATGGGACGATAAGAATCAGGGCAATGTTTATGTTTGTTAGGTTTCAAAACAGGTATTAGACAATCATTTTTCCAGTCTGGTGGTATAACATTGTTCTGCCAAAGCATATTAATTATGTTTAGAAACACATTCAGACTTTTATTGCTTAATTTTTTAAAAATACAATATGGGAGACCATCTAGACCAAATGCTGTATCCTTTCTAGAATTAATAGCAGGTAATAATTCATTAATTGTGAATGAAGGGAGAAGAAAGTTGTTACTGTTGTGTGTGTTATTTATGTATGTATTAGGGTTATTGGGTACAAAGTCTGGAGTATATTTGATTAAAAGTTCTGAAATCCATTGATTTGGTTCATCATCAGTACTATGTCTGTAAGTTTTGTTGTATTTACGCATGAAATTCCAAATAAAAGAAATTGGGGTTTGGCGGTTGAAACTATTACATAGAATTTTCCAGCTATTTCGTTTTTCTGTTTTTAAAGTTTTTTTTTTAATGGCTCTTAGTTTTTTAAAGTTAATGTAATTTGCTTCTGTTGGATTAGTTTTGAATTTTATGTAAGCTTCTTTGTGAGTTAATACAGCTGCAGAGCATTTCTCATTCCACCATGGAAGTGTAGGTTTTCTGTATTGTGTCTTTGGACATTGCTGGTCTCTAACTTTCTCTTTTGTACTTTTATGACTAGGTATAGATAATTCAATTGCCTTAAATAAAATATTGGAAAAATGTGAATAAGTTTTTAACGGATTTTGATAATCAAGTAGAAAGCCATCTAATAACTCATCTACATGCCTGTAGTATAAATCCCATTTCACATGTTTATAATTTGGGAAAACTGGTAAATGATTGCCATTACAATTAATGTTGGAATTACTGCTATAATTGTTATTTAATAATATTTTTATAATTACAGGGAAATGATAACTGGAACCAAGAGGACTATCTGATACAGACCATTCACATTCAAGTGTTAGTGATGATGAAGCAAAAGTTAAATCTAGGGCATTTTGGCGCCATGTTAAAGACCCAATTGTTGTGGGTGAACCATCATTTAATAGAACTAAATTATTATCATCAAATATCTCCAAGATGTCTTTGCCACGTGGATTATCAGAACTGCTACCCCAAGAGGTGTGATGTGCATTAAAGTCGCCTCCCAGTAACAGTGGACCAGGAACAGATTTCACTATCAAGTCAAGCTTATTTTTATTAAATGTTGGAGTACTGTTTTTTGGACAATACATGCTAATAATATACAATTCTTTGTTATTTATTTTAACTCTAACACAAATATTTTGTAATGAGTTATCATAATAAGTATTGACATGTGTACAGGTGATGCTGTCGTGAATAATTATAGCAACTCCATTGTGATCATTGCCACAATCATTACGTATAATGTTGTATTGTTTTATTTTGTAATTTTGATGTGATTTTAACCATGTTTCTGAAATTATTGCTATATGTATATTATTTGTATAGAGATAATTAGTAAATATAAGTTTATTGCTATTGAGACTTTGTGCATTCCACTGTATTATATTTAAAGTATCCATTAAGAATTAGAAGATAATTTATTATTGATCGTATTTTTAAGTGTCTCTCTAATAGAACCTGAATTAATGGGAGAATCCTTATTTTTTAAGATTTGGGTTAGTGTGTCAATCAATATGTTAATAAAGATATCAGATTTCATTAGATTTTTAATTTGTGTGTCTAATGTCTGTTTGTTTAATTCTGGAAAAGCATTAGGATTAAATAAATTTGCAAATGTAGTGTTGCGTGACTTAATTTTATTTTGTTCTACTTTTTGTTTTTTAATTGGACAAGATGAAGATATAGAAATATGATTGCCTTTACAATTAAAGCATACGGCATGTTTTGAATCAATCTTACATTGACGATAGTTGTGATTTTCTGTACAAATAGAGCATACTTCTGCATTACGGCAGAATTTGGCTATGTGTCCATAACGCATACAACGTAAACACTGCTTTACTGGTGGAATATAAACACTGACCTCGTGTCGCCATGAATCTAGATACACGTACTGTGGCAGGACCGTAGAGGCAAACGTTACGGCAACTGTTTGGGTAGGTACATAGATTGTACCACTGTCTCCTGTCGTTCTGCGCATGAATCTTCTTACTTGTATCACATTTTTTGCGCTGCCAATGAGTGAGAATATTTGTTTGTTAGACATCTCCACTGGAACTGAAGTTAGCACACCCGTTATCTCGGAGTCGCCGGCGGGTATGGATGCCTTTAAGCCTAATTGATCCAATAATTTTTTATTTTTTATAAACATGTTAGCGTTGTTAGGAAGATCAAAAGTTATACCGACTTTGAATTTGTTGATGGTTTTCAGATGCATGACTCCTGAGACACCATGCTCCCTAAGTCCCTTAGAGAGATTCATGCGGTCCTTGTCCGTGAATGAAGCTCCATCGTTTATATGCATGATAAATACGACGTACTCTTCTTTTTTCAGGTCCTCAGGATATTTACGCGAGTATCCTGATACTTTATAAATAGCGTATTTATCTTTGGTGGACATACTTTGAACAGAATCCACATCGGAGGATTCCGAGTCAGAAAGCGGCACGTCCGCAGCCAAATTATCTTTTCTTTTTCTTTTTTTAGGCATTTTTAAATAAAAACGAGACGAGATAAAACAATTAAACAATCAATTAGATGAGAATACTTATTTTTCCAAAAAAATTGCGCCTTTCCCTCACTAAGTTCCCGCCGCAATCTCGTATTGCAATTTGCAAATGAGTCTGACCAGCTATCATTCAGCGCTGTCAACTAGAATTTAGTGTGACCAGCTAAAACTCAGGATTGCCATAACAATAAAATTTCCCTAAAATGGAGGAAAAATTCATGGAAACATTAATTTTAATACTTGATGAGAAACTTAACAATCAAACTCGTACTATAACAAATACAGTAACAGAAAACATGATGGAAATACTTAATGAAAAAATAAAATTGGTTATGGAAGAAAACAATACTCTAAAAAATAAAATATCCAAGTTAGAAATGGAAATGAATATTTTGAAAAATAATAACAGGAAAAATAATCTGGTCTTTTTTGGGGTTGAGGAAATAGGAAAATCGGAAATGGAGCTTGTAGATTACATAAAGGATGTCATAGTTCAGTCGGGAACACACATTGATAGGTACGAAATCTGCAAATTATTCAGAATTGGTAAGAGGATTGAAAATAAAAATCTTCCAATTGTGGTCACCTTTAACACTATTTGGAAAAAGCACTTGATATTGCAAAACAAACTCAAACTTCCGCGTGGTATATATATTAGGGAGGATTATTCTAAGGAAGTACTAGAAAAGCGCAAACAATTGCAGCTACAAGTTGAAGAAGAAAAGAAAAAAGGAAATATAGCATTTATAAAACACGATAGATTAATAATTAAAAAAAACAGAGAAAATAACCCAGAAAAGAGAAAAAGAGAAGAATCGAGATCCCCTAAGACAAGTTCCAGCCAAAGTAAAACTAATTCCACCGCCTTTTTTCACACAATACGAACTAACCCAGCGCCCAAATCAGCAGAAAGGAACATTATAAAACCTAATATATTGAACTATATAGAACGAGGCAGATCAGCTTCACTATCGGAAATACCAAAAAACATGTAAATGGCAACGTCATCCGGAACCAAGTTAAAAATACTTTATTAAAACCAACTTATATGAAAGGCACCCCAATCCGGCCAGTCACCGTGGGGGAAGATGACTATTACCCTCCAACTAAATTGGCAATACCTCATTTCAACACTAATTGTCAAAACCATCACAAAATAGATGATAGGCTATATATTGCAACATTTAATACATTATCTTTAAGAACTAATGAGAGCCTGACAGAAATTATGTTAGCTTTGGAAAATATAAATTGGTCAATACTGGGTTTAAGCGAAGTCCGACGCTTAGGCGAGAGCATAGAAGACCATGGTCATTTTATATTTTATTATAAAGGAGAAACACCGGGTTTATATGGAACAGGATTTTTAATAAATAATAAAATAAAACCACTAATTGAAGAGTTTATTGGCATCTCAGAGCGCATTGTAATACTTAATGTAAAATTACCTCCGGATGAGGAAAAGTGGTCAATTATCCAAGTTTATTCTCCGACTGAACAATCTAGTAGAACAGAAATCGACGCCTTTTACTCTATCTTACAAGAAGCAATAAACAATCACTCACATAACAATTTAGTAGTAATGGGTGATTTCAATGCTAGAACAGGTAGGAAAGAAGATGGAGAACAAACTATACTAGGCCCATATTGCTCGGGTAAAAGAACAAGAAATGGAGAGAAGCTCATTCAACTTGCATATGAAAACAACTTAAAAATACTAAATACATTTTATAGAAGACGAGAGAACAATAGGTGGACATGGATATCTCCTGATGGAAATCACAAAAATGAGATAGATTTCATACTAACAAATAAAAGTAAACACTTTCAGGACTGTGGAGTTTTAAACAAAATCAACTTTAATAGTAATCACAGAATGTTAAGGGCGAAATTACATATAACCTCACTTAAGAAAAATAGACCATTCAAAGCAAAGCAAAACAATAAAGTAATACTCGAAAGTAAAGAACTACTAGAAAAGAAACTAGATCATTTTATAGAAAATACAAAAAACCTAGACTTACAGGGTAAATATAACAAATTCATGGAACTTCTTTATACAAATAATAAGAATAATATTAATGACAGAAAAGAAGGTTGCAAATGGTTAACAAAAGACAGTAAAGAACTATTAAACAATAGAGCAGAACTTATATCCATCTCTGAAAAAAACAAATTTATTCGAACCGAAATAGCAGATTTGAGTAAGAAAATTAAAACCCACTTAAAAAAAGACCGTCAGAAATATAGATTGGAACAACTGGAAAAATGTATCCAAAAAACTGGTGGCACTAAAAAAGCAGCTAAGTTGCTGCTAGAGGCAAGAAACTGGATACCAAATTTAATAAACAAAAATAACAAAAAGGAAATGCGACGTCCAGAAATAATAACAATAGCTACTCAATTCTTCAAAAAATTATATTCAAGGATAAGTACTGCCCAAACAACAATAAATTTAACGGAAAGAAGGGAAGTACCGGAAATAATGACTGACGAAATCGAAAAAGCTCTGAAAACACAGAAAACAGATAAAGCTCCAGGTTCGGATGGCATAAGTAACGAATTCCTTAATCTAAACAAAAACCACCTTCTACCAGTTCTAAAACAACTTTTTAATGAAATAATACAAAATGAAATAATCCCACATCAATGGACCATATCATCGATTATACTTTTGCATAAAAAAGGAGATAGAAATAATATTAATAACTACAGACCTATCAGTCTATCTTCGAACATATATAAAGTTTTTGCCAAAGTCTTACTCCACAGATTGACAAACACGCTAGATGAAAACCAACCCAGAGAACAGGCAGGCTTCAGGAGCGGTTATTCCACTTTAGACCACATTTATGTCATTAAACAGCTGTTCGAAAAAGGTAAGGAATTTAACATAACTTTCTACTGCTGCTTCGTAGACTACAGTAAAGCCTTCGATACAATAGAACATGATATAATTTGGCAGTCGCTCAAAAACCAAGGCATTGATATAAAATACATCAGAATCTTAAAAAACATTTACGATAGTAGTAAGGCTAGAATTAAACTAGAGAAGGAGGGCGAAGAAATAAAAATAGAGAGAGGTGTACGTCAAGGAGACCCACTATCGCCGAAACTCTTTACTGCCGTTCTGGAGGAGGTGTTCCGTAAATTAGACTGGGATAAATGTGGGCTGTGCATCAACGGCGAAAATCTATCACATTTGAGATTTGCGGATGATTTAATAATAATCTCACCAACAAGTGAAGGATTACAAACAATGTTGAGCGACCTGATAATAGAGAGTGGTAAGGTAGGATTAGAAATAAACACACTAAAGACTAAACTTATGACTAACGACAGGCAAAAATATATTAAAATAAATAATAACGAAATTGAATACGTCAATGAATACATATATTTAGGCCAAATAATTTCTCCTACAGATTTAACCTCAAAAGAAATTGATAGACGTATTGGGAATGGTTGGAAAAGATTTTGGAGCCTAAAGGAAGTCATGAAAAACAAAGATATAAAGATAAGTATTAAGCAGAAACTTTTTGACACCAGCATTCTTCCTATACTTACTTACGGCTGCCAAACCTGGGCACTTAATAAAAGTCATTTAAAAAAATTAGAAGTCTGCCAAAACAGTATGGAGAGGAGCATGTTGGGGAAAAAACTAACAGATAAAATAAGAATTAAAACTATTAAGGAACGGACAAAATCAAAAGACATCATAAAAACAATAAACACGTTGAAATGGAAATGGGCAGGACACACTATCAGGGGTAAAGATAAATGGTCAAAACTAGTAATGAACTGGTTTACAAGGCATAAGAAAAGGAAAAGAGGTAGACCACTTAGAAGATGGGTAGACGACATTAGAACCGTAGCAGGACCCGCCTGGACCAGAATTGCTAAAATCAGAGATGAGTGGAAGAAGTTGGAGGAGGCCTTTGTCAGCAAATGACACACAGACAGGGTTGTCGTTGCAGATGAATAAATAGCATTCAAGTTAAAGTTAAATAAAAAAAAAAAAAAAATTGTATATGAAAATCATAAAAGAGGAAAAAGAAAAAAAAAATGTTAATACTGTCTGAAATAAAGGCTTTTATTATTATTATTTATTATATAAGTAGACATGATCGGTCAAATTATTGTACCAAAGCAGCTGTTTATTTTCCGACTATTCCACATTTATTGTCGAACAATGCTAACTTTGCCGACTTGAACTACTTTTAATTTAACTTCTGGCTACCCTATTGATTCAGCACTTCTGAATCAGAAGCCTCGGATTGCATCCGAGTAAGTACACAGCAATTATTTCACGACTTTTCGGAAGTTATTTGTGATAATTGAGTCAATAAGTAATTTATACTGAAAAGTGAATTAAATATGACTGTGTATGACTTTGAAATCGTGATAGATTAGGCTACCTATTAATTCGGACCAAAAACTAACACATATCTAATCGCCATTGCCAACAGGTTTAAAACACGTCTAAAACCTTCAATAATGACATTAAAACAACTTTTAGGATTATCGCGTTTATTTATTACTAATTTTATTTATTTCCCGACGTTTCGAACTCTTTACAGAGATCATAATGATCTCTTTTCTCGACATTTCGAACTCTTTACAGAGATCATAATGTTCGAAACGTTCGAAGTTCGAAACGTCGGGAAATAAATAAAATTAGAAATAATTAAACGCGATATAATCCTAAAAGTTGTTTTAATGTCATGAACGTGATTCGCGAAAGTCTTAGAGATAAACTTTCAATAAATTTTCTCACAATAAAGACTCGCCTCGTTACACCTCTTTCACTCACTCCCCGGTTCATTCCATCTTCAATCATCACGGATCATTATTGAAGAAAAATATTTCTAATCAACAGGCTTCAAATACCTACAATAAAATTACAGGATCGTATGGTCAAGCCAGACGGGCCAGATAATTGCAGGGAGTTCTTACAAAGTGTCCTAAATACAATTAGTTCAGTTCGTTTACTAGTTCTTTGTAGATATAATTGTTGGGACTTTGAGACAGATGAGCTAATAGCCCAAGAGCCAGCGACTGCCAGACCTTCGTTATTTTATAAAGCCTGAAAGTTTGTCAGCTCGTAGTCCCAGCACATGTAAGAACGATGGCCAATTATAATGTTTGGACCATAGTTACTTTGGCAGGAACGGGGTACCAAAGATGGAAATAAATTATTCTACTTTCGTTATTTTATAAAGGTTGAGCTTTTGATATTATCTTCAGAATAATATTAAAAACCACGATTTTAATTGCCGGATAGTTCGCATGGTGGAAACCCCTTGCCAGACAGCCTAAACGTTCATGAAATTATAGATGACCTACATACCGATCTACTTTCGTCAATGTATAAAGCTTCATACATATAACTTCACGCCTTAAGCCGTCAACTTAAGCCACGTCTCGCGGTTATGTTTACGTCCCAAATGGAACAGGTGGCGAACCTATTGCCATACCGGGCACAAAGTTCTAAGTCATTTATATTTATCACACTTAACTTCCGAAAACAATTTCGAAAAGTCATTGGTGTAAGCCAGTGTCAGGATTCGAACCCGGACCTCTGGATCAGAAGTCGTGTGTGGCTCGACCGCTGCACCACTATAAACTTATTTTTTTTGTATTTTACCGGGTAGCGACGAGGCCGTTGATGGTAAAGCGCACTGTCCCGTTAGTTTCACTCTCTATGTCATGGCTAAAGGGGAACACCGACGCAGGCAGTTTGTTCTATTCACCAGCTGTGCGGATGATGAAGGAAGATCCAAAGCGCTTAGTTCGTACAGGTGGGATTTCAACTACGTACGGGTGTAGACGGTAAGTACGTCGGGTAGTTCGCCGATAGAAAGGGGATCAGGTTGTGTAACTCTTGCGTACACTCACCAGAGTGTAGCCTATAGAGCACCGAGAGGCTGGACACCTTCGCCTGTGCTCTAGGCTTTGCAGCTCATTGTCGAACGTCATAGGATCGCCAATTAATCTTTTAGCTCGCCTCTCCGTTGAATTTTATAAATATTTTATATTTATAAATAACATTTTATATTTATATAATTTTATAAACACATTAAGGGAATCTGGCAAAAACGTTTAATGTTGTCACAACGAGTTGCCAGGATGCTAAAGGTCTGGTAATATGTGTTTTTTAATAATATCCTGAAGGTAAAATTCTAATACAAAGCTTTCTACTTTGACGAAAGCAGAATTACCTATAATTTTATGAATATATAAGGGGTGTTTGGCTAGGGGTTGCTACGACGCTCTGTGTTTGGCAATGGACAACGTGATTTCTAATAATATTCCGAAGGAAAATTACAAAAATGAATCCACATTAACACACAAATACTCCACAAATCCACAATATACATTGACGAAAGTCCGGAATTGGAATCCGGGTTCGAATCCTGACACTGGCTTACACCAATGACTTTTCGAAATTGTTTTCGGAAGTTAAGTGTGATAAATATAAATGACTTGGAACTTTGTGCCCGGTATGGCAATAGGTTCGCCACCTGTTCCATTTGGGACGTAAACATAACCGCGAGACGTGGCTTAAGTTGACGGCTTAAGGCGTGAAGTTATATGTATGAAGCTTTATACATTGACGAAAGTAGATCGGTATGTAGGTCATCTATAATTTCATGAACGTTTAGGCTGTCTGGCAAGGGGTTGCCACCATGGGAACTGTCCGGCAATTAAAATCATGGTTTTTAATATTATTCTGAAGATAATATCAAAAGCTCAACCTTTATAAAATAACGAAAGTAGAATAATTTATTTCCATCTTTGGTACCCCGTACCTGCCAAAGTAACTATGGTCCAAACATAATAATTGGCTATCGTTCTTACATGTGCTGGGACTACGAGCTGACAAACTTTCAGGCTTTATAAAATAACGAAGGTCTGGCGGTCGCTGGCTCTTACTCTATAAGTAATTAATGGTTGACCAAAATTGTTAAAATGCTTTGTACAATAATTTTAGTAAAGAGCTATATTTAATTAATGTTTATTTAAGTTTGTATGTATACTTTAATGAAAATTATTAAGAAGATAGAAGTCAAGTACTTTTTTTTTATGGGATAGGAGGGCAAACGAGCAGGCGTGTCACCTGATGGTAAGCAACTAACGCCGCTCATGGACACCAGCAGCACATTTAGTGTTACTGTTGCGTTGCCGACCTTTAAGGGAAGGGGATAGGAAAGGATGGGGAAGGGGGTGGGCCTCCGGGTACCTCTCTCACCGAACGAAACGTGGCATGGGCCACTTTACGTCGGTCTTCTGAGAGGTCGTGGTATTTCACCGGTCGAGCCGGCCCATTTATGCAGTAAACTGCTTGGCTCTACCACTGTTTTACGCTACACATACATAACTTCACGCCAAATCCCTTGCGGGGTACGCAGAGAGACCAGAGCGCCATAAGGAGCGATTCTTTATTTTGTGTTTCACGCTAAGCAATTTTGCTTTAATAACTTAACATAACTTAATATAACTTCACACCTATTTTACCCGAAGGTGTAGGCAGCGGCTATTGAGCCTCGTCTCGTCGTTATATTTGCGTCATCGATATTTATCACACATAACTTTCGAAAAGTCATTGGTGTGAGCCAGGAATTGAACCAATGACTTCTTGATTTAGAAACGGGGTGCTCGACCGCTGGACCACCGAGTCTATTAAAACAATTTTGCTACATGATAACTGTTATTACAATAAAGTATTTATAGCGTGATACAAATTAGCACAGAAAATATAGTAATAAAACAATTGGGTGTAAGATATTTAATACCGTCAATGGACTTCAAAGAATCTTTAATAACGCTCATAATATTACAATATTACATATACATTTACAATATTACATACTTATGCTTTGGCTACATTATCGGGCTATGGCGTTTATCGTGTCATCGCGTAGTATTCAGGCGAAGACGATGTATTATCGGAGAGCTGTCGGTAAACTGGCACGAATCAAAGGTATTTGTCGCGCGAATATTCGCTTAGGTGGCTACATCTACGGCAATTCAGTGTCGTCCAGACTTTGAAGCGACACGGAGGTGCATATAATTTTTGAAGTTATACTTCTTTAGGCGCGTTATGAAAAAATGATGAGAGTGAAATTTTAAGATGCGCGCGCATCTGTGACACAAAATTAACAGTATGAAGTTTTAGTTTCATACAAGTGCGAATTATATATGTGCTAATAAATTATATTCAGTAGTGATTTAAATTGAATATTTTGATTGATATTACTTACTATTTGTGAATATTAGTGAAAAATATATATAATATATGTGCTTATATACTTTTTCAAGTGCTCCAATATAATTGAGGTTAACTATCCTGTATCCGTATGTATTATTTATTGATATAAATTAAAATACTTTTATTTAATATAATTAACACTAAATATTATTAAATTATTAATGTTAAATACTTATTATTGGTTATTTAATATTTACAAAATAATGTCTTATATATTTATTATTCTCTAAATTTTGTTTTTAATAATTATATATATATTTTAATGATGCCAAAGAAGTATAACTTCTCACGCGCGTTTATGTACGCGCGTGAGAAGTTATACTTCTTTGGTACACCCACTCATTTTTTTACACTATGGAAGGGAGTAACGAAAAACGTGTTAGAATGCATTAAATTTTTGTAACTTAAAACCATAAAAAAACCCGAATATAAAAAGATACACTTTGTACACGATGCGTGGATTCGAATTAAAGATAGCATATTTTTAACTGAGCATATTTTTAATTCGAATTCACACATCGTGGTCAACTGATTGCCCTGCCACAGTAGAAGAAATGAAGAAGAAAATAGATTCATTGATATCATACTACAGAACCCATCTAAATAAACTAAACAACATAATTCGGCACGATGTATCGCGTCAACTCGACACGAATATTCGCCCGCCATAATGTAGACAAGAACATCGCCTATAGGCGACGATGTTTTTGTCCCGCCAACACGATACGAATATTCGCCAGCTAATGTAGTCAAAGCATTAAAGTATCAAGTAAGTGAGTTATCGCACAAAATGAACTAACCTATTTTAGCGATCACATCAAAAATGTAAATTGTAAAAGACAAGTTTCATCATTGATAATTTGAATCAAACTGGAATTTGAAATTTTAAAATTTGGAAGCGTTTTTAATTAAATATAATATTTAAGTGAGTAAATTGTAGGTACAAATAGAATAGCATATTATGTTAACTTCCTTTAATCATCATACAATATATACATACATCATAAAATGCAACCCCGCTGAAACCCTCTATCTATTAAAAAAAACTGCATCCAAATCAAAGATTTGCATCTGCACTTCAAAAATTGAGGCATATAAGGTAACAGATAGCGGAAAGCGACTTTGTTTTATACTATGTAATAATGATAAACACGTGTGGATGAAATTTGTACTTGATCATTCATTATCAGTTATAGCTTCCTAGCTACAAATACAAATGGACAAAGTCACATTTAAAAAAAAGTATTACATTTAAGTAGGTGAACTTAAAAAGTGTGAGATATACTTTTGTAGGCACTTTAATAAAAGGTCTGACATTTTTAATTCACTGTCTTGTTTATTTTGGTTGTTCCTATATAAAAGAAACTGCTTTTGGCGTTAATCTTTTCTCTTTGTGCGGCGTCCACCTTTGAAGTTCTCGGCGCGGTCATTATAGTCTGTAACTCAAGTGCAATTTCGACGATAGTTAAAGCAACGAAATTTTGTGAAAGAAATTAATATTTCTGTTTTTTTCTAGCCCAGCCTAGCCTAGTTAAGTTTTATTGCCAAATATTATTTGTATCTTAATAGACTGAGGTGTAGGCAAAACAATTAATAATGACTGCTATTTCTAAAAAAAAATGTACACTGGTGTTAAGAATTTACTATTAACGCTTTTCACGTAAAAAGCTACCATAACAGCTTGTAATAGAGACCATGTTTTCCTGTCTCTACATTTTTTGACCTGCGGTAATATTTTTTTCTAGAGTTCTGTGAGCTGAAAGAAGAACTGTGTAATTCAGAGACATCATTAATCTGCACCACTGAAGCTAAAGGTTATATAGAGAGGACCCATCATTACATTAACGTGGCATCATACCTGATACCCTAATGATGTCACGTTGTATTACTTATGGAGGATAGTAGAATTTCAATTTTAAGAGCGTTCAAACTCTGTGCTATTATTTTGTAATTAGAATGAAATAATATATCATTTTATTTCAATTAACTACCCATTAATAAGGACCTCTGAGTACGACAGTGTTTTGTTGCATGAATAAGTTAGTTTGACTGGTGGAATAGTCCGAACACTCAGAAGATCGACGTAGAGTGATTCACGTCACGTTTCGATCGATTAGAGAGTTATCGGGAAGCCCACACTCTTTTCTCTCCCCTGCCTATCTCGTTCCTCATTCCGACTTAAATGTCAATGCAAATGTGACCCTTTCGGTGCCGCAGATGTACTTAAGTGGTCCTAATGACCTTAATCACTTACCACTAGGTAACAAAATCACTCTTCACAGCATTGCGGACATTTTTTTGGGTTCCCATAAAAATGCCGAGGTGGACAAGCGAGCAAGTGGGTCACCTGATGGTAAGTAACTTCTCACAGCTCATGAACACCGTGGTGCGTTGCCATCCTTTAAAAGAGTAGGAGGAGAAGGGAAGGGGAAAGGGGATCGGCCCTTTGGAGACCTCTCTCACCGAACGAAACGTAGCACGAGCCACTTCACGCCAATATTTCGAGAGGTCGTGGTATTTCACCGGCCAGCTGACCCATTCATACAGCAAACTGCAAAACTCTACCTCTCTACTGTAAATAAACTGCAGCTTTTGTGTTTAAATGTTTTGAAGTGAAACTTCTTATCCGAGGTGCAAACGTTTAACGCATTCAACGCTCCAGACGTCTGTAATATTTTCTTATTTGTTTTGGGACGAAAACCGGTTTTTGCAATGTTCTGCGAGCGTTGGTTGTGGAGGTAGTAAAATAACTCGTGAATATAGATCCAGTAAGAAAATTTCGAAACGCGATTTAATTTAACGTACCTATTGCCATCTATGTCCATAAGCTAACACTACAACAATATTATAAATTTACCATTTCCATTTGAGACGTAAACATAACGGCGAGACAAGGCTTAACAGCCGCTGTCTACACCTTCGGGTAACAAAAAGCGTGAAGTTATGTTATGTTATCATATAAAAGACAAATCATTTTCAAGTATAGTATATAATATTTAAATTAATAAATATAATATTTAAATAAAGTATTATACTTATATATTACTTGGATAATTTAATGGAAAACAAACATAATAAACATTTATACTCATTATGTTATTAATTAATAACTAAACTTTATGCATAAGTAATCTTCAAGTCCAGAATAAGGGTATAATACTGTATAAGGTCCTCCGTTAAATAATCTCTATATTGGGTACTGTGGTAATGTAATAATAGGTAATGTGTCCTGGTTTTCAGACACATTATATATTATTTGTTTTGTCAAGTACATGTAATAAGATCTTAGAAACGATGGCTGAAACAGAGATTTTAGGAATATATATTTAACACAGTGGTAGAGTCATGTAGTTCGCTGCATGAATGGGCCGGCTCGAGCGGTGAGTACCACGAACACTTAGAAGATCGACGTAAAGTGGCACATGCCGCGTTTCATTCAGTGAGAGAGGTACCCGGAGGCCAACCCCCTTTCACCATCCTTTCCTATCCTACTCCCCTAAAGTTAGGCAATGCAACGGTAACACTATATGTGTTGCTCCCCTAAAGTTAGGCAATGCAACGGAACACTATATGTGTTGCTTGTGTAAATCGGCGGCGTATGTTGCTTACCATCAGGTGACTTTCACGTTGATTTTCACTTCTATTTTCATTTTTATTACTTCAATAAAGCTCCAATGTAGAATTATTAAGGCTTTTACTTGTCTTTATTGGTACTTATATATTTGTTTAAATATTGAGTGCTCGAATTTATTATAAAACTTATTTCATATGAATACAAATTTTCCATTTGGGACGTAAACATAACGGCGAGACGAGGCTTAAAAGCCGCTGCCTACACCTTCGGGTAACAAAAGGCGTGAAGTTATATTATGTTATGTTAGTTATGTTACATATTTAAATTATTCTATTAATTTATATCTAGTCCAATCAATATGTTTCATCTTATCAAAGTGATTATTAGTTGTAGTTTTGATGTAACAATATTATAAGGTTATACCAAGTAAATGTGCAACGATACAGCAGATATCGTCAAAACTCCTAGTGCCTAAGATCAGTATGTTGGATTGTTAAACACAAAATTAAATTAAATTATTAGTTAGGAACTGTAAACTCTTTGGTATTTTTAGATAAAAACTCTTTGATATTTTTATTACGTGTGTTTCGAAATTTGTATTTGGATTTTTAAAAAACATTTTTATTTATAAAAGATTCATATTAATATGTCAATAAGTTAAAAAGGGGATTGAGATTTAACCCTGATAGGCAGTGGATGTTATAAAAAAATACCAAAGGAGTAATAATAAAATTACTATACGCTTGATTAAAAATTGTAATATAAAAGAAGCCGGACGTGGTGTAAGGAACAGAACAATATTAAAGAAGCCTGATGTGGTGCCAAGGACAGAACAACAAAGAAGACTGATGAGGTGCAACGCTACAAATCAATAATAAGGGCACGTACTATTTCTCTAATATATACTATGATTTAATCTGTTGGCATTATTATTTGATACACATGCACTGAGCTCATAAATACCCTTAGGAATGAATAACTAAGCTGAATTGTATTAAATAGTGGTTCTCACGTTGGTGTTCCTTATATCATATAGATTGGGAAGCTGAGAACACGAACTCGTTATATTACGAACTCGTTACAGAACCTAGTTATCGTTGTTAATAATCATTCCCATTGTTAATAGTACCTTTAACATATTATATTAGTAATAATAGTCGCGGTGGTCCGGTGGTCATGCTCTCCGCTTCTGATTCTGAAGTCGTGGGATCGATTCTGGGCTCACACCAATGATTTCTCGGAATGTTTTGTTGTATCTTACTATAGTTAACATAAGGTACCCCATAGTAATTATTATAGATTTGGATTTTTCAACGCTTGAAAATTATTATAAAAATTAAATTATGAATAGGAAACCATGGCAATAAAGTTTGTCTTAAAAAAACAATATTATTTGTTAAAAAAACAATTTCTAACCCTTTTTATTTGCTTTATCACATTAGGAACTTTCAACACTTTCGCGCAGAGAAACTCCACGCACTTTTTGGTTTTAATCTGTGTTTTCCAACATCGTCCCAAAAACAATTAATGAACCCAATATCAAAACCCTATAAACGGGCACCCTATAAGCACACACAATTAAAAGGTGTAGGCAGTGGCTGTTAAGCCTCAACTCACCGTTATGTTTAAGTCCCAAATGGAATAGGCGACGAACCTATTGCCATACCGGACACAAAGTTTTCAGTCATCGTACATAACACATATAACTTTCGAAAGGAACAGTATAAATAATATTTTATTCACATAATCCACGTTTCATTGGAATACAAAAATAACTAAATTTATGAAAGAAACGCTTAGATATGTTTTTATCCATTTTTCTCAGTTTCATCAGCCTTTTCTCATTCCTTCAACACTTACCTTAAGTGAAATCCATTCATTGGTACCAGCTCAAGTAGCTTTAGTTTTAATTTTAAATAGGAGCTGTAGCGCGTAAATAGGAGCTGTAGCGCGTAAATAGGAGCTGTAGCCCGCTTTCAGATTTAAGCATCGCTTGCAGGTTACTTTTATTTATCTTTTTCTTAAACATAGCCGTTATCAACGATTTACACTTTATGTTTTTAATCAATATATTCCATTGTATTGTTTGATTATTATCATATCCACAGATATTTCAAAATCATATACCTGATTTGATAAATAGTATGTTATCGTATTTGTATACACACACATTTGATATAACATGAAAAAAATAGTGTTTCACTTCTTTAAACATTGGAACAAACATACATTTATAAGACACTAAATTTTAAAAGAGACTCCTACATCCATCCGCGTTTGCATTGTATATCTGCTTAGTCAGTCTTGCATCGACCATTCTTTCTACATGTCCGAACCATCGGAGCATGCCCTTTCTTACTTTTACACCGACACTCTCTTTCAAACCAACTTCCTTCCTTACAACCTTGTTTTCTACGCGGTCAGCGAGAGACACTCCACAGATTTTGCGTAGTGCCCTCATTTCTATCGCGTTTATTCTACTTTCATGCACACTCTGCCCTACCCAGCTCTCGCTTCCATAAGATAGCGTTGGGATCAGGACTGCATTGTGGATTGTTAGCTGGGCTTTTCTGCTAATGTTTTTTGCGCCCAGGAATCTGCCCAACGCTCCATTTACGCTATTTCCTGTCGCCACTCGTCTTTCTAAACATGGTTTTTAGAAATTTTATTTGATGTGAGCAATGAACGCATAAAATGACACAGGCATAGTATTTTTGTTGCTTTATGGCGTCCACGCAAAGTCGCAGTCGCAGGCAATAGCTAGTTATAAATATAAATATACTTTCATGCCCTTAATACATGAAAGTTTTGACAGCGGCTATTATTTATGCATTAATACGCCAATGTAATTTCCTTTTACGAAATGTAAATAAGTGGGGAGACCTACGCCCGAATACTCAACCGCCACTCAAATCTGACAATCAATAAAGTGCTACTTACTGATCAAATTTCACGTATTCTGTCTAATGTGACAGCTACTTAAACGCTTAAGTAGCGCTTATATATTTGAGTGGCGGTTCAGTATTCGGGCTCTAATGCCATACATCGATAATAATTTTTCCGTAATTCCGGAAATTATTTAGTATGAGCCACAGAAATCGAAGAATGCAGAGCAAGTTGTGGACCGACAAAACCAACTAGGCCAACAAGTGTTCTGAAACGACAAATAGTCCGCAATGGTCAGATTTCTTAGTAGCCTCTTATGTCACCCACTCGAAGAGATGGAGCGGGAGCTATTTTTCTTTCTGCCTACCCCGCAGGAGACTTGATGCGAAAATGTGTAGTCTTCTATATGAGAAGTAATCGTAAAATGTGTATAAAAACTAGTTTATTACTTCCACAAAGTTATTGTTTAGAATGTGCTATGTTAAAATATTTTACATCCTGAATGAAATAAAAATAATCATAACAGATAAATTTATAAACATACGAGCTGCGAGAAACATATCCCGTAGTTTAATTATGTTCAAGATAAACTAATAATTTACGTATATCCATTTATTATTAACTTCTTGTATATGTCTTTTAATGACCGCTTTAATAAGAGTAGTTTTAAGCAGTATTTCCTCAAAATCACCGTACCAAATTTTATATCATAATATGCTAGGGTTGGACCTATTATTGTGTATACGATCCTATAGACATACAGACGTAGTAACAACATACGAATAACATAACATAACTTCACGCCTTTATCTACCAGAATGTGTAGGCAGCGGCTGTTAAGCCTCGTCTCGCTGTTATGTTTATGTCTCAAATGGAATAGGTGGCGAACCTATTGCCATACCGAGCACAAAGTTTTCAGTCATCGATATTTATCACCCTTAACTACCGAAAACAATTTCGAAAAGTCATTGGTGTGAGCCAGTGTGTGGAATCGAACCCGCGACCTCTAGATTTAGGAGCGGGTGCACCACCGAGAGTACTGACCACATACAAATATTTACGTGTAAATTCAAACACAAAAGCGGCAGCAGCTAGTAGATATTACCAGCCACAGCACAATAATGTTTTTTCTAAGTCGTACGTTAGTGTAAGAACTAAGTACTTACTATTACGTAAGTAATTAGTACTATTAAATAACTATGACGAGCCATTCAAATTAAACGAAACCAATGAACTCTAAGTGATATTTCAGTTTACAAAGTAACTTCTTTATTGATATTATGTACCGGGTGATATTTCAAACACGAACTCCTTATATCCGGTTTTAAGATTATTTATATCGTAAAACTGGCGACTAAAGTAAATAGAGATTCATTAAAAGGAAGGTTCTCGGCTGAAAAGTTTATTATATTTTACATCAAAAAAGAAATGAAAGAAATGATCTTTATGGGCAAATATCGCACAGCGACTGGGATGCCTTATGTGAGAGGGGGTGAAATCTCTAATTAACTAAAGCTCAAGTTCTAACTAACTAAAGATATGACTAAACTTTAATTTGAATTTAATAAAATAACTGTAAGAGATATTGTGATATAATCAAGGCACTTACATTTGCGTCCACAGATACCAACCACTGTACGCATGATATGCGGCAGTTGTCGGTATGCAGTGACAGACAGTTTTCGCTGAAACTAATAAAAGATATAAGATTACGTACATTTAAAAATTTTATTTTATTATTTTTATTTTATGTCTAGGTGGTCTAGTGGTCGAGCACACGGTTTCTGAATCCAGAGATCTCGTGGTTCGAATCCTGACACTGGCTCCCACCAATGACTTTTCGAAATTGTTTTCGGAAAGTTATGTGTGCTAAATACCGATGACTGAAAACTTTGTGCCCGTACGACAATAGGTTCGCCACCTATTCCATTTGGGACGTAAACATAACGGCGAGACGAGGCTTAACAACCGCTGAACAATGGCGTGAAGTTATGTTATGTTATGTTTTTAAACACTGCGAATTATGAACAAACGAGAAATCTACCTACACAAATTGGATACTTAGAAATAGCCGCAGATGCTACAAATGGACGCTGAACTGGAACATAGCGTCCGGGAAAAATGTATGCTAAAGTAAAATGATCGTAATAACGCCGGTAAGTATGGTTCCCTTAAACTATCTAATTCGTTTATTAAATCTTAATATTGCTTTTCTGTTTTTCATTAAGGTACATAGCCTTTTTTTTCGCAGTGGAATTAGTGTTGCCCAAATCGGTCTTGGTCTTGCAGTCTTGTCTTGCAGTCTTGCAAAAATGCAAGAACAAGACTAAGACCAAGACCGCCTAATTTTAGCAAGACCAAGACCAAGACTCACTGTGCAAGACTTAAGCAAGAACAAGACCAAGCCTGCAAGACTCTTGCGGTCTTGCAGTTAGGACTGAGTGTTGTTTCAGGGAGTAAGTATAGGAGTTCGGGGTATACGCTTAGGGACTCTATGAGACGCAAAACATATATAATTTTTGGCACGAAGTTCCTAATCGCGCGTTGTGAAAGGGGGCTAGACGAAAAAAATTCATACGAAAAGTTGTAACGACACTTTTTGCTATAGTAGCTATATAAGCCGTGTGGCATGCGCATGTTACTGTCTGTCTATCTCTCTCTCTCTTATAGAAAGCAAGCCAGATATTTTCGTTTCGTCATTCTATTTCGCATTGAACAGTGTGGTGTCGCAACGATTATTTTTGTTGAGTGTATACAGGTTTTTTGTACAAAATCTTCTTTACATATTATAAAACAAAGTTCCCCCATGATTTTGTCGCTTTAATTGCAAACGCTGGCTGAACCCTACGATATAGATCAAAATAATATACTACAATATTTTACACCTTAATGAGTATATGTTTATCTCTTATATGTTATCCGGCTGCGCAAGAAGAGTTATTTATTTGAGACTTATTTACTAATTTAAATTTTACTCCTTTCCGATTTGAAAGGTTTGTAACTTCACTCCCTTTAATATATCACACATAACTTTCGAAAATACCGAAAAGTCATTGGTCGGAATTCGAAACCACGACCTCTAGAATCAGAAGCGGTTCACCAATGACTTTTCGCCTCGACACACCGAAATTTTCATACCGTATCTAACAGATCATAGAGATGGTGCAATCTATTGCCATACATTGGACGCATTTTTTGTTAGTCAGTCGTATTGACATTTGACATCACATATAACTTTCAAAAAAACCGAAAAGTCAGTGTGTGCCAGGATTCGAACTCGAGAATTCTGATATGAGGGTATTAAAGGGTTGAAGTTAAAAAAAATGTACATGTCAATTGTACGTAACCATCGTAAATAAAATTTTATATTTTCAAGTGTTCTGTCGCGACATTTATAAAGAGAATTTCGGACTTACGCGTGACATCATTTTCTTTACAAATTAGAAATTTATTTCTAAGATTTTCGCGAATCTCACTCATTGATCAAAATCAAATCATTCGTAAAGAGTTCGAAACGTCGGAAAATAAATACAAAAATAAAAAATAAATAAACGCGATATAATCCTAAAAGTTGTTTTGATCAAATTAGAAATTCTTTACCGAATTTAGAAAAATATTAATATTTTATTGTCCGAAGGTCATAGCGGCATACATAAAAGAAATTTGCCACGTGTAAGATGGTTGTGTGCGCTAACACACGCACACACAGTGTAATATTAACAAAACTGTTGTTCGTAGGGTTAGCAATTTTTAACAGTTTAAACTTTAATGTATCCTGCCGTGTTTGTATTTTTCCGATGTTTTACTAAAGATTATATAAGAGCTTCAATAATAGAAAACTAAGAATATAAACACAAACGACAAACTTCAAATCTACAATTGCCGATGACACAAAACGCAACACGGGTATTTGTATCATTTAAAGGAAATGAAAAAGGTTTAAAACATTTTGTACTAAGTAATAACAGTTGAATGTTGTGACTAGGTTGAATGTAGTGACGGATTTGAAATTCGCAAAAATAGTTGCTAGTAAATTTGCCAGAAAAGATAGGTACCTATATCAAAATTTAAACTAATCCCAACTAATATTATAAATGTAAAAGTAACTCAAGTGCAAAATCGGTTTGTATGTCTGTTATGTTTTTACGCCTCAATAAATGAATTTTTATGAATTCTCTGGTACAGAGATTAGACGTTGGACAGCAAAAAAGGCTATCCTTTTTAGTCCCGGTAATATGAAACACATGATTTTTTACTAATTACGCGGGCGAAACTGCGGACAGAAGCTAGTAAATAATAAAAAATAATTACAATAAAATAAGAAGAAAAAATGTTATTATAACTTAAATAATAAAATTTTATTACAATTCCTTCACTAATTAATCGAAATGAACTTACATCCGGGGTCCCTTGGCATCTATCAAGCTTTTTTTTTTGGAAAATTGGACTTATGCGAATTACGAACATTAGGTACCATAAACAAACGTACATAGCGAATGTAAATATCCATTGAAAGAAAAAAGAGTGCATCCCTAGTTTTGACCATCGGCATTGTGTGAATTTGTGTGTGATAGTGAGCGGTGCCTTGTCGGCATCATCAAAGATCGGGTGCTAACCTCTCATAGAAATTTTGCCGCTATTCGGAAGTACAAGGTCAAGATATACGCGACAGCGGCAGCGGCTTCTATTGCAGATACAAACAATCGTCACCGCCGCGCCATACGGACAATATTTGATACTGTTTGATTCCCGCCACAGAGTACAAATGTTGCAAAGAATAAAATAAGTTTTCGGGTGCTTAGAGTGGACACAAATACATTATGCTGATCTGTTCTGTGTGGTTTTAAAACACAATGTGCTTAAATAGGTCGTCACCCATTTAATAAATATTGTAGACACATTTAATACACTTCAAACGTGTAAAAATTTTCTATAATAGTAATCAAAAAATATAAAAAGCTTGCAATCCCCGCGGGACACAGTTGATAGCTCAGTTGGTTTGTTAGAGTATCAGCACTAATCGCTTAGGTCGTGAGTTCAAACCCCAATCTAAGCGATCTGTTGATTTTCTGAATTTGTCATGAAATGCTTAGACATTTATTAATTTACCTTGGCAATGTTAATTCAAGCTCAAAATGTACCTACTTTGCGTTGTTCTAATATCTAAAGTAACGTTTAATAAATAGCGATAGGCTAATGGGTAATTGCAAGACTTGCAAGACTTGCGAGACTCTTGCAGCAAGAACAAGACCAAGACCAAGACTGGGAGTTCAAGACCAAGACCAAGACCAAGACCAGATGTATTGATGCAAGACCAAGACCAAGACTGGCCAAGTCTTGTCTTGGTCTTGCATTTGGGCAACACTAAGTGGAATGCATTTACGCATACCCGCCGTCGTCAAGAACGACTCCGTGACGACGTCAGGCTTACGTGGGACTCACCTGGTTGCCCAACCAGCACCGCAGCGCGAGAGCGCAAAGGGAGGGCGGTAAGGCGACGACCTGGTCCCAAGTCGCCGCGCAGCGCAGAGCGCTGAGCCGGCGAAGGTACATAGCCTAGGTTAAGTAGTCGATAATACGTTCATCATTACATAGTGTCAAACAAAGACGCTTTCCGCTGTCTAAAACTACGCAACGGATTCAATTCATGTGTAATGTAGTAAAGAATTTTCGAGACTTCGCACCTGAATTATAAACGCTGTAACAATTACTTTTGCTGCGGCACAAAGTTCGCCGGGTCAGCTAGTAAAGAATATATAATTATAAAACATTTTTACCATAACATAACATAACTTCACGCCTTTTGTTTCCCGAAGGTGTAGGCAGCGGCTGTTAAGCCTCGTCTCGCCGTTATGTTCACGTCCCAAATGGAATAGGTGGCGAACCTATTGCCATACCGGGCACAAAGTTTTCAGTCATCGATATTTATCACACATAACTTCCGACTCCCTTGTTCCGCCTCCGACGACCCTCCACTCCTCCTCTCCCGCCATCATTGCCGCAATCAATGCCGGCAGGGACAGGTCTCGTCGACCAGGACTCGACGCTCAGCCGCCCAGGCTGGGAAGACCTCCAGCGTGTGCTGGGCGGAGTCTAGGTCAGATGGGCAATGGAGGCATCTCGCCGTCTCTTCTCTTTTTTATTCGATTCAGATACTCACCGAAGCACCGTGCCCAGTGAGAATCTAAGTCAACCTGTAAGTGACAGTGCCCCATTTACGGAGCTTTCGTGACCAAACGGGGGCCCCGTACAAGGCCACGGATCGCATGACGCCACCGTAGAAGCGGCGGACTCCCTCTCTTGGTCCCCCGAGATTGAGCAGCAGGCGACGTAACGCGCCTGCCACCCCTCGCGCTCGGGGGACCATCCTTACGAAGTGCTCCTCGAAGCTCCAGCGACTGCCAAGGGTGGGGCCTGTGAGGCATTGTGGTTCCACTTCCTTACTCGAGGTCGGGAACCCCTAGCCTCAGCAATTCCTACGCATACGGCATGCGCGCCGTCCCGTATTCCCGTCTGGCTCTGAGAGCCCCTCTTCAACCGTGGTTCGCCTTCTTTTCCGGACTTGCTGCTATCGGCGGCGAGCGACGAACGCGACCTTCCGAAGCCGCTTGATCTCCTCGCTACACCAGTACACGGAGCCCCGCCAATGCAGCCCGACTTGGGGCATCGACGCGTCGCAGATCGAAGTCATCGTGCCGCGCAGCAAGGCCAGGGAATATTGTACCTATGTAGTCAATTAGAGTTTAAGATATACATTGGTGAAAACTGCATTAAGAACATTGCGTTACATTGCTGAACGGAAAACCAGAGATAAAAATACTGAAATCTATTGTATTATCTCATATTCTTGTGTTGTACTAAGACATTAATTTTTGATCGAAATCTTCAATGTATCTTCAATCCCGTATACGTCTTGGTTGTTCCAAAACGTAGGCAAAAGCAATTGTGCCTCGATAAGCCCATATAATTTTCTAATTTAATATTCTAGAATGATCCGCTCAAGTACGTCATTTACTTTGTTAAAATAAGAAAATATAAAGCAGCTAAACTACGTCTTTATGTAAATTCGATCTTTCGAGAGGCCTATAAAGAGCAATGTTCCATGTAGTGTCGCTGTTAGTCGTCGTAGGTCTGAATTAGAATTTAAAATGAATTTTGGTTTAATTAAAGTTTGAAGTCAACTTTAAACTTAGTTGGTGTCTTGTTATTAAATTGTGAAATCTTAACAATGCTAATAGGTATCACGAATGAGAAAGTTTCATTGTTCGTAACTAAATCGTGGCGATACAATTAAATAGATGTAAATTAAATTTGGCAATAAACACCACGGTTCCTGTGGAATAAAATTTACCTGATATTACTATTTTACAGGCATTTATACCCACATTACCTATTATTTATAACAAAATAGATATATTTACTACGATATTTATTCCGTATTGGTTTACATATTTATTTCTAAGATTTTCGCGAATCTCACTCATTGATTAAAACAACTTTCAGGATTATATCGCGTTTATTTATCATTTATTTATATTTATTTCCCGACGTTTCGAAAAAGATGGTCGGTGTCGGACCATCTTTTTTGTTCATCACTCGTGAAAATGATCTCTGTAAAGAGTTCGAACGTCGGGAAATTAATATAAATATATGATAAATAAACGCGATATAATCGTGAAAGTTGTTTTAATCAATGAGTGAGATTCGCGACAATCTTAGAAATAAATATATTTACTACGATAGTTGGAACTTCTACGACGCCATATGAAATGATATATTTAACACTGAGGGATCTTTTCCCAACGGTGCCAGTGCGTATGTTTATTTTCCGAGTATTGATTATCACATTTATTGCAGAATAATGCTAACTTGGACAAGTTTTACTACTTTTATCTTAACTTCTCACTACCCTATTTGATTCAGTACTCCACTTCTGAATCAGAAGCCTCAGATTGCATCCGGGTAAGATTACCTACACCAATAATTTCACGCAAAGCTATTTGTGATATCATCATCATCATCATCATCATCATTAGCCTTTTTTTTTGAGGTCCACTGCTGGACATAGGCCTCCCCCATAGAGCGCCACAACTGCCGATCCGCTCAATCATGGGGGGTTTTTGCCATAATCGCCACGCTTGGCAGGCGGGTTGGCGATCGCAGTAAGCTGTATTTTCTTCAGAGAGAATGCTGCTGCCCATTCTTCTAGCTTTTCCCTTAGTCGCCTTTTACGACACCCACGGGAAGAGATGGGGTGGCGGTATTCTAAGCCGGCGCCACACAGCTATTTGTGATAATTCAGGTAAAAAGTCATTCAGACTGAAAATGTTCAATGACTGTGTACGATTTTGGATAGTAATAGATCAGGCGACCTTATAAAGTGGACCAAAAATTTCAAAACATACCTAATTGCCATTGCCAACACGTTTAAAGATAAAATAATATCTAAAATATTCTCACATCACATCCGGATAATAGAAATCATTAAAGCTCTAAGATCAAATATCTACCTTCAAAAAACTTGTACGGGGATAGCGATTATTAAAATCAGGTAGATACGACCGATACAAACCTTTATACCACTATTACGCGTCAGTGAATTCGAATAGAAATAGGTTAATAATTAGTTACCCAACTTATTACTCTCCTTTGGGACACTCTCAATATAGATATTGGTCGAAGCAAACACAAAGGAAAGGATTTCTGTACATTTCGTATTAAATGAAAATTACAATAAACACTAATAAGCACTAAGCAGATATACAATGCAAAAGCGGATGGATATAGGAGTCGAGGACAGCCTAGACACACAATCCATGATCAAATAGGAATAATATGTTCTGCAGGAATGTGATGTTAGGTGCCTCAAAAATAGACGCGCGTGCATGAAAAGAGTTATGAAAGTCAAAGAAGCGAGTGAGGTGTGTAAGAATCGTGCTCTGTTTTCTCTGCCTACCGCACAAGAGACGTGGCTTGAATTTATTTATGTAGGTATGTTACTGTACTCACGGCTTTAATATCCAAAACTGTGGGTAGCATTATAATAATTGACCCAGAATAAAAATTCTTGTCCCAAGCGAGTTGGTCGAGAAATAAATCTCCCTGAAATATCGCACCTGCGTATTTTAAATAAAAATCTTATTACTCAAGTTGACTAAATGAATTAGATAATTTAAAGGTTCCCTAGATTAAGTGTTTGTATAGTATTATGTTCGTTCATTTTTCCCCAGCGATATATTTTGGGGTTCATCTGTGCCTTGCGCGGTAATATTTAAATACCTAATTTATGCAGGTGAGTTACCTACCTCGTTTATTCGCACGGCGCAATTTTGAAACATACGGTAGTAATATTACTATTAATAAGATAACCAAAATTCCAGAATAGTATTATAATGACTCCTCGACACCTCTCGATATAAAACATGCATCATACGGTGAGCAGGCTTGAGACATATACATACATGAAAAAAAAAATGGGTCCGTGTACTTATGTACGCGCGTGAGAAGTTATACTTCTTTGGCATCATTAAAATATATATATATATATATAATTATTAAAAACAAAATTTAGAGAATAATAAATATATAAGACATTATTTTGTAAATATTAAATAACCATTAATAAGTATTTAACATTAATAATTTAATAATATTTAGTGTTAATTATATTAAATAAATATAATGATAATGGAAGATAAATATAACAATGAGATAAAAGAAATATTTGGTCCACTGTTCAACAAATTCGAAAAACTTAAGAAAACCCACACCGAAAATGATACTAAAACATTACATTACATACAAGAAAGAAGAAAACTTTTGAAGCTTGGAAAAAATAAAGAAAACCTAAAGGCCATATCAGAACTAAGTAAAATAATTAGTAAGAGTATTAAAAAAGACAGAAATAAGAAAAGACTGAATGTACTTAATTACCATATAAATAAGACAGGGGGAGTTAAAAAAGCTTTAAAGAACTAATAGAGGCGAAAAAATGGATCCCAAACATTAAAAATAAAGAGGAAAACGGCAAACGAAAAGAAAAGCTATAATACAGACAGCAACTGATTTCTATAGAAAACTTTATGCAACGGAACGAGAATTTTGTGACTTAACTATAAACCTCGATAATGATGATATGGATGAAGTCATACCAGGTTTCTTAGAATCAGAGATAGAAAAAGCTGTCAACAGTCAAAAAAACAACAAAGCTCCAGGACCAGACCAGATTTCAAATGAAATGATTAAAATCTCAATTAGAGTACCGGAAAAGCTAAGAAAACTCACGGAAATATACAATTTTATTTTAAGGTCAAAATATATACCACAGTTATGGACCAGGAGCACAATTATACTGTTACACAAAAAAGGAGATAGGAACATTATAGAAAACTACAGGCCAATAAGCCTTATGTCAAATATTTATAAAGTGTTTTCCAAATTGATATTAAACAGAATAACAGGATTAATGGACGAACAACAACCTAGGGAACAAGCTGGTTTCAGAGCGGGGTTCTCAACTATTGATCATATGCATGTTATCAAACAGTTAATAGAAAAGTGTCAAGAATACGGCAAAGCCTTATACATCGCTTTTGTCGACTATTTTAAAGCATTTGATTCTATAGAACATGACTCGCTTTGGAGAGCTCTAATCCAGCAGAGAGTGCCAAAAAACTACATAAGTATTTTTAAAAATATATACGCTAATAGTACAGCCCAAATAAAGCTAGAATCAACTGGTGAAGAGTTTCCAATAGCGAGAGGTGTGAGGCAAGGAGATCCGATATCACCAAAACTTTTCTCGGCAGTCTTGGAAAGCATATTCAGAGATCTTGAGTGGGGGAATCTAGGAATTAATATTAATGGTAAACAACTTAGCCACTTAAGATTCGCTGATGACTTAATACTAATAACTGACAACGCAAAAGTCCTTCAAAATATGCTACAACAGCTAACTGAGGCCAGTAGAGTAGTAGGTCTAACTATTAATAAATCAAAAACAAAAGTGATGACTAACAGAGAAGAAATAGTCATAAAAGTAAACAAAGAAGATATTGAATATGTTAGAAGCTTTACTTACCTAGGACAACTTATATCTTTTAGAGACCGGACAAACATAGAAATAGAAAGCAGAGTGGCATGTGCTTGGAAAAGATACTGGTCCCTAAAGGAGGTATTTAAAAGTAAACACTTTCCTATGACTGCCAAGAAAAAGATTTTTAATTCTTCCATCTTGCCATGTCTTACGTATGGATGCCAAACATGGGCATTGAATCAAAAACATCTTTTAAAACTAAGATCGTGTCAAAGAGGAATCGAAAGGAGTATGTTGGGTGTGACGCAAATGGACCGCAAAAGAGCAGCAGACATTAGATCTACAACAACGGTGGAAGACGTACTAAATAAAATAAGACGGTTGAAATGGCGATGGACAGGACATATGACAAGCATCTTAAAATTTCACTCATCTATTTTCATAACGCGCCTAAAGAAGTATAACTTCAAAAAAGAGAAACTTTGTTATTCTTCGAGATCAAATCGAGAAAATTTATGAATACCAAGAAAGCTGGCAATTTCTTCAACAGAATTGTCGAGAACAGTTGAATGTTAATTACTTAGCTACCACAATGTATGTAGGTACGTTGTGTGGAAACGGCAATTGTTAAACCGGCAATTAAAATGAAAGCTCACATCGAACTTGTGAACGTCACAACCTCTTACACTTCCATTTTAAGGGCATTTACTTCGCTCGCGCCTTAAATGATTCTTAAGTTCCTACTTCGAGTTCAGCCAAGTTTTTTTTGTCATCATTTAAAATATTTTCTGAAAGTTATTCAGTAAGTAATTTGAAGCTATTATAATATCAAAGAAAAGAAACTGTTGGATTATTACTAGCCGAATTAATTTTAAACACGAATTTATAAACGATAAGGTGTAGAATACGAAATATTTTGATTGAGAAATTTTCTGTTGTTTTAAATTATCTCCTTTTTTACTTATTGCTGTGTTTAGTTTAGCGAATTATCTGTCTAATTCCAAATGTACCTAAGTTTAATATTGGCGATTTGGTGTACCAGTTGGTCTACCAGTACATCACACCGATTCTGATGAGCAATCGATTTCGTATCCAAATGCATAATAATTACTTTTAGGAAGTCATGTGAAATAAATTACTGAAGAAATGGATATTTTATTATGCACTTATCACTATTTGACAGGCATTTTTACGTAAACTCAGCAAACTACCTTTTTATAGGATATGGAGGAAAACGAGCCAGTAGGTCACTTGGTGGTAAGTAAACATCTGTGTGAATTTACGATTTAAAACATCATTTCAATCATTTATCTATATATATATAAGAGATTTCCACCTATATATTGACTCATCACGATATCTCTGGAACCATAAGGCGTAGCGACTTGAAATTTGGTAGGATTATTCCTTTCGCCGAGTAGAGGTCAGCTAAGAACGGATTTTACGAAATTCCACCCACAAGGGGGGTTGCGGGGGTGTTAATAATGGAAAATTCCCATTTTTAACCTATAGCTGCTATCGACTTCAAATTTGTCGAAGATATTGCAGTATTAACATAGCGGGGCAGCAGTTATTACTTTTGATGCGAAACAGAGTTCGCCGGGTCAGCTAGTTATACATATAAACTAACTTAACATAACTTCACGCCTTTTTCTACCCGAAGTTGTAAGCAGTGGCTGTTAGCCTCGACTCGCCGTTATGTTTGAGTACCGGGCACAAAGTTTTCAGTCATCGATATTTATCACACATAACTTTCGAAATTACTTTCGAAGAGTCCTTGTTGAGCCAGGATTTGAACCGCTGCCGCTTGATTCAAATGCGGGGTGCTCGACCACAGGACCACTAAGACTTATTACATACAAACTATCTTTTATAATTTAATCTATCGTTGCATTAGTTATACACTTACAGTCATTGACCTATATGATATGTATATTTAACTCAGTGCTTACAGTTATTATTCACATTAATGCTAAATATGAACTCACATAATTTCATTCATGGGAAAATTCTTCACTGCCAATCGTATGGATTGTTTTAGGGACTCTAAATTATTATTACGTTTAGAGCAAGCCGTACTCTCTAAAACTGAGCACAAATCATAATCCAGTGGATTAAGATCGGGACTAGACGACGGCCAGTCTTCAGCTCTAATGAAGTCCGAAACGTTCGCTTCCAACCAAGATTGCGTGGACCGAGCTTTATGACCCGGTGCCGAGTCATGCTGGAAAGACCATACTTCGTTATTGAACATGGTGTTGTTAAGGGGCTTGACTACCTTTTCAAGAATGGTATCTTGGTACACTTGTGCCGATGTTTTGATACCTTTTTCACAAAAATATGGCTCAGTCACTCCTTCGTAGCTAACACCCCACCAAACCATCACTGAAGTCGGATAATGCCACGTTGCACTCTGTCAACTAATTGGGAAGCTTCCTTAGAGCTTTGAGCATAAATACGCTCATTTTGTTTGTTAAAATGTTGCTCAATTGTAAAAACTTTTTCGCCCGTAAACAATATTTTTCTGTGACTTCCCTTTGCGTACCGCTTCAGTAGTTGTTTAGATTTTAACACCCTATTCTTTTTTAAATTATCAGTTAATAAATGACCAGTGCGCCTCTTATAGGCTGCAAGTCCTAAGTCATCTTTTAAAATACGCGACATTGTTCTAGGTGCTATCTTCATCTCCCGAGATGAAATCTTTTGCTTGCGGACAGGATTTCTTCAAATTCTTTCCCTTACTGCTTTGACCACCTTTTTCGTACGAACACTACGTGGACGGCCAGGTCTTTTTCTGTCACAAACAGAGGAGGTCTCATTGTACCTATTAATAGCCCGGTACACAAACATTTGACTAATACCAAGTGTATGGAGAGTTTTAAAAATTGCATTTGGCTCCATACCTACTTTGTGTAATGCAATCACAGCGATTCGGTTCTCTTTATCACCCCACTCCATTTTAATATCGCAAAATATTGTACAATGTATTGGCGCCAAAACGAGAAAACACAATGAACAATCGTATAAAAATGACAGATTCCAAATTCAAATGTAATATTTTTTTTTATTTTTAGTTGTAACAGTATTTACGGCCAGACTAAGTATACGCAAGCTCCACTGGACACATTCTGGCAGGCTTTCATAACTATGAACATTGACTTAGAACGAATTTGCGATTGGAGTAACAGATATGGTCTTAAGGTTGAAAGTTATTGTTGTCGGCAGCTCCAGGATGATAGCTAAATTGGACCGTTCACTTTTACCACAGGTTCATTTTAATGGTGATAATCTACCCATTAGTACTAAAGTAAAGAACCTAGGCCTTTATATTGATAGCACTTTATCCTGGGGTCCCCACTTGCAGGAAGTAAGCCGCAAGCTGTTTGCCTCGGTGGGGTCTTTGCGAAGATTACAAAATTTGTTGCCCATTACCACCAAGATTGCGCTTGCTCAATCTCTTCTTCTTCCTTTACTCGATTATGCCGATGTCAGCTATCTAAATCTCACTGAAGCACAAATGGATAAACTTGAGCGACTTCAAAATGTCTGTATACGGTTCATATTTGGTATTCGCAAATATGATCATATCTCCGAGTTTCGTAAAAAACTCAAGTGGCTTCCGATTCGTTTTCGCCGGAATACTCATATTCTCACATTGTTTTAAAACATTTTATTCAGTCCAAAAACACCCCATTATCTCAAATGACACACATTCAAAGTGTCTGAGGTCATCCGAAAATCTGAAGTTATCTGTTCCAAGACATTCCACCAACTTTTTTGGACAATCGTTTACTGTACAAGCTGTACTATTGTGGAATCAATTACCCGTTGATATTAGAAAATCGAAGTCCGTTAGCATCTTTAAATCACGGCTAAAACAACACTACTTATCACTGCAGTAGCATTGACATTATCATGCGTGTATTAATATGTAGGTATTAATATATATGTATGTATGTACATTTGTATTATCGTAGTATTATAGATACATATAAATGTATCTATGTATATTTGTATTAATATGTATGTATGTTTAAGTAATTTGTATATTTATAAAATATATTACTATTTATCCTTTTTAATAATGTAGCTTTTATTATTTTTGTATACCGCCGACAACCTCTATTTCTCTTTTTCTTTTTTTTTCCGGAAGAAATTGCCTCGTGCGATAGGACCGCCAATTGTACAATTGAATGTAATCATGTTTTTATGTATATATTTTAGTTATATGTTTAATTTGGTGTACAATAAAGAGTATTCTATTTTATTCTATTTTAATCTTCAATAATACATTCATCTTACCTCTCTCAAGAGATTGAGGTAGTATCTCATAATTTTTATCAAAACTCCCCAATGCATATTCTTCTTTTTTGGTTAAACCCACAATATGTTTTGCTCGTTTCCGTGACATGATTGAAATATTAACTATGCAGTAATAACACTTCAAATAAACTGTAGCAATAAAGCTATCAATTATCAAATAATACTTACTCTTATAAATTTCAAAATAGTGCAATCACACATAACACGTCCACAAGTGGCGTTGGGTATTTTTAAAGGTGTGCAAATGCGAAAAATGATATAAGTATCCACAATAATTGGAACATCGTGCATATTGTGCCACAAATTTATGAATTAGGTTTGGATAATTTAAGTTAGAATAAGTTTTTATTGTAGTTTTCAGAAAAAATAATTACATACTGAAGAGCCATTTTTGGCTTCAAAGATTTAACCTGTCCTAATTGGGCGAATGATGAAAAAAAAATCAATCTTCATTATTCTTCATGACAGTTCATTCATGTCAATTGTCATGTCTGATGTCGTCGCTCATGATTTCAATACGTTTGTTGTACTGTACTTGTGTCGTTATTTACTTAAAAATACGTGCCTATTGAATGTAATTTTGGTTTGGCATTTAAATACTTCAAAATAAAAGTATATACGTTTAATATTATCTGTAATCAATGCCCTACATTCTGATTAGAGGTAATTTAGCGTCGTATGGACATAGAAACCCTTGGCGTGTTCTTGTATCTGGCCTAAAAGGTACGTAGTATGACAATTTGGGTATTTTCATATGAAATTTACATTTATTCTTACCTGTAACATAATATCTCAGTCGAAAACTTGTCTAATGCTTAGTAAACTCATATGCTGGTCTTAACAAAATTATATCATTCGTCTAAAGTTCTGGAAAAATTGCATGTAATTGTTCAAACATTAATATTGTTATAGCTGGTGATATTGAGCAACTAAAGCGTTTTGCTTGCGGTGGATACTGTGACGATTCTACTATTGTTTATTTACAACATCCTTGTGTTATACTTAGCGCATTAGAGGTAAGTTTGCTTTGTGTTGCTTATCAACGAATACGCCTTATTTTCTGGGTGTGACTCATAGTTTTAATGACATTTAATAATCAATAACATTAACAGGTACTAGGATACAAAGTTGTTGCTTCTAGTTCAACTGCTGTCAAACAAGACTATAATGAATATATGTGGACTATGAGAAAGGAGTTTTCTGAACCTGAACCATCTATTATTGTTGAACAAGATAATATTACAAACTTTGGCAAGGAGGCTATGCACTTAGGAAATTATCAGCACCCAACAAAAGACGAAGAAGCATAATAAATAATTAATATCTTAACAATATTTTAATAATATGGATTCAAAGGGGGGAAGCCAGAATCTATCACCAAGCAATTTAGCAACAATACCTTTGACTGAAGAGGATGGTGTAGTTTACATTGCAATCAAAGGTTCCCTTCATGCTAATGATAGTTCTGTTTTTGGGCTAGGTGAAGAAGAGATCAGGGCCCTTTCTAAGAAATACCCAGGTTCTGGTGTTGTTGTCAATGGTGTTTCTATAAAAGCTAATGTGTTAGATACTATCAACTCTTTGGCACAGCTCGGTTACAAAATTATTGCAAGCACTGGAGAAACTGAGATCACCTGGACTCTTCAGCGTGATATTTAATTCAAGAGATCTTTTACCACTCCCCTTATTTAAATTTCATGAAATGGATGTCAATAAAAATTGTGACCATGCACAATGCACACATTCCACTTCATCAGTAAGCCAGACAATATCGGAAATGGATTGGGAGAGAGGCTTGTGGCATGCGGGTAATATATGATCAATATTCTTACTCAAATTTAATCATATTCACAATGCTTTATAAAAAACCTGCCATTATTTTCAATATGAATATTTGTGTGGTGTATATGTATTATAAGTATGTATTTACAAAAGAAAAGTATATATGTATTAATATCCGTTATCTAGTATTCATAACACAAGCATTTAGTGCTTAGCTTGGAACTAAAGGGCGCTGTGTGTTGTGTCCAAGATATTATTATTTTAGTATTGTTATTTGGTAGACTTGATGTTGAATACCTCTAAAATGTCATGTTTAATTTTATGCACTGCATCTTATTAATCTTTTATGCTACCACATTTTGCAATACAATTCTGCCCAGTAATGGTTAATCAATAGTAAATGTCATTGCACTATTACTTTCTCTTGGTTTTCCATAGCAAATTGTGCCTTATTTATGAAGTACTAAAATTATTGCTATTTTATGAGATTTATACTAATAATCAATGAGATAATTAAACTGAGAAACTACTAAATTTTCAGCATCAAATGCTCAACACACATGTTTTCAGTTCAATAGCATTAAAAGGCAAAAGAACTTGTAGGATGCATCCAGTATATAATGTTATGTGTAAATTCCATGATTTCATTTATTTTTTACAGCTTTCTATGGTGATGAGGAACGAGTTATAAGTTTGATTGACAAAGCCAAAAATGCTAGAGATCTAGTTAATACTCCTGATAATGCTGGTTACACTCCGCTACATTATGCAGCACGCAAAGGCCAGGTGCACATTTGTAGTTTGTTGTTACGTTACGGAGCGGTTATTGATACACAGACTAAAAGTGGCCATGCCACTCCATTGCACAAAGCTGCTGCAGCAGGTAAAGCATTCGGATAAATAATTGTTTGATAGTGATATCTACATACACACACATACACAACTTCACCCCAAATCCCTTGCGGGGTAGGCAGAGAGAACAGAGCGCCATAAGGCACGATTCTTACACGCCTCACTCGCTTCATTGACTTTCATAACTCTTTTAATGCACGCGCCGTCGGTTTTTGAGGCTCCTAACATCACCTTCCTCCATAACACGTTCTATTTGGTCATGGAATGTGTGTCTTGGCTGTCCTCGACTCCTACATCCATCCGTTTTTGCATTGTATATCTGCTTAGTCAGTCTTGCATCAACCATTCTTTCTACATATCCGAACCATCGGAGCATGCCCTTTCTTACTTTTACACCGACACTCTTTCAAACCAACTTCCTTCCTTACAACCTTGTTTTCTACGCGGTCAGCGAGAGTCACTCCGCAGATTTTGCGCAGTGCCCTCATTTCTACCGCGTTTATTCTACTTTCATGCACACTCTGCCATACCCAGCTCTCGCTTTTTAGCATTGGGATCAGGACTGTATTGTGGATTGCTAGCTGGGCTTTTCTGCTAATGTTTTTTGCGCCCAGGAATTTGCCCATTGCTCCGTTTACGCTATTTCCTATCGCCACTCGTCTTTCTACATCCGCGGTGTACCTTCCATCCCTGCTAAAAGCGCATCCAAGATATACAATTTCATTCACCTGTTCCAGCACTACATCATCAACCGTTATCCTTGCATCCGTTCTGGATTCTTCCCTTTCAAACACCATAACTTTCGTTTTCGTCACATTCAACTGCAAGCCTTTAATCATGCAATCATCTTTCATAGTAGTGACTAGTGTTTGCAGGTCCGACGGCGATTCGGCTAGAAGCACGGCGTCATCTGCGTAAAGCAGGCAGGTCACCCATTCGCGTCCCTACATCCATCGATCTCACTCTCTGGAGACAACTGTTTAGGTACAGGATGAACAGTCGAGCGGACAGCACGCAACCCTGTCTGACGCCGATATTGACGTCAAACCAGACGTGCGTGTTGACGACAAGCCGCCGTCAACACGCACACACGCTGTGCAACCCTCATAAGTGGACTGCACAGCGCGCAGCAGTGCTCCGCTCACCCCGTATCCCGGTAGTATGTCCCACAGATCCTTTCGTAACACTCTGTCAAACGCTTTTACCAGATCCACAAAACCGCAGAAAACCTTCCGGTTAACAGCCAGTTGTTTCTCCACGATGTTGCGGAGAGAAATAATCTGATCCATGCACCCTCGTCCGCTTCTAAAACCTCCCTGAGCCTCCCACAACACTCCATCAGATATCACCCTCATGGAGAATGATTTTCTCAATAATTTTCCCATACACTTTCGCTGCTAAGCTGATCAAACTGATGGCCCTGTTGTGGCGCACTGCATACGTGATCCCTTACCTTTATACAATACTATACTTTATACAAGATGACAGCGCGCCTCCAGTCCATGGGAACCTTACCCGACCTCCAGCACAGATTGCTCAAGGTCAGGAAAGCGTCCCGGACACAGGTTCCACTGTGTTTGATAATTTCAGCAGACATCATATCAATTCGACCATTCAATCGCTTCCATAGTAATGTCGTCGTCAGATGTTGCCGCAGCGGCGTCAGTCGTAGTCTCACTCGCGGCGCCCACATCCGGAACATACTCGTACATTTCCCCAAAATACTCACTCCACCTGCCCAATACGTCGCTTGGGTTTGCAAGAATGTCACCAGCCTTAGACATAATTTTGTCCATTCTGGATGTTGACTAAGAATCCCGAGACTTTCTAACTTGCCTCCAGAAGAGTTTGTTATTCGCCTCGAAGTTCTGCGTCAACCTCACTTCCTCATTCGCAACTAGTCTTTCACGCTTCTGTTTCACTAAGGCTTTGGTAACATTCCTGCAGCGGCGGTAGCTCTCATACTTTTTCTATGACATACTATCATTCTGATTCAAACTTGAGACATAATCCAACCATGCTTTTTTTCTTTCTTTCGACGCTGTATTTCACATCCGCGTCCCACCAGGCATCACCTCTCAGAATCTTATGCCTCTTTGCACTACCACATACTTCTTTTGCACTATCCACTATACTTTCTTTCATTCTTTCGCAGCATTCTTCAACACCTAGGTCAGACAGACTCGTCTCATTGAGTCTTTTACTGACTAGGTCTACATACATACTCCGTACACTTTCATCTTCTAGTTTCTCACATTTTATCCTTTCAAGCTCTCCGAAATGGGTACGCACTCGCCAGTGTCTCCACTTCTTGAAAAGGCCCACGAAACGGCTTACCACCGGGTAGTGGTCCGTATCAAGAGTGGGGCCTCTGTAGGCTCTGTATCCCTTAGAGTATTTCGGAGACGACTATCTACCAAAATCAAATCAATCATACTCTTTTGTTCATTCCGTCTCCACGTATACGTGTGAATATCTTTATGACGGAATAATGTGTTAGACACAAGGAGGCTCCGTTCCAGGCAAACGTCCAGGATCGGCTTACCAGCATCATTCACTCTCTTGTCACCATTCGGACCAAGGACAGCCTCCAGGCCATCTCTCTTGGTTCCGACCCATCCATTAAGATCACCACACAGAATTATCCTTTCATTTCCCTCAACCAGATCCAGAATATCCCTAACAGTTTCCCAAAACTCCTCGAGTTTGCGGGGATCCGCGGAGCTGACGGGAGCATAAGCTGCGATCAGGAAGACTCGCGTGATCCCCAGTTTTATTCGAACCCAAAGATGTCTCGGGCCTACCAACTCATTATCTTTCACTCCAGAAGCAAAGCGGGAGGAGAGAACGACTCCAACACCCCCACTGGCACGGACGTCCGGGTCCACTCCGGACCATAGGGCTACCATGCCACCGGGGAGGTCCTCGGTCTCACTCTCCTTCCGCTTTGTCTCCGTCAAACATAAGGCATCCAGGCATCTCTCATTTATTACATCCATCATATCATTCATCTTTCTTGTCATACTACCTCTAACATTCCACGTGCCTATACGGCATTCCCCTCTCCTCGTCCCGCCAGGATTGGCGTTGCGTGAAGGTTGGCGGCCCCCTTCGTCGCAAGCGCAATCGCAATCGGTGCCCGTCGCTTCCGGGGCACGCCCTAGCAGCCCGTCCGGCTGAGTTAGACTCGGTCAAGATTGCGTCCCACTGGGACGGCAGGGGTCGCGACGTGCACGCTCTTGACATGACCACCAAAGTGATATCTCCGTCTGTGAATTTGTGTGTGGATAGAATTTTGAAATAATTGATACCTGTTATTACAATATATCTCTATCACTTTTTCCAATCATTATGCTTATTGCACATAACATATTAATCGTAACCATAGATTTAACATAGACTATAATAGATGGCACATGTCAGCAAAAATGTACTAAAATTCATCACTGACAGCGCAACCGCGTATATTAGATTTTCAGGATATTTACATTTCAACACATGAACATTAACTATGTAAAAGTTGCCACTGGGACGCGCTTTTTACGCACACATTGATAAGTCACACACACACATCAACAACCCTATTGCCGATCTATTATTCTTATATCTATGATTGTAACAAAACTTTTCAGGCCAGCTTGAATCAATAAAATTTCTACTAAAAAGTGGAGCTCAAATTGATAAGCAAGATGCTGATGGCCAGACAATCATCCATAAAGCGGCAGAAAACAAACATTTTGTTGTAGTCAATTATCTGACACAAACATATCCAGAAATTGCAAGTGTAAGAGATTTCAAAGGTCGACATGCCACAGATTATATGAAAGATCAGAACAATTGATTTTATGTGATGTGGATAATTTTATATGCTTAGTGTGACAATTGCTACATAATATTTGCTTTTTTGATGGTAATGTCTAGTCAACGATTAAGTGTATGTGATTGTAAGTAACGCCAGTTTTAATTTGTTATGTATTGTTGTTGTTGTATACAGCACCAATAAAGGCAAAAAAATTATCATAAATATACAAATAAGACTGTGACTAGACATATGAAATGGCTTTTTTTATTATTTATTTTACTTCTATGTATGATATATTAACTGATTCAGATTTATATCATAAAATTAGATTTCATTATTTGTTTGTATATAAAATGCAAAAATTTTAAATATATATGTAATTTATTTATGTTGTTATTATTTAAAAATGTTTATCATATGTTAAGTAGCTTTAGCTATAATAATGTTTTTTTTTATGTAGCCCACCAGGCTATAATGATAATTGTAAAAAAGTTTGTTTAAATTTCTTATACTTGCTAATTCATTTATCAGATGCCATAAGCACATTTACCTATTCATGTCAACACATATATCTATCTTCTTCACTTTGGTCTTCCTCTGTGGCACATACACTCATCATCCAATTGATGGTAGTCTTAGTTTTAAATATTGCATTTCAATTCTCTCAGGTAGCAAACATCTATATTACTAAAATTAAACTTTTAGAATTCATATTAATAATATAGCATCATGATGACTAAACTGAAGATAAATGTTTTAATTCCCTATTTATATTTAGAGTAACAGGTTTCGAGATCTTCATGCAACAAGTGCTACCTATATTACTATCAGTGAATAGTTTTCTTAAAATCACTTGGATATAATTAGATGGAAATAAATATAAAAGCATATTTTCTTATTTATGTACATTATAAATTATAAGAATAAGAACTAATCAAATTACCTACTGTATTTTGCACAGGATTATGGTCTTATGGGAAGAGTGATGACTTTTTTGTTGGTTAAACATTCTTATATATAAATTCTTTTTTTCTGCTTTATTCTATTGTAAGGCTATTTATAAGTTTCAGTAACTAATTTGAAAAGATGTAATATTTTAAAATATATGTTGAGGACAATTATGTTGCAGTAACCTTAATACTTTTTCCTTTTAAGTTTTAACTTTTACAAAATATTTTCCACATATGACCGATTCCCGACATTTGACAAAAATACTATTTATATAGATACTTTGTGTGGTTTAGTAAAATCTTAGGTACGTCCAGATTTGATAGATTATAAAATAATCATAGTAATATTGTCTCTTTCCTACATAAGACTAAACTCCTGTTATCATCGCGGCACCCATGCTCACTAAATCCGAGAAAATACTCGTTGACCTGCCTTCTTCTGAATTTGCGATTGATTATCAGTGAGTGAATTCAAGTGTTTGAATTCTATTTACATAAATTGTTGGAAATGCAGAATCGTGGTTGGCAGGTTCTGTCCCCTATCATACTCGGCTAGTATAAATGTTGATGACAAGCATGCATGTTTGTGCGTCTGAGTATTTATTCTCTGTATTAAAAATAAAAGTATATATTTATGTATTAATATATGATATCTAGTGTCCATAACACAAGCATTTAGTTGCTTAACATGGAACTAGAGGGCGCTGGGTGTATTTTGTCCAAATAAAATTATTATTATTAGTGTTTGTGTGTATGTAGTAGAGCCACTCTTTTATCGTTCTTGATCTCTACATACTAACTACCTTAATATTATAGGGTATACAAGCGTTTATAATTAAATAAAAATTCATATCATTTTTATTTATTAAAACTATATATTGCTATAGTAAAGATTTTGATGACTTTTGAGTGGGAACCTTATGAAATATGTTATTTTCCCTTGAAAGCCTTTAGATATTATATATTCAACACATTGTTATAGGTACCTTACTAGGTGATAATTACTCATTATTGTAAATGTTTAAAAAATACAGTGGTTTCTTTTTTCTTTTTATTCGAATCACTAAGATTTATCATGGACAACTTTACTGAAACTGTAGATTTACTGTGCAAAGTTTTGTAATCATCTCTCACTACAATTAAACATTGTAATTTGTACTAAATAAAAATTCGTTAATTGTGACTAGTTGTTTTATTCCTTGATTGTTTACCTAAATTAAAATTAACAGTACAATTGTATATAATAAACATAATATCATCCTTCATCCTCCATCATAACAAATTGTTTTAAACTCTTTGGTAGTGGGAGAGACATTAGAAACAGAAATAATACTTTATTTTTACCTATATGTCTAATATTTATTCTACAGAGATCTAAAAGTCTATGTGGTTGTCTACATGCATGGTATAACATAAATGCAGTTGAACCTTGCTTAGGAACACTCATGGTTGGATCAATTGTCACATGATGACCAGCTTTAAGTAACATTGACGCTAACGTGAAGGAACGTCTCCTGCTAGCTATGGACATATTGTCCAGACCACAGGAATGGAGATCGCAACTATTAACATCTGCCCCGTAACGTATTAACAGCACTGCAGCATGGTCCCTGTAACAATATTCATCAGAAATAAATATCAGAGAACATAAAACCTTCTAAATTTGAATTAAATAAATATATGTGTTTGTTTTAAAAATAAAAATCGATTCAATCATATAAATAAAATCAAAACTAATGCAGGTTTAATTAAGTCTAAAACACACCAAGCAACAAAGTGTTGGGTTTCTTCAGCGTCAATTTTAAATTGGCAACACACATTTATCAGTAAAGTTAGAGACGTTGGCAAGACCAAAAAAGAAAACGTCATCTTACACTCACTTTTGTAACAACAGAGCTCTATTCAATGCTGTATCTCCTGTGAGCGCCGTGGCGTTCATATCTATTCTATGCTCCAATAAACATTTCAGCAACACCTCAAAATCTTCGGGCACGTCTACACTTTCAACGGCGATGTGTAATGCGTTGGCGCCCGTTATATTGTTACACGAGTTTGAGTTGGCACCTGGCAACAATAACAGTATTACATGTATTAAAAAATGTATTTTTGTTTTCTAAAGATTCAATATTGACAATTTTCAGTTGTTGTCCGCAGCTCAATTAATGAGTTAAATCTCTGTGTTGTATCAATGCATGCATAATAATAATTATGCCTTCTCATTTGTCTTTAAGGCTGAATGTGTCCTTTCAGTTTGTAACAAAAAGGTCAAGTGGTCATAACTTTTTTTATGGGATAGGAGGGCAAACAAACAAGCGGGTCACCTTTAAGGGAGGAGGAATAGAGAAGAGAAGAATAGAGGCCTCTGGATAACACTATCACCGAACGAAACTCGTCATGAGCTCGGTCGATAATCTGAAAGGCCGCGGTATTTCACCGGTCGAGCCGGCCCATTAATGCAGCGAACTACGTGGATCTACTACTGTGGACATCAACTCTTACATCATTCTGCTGTTGTAGAAAAATAGTAATATAACAACCTTTTTTAAGCAGAATCTTAACAACAGTAGGCTGAGACAGTCTTGTTGCGAGAAGAAGCGGTGTGTCGCCATTATCGTTGTGCAGATTTATACCTCCACCAAAATTTGTTAGCATTGTCACTATTTGCTCCTGAAATTATATAATTAAAATTACAAACAAAATACATAAACTAAAAACTTCCCAAACATGATTTTACAAAAAAAAGTAACAGTACGACGTTGGCAAACGCGCCACCTGACGGCAAGCTGCTACCTACATGATGGTGACTTTCAAAATTTTCAAAGAGGACTCATAAAAATTAATCGCTTATAAGCTTTTAAGGTGATACTATATTAATAGCTAAAGGGACAGTAGTTAATCTTCCCAACACAACATTCCTCATGAAACCTCGCACACAGAAACACAATACTACCAGCATGTTCTGGCTTTTGCTGGGGTTCCATAAACGGGGGCAGCTATATAAGATGTGCTGTTCTATTTAGAAGAAGATAACTCTCATTATGCCTTACCCTTCAAAAATAATAACTCAATAACTTTTTTTAAAGCTTAGCTAAGCAATCAACTATATTACATTTAGTTTATACACAGAAACATGAAAATAATCCTGTATTTAATTAATTTTCTTCCAGTGATATACCTTTCCTTTTAAAAATCTTTTAAAATTCATCAGTGAACAACTGTCTTCACGTCTACAGCAAAAAGAAAAATTGACAACAAGAAAATAATTTATAAATAAAATTAAGTTAGAAACGAATAAATATTATTATAACTAACCTGCCTCTGTATAATTGCGTTATGTAATAGTCTATGAGAATGAGTAATTCGAGCACCAGATGACAACAGTATATCAACAACCTCCGCATATCTCTGCCATACGGCTTCGCAGAGAGGTGTGTAGCCTACAGAATAGAACACATATTCAATGATAAATCAAGGGCCTGTTGATGTAATATTTTAACAGTCGAATTTAAGTAAAAAGTAAGATAAAAATAATAATCTATACATACAAATCGGCGTATCAATTACTGCTAGTGTCCGACCGAAGGTCTATTTTTGGCCGAAGCTGACGCCGATTAATCGGCAATCTCCACAACCTTCGGCCGAAGGCGAAGGTTTATAAACTATTAGTAATTTAATAATTTTCTTTAATATTATCCACAGCTAAAAAAGAATATCAGCGTAAAGTGGCTCATGCCGCTTTTCTCTCGCTGTTAGAGGTATCCGCACTGAACTAAGGGCAGTCCGGTCCGTCAGTCACTCACTCTTTCGTAACAGTTTGTTTAATCCCGACTGCTCTCGGATCTACGGCAGGACCTTCAGCTTTGGCCTAGAATCCGGCCGAAGCCAAAGATTTCGCCGAAGATGGATTTTTGGCCGAAGGTGACCGAAGCCGAAGCTTCGGTCGGACACTAATTACTGCATAAGTTTGTGTATATACAAAGCAAATAGTGACTTTTGAAGCCAATCATGAAACATAAAACGTTACATACATATACATAACTTCACGGCAAGTTCTTTGCGAAGTAGACAGATTTTTACACACCTCACTCGTTTCTTTGACTTTCATAACTCTTGTCATACATGCTCGTTAATTTTGAAGGCTCCAGCAATCACCCTCCTCATGGATTCATTCTAGTTGGTCATAGAAACTGTGTCGTGGCCGTGCTCCAACTCCTATATCCATCTTCTGCACTCTAAATATGCTTAGTCAATCTTGCATCATCAAATCTTTCTACATGTCCGTACTAACGGAGAATGTCGACAATCTCTTTCAATCCAACTTTCTTCCTTACAACCTTGTTTTCGACGCGGTTTGCGGGAATAACTTGGCAAATTTGCGCCTATGCCCTCATCTCGACCGCGTTTTTCCTACTTTCATGGACACTGCCATATCCAACTCTCACTTCAATTAGTTAGTGTTTGCATTAGTACCGCATTCTAAATAGCTAGCTAGGCTTTTAGGCTAACATTCTTTGCGCCCAGGTATCTACACAACGCTACATAAATTTTAATGCAAATATGAATTATCAATGCATAATTATATATACAGATAGGCGTTTAAATAATTGCCAGGACTCTTAGTGGCATGGGTAAAAAAAACTGTAAATTGCCGAGTAGGGTAACGAGGGGGAATGACGCTAACTGGGTAATGGCGCTCACCTCTGTAACTCGGGTAAAATTTAACGAAACGCCAAGCAAGACGTGCGGGGAGGGGGGTTCTAACAGTTCGACCTTGAAGTGGGTTTGTTTATTTGCTGTATACTGTTATACTACACTGATATAATTTTTGATAGCTTAGAGTTAGTAGATAGATACACTACGAACTATGATTATTAAATTTTTATGTTTACTTTCTATTAAATTTTGTGGTTATAATTTTTGGAATCAATTTATATATCATTTTTATCGTCACGCGTTTTGGCGCGCAACGCAACTGCTATGTCCCGCTATGTTAATACTGTAATATCTTCGTAAATAATCGTTTAAATTACATACTGTAAAGGGTCATATTGATCTATATTAAAAGCACAATCTATTTAAGACGCTTAACAGGATGGAAATTAATGCTGTAATGTTTAAAATTGTTACGTAAATAAGAGACTAGTTCTCGTAAAAAGTAAAAAAATAAAAATGGTCATTGTGGGTTATCCTTAAGAGATGGACATATGCCCTCGCGGACTTTTTTGTAGACCTTCTGAAGGTGTTTAATAATGTAGAACATTGTTTTGATCTATCACTTAGGGTTCAGCCAGCGTTTGCAATTAAAGTGCTAAATCTCGAAAATTATCATTTTTCTTTACATCATATATGAATTATAGATCAAAACCACCCCGTTTACGCCCTCTAACTATTAAAAAACCGCATCAAAATCCGTTGCGTAGTTTTAAAGATATGCGCATATAAGGGGACAGACAGCGGAAAGTGACTTTGTTTTAAACTATGTAATGATAATGATTACTTAGATACTTTATGACTATACAACATAGCTTAATTTGAATTTTAATAAATATTTTCAAAAATACACCATCATCTACCTAATGTGAACGTGTGTTATGTGGCGGGTTCCCCACCCGAGTAGAAACACGTACGATCAAGGGCGTGATAAGTTTGTATTTACAAGAAAAAAATACTTTTTTATCTTGGAAACTAGATAGCGTTGTATGTATTGTGCTGAATTAAAATAAAATAGATATATTTCGTGAATACCATGAATCTCTTCACCGTTTACATTTGCACCAGCTGCAATAAGACATTTGACTACTTCAACATGGCCTCGACCAGCTGCTAAATATAATGCTGTTCTCTCATTTGTATCTCTGGATTCTAAATAGGCATCGTGGCTTACTAGAATTTTAACCTGGAATAAAGATCAATTAATTTGTATGAATAAAGATCAATAAATTTGTATGAAATTTTAAAATTATTATTTTTTGTATGGAATACGGGGCAAACCAGCAGGCGTGTCATGTCAAGCAACAAATGCCGCCCATAGACACCTGAACACAGATAGTGTTGCAGTTGCGTGGCCGGCCCTTAAAATGGGATATGGAAAGGGTCGGAAGTGAGATGGGAAGGGGAGAAGGGGTTGGGCTCACCAAAGGAAATGCAGCCTGGACTACCTTACTTCGATATTCTGAGAGTTCGTGGTATTTCACCATTCGAGCCAGCCCATTCATGCAGTGAACTGCGTGACTACCACTGTTAAAGAACCGTCTGACAAAAAAATGAAACATTTCCAAAATAATTTTACTAAAATTATATGCAGGTAGGTAAATAAAAACTTACCAAATCCAAATGTCCTCTAGAAGCTGCAAAATGCAAAGGAGTCATTTTCTCATGTGTCTTATAGTTCACATGGCTGCCAGTTTTCAACAATGCTTTTACTATTTCAATATGATTTTTGACAACTGCTACGTGTAGGGGAGTTAGTCCATCTCCTGCAGTGATGTCTACCTTGCAACCTAAAATAATATATCAAGGCTGAAGAAAAAGAGAACATATTATTTTCTCTAGTTAGAGTTATATCCAGCAGAATTCAAAACATATATGTAATACTTTTCTAATAAATTTTGTTTTAGTTAATATTCTGTAGGACAAAAAGTATCATTATTGCTGCTGCTTATATTTTCGGTTATTAATGGGTTAAAGTTACAATAATAATTTTACAGTAAACCATAAAGTTACCAGCATCTACCAATAGTTTGACAACAGGCAAGTGGCCTTGCTCAACAGCGTAATGAAGGGCAGTTCTCATGAATGCATCTTGTTGATCAATTCCATTGCTGACTACTGATGCTGAGGCTATGGCAGCACCAGTTGATTCTAAAATTGTTGCATACCATCTAAGAAAAAAAAGGCTACTTAATTTCATGGTCCATTGAAATCAATATTAGTCTAGATTTATTTCTCATCTATTTTGAACTATTTAATGATAGAGTTTTCTTCCTTTATAAGAATTAACTGATAAATATATTTTGCTATAAAATAACATTTCTTAATATGTATATATTTTCTAAATATGTACCATTCCAACTAAATATTATTATTCCAATATGTAATCATTCATCAATAGCCAAAAAGTTCAAAAAAGCCAGAAATACATTAAAAAAAATCTTACTTGTACATTGAAGACCATGTTTCATCTTCACTAGTGGTGGGTGCCACTGTCCCTATATCCTCATCCCATTCTAAGTCTGCCTGTGGCGAGGGTGTCAACGGAGATGGACTTAATTGTGATTTCACACCTCCAATTCTGCTTTCATCACTACTGGATCCTTCACTATGAATGAATATAAAATATCCTTGGTTCTTATCAGTTTTCAGATTATTATCCAATAATCCAACTGCATCATATCTTCTTAAAGTTCTATCATTGAGATTTTTACATTTAACCACTGTTTCCTCCTGATGTCCCTGGTGTTTTAACTTCCTTTTTTGACATTTGGCTTGCCTCTTCCTTGTGACATTACATGAGGATATTTTGTTTGATTGGCTAGCATTTATTAATATTTTTAAAATTTGAATATTTCCAATGTTTGCTGCCTCTCCAAGACAGGTTTTGCCTTGCCTGACAGCCTTATTTGGATTTGCACCTAAAAATTCAAATATAATTACTCCAGTTGAACTATCCATGGGCAAATTGAATGATGCGGTTGAATTATCCATGGGCAAATTTAAGAATTATGTTAAAAGTAGATTATATTCAATCTATCACTATTGTATTGCAGATTTATATAAAACAATAAGAAATTTGGAACTGAATTGCTCTTTTTGTGTTATGTTGATTGTAATTTTTACTGCAATATTGTTAAACTGGTAATTAAAAAGAGTTGGTATCCAAATGGGAAGGGTAAGTATCAAGAATACTTTTCTATCCACATTTATCTAACAAGTATTATAACATGTTTTTTTTATTTTCATTTCATAGTAATGTATAATTATCAATATAAAAATATTCTTGATTTAAAAGAGAAAGAGAAATTGAAATTAAATAACTTATAACTGAAAAGCTAATAGGAACTGCTTAACTTGTAATGAGCTTCTTCATTACAAGTCTCAAATCAAGTCTCATTACATCCTAAGAAAACATTAATGGATTGTGTAAAAGTTAACATGTTTTGGAAATTAGGAACAGGGATGACTGAAATTAAATCAAAGTCATAGTTGTTGAGTTAAACAGTAAGAATGCCTTGTCTTTAAATTGATTATTTAGCAATAAATAAAATGACTGACTGATCAATTACCTTGTAAGATAGTTTGAGCAACACTCTCTAAATCTTCAGACACTATGGCCTGATAAAGAATGTCTTCAATCGACGCTTCCATAATTGCAAGTGGATATAAAATCACATTTTATCGCTCTGAAAATCACTTGTATAGGCTTCATAGAATATGATTTCGTTTTGATCTCCTAATATTTATGTAGGTATCTAAGGCATTGTGTCATAAATGTTCCACATGTATGAGAAATACATAATATGCTTTACTTCGACCAAACTTCCATTTGTAATTTAGATTTTAAAGTGATTTAGAAAATGTAGAAAATGAAAAAATGTTAGCAAAGCGCACCACTACCGCCTATAATCGGTTAATGTCCACAGAGCTTAAATATATTGTTATAAGATAGTGTCAACGATAATGTCACTTCACTTCACTTCTTATTAATGGCTTCGCATACTAGCTAATGCGGCTTAGCCACTCTAAGTTAATGTCGTTTTTATTCCCGTTCATATAAATCATCTGTCATAAATTTAAATTACTTTGATTGAATATTTGCCATTATCAAGTTTTTAACTAAATATCATGACATATTATCTTCACGTGTTTTTCTATCCCAAGGTGTAGGCAGCCTAGGCAGGCAGCAGCTGATAAGTTTCGACTCGTCGAATCGTTGTCGATGAGGTCGATGACTCGATAATAAGTTTCATGAAGTTACGTCTCAAATAGAGTAAGTGGCGAATGGTGATCAATGGTGAACCTATTGCCATACACTAGGCAGTGGGCAAAAAGTTGTGCGTCCATTTATATATTATACAATAAACACAAGTGTAATGTAGGTAACACTAACACCTGAAACTTAAGGACATTGTACGGAAAAGTATGGGTTGTATTTACCTACACTACCTACACACAGTAAACACCGATCATTGTATTGTATAAATATACGTTTGAACCCTTAGTATTTCAACCTTTACTGTAAAAGTAAAGATAACGTGAAGTTAAAAAGTTTTTTGTAGTTTGCTATAACTACTCAACTCGTTATCACAACAAATTAACAAGCTTTATCGCGTGCAAAGAAGGGATAACTCATAATCAAGCGATTTTTAGAAACGTGTGGTATAAAGAAAATGCTATGGAGAGTATCCTATTTAATTTTTATTTTATTAAATATGTACATTGTATCATACAAGAAATAAATGATTTTACATCATGCAAGTTCTTAATTTTTTTTATAATTGGAAAATAAAAGACGTCTTTCGTTATTTTTTGGTGACCTATTTTATTACTTAAATAAAGGTTGTAAATCTATAAACTTTCTAGTTTAATTTATGAAATGGCATTACGTAAACTATTTTGCTATATAATTCTACAGAGAATATTATATCATTCTTGTTAGCTTTAGACAAAATCAAGTTTTTTAAAACATATACACTAAAAAACCGCTATCTGCGTAAAGTACCAATACAGTGTAGCAATCAATCGTTGTTTTGACACAAAGGAGAGAGATTTGCTGAGAAGATAATATAAATTAAAAATAAAACAACATTTTAACGAATAGTTGGCTACTAAATAAATCTAATAAATCAAAATTTCAACGTTATAGGAGAAAAAGTCTATTACGTATATTTTTTAGTCGATGAATGCAAATCATCCCTGCTTCCTTGTACTCCTTCCATAAACCTAAAGTTGTACTTTTGTATTGACTTCAAGGGTGAGGAGTTTTGGCGGGACTGTGCAAGAGTCATGTCCGTTTTTGCATTATTTTCTCAGATTTGTGTTTCAATGGATATTATTAGATAAAATTCGTGGCATTTTGTTTAATAAGTGTCCGTATATGAGTGCAAATGTGGGGAATGGTGTAAATATCGTGTTTAGTGTGCTCTCCTACAGTGTCGTCAGGACTCCCTTGCAACATCATGCATAAAGTGCCACGACTTTATGTATGATTAGGTTAGGTTAAGTTAGTTTAGGTAAGTTTTAAGTTTCATCATCATTACTTCTTAATAAAAAATAACGTTAGACAAGGCAGTATGGCTTAAAAGCTTTAGCCTGTCCAATACTGGACAAATTAAAAAAAACTGAGTTAAAGGTATAAACTACCAGGTCATTAAAATCCAAAAAAATCGACACCTACTCAGACCTACTGTTTGTAGGAGTTTTTCTGTTTTATTTTAATAAAAAATAAACACGGTTTATGTTCGATAAACATAATAAAGGAAATTGGATTATATTGCAGTAAAACGATAGTACAATTACTCCACTAATATGTCTAGCACATCACAGAAACACCGAAATTTCGTGGCAGAACCAATGGGAGAAAAGCCTGTAACTGAATTGGCGGGCGTTGGTGAAGTACTTGGAAAAAGGCTGGAAGGTGCTGGTTTCGACAAAGTTAGTTTTAATTACTATCGTACACATAATATTTGAACATCAGGTTTTCAATTAGTGACTGTCATGGTAACTAATAGAAATTGTCTTGTAAACAATTTTAGGTTACAACGTTTACGATTTAAAAAAAATAAGCATCAGATTAATATAATACACAGTGAAATCTCAAGTTAACTACATTTTACATATATTTTCTAAATTACTTGTTATTGATTTTATTTTGAAATGATTACAAACTATCCTAAATATCATAGTGGAGTAAATAATAAAAAATGATTAATATTTAGTGCATACAAACTAGTGATCACATACTTATTTACATACATTACACAACATATTTTGTAAGTAAAATTTATTTTGCAGGCATATACTGTTTTGGGACAATTCTTGGTGTTGAAAAAAGAAAAGGAACTATTTCAAGAATGGCTGAAGGATACATGCAACGCCAATTCAAAGCAATCGTCTGATTGTTATCAATGTCTAAAAGATTGGTGTGATGAATTTTTGTAATTCTCACAAAGTAAAATAATTTCATAAATAAATTACAAATCTAAGGTAATATAAGTAACATAATATTATGTATTAATTTGTAATTACAAATAAGCAATAACATATATTTTTAATGTAATATTTGATTTATTAAAATACAACCAAAAAATATTTGTTGTTTTTGTGATATGATTATTTTTGTTTACTGGGATAAAGAAATTGACATAATGTTAGTGTCTGTATTGCTTTAGTGGACCTGCTATAAAGACCCGTTTTATTGTCATCAACCCACATAACACCACAAAAAAACAATCATAGTTAGTTAATCATGTATATATAGAAAACACTTAACATACTGTATGTTAAGTGTTTTCTATACTGATAGACAAATTCAAAATATTGTTGCTATTGTTTTAATAAGACTCAAGATTAATAGCTCTCATATTAGTTTCCCTATAATAAGATTGCAAATTTGAATTTAGCACATATCAGAGACTATTCTAATTGATAATATAGTAAAGTCTACTTATTTAGCATAGCCATTTCTAGTAAAAAGGTTTCGAGTTCTAATCTGAAAATTTTACTTATGTAACAAGAGCACATAATTAATTCGGTTTCAAACACATTCACTTTCAATTACGCTCAAAACTTGGGAATCACTTAGTGGTAAGTGACTAGCGCCGCCCATAGACAACAACAAGAATGTTACAGTCGCGTTGGAGACGTTTTAGGATGGGCCTCCGGCACCTCTCTTACCAAACGAATTCTTTACATCTATATTCTGAGAGGTCGTGGTATTGTTAGTCTTAGTGGTCCTTTGCTCGGGCTGGCCGCTTCAAATTCAGAACTCGTGGGTTCAATTCCAGGCTCTCACCCATAATTTATCGAAGTTTTTTTCGGAACTGACAACTTTATGCCCGGTGTAGGGCAATAGGTTCGCCACCTATACCATTTGGAACCTAATGTAATAGCGAGTCGAGGCTTTAACAGCCGTTGCCGACACCTTCGGGTAGAAAAAGGCGTGAAGTTACGTTTACGTGGTGGTATTTCACCTGTAGCGCCGGCCCATTCATGCAGCGAACTGCGTGGGTCTACCACCGTTTAGGTTCGCAATGACCATTTTCCCTTTATTTATTAAACGAAGAAGATATATGCAATAAGCAGAGAGTAAAATAAGTAGGTAAGTATAGGTGTAAGTTTCAATGATACAAAGTAATTCAGAAACATTTTAGTTTATGTGAAGATGGCGGGACCGCGGAACAAGAAAAGAGAAAAGAACGTTGGATGGACACAAAATATTTGTTTCCTTATTGTGCTTTTACTTTCTACATCATCAGTGCAAAGTGGTAAGTCAGTAAAGCTCGACTTACGCAATTCTATCATTAACAAATCAATTCAGTCAGCTTAGTAAGCCCAAGCGCTGAATGCGCGTCAACGGTCAATGAAGCGAGAGATCCGAGATATGTGTCAGCATGAGAATCCTTGCAAAATCTAAGGCAATTTATTTAACATGCATAATACGTACTGATTTTTCTTCATCGTTTCTAAATTACCCTAGTCTAGAGAGCGGGCACATCGATTCAATTAATTGATGAGTAGGTAATCCATTTGATAGCGGTGCCAATTGTAATTTAGCTAGCCAGGTTTTTCCCTGGCTGGATAAAAATAATGTTAAAAAGCAGATATACAATGCAAAAGAGGATTACCTACAATGGAAAATCGACGCGTTATGAAAGTCAAAGAATCGGGTGAGGCATGTAAGAATCGCGCTCTGTTCTCTCTGCCTACCCCGCAAAGGATTTGGCGTGAAGTTATGTATGTATGTCTTGGTGATAAGTCCCCGTGGACATTTGCCACCCCAAAATTAATTAATATTATTCTTGGCAGGAACATTAAATTTACTTAGAACAATAAACTGCAAGAGGACTAACAATCGCAGAAATACATTTGAACGAAAATTGACGGTCATATCGGCTGGAAGATATATCATAGATCATTGTTATAGTCATAGATTTAAGAAATAATAGATCGGCAATAGTCACCCAACACTGACTTATCAATGTGTGCGTAAAAAGTGCCTCCAACTTCCAAGTAGTGTCCGACCGAAGGTCTATTTTTGGCCCAAGCCGAAGCCGGTTAATCGGCAATCTCCACAACTTTCGGCCGAAGCCGAAGGTTTATAAACTATTAGTAATTTAATAATTTTCTTCAATATTATCCACAGCTAAAGAAGATTATCGGCGTAAAGTGGCTCATGCCGCTTTTATCTCGGTGATAGAGTTATCCGCACTGAAATAAGTGCAGTTTGGTCCGTCAGTCACTCACTCTTTCGTAACAGTTCGTTTAATTCCTACTGTGTTCAAAACTACGGCGGGATTTTCGGCTTCGGCTGGATTCTGGGCCGAAGCCGAAAATCTCACCGAAGATGGATTTTTGGCCGAAGGCGAAGCCGAAGTTTTGGTCGGACACTGCCTCCAAGTGTCAACTTATAATTATTGTGCATGTGTGTGTTGATTAAAACAACCTTTAGGATTGTATCGCGTTTATTTATTATTTATTTTTATTAAATATTTTTTATTAAATAAACGCGATACAATCCTAAAGGTTGTTTTAATCAATGAATGAGATTCGCGAAAATCTTAGAAACAAACATGTGTGTGTTATAAACATCCTGAGAATCGCTTACTCGCGGTCGCGCTGTCAGTGATGATTATTAGTACATTTTTACTGACATGTGCCATCTACTACAGTCTATGTTAAATCTATGGTTAAAGTCACAGAAGCTTAAAGATGCTGCCTAAGTACTGTATTTATTATGATATGACGGGTGAGTGTTAATGGTTATTTTTACATCGGCTACGTTCCACTTAACGCCCACCAAGACCGCGACCGCGGAAATTGCCGTTCCACTAGCGTAAAAACGCCGCGGTCGTTGTGGGCGTATGTTATAAGTGGAACGCAAAACTTGAGCGCTGTGTGCTAGCAATATGGCGGCTGGGAAAATTCATCAAGTTCTGATGACATATGTCATTTTTTTTTGAAAGCCCACGAAGACCTACCAATATTTTGCGGGCGTAGTGGGCGCGATGCGGTCTCGAGCAGTGACGTCATCTATGACGTAGAGCGACCGCTCGCAACGACCGTGGGCTTTATGTCGAGCGCTATTGTGGGCGTTGTGGTCGCCGCGGTCGCTTAGTGGAACTCGGCCATTGTAAGTATGTGCAGTGTGCACTATGGTACTCATAATCATGGAGTAGAATCGGCGAAGGATGATGTGATGTCTATAGGCATGTAATGTCTATGATTTGACAGTACTGACTGCCTGTGGCGTGTTTATTTTTGGAACTGGAAGTTCGTGAAAAATCTAATAATTTTACTCTTTTGAAGGTGGCACTTTTGTAGTTTTTAATTTAATCTAGTAAAATAAGTGCAGTGAATTGATCTTTCAGTTTGTAACTAAATACATCAAAAAGTATTCGTGTTTTAATCATAATATTCTTCATTAGTGACACCAACACTTCCTTTTATTTTTTTAGTACATTCTTGCGTGTTAAAAATGTAAATGTAAAGTGAATTCATAGTGATACACGAGCTACCAATTAATGCTAATATTCTTGTGAACCTGAGACTTATTATGACTTTTAATTTTCTTTTTAGAATACATACCATGAATCCAGAAACCAAGTAAAATGTCTGCAGAAAATTGCTTAGTGAAAGCAATATACTCTTTTAGGGGTAAAAATAACGATGAGCTCTGTTTTAAAAAAGGTGATGTTATTACTGTTACCCAAAAAGAGGAAGGTGGATGGTGGGAGGGAACCTTGGGTGAAACTACAGGCTGGTTCCCTAGTAATTATGTGACAGAATATAAAGGTAATTTGACAAATTGAGATCCCTGTTTCTAATAAGAACAGGAATCTTATACAGAATAAAATTTAGCTGGATGTTTTGCCAAGACATCATATTTGAATAACATAACAGTGTCATCATAGTCAAAAAAGGTTGATCATAAACAATTCTTTACCACATATTAGTGCCAATGGGAGATAATTTATGGCCTAATTTGTCATTATTTGTAATGAAATTAGTTGTTTTTATCACTCAAATTCTTTACTTTCGTTTTCTCTCTGCTTTATAAGAACCTTCCCTTGCTACACTTTGTAAAAATATGTTTCACCTATTAAATATTTGGAAGAACTGTACAACTAATTTAAAAATTACTGCATCTTTTAAGTATTTAAGTTTATTTTTTTGTAATTTCCAACATGGAGATGCAATTTTATGACTCACTCTTATGCAGGTTACATTAAGATATAACTAAAATACTCTATAATTACTGGGTCAATTTGATTGTTTTATTATTACAGATCCGTCAGGTTCAGTGACGACATCACCAATCCGGGCAGCTTCAGAAATACAAGCATTCAGAAATGTGGTGCTTAAAGATATTATAGATTCTGAGAAAGCACATGTTGCGGAGATGCAAGGGCTAGTTAGTAATTTCTTGCAGCCCTTGGAAAAGAGTGAGATGTAAGTAGGAGAAAGTTTCTTTGCACAAAAAAAGTCTCTCAATCTACTACTACTGCCTTTTTACTACTGTATACATTACTTTTAAAAAGACTTTCATCAGTGGTAGAGCCAAGCAGAGTTCGCTGCATGAATGGGCCGGCTCGACCGGTGAAATACCACAACCTCTCAGAAGACCGACGTAAAGTGGCTCATGCCGCGTTTCGTTCGGTGAGAGAGGTACCCGGAGCCCCACCCCCCTTCCCCATCCTTTCCTATCCCCTATCCCTTAAAGGTCGGCAACGCAACAGTAACACTATATGTGTTGCTGGTGTCCATGGGCGGCGTTGGTTGCTTACCATCAGGTGACACGCCTGCTCGTTTGCACTCCTATCCCATAAAAAAAAAAAAAGACAAAGCATGTCTGATTGTGTTCCTATACATATCTTCTTTATTGCATTAACATAGAATATAGATTAAATTATTGACACAGATTAATTATTATTACTATTTTGTATTCTTGTAGGTTGACTAGAGATGAGTTTAGACAATTAACTGGAAACATAAATGAAGTATTACAAGTTCACGAGCAATTTCTGGCATTGCTCGATGAATGCGCAACAAAAACTGGGCCGGAACAGAGAGTGGGAGGTCTCTTTTTACAATGGGCACCTAAAATTAAAGCAGTTCATCAATCATATTGTGCTGGTCATCCCAAGGCTGTCTGTGTTCTCGATAAATATAAGTAAGTGCGTTATTTTCAATTTGCCATTCCTGTTGCTATATTAAATAATAGTCTTAATGTGACTGAATACATATTATATATCTAATGTTTAGATGTCATAATTTAGCTTACTACAACTTGTCACCATCTTAAACTCAAGGGAAGTGATTAAGATGATATGTTGTCTGCTTTTATTCAATAAATAATAATAATATGATTTCTAATTTACATTATGTCTATTATGTCTACTATGGAAGTATGGACTATTATAATATTACTGAAATATATGACCTTGAATATTAAATGAGGTGTTTTCTATTAAAGTTCATAATTATCCTGCTACTATCCGTGTTGTCAAAAGTTTTTGGCTGTGGTTTTGATGACTGACATTAACCCTCCTTGTTTTACATTAAAGTTAAAACTTAAGATTAATATTAAGATAATGTTATTGCTGGGTAGATCTTATTATGTATAAATGTTACAGAGAGAAGCTGAACACATGGATGGAGGATGCTGGTGCTGTTACCCCTGGTGTGCTAGTATTAACAGCTGGCTTATCAAAACCCTTTAGACGTTTGGGTAAATATCCTGCTATGCTACAGGAGCTAGCCAGACATGTGCATGAGGCTCATCCTGATAGAGGAGACACTCATAGAGCGTCTGTTGTATACAAGGATATTGCTGTGAGTATAATAATATTAACTTTGATTTGTATTTAAGTTAAATATAACTGCAATACAAATAAAAGGCTTGAAGAAACTAATATTAAATACCTTCTCAATTATACAGTTTTTATAAACATTTAGGAGATTCCTAAATGTTTATAAAAACTGTATAATTGTGCATTTTTTTTTCTGTTTGTTCTATTCTGACATATATTTTGCATCAGATATTTTCTGACTCAGTCACTTTTATCTTTTTACATACTTAGATACTTTTTCTGGCTGACTACACTGTCGAATATTACAGGATGATATGTAAGATGATTAGCAGTGTAATTATTTCTTGTGGAGTAAAAAAAAAAAATTAATGATATTTCTGAGTACCAAAAGCCTTTTAACTATGCATTATAGAGATTTTAGGTTTTAGGTGCCACCTTCACTTTTGACTTGGGCTATATGAAAGCAGCCAGCATATGGTCAATTTGAGTGCATTAATTGATGTACTTTCAGAGTGTCTGTGCAGCATTGAGACGCCAAAAGGAACTAGAATTGCAAGTTGTTACTGGGGAAGTACGCGGATGGCCTGGTGGTGAACTTGCATCTTTGGGTGATGTTTTGCATATGGGCAGTGTGGCGGTTGGTCCTTCACATCAAGACCGCTACCTAGTACTATTTCCTTCGGCATTACTCCTATTGTCAGTAAGCAAGAGGGTTTCTGCTTTTGTTTATGAAGTAAGTATATTACCTATATTTAGTTGCCTATTACATATATTGTTAAAAACTAGTTCTATTTTTTTCTAGAATTTTTGAAAACCACATTGGTTTTTTTGTAAGCTAATAAAATTATTTTGGTTGGTTATGTCAAAGTCAAGCTCACTTTGTTTAATTTTTTTAGGGTTGCCTACCATTAACCGGCATCACAGTTTGCAAATTAGATGATACAGATACCAGAAAGAATGCATTTGAAATAACTGGACCAATGATAGACACGATTGTGGCTGTGTGCCAAACAAAAGCAGAAGCTGACAACTGGGTGAGCTTATTGCAGAAGCATTCCAATGCTAGTGGTAGCCCTGCTCATGAACCTGGACAACCACAGTCATTGCCCCAGGTGAGTGTTACCTAGACTTAGATAGTTTTAGGTAAATATTTTGCTCTTATTTGAAGACATTATTTCAGACTTGTTTCTTGAAGAAGGCTATTTACCATCCAGCTATAAGACAAACTTTAATTTAATCTTATATTAAAAATTCTATGGATGAGTCAGTTCAGATATAGGTTGTGGTTATAGAATTTCTTACAGTCATGACAGCAAATATGTAGACTGGAAATGTGGTAGGTCAAGGGATAATAATAAGTTTATTTAATCTTAACTCCCTGTATTCGGAACTGGCGACAACAGAAAAGTTGTCATTTAACTGAATTTTTAAAATTAAAAAAAGTAAAATGGTTGTGGGTTGAGCTTACTCAATTATTTGGTATGAAATATTCTTAAATGGCTTATTGTTATTGAATGACTTTTTCTACAACAGGCTTATTATTCTTATCAACCAAATCTTTATTATTATTCAATCTGTGAATTGCGTTGTTTTCATTATGGAAGAAATTAAGGTTATTTTATGATTTTTATTACATAGCTGACCCGTTCTCCCTCCGAGGGCGCGTTGTCTAGTATCAACTCTAGTCGGCGAAGCCTTTATCACGTGACACTACCGCCATCTAGTTACCCTTCTGCATCACCTTACTACTCACTGACCAAATACTTCGCGAGGCTGGTCAAGAAAAAAGTCATCACACGACAGATGTTACGCAAACTTCTTCACGAAAGACCATGGGCTAAGGCATTTGAGTTAACTGGTTTACCAGTCAAAAGAAGACATAAAAATCATATACGACTTCGTATAGAAAATGATGGAGTTATAGGTGCTGATACGGAATATACGGACAGTGACGATAGTGATCGTGATACCGACGAGCCTGATTCGTACACAAGTTCAAGCTTTGCTGATGCAGAAGGTACTAGCAGTAAAATGTCGCGACAAAATGCTATGGATCCCAGAAACACATCGTCCTGTAGCAGCTGGGGCAGCGATTTTGGTTATGTGCGATATTTTGACAATACAGCACATTCACATTTGGACGAGAGTCAATCTATACACAACGCAGATTGTACACACAATTTATTCCAAAATGTTTCTAGTAAGAAATTACTGAATACCAATCAAAGTATAGACAGTGGGCAAAACTATCAAAACGAACTTTTACAAAACTTGAATCCATTTGCTGCACATTCCGAAAGCATTGCTAATTCCAGTTTCGAAGTTCGTCCGTACATGGCATGCGAAGATCTCGTCAATATGGATCAGAATACACAATTTAATGTCCTCGGTAACGAAGGGGAATGTGACTTCGTAACATCTACACGCAGTTTTCCAAATCTTAGAGCTAAAACTGAAACTGTGCCGAAACTGTGGAAGTCTACCGAGGAAAATTATACACACGATCGCGACAGCGCTGCACATTCTATAGCGTCTAATGTATTGCAAAATCTTGATCCACCATCACCAAAGCAATGCAGTAACCCTATTGAATCTCTTATATTAGATCCGCCACCCATGTTTCGAAACGAGGAAGATAAAATGAAAATAATAAATGTTAATCTTAACACCAATGTTCCGTTTCGAAAACATTCTCTTAATTCAGATAAACGAATCAGGCGATCCATGTCACGGTCTATGGTAGAAGCTGAAAATTACCATCGTAAAGAAGACGCTAGGATCAATAGAATGTCATCTCAATCGGAAAACCAAAAAATGCATAGAAAATGCGAATGTTGCAACAGATCTATTTGCCCAAGCCCACGATCATCCGATTCTGGTGTAGTTGGCAGTTGTAATTTAGCATCACCCGAATTAAATATGCACGAGTTCTCCAGCTCTGGTACTGCAGGAAATGATTCAGACTGCCACGATAAGAATTCGGATCATTTAAAAGATTCATTATCAAATTTGTCTCAGGGAAGTTTTGATGTTGATCGTAGAAATAAAGTCACACTGTCGGAAATAGAAGCAGCCGCTTTCGAAGATCAATGTAGGTGTACGTCACCTTTCGGCTCTACGGCTAGAACGTCATGTGTTACAAGTGTCACATCAGAGACCAGTCTGGACGTTATGGATTCATCGAATATGAATGTGACATCAACTTTCGCAGCCGCACCGATTGTGTCCACACTACAAATAAAACGTACATCTATCAGAAGGAATATAGAACGTTATGTCCCAGAGATCAGGTTGAAGCCTGAACCGCCTCCAAGGATATACAGGAAGCCTAGCACTCACATAGAGATACCCAAGAATGTTCGACAGCAGTTACCGTGTCAGTGGAGTACTCTGAATATAACCGAGAAAACTAAGCCCAGCTTGCACTACCACATGCGTATATATCGCGATACTGCTGAGGATAAAGAAAAAGTGACGGAGAGATACTCTAGAGCCAATGTCCGTCGTAATCGTGACATATTCGATAAAGAGAAGCAAGCTGATGATACCAATTATACAGAATTACGTAAGACTAGATCTCGCAGTGAGGATCTGTCGAAACTGCAGAAGGGTCTGTCCGAAGCACAGTCCGGTTTTGTGGTGTACCGTTCGGATCTATATGCACACTGGTGGATGAAAGCGAAATTACCCATTACCGTGGTCAACGACTCAGGCAAGGATTATTACTTTTGTAAAGAGCTACTGATTTTGTGTCACTGGTTTGATTATAATATTGCCTTGAAGTTGTAAACACCATTTAGAATTAATACATGTCATATAGAGTTGCCCCCCAGTGTTGCAGTGCTTTACTTGATCATCCTTGCCTGTGTTAATTCATCACTACTAACTAAAAGCAGCTACTGCCAGTAGACTCATGTAAATATACTAACCAATTAAGATGAGAATGCATGGTAAGGCTTATATCTTTCGTGCCCGTGTCGATATTACGATATGCCCCTGAGGAAAACCATTTTAACTGGAACATGCCGAATTTTATGAATATAAAATATCCGATAGATGGCAGTGTATATGAATTAAAGTTGTTGAATATTGAAACGTGTCTTGAGAACAACGTTATTGAATTTTATGTGTGTAAAAAATACCTCTTTTCATACATGTGCAGATGTTCGCTTGTTGATGAACGTTGTTGTTGTAATGGTTGTTTAACGTTTCAGATGGCCACGAGCGACAGTAACAATTTCGATTTATCCACCGGCCTAACGAACCACAAAAGATCACATTCATTCAACAATCATCAAAGCTACACGCAACACACTCAGCAAACGCAAAAAAATAAACAAAAGAATCAGTCGGCGCGATGGCTTCTCAACTCATTCGACTCACTCGACCAGACTCCGGCCAACACAAACAAGACACCTATTGGCAAGAAATTCTCATCTGTAGACTTTATCGACACCGCTGGCTCCGGTTACAGCAACAAAGGTAATATCTATGTGACATTATTATACACCTGTATAACTAAAAGAAAGTTTGTACTATTTCATTACGTAATTGAGTGTTATTTTATAGTAGTGTCCGACCGAAGCCGAAGCCGATTAATGGGAAATGTCCACAACTTTCAGCTTAAGCCGAAGCCGAAGGTTTATAAACTATTAATAATTTTATTCAATATTATCCGCAGCTAAAGAATAATATGGGCGTAAAGTGGCTCAAGCCGCTTTTCTCTCGATGATAGAGGTATCTGCACTGAACTAAGCGCAGTGCGGTCCGTCAGTCACTCATTCTTTCGTAACATTTCGTTTAATTCCGACTGATCTCGGACCTTCTGCTTCGGCCTAGAAGCTCGGCTGAAGCCGAAGATGGATTTTTGGCCGAAGCCGAAGCCGAAGCTTCGGTCGACACTATTTTATAGATTTAGTTTAAACAACTAAATTTATGTGTGTGTAGTTAACATTGTGTTTGTCTGACCAATTTAAATTAATTTAGTTTGCAGTTTTGCACGATAAATATAAGCTCCTTATATTTCTTCGTATTTGAATTACATCTATTTGTAGTATATATATAGTATTTTATGCGAAATGTGTTTATTCTATGTAGGGTGGAGTATAACATGTTTGCGGCCTGCGCCACCTCTCAGGCCCCAATCATTCACGGTAGGCTCGGACGAGAACATTGGGCCGACACACCCTTACGCCCCGCATCAACGCAAGTCCAATTCTTATGAAGAGGACGCGCTTATATTGAAAGTTATCGAGGCGTATTGTACATCGGCCCGTTGCAGGAACGCTGTAAGTTCTGGTGAGTGTTACGTTCTATGTCATTAATAACAAAGTTTCGGTCTGTATGGTAATGAACGAACGAATGAATGAAAATTTTAGATCATTGTATATTTACGTAAAAAATACACCCAATATTTATATAATATTTACACTAGGTATATTTATTTTATTTTTTCTAGTTTAATGTGCAGCTATAGGTATGTTTACGATTATAAATTTGTTATTTTTTTTTTAATTTTTACCGTTGACGTTTTTATTGAAAAAATAAATAAAATAAAATAAAACAGAAGGTAAATACTACTAACGCAGCGTGTTCTATTATGCAGTACCCAATATTCCGCTGGAGATTTTCGAGTCTACAAGGAGGAGACATGCGAAGTCCAGGAACCGTATTATCAGTTGGCTTTTAGAATGAAACATATATATACATACATACATATTATATCCATATTGATACCAACTCTTTCGCTAGTCATAGATGTGTAGCGCTTGAAAAAACAATACCTATTCAAGTTTGTTGATAACGACTTCAAAAACAAGCCGGTATCATATAATTATTTATACTCAGTAAAATTAATGTTAATACTCAGTATTCAGCTCAGTATTTATTTCGGTAGTTATATAATATATAAATTGTACGTATACTTTTAGTAGGTGCACGTGATGCATGCTTCGCTATTATAATTATCACAATATAATTAGTATTTGTAGATCTGGTTATATTTAAATTCGGTATACGGCAATTATTTAGTATAATATTTATTTATTATTAGTCGAAGTAAGTACAAAGTAGCTAGTCACCATAGAGGTTTACATATTTAATTATTTGTTTTATTTGTTCGACAAAATGTATGTTGAAATTAAAAAAAAAATGAGTCAAATTTTAATAGGTATTCTTGCATTTTGTTATAACAGCTATCATTATATTTAAAAAAAGAAACTGTATTATGTAACTAACAAGCAACAAACAACAACTCTCTCTCTCTCTCTCTTCAATACGCTTGATATACCGAAAGCTGAGACTGTAAACTATGAAACAGCCTGACTTTGTTCACGCCAGGTAGTCTGAATGTTTCTATTTTGTTACATGCGGCTGCCTTTAAAACGCACCAGCAGTGGACTGCGGCCACTTGTCAATCGGTAAAGTACAATATCACGCACCCGCAACTAACATACCACACTATAACTACACTAAACTTCCGACCGTGCAGCGAAGTAACACGCCCGATTGCATCACTCGATCGACCAAAGTGAAGCGTAACAAAAGCTCATCGGCTGCTGACACCTACGTGTATCGCAGCCCGGACACTAGAAGGCTTTTGTCCGATCGCAAATTCGACATGAATCGCTCCAATCCCAACTTGTGGGAGTGTTCAGATGAACGCAGGCAGAAGTTATTGTGCGGAAGAGAACGACGTAGCGGTTCACACCCCAGTCTGGTAGTTCCTCTGCGGCCAGTTATATCTGTTCCGTCACCATCGACTACTACTTCGCGTTCAGCTCGCTCCTCCACCTGGTGTTGTGGCACTTTTGTGAAACACCTCACAAAATCCCACCATTTCGATTGACATAAGTAGATAAATACTTGTTTGTGGCTCAATACATTTGTTCCTACATATCATTATTTTTTTTTATTCGCTGTTCGTTCGGATTACTAAAATGTAACCAACCCTCCATATCGATTTTGAATTTGGTTCTCATGTCGTCATCATCATTATCATTATACAATTTTCACATTTTAACCAAAGCTGATTCCATTGACTAATATAGTTTTTTATTTATTTTAATAGTTACCTTTTTTTTTGTTTTTTTTTTAATATCATTAATTGAACGCATCCTAATAACGTTGTGATTGTTTGTCATTAAATTATTATTATTGTTACTGTAATGAATTATTGAATTAATCGAATTGAAAAAAAAAATGCGTGTTTACTCTTTTATAGAAAATTATTGTGGGAATGCCGTTGTTGCAGCCTTTTCTAATGTTTTGTAAGCTGTGTTATCTATGTTTACATAGATTTTGTGTTATAAATATTATGAAGCATGTGTGGCAGTATTATTTAGTGATTAGATATATTACATATTTATATATACATTTACTGCTCGTATATTTTGTATAACCATATTAAAGATGCATATTGTGTTTGTATGTGCATGATTACGCTTCTTTTTTTAGCGAAGCATAGATCTTATTTATAAGTTTAAATATAGTGGTGTGTCAAATCTGAACGTGTTGTCCGTAGTCGTGGAAATATTACAAATCTGTGACGTCATTTAGTGATGGATAAATGCCAAGGACGTGTTTTAAAGATATCAACTCTATATTCAATATGGCAGCTCATTAAACACCAAATGGTGCTTTTTAATCTATACGACTGTTAAAAGCTAATAAAATAAATCATAATCTAATAAAGTTATGAAGTCAGTGCGCGTTTATTTCCGAATAATGAATTATTTTATATTTGTTTGTTTAGTAGATATATTATACTGATATGTACCCATAATTGTTGTTGATGCTAGAAATTACAGATCTGATAGTTACTTTGTAAGTATTTTCCGCTTTCCACTTCATAACACGTAATTGAATTTATTTGTCTATGGTCTATGAAGCTTGGTTGTCACTCGAATTGCTATGGATATAATACCGTGTCTATGGGTAGAGACTAATCACTACGTATTTATGATTCGAGTTTGTGAACATTATCACAGCATATGTTGTAATTAACTTGATTATTTGGTCAATATAACACGACTAGAAAAAAAACCTCATGCATACTTAGAGATTTAGGTAATACACTCATAATAACGCCTTATATGCTATCAAATGTATTTTAAGTATAGCTATATAATTCATTCTCTAGGTAGGAAATTATCAACACGCACAACTTCGATTGGAATCTGCCGAGCATTGGTTCCTGTGTTTAACTAACTAGATTTTTACTCATTTTAAAAGATTTACTTTTTATTAGTGTCAATTATTAAAAAGAAAGAAAATAAACATAACATAACTTCCGTCTGTTAGTCTCGACTCGCCGTTATGTTTACATCCCAAATGGAATAGGTGGCGATCCTATTGCAATACTGGGAAAGTTTTTAGTCATCGATATTTGTCACATTTACGTTAATTTCGAAAAGTCATTGTTGTGTGCCAAGATTATAACCGGCGACCTCTGGATTCAGAAACCGTGTGCTCGACAACTGGACCACCGAGGGATGAGTTGAAAAAAATGAAATGGTCATTTTATTGTTCAGTGTAATTTGGCTTGCCGTGTGAGTGCCAAATGTATGATTCCCTTGTAGGCGACTTCAAAAAAGACAGGGAGATTTTGCGCATTTTTTATCCATGTTGGTGTATATTTCTTTTATTCTTACGGTGACTTTTGATAGGAGAGTGGTGTGGAGCTGGTCCTTAATTACTCGATATGCTCTTAAATTCATTGTTTCTTTAGATTATTTTCTGTTACTTCTATGCTGGACTCAAATGGATACTGTGGATCTTTAGATTTTTTTTTTATTACATCTCGCGTTTTACTACCCGAAGGTGTGAGCAGCTGTTTTGAAGTCACTACTCCGTCGAATGTTTACGTCCCAAATAGAATTGTGACATCGATTATTACCACGTATAAGTTCTGTATGTAAACTCAATCTCCGGACTCTATCTCAGACTCCTTGATTCAGAAGTGGGATGCTCGACCCCCAGACCACCCGAGAATTTAATTACACATACATGATTTATGCACTAATGATATTGAAAAGCGTCTGCTATGCTTACCAGTGTAAAAAACAGATTGATTTCTGATTTTCCAACTGCACAAATATACCTTCTGTGTTGATATTAAAAACGGTTGGACCGAGGCCAAAAGTTTGTTTCCTATGTTCCTTTAGAGCACGCTCGACCTTTGCTCGAAACTAAAAACTGAGCTAAATTTAATAGAACTGAACGAAATAATTAAGTGGAGCCTTAAACGTAGATTTTCTGATCGTTTACGTTTTTCGTGATATTTTTTTTTCAATCGTGCTAATTGCTGGTATCGTTGATATGCCATCGATTATATTTCTTTACTATCTGACCCGGCGAATTTTTGTTTTGCCTCGGAAGGCATAAATATCTATAATCTTTTTTTAAAAATAAGTAGCGAAGTTAATTCCTTATTGCACCAGCTACCTGCTAGTAAAAGTCTCGTGAAAAGCAGTTCAGCCATTTCAGAGATTACCCGGAACAAAACGACAGACACAAAAATTGTAAAAAAATGTTATTTTGGTATGTACCGTATATATATTCATATTTTTTTTGTTGGAGTCGGTGTCATATAGTGATTTTTAACCAGAGGACTGCGGACAAAACAAAAAATAACATAGTTTATGCATAAAAAAAGGTTAGGCACCACTGACTTAATTGGTAATTGTATTCCATTGCGTCAAGTATTCTATCCATTGCTAAATGATATAATTTCGTGATAAAATTCCTGTTTTATACAAAACGACAATGCTTCATGTTTTTTATTGACAGGCATAGCCAATAAAAAGAGAAAGGGGAAGAAATGCGCATGGATTTCTCACGCGATCAGGGATAAATAACATTTTTTTTTACTAATTTTGCTAACACGACTTATAACATGTATACCTGATATGCTTGGTGCATATAATGTAAATTCAATTAAATTCATTTTTTTAGGGATGTTTTGCAATATATCTTTTAGAGTATAACGCATTTTTATTACGTTAAATAATATATATTGTATTAAATAAAATGTAATGTTATTGTACAACATGAGATGTATTTTTGCTCTCGGAATTTTTATTAATATTGTGATAATAGTTATCTTTTAAATTCAATTATATCGTTATAGAAATCGATATTGTTATAATATCGATACAAGCAATTGATAACAGTCAATCTCTTTTAAAATTTTCATCGAAATAATAGTAGTTAAATAATTAAGTATTTATCACTAATATTGTGTGTACCTATTTATATGTTTAATTAAGTGTTTGATTTTTATCATTGTGTCATATAAGTTATATTTATAGATAAGACTTGAGTGTCTATAAAATTTCTTTATCTTTGTATGTATATAATATTATATATGTATGTACATTTTATATGTGAAATGCATATAATTCCGCTTACGTATGTATTGCTTATTTTTTTTTCATCTAATTTATCATTTCTTCATACACTCGCTTTTTTTTATTATCGGTTTGGTATAGTCAATGTGTTTAATTGATTCTGTTGGAAAGTTGCACACTTTCGTTTAAGATTATAAATTGTTCTAACCATTTGCCAAAGTCACGTCAAAATCACCTGAGTTTTCTCTTCGGCAACAAAAAAAAATCAAGTAATTCTTGAAGAAATTTAAAATACGTAAAAGTTCATAGTCAGAAAATAATTATTAATATTATAAGTTAGTTTTTTTTTGCCTAGTAATTAGAGGCGAATATTACATCGACCTGGACGATGTCTTTTTTTTATTCTAGATATTTTCTTATGTGTTACGTGTATTTATATAAGTATTATTATATAAGTACAGTCCTATAATATACATACTCGTAAATACGTTATTGTATCAATACTAATCCATTGATATTTCACCAGTTAGTATAAAATCGTTTAAAATGAGTAAACAGTATTTTCACAGTGTCATATATAATATAACAAAATTATTATTAAAAATATTTTTAAAAATAATAAATCCTCAATATGTTTATATTAGAACTCATTGTATTGTTATACGACTTGTTCCTAGTCTAGATTTATTAAAATTTTATTTTATATTTATATATTTTTATAATGATTATATTGGTTTCGCTCTTAAAAAATATACTACTACTAATTGTGTCTCAAGTAAGTGTATGGTTTCATTAAAGACGCCATTTTGCCTAAAATATCATTATCACACACTTTGAAAAATCTATATAAAAAGATCACGATCGAGATGTTGACATACTTGACATGACATTATATTCAAAATGGCGTCTGCGGCATCTTTAGTAGAATTCACCTTGCTAAAGACTCATTCATGTGCAAGGTAAACTAAACTTACCTATTCTAAAATGTTTATTCATCCAATTATTTGTTAAAAAAACATTACTAATATTTATATAAAATAGAGATTGTGTGTAATAATATTATATTTATTTTTCTATGGAATTGTAGTTATTATTAACCACACCAGATGTCACTGATATTATTAATTAATTGTAATAATTCAAGTTTGAAAGATCTGTCATGCACAATATTTGAAATTACGTTTACCGGTACAATATTACTATTATTTACAAATATGTTGTGTTTTGTTGCTTGTGATATCAAATTGGTATATCTTGTGATTCCAAAAAAAAATTGGGTTTGTAAATAATAAATGAATAATTGAATTCAGTAATCAACTCAGGGTGTCCAAACTGTTAACACAATAGTAGTTTTATGATTTTTTTTGGACTATTGAATTGGTTTACTTATCGTGTCCTTTAAATAAAGCAAGTAATAGGGTAGTTTCTTACTAGATACTCCATAGGGAAACCTTTAATTTTTTTTAAAAATATTTTAGCCTAATCACCTAGTTCAAACACAATGCCAGTGCCACATTCAGTGTGTCATATACAATTATTGGAACAAAAATTAATAGAGTCGACGAGACATTTAAAATAATTGTTTTAAATTATTACGATGACCATAGAATTAGTAACGCAGGTACCTAATTCTTGTGACTCGTGGACAAAACCTATGATAGCTGTCTACACAGATTAAAATACTTGTTATGTAGTGTCCGACCGAAGGTCTATTTTTGGCCGAAGCCGAAGCCGATTAATCGGCAAACTCCACAACCTTCCGAACCGGAAGCCGAAGCCGTAGATTATAAACTATTAGTAATTTAATAATTTTCTTCAATATTATCCTCAGCTAAAGAAGAATATCGGCGTAAAGTGGCTCTTGCCGCTTTTTTCTCGGTGATAAAGGTATCAGCACTGAACTAAGTGCAGTCCAGTCCGTCAATCACTCACTCACTCTTTCCTAACAGTTCGCTTAATTCCGACAGTTTTCGGATCTTCGGTGGGACCTTCGGCTTCGGCCCAGAATTTGGCCGAAGCCGAAGTTCTCGCCAAAGATGGAGTTTTGGCCGAAAGTGGCCGAAGCCGAAGCCGAAGCCGAAGCTTCGGTCGGACACTATTGTTATGACTTAGTATTCTATTAAAATACGATGAGAGACATGTTATTATAAACAAATTTTATCCAGGTGGGTATTGTATTAAATATCCATCTTTGACTTCAGCAACAGCAGCTCAAATATATATTTTTAAACAATTGATATTCCAGAATGCGATGATGAAACACTTGCAATAGAGTCCTTGGTAAGATCACCTTCGTTGCCAGTACATCCTGCTTCAGCGCAAGGATCCGCAAGCTTGTGGACCATGGTCATGCGGATACAGAACGAATTGAAAGCGATGAAACTAGAAGTTAAAGATCTAAAACACCAACTGAAGGAAGAGAAACACGAGCGCGCCCTTGCCATTGCGTCTTTGCAAACCAGAAATGTATTACTAGAAGCTAAAGAAAGTAATTGTTGAAGCGTGTTGTGAAACATTAAATTAAATTTTGTCACATTGATAAGAAAATGGTTTCATTGAATCACTGTAATATCACTCCCTTAATAACCGAAGAGGTAGACAGCGGGTATTATGTCTTGCAATACCGATTTCTAAACTGAAAAAAAAATACACTTTCAATAAGTTGTTTTAGCAGAATTTTAACAGATATTTTGATCAGTAAAATTTAATAGTAAATATGGCTCTTAGGTTATAAATAACTTCACGCCTTCACTGTGCGTATACGTAAAATGGTAGGTATATGAAATAAGGTCTTAATTAGGTGTTACTGAATTGAGCTTGGAGTAGAGTTGAATTTAATCTCGGATCCTCTGATTTGGTGCTTATTTTGTTGAATGGTTTGCTCGACTGGCTGTGTTGGCAGCGCAAATTAACAAGATTGAATAACTCCTTCATGCCTCAGTCGGATTAATTTGGTGAAGCCATACTCTTGTGCACACAGCGAAATTACTAAACATAATTTTACGCATTTGTTACCCGAAGGTGTAGGCAGCGGCTCTTAAGCCTCGTCTCGCCGGTATGTTTACGTCCCAAATGGAATAGGTGGCGAACCTATTGCTATACCGGGCAAAAGTTATCAGTCATAGTTATACTAGTCACACTTAACTTTCCGAAAACAATTTCGAGAAGTCATTGGTGTGAGCCAGTGTCAGGATTCGAACCCGGACCTCTGGATCAGAAGCCGTGTGCTCGACCACTGGACCACCGAGACTGTTATATTTCAGTATAATATGCCTTGTATACTTAATTTTATTGTTATTTATGCTAAAATGCAAAGTCTACAAAAGTTTATTAGGTATTATCGTAACACTAAAGTACTTAAGTGTAAAGGTCATGTAAAAAATAATTATAAAATTTTCCCTTTATCAACTTCCATTTTATTATACCTTTACATAATTTATATGTCATAGACAAGGGTCTAGCTATTCTGATCATAGGTTAGTTAGTTTCAGTAACAGGTGGCTCGGTTCATCGAGCACTCATCCAGGTGAAACACCATCCAACTTAGGCGTAAAATACTGATACCTAACTATAAGGATATAATAACTATTAAAATAAGTTTTAATATAATATCATTATATAGTATAAAACAAAGTCACTTTCCGCTGTCTGTCCCCTTATATGCGTGTATCTTTAAAACTACGCAACGGATTTTAAATTCGTGTATAGTTTAGTAAAAAAGTGATAATTTTCAAGATTTAGAACTTTAATCGCAAACGCTGCCTGAACCCTAAGTGATAAATCAAAACAACGTACTACATTATTATACACCTTTAAAAGGTCTACAAAAGAGTCCGCGAGGACATATGTCTATCTCTTAGGGATAACCCACAATGACCATTTTTATTTTTTTACTTTTTACGAGAAATAATGGCCTATTTACGAAGCGATTTTAAACTTTACAGCATTAATTTTCATCTAATTAAGTGTCTTAAATAGATTGTGCATGTAATATAAATGATCCCGGCCCTTTACAGCATGCAATTTAAACAAATATTTTCGAAGATATTGCAGTATTAACATAGCGGCAATTATTACTTTTGACGCGGAACAAAGTTCGCCGGGTCAGCTAGTCTATATATAAACGACAATTTTTATCTATTTATTTGGCAAATTATGATGGTTGTTTCGTTAAACGGAATTCATAAATTATTCCATTAGAGTTTTTAGGGTGTAGGCAGCTTAGCGCAAGCAGTGTTACGTCTCGACTCGCCAATTTTTTACGTCCCAAATCGAATGCCGAAAATGCATTGGTGTGACCCAGGATTTGATTTCACGACTACCAAATTCGGAAGGGGGATACTCGACCTGTAGACTACAAAGATATATTTAGTGACTTAAGATATTACTTTACCACATAATTACAATTGATATGAATAAGTACGCAGTGATGTTACGTTAAATATTACATACAATTAAAACACGGTGTTATACAAAACTCACGTTTCGGAACGAAGTTTGATCGCTAATGAGAATCAGTTCGCTTTTATTTCAGCATGTCATTGTCAACACATTAATAACCATTATAGATAGTATTAATTCCTGTTTAATTATTATTAAATACATTTGATTAATACATACATACATATATAACTTCACGCCCTGGTTTAGGTTTTGGTGAAGGCCAGCGACTGTTCAAACTCGAATTGCCGAATCCATTAAAAAAACCTGCATCAAAATCCGTTGCGTAGTTTCAAAGATATAAGGGGACAGACAGCGGAAAGCGAGTGTTGTTGTTTTATACCATGTAATGATAATGATGATACATTTTAATTATAACTAGTTGACCCAGCGAACTCACGCTTCACCCTAGAAGCAATAAGAAGAAATAAAAATGGTCATTGTGGGTTATAAATATGTAACCCTCCTAAGTTATAAATAAATGGGTACAATTGCGGATTCTTTTTGTAGATATTTTGAAGGTCTATAATAATGTAATACATTATTTTGATTTATCACTTATGGTTCAGCCTGGGTTTGCAATTAATATGCTAAATGCCTAAAATTATCGCTTTTATTTGCTACATTATACATAAATTATACATGCAAACCACCCGTTGACACCCTTTATCTATTAAAAAAACAGCAACAAAATTCGTTGCGTAATTTCTAACATCTAAACATATAAGGGGACAGACAGCGGAAAGCGACTTTCTTTTATGCTATGTAAAATTTTCACCAACTACGTTTATGGTTTTACAAAGGATTTATTTTATACTCAAACAGCTTTTTTTCCGTTTATAGAGTAGGTACTGTATTATTTAATATATATATATATATATGTTACGGTAAATTTGATTAATTGAAAAATTATTAATAATTTTACAAAATTATTAATAATAACCACATGTTTTGGTAAATGTGAATAAACGATCGAAATTTATTACTTTTAGTAGTAATTATTAATAATTCACGACACATATTGGTAAAAGTTATAAAATAAATAAAAACCCAATGTTTTTTGACCAGCAGGTATTTATTTATAATATTAAACACAGTCTTACAATTATATTAATTAGAGATCACACAAACAAGGTTAAAACTAACCTAACCTAACCACTTATTTCACTTTCTTTGTTTCACTCACCTCATCGTCACATATCCAAACATAAAAGCGCGAGTAAATTACTATACTTATTACTTAAACCGAAAACAAATTATTATCACAAACATAAGATAACAGTAAATCAAACTAAAATTTTGCAAAACCGAATTAGTTAGAACTGGGGAGCAATTTTTAAAATCACTCAAATTCAAATAATATCAAAATTAATCCAAAAAGGGAGAAAACATAGAGGGCAGGAGACAGGTTTAGCCGGTAAGAGTCCGGCACTACCCAAACTACCCCATACGTGACGTAGTTTGGGTGTCTATGAGGATTCCGACTCCAGACTAGAAAAAAAAAACCTAAAACCTAACCTAACCTAAAGCTAAATTAAACAACTAACTAACCCTATTAAGCAACAACAAATAACGTGCACGTGCTTTTAAAACAATAACACCGAGCCAACTAAGCCGAGCCACTTATTACATTTATCACCACTAGGGTTAAACTATTAATAATAACCGACAAATGTGATTAATTTATCACTTTTACCTCGACTTTCGGTAATTATTAATAATAATAGATAATTATTAATAATCTTCAATTAATCACTCTTACCGTAACATATATAATATAATACTCCAAATATAAAAAGGTAAAAGTACTTTTCTTGGTAGATTTTTTTCTGAGATTTCTTTTCTTCCAGAATAGCCTTTAGAAATTATTCCAAAACTGCCCACCACTACATTCCAACATTAGCTATGTTAACTTAAATATTTTCCAACCCCCTTGAAAACTGTAATGAATGCGTGCCTGCACCCGACCCTCACAGATGTGAACCCCTACAATCATTATTCACAACACAACACAGACATTCTTGAAATTATTTTATAGAGAAATACAATTTGTTTGTCTGAACGCACTAATCGTGGGAAACACATGCTAATATAACATATAAAATAACATAACTTCACGCTTTTCTCTTTCCTAAGGTGTAAGGCAGCGGCTGTTAAGTCTCGTCCCGCCGTTATGTTTACGTCCCAAATGTAATAAGGTAGCGAACCAATTGCCATACCGGGCACGAAGTTGTCAGTCATCGATATTTATCACACATAACTTCCGATAGTAATGTACCTGATGTGTGCTTAAATATCCTTATTTTCTGTGATTAAAAGCATCAAGATACACAGAATGATATCCCTCACTAACATCTATACATATAATAAAATTGTAGAAAAGTCAAAACTGTACATTGAATATTTTTTAAAAAGAATACTTGGTGTGTGATCTGCAATCGATACCGAAGCCAAAAATATACTTTTTAGAATTTTTGTCTGTTTGTCTGTTTGTCTGTATGTATGTCCGGGATAAACTCAAAAAGTACTGCATGGATTTACTTCAAATTTGGCACGAAAATTATTAAGAAGTCGGGTCAACATATAGGCTACATATTATCACGCTATCACCTACGAGGAACGAGCAGTGAACCTTTATTTCTTCAATGTATTCTGTAGCAACGTGTAATCTAACGACGCATATTTGTATGTTGTTATGGTGTTATTATGTTAATAACCATGCTTTAATCTATACATATAATAATAATAATAATATAATATAAGTTAGCTTCACATTTTAATTAACTTATGCCGTTAAACATAACAGACAATTTTAAAACAGTGCCATCTATGAGATTTACAAAACAGAAAACATTAAGTTGAATTACACGTGTAAGCACTTTTTGGTTTTAGATATAAATAAATCTTTGAGATTTTAAAAACATCAAGTCGAATTACATGTTTAAACACTTTTTGAATATAAATAATTGAAATTTCATCATGCGCTTGCGGTCAATAGATGTTTTTAAGAGTCATAGATGGAGTTGTGCATTTTCTTCTTTAAAATTGTATCGTTAATTCTTTTCAGAGATGAGCAAGACAATTAAAAAAATGTATTTGTATATGCTAAAAACTGTTAATATTTTTGTTCGGTATTTATTGGTGTAATGATTGCTTCGTAATTTTATAATTTTACACCATTAAAAAAAAATGTTTCCTATTCGCTAACTAGATGGCGTTGGCGTCGAATTAGATCGCGCTATAATTTCGTTCACCAAAAGTGATGTTATGAGTACGGATGTCGCCGCGACAACTCATAGAAACTGGGGTTACCTGCGTTGCTATAAGTTATCGTGTGCTTAGTCGAATTTAACGTGAAAACTGAAAATACTTTCCTGAAATATAATTAAAAAAAAAATATTTACTTAAATAAACTTCATTCGGAATCGGACTACTGCTTACTGCTTAGCTATCATTATCTGTGTGTAAATTCTCAGCGTGTAAATTATTTTCTGTTATTTTTCAAACTTAAAATAATCAAAATGCCTAGAAAACGGTCTAATCTATCCCAATCCTCAAACGATAGTCGAAGGAAAAGGTTAGCTCGATCTCTTGAAACCACCATTGAGCGTGAGGCAAGGATAGCTACTCTTCGAGAACACAATGCGGAAATTCGAGATGGAGAAAGTAGTACGTCGCGCCAGTCCCGATTAGATACTATGCGCACTCAAAATGCATCGTTGCGGTCTCTGGAAAGTATAGAAGCATACGAAATGCGGCTATTAAATGATCGGAAGCGCCATGCCGAGTCTCGCGCGTCAGAGACATACACGCAACAAGAGACAAGACTGAGTTTGCAGCGCAGCCGCACTTATGCCGCTCGATCGTGCGAGAGTGCTGAAATTCGAGAAGCTCGATTGGAAAGCGACCGGGAGCGTCACGCTGAGTCTCGCGCGTCAGAGACGTACACGCAGCTAGAGACGAGGTTGAGTTCCCAGCGCTCTCGCACAGATGCAGCTCGATTTTGTGAGAGTGTCGAAGCGCGAGAAGCTCGACTGGAAAGCGACCGGGAGCGCCACGCTGAGTCTCGCGCGTCAGAGACGTACACGCAGCTAGAGACGAGGTTGAGTTCCCAGCGCTCTCGCACAGATGCAGCTCGATTTTGTGAGAGTGTCGAAGCGCGAAAAGCTCGACTGGAAAGCGACCGGGAGCGCCACGCTGAGTCTCGCGCGTCAGAGACGTACACGCAGCAAGAGACGAGGTTGAGTTCCCAGCGCTCTCGCACAGATGCAGCTCGATTTTGTGAGAGTGTCGAAGCGCGAGAAGCTCGACTGGAAAGCGACCGGGAGCGCCACGCTGAGTCTCGCGCGTCAGAGACGTACACGCAGCAAGAGACGAGGTTGAGTTCCCAGCGCTCTCGCTCAGATGCCGCTCGATTTTATGAGAGTGTCGAAGCGCGAGAAGCGCGACTGGAAAGCGACCGGGAGCGCCACGCCGAGTCTCGCGCGTCAGAGACATACACGCAGCGAGAGACGAGGTTGAATTCGCAGCGGAGTCGCACTTCTCTTTCTCGGTCGATCGAAGATCATGAAGAGCGGATGACCCGGTTAAGAAGAGATCGTTCTCAGCATGCCCTTTCACGGTCGTTAGAGAACGATGAGCAGCGTGAAGAACGTCGTGCAGCTGCTCGGCAGCGGTACCACGACGTGTGTGGCGATACGTCTGCTCATCTATCGCTAGAACGGGATAGAATTCAAGAGTTTCGAGGATCTTGGTCGGGTGAACAGCGTGCGGCACAACTAGAACTAGATCGTCTGCGGCGTAGCATGAATCAACTTTCAACATCTGACGATGAATCCATGGTTTACGATATCGAAGAGCAATCGTGGCTAAATAAAGAGGGAAGTGGATTTATGTACAATGTTGCGATTAACTACGCCGCACACGGAGATATTGGTGTCTTAGAAGAAGTGTGTGCCCACTGTCAAGCCCGCAAATGGAAAGGAGAGCCCAATGGGATGTGTTGTGCATCTGGTAAGGTACGCTTGGAGTCTATGCAAGACCCACCAGATCTGTTAAGAATCTTACTAAATGGCGAACATCCGAAGTCCAGCCATTTTTTGAAAAACATCCGAGCTTATAACAGCGCCTTCCAGATGACTTCGTTTGGTGCAAATCAAATCGTTGAAGCAGGTTTCATGCCGACATTCAAGGTCCAGGGGCAAGTTTACCATCAAATCGGTTCGCTGCTACCTACAGACATTCCAAAATTTTTGCAAATTTATTTTGTAAGTGATTTTGAAGAACAAGCAAACCTACGAAGTAGACACATCCCCAATTTGGACCCTGTTCTGGTCAGAGGATTGCAAAGTATGTTGCATAACGTTAATCCGCACATTGGCAACTTCAAAGCCGCTCTGGCGTCGGTGCCTGAGAACGAGCGCAACCGCTTTAAGTTTGTCATCAGTGCAGATAGAAAGCCGATTGCAGCCCATCCGGGACGATATAATGCGCCAACGACGAATGAGGTCGCCGTTCTCTTAGTCGATCAGGAGTGTGATAAAAGAGATATCGTCTTACGCACGCACGATGACCGGCTTCAAAGGATCAGCGAAACTCACCGCGCGTACGATTCTCTTCAATATCCGCTCATGTTTTGTCGCGGAGAGGATGGCTACCATTTCGCCCACTATAATGTAGACCCCCAGACAGGCTCCCCAAATTATAACAAAAAAACGTCCGCCATGCAGTTCTACAGCTTCTTGATCCAGCTGAGGGTGAACAATGGCTCTTATCTCCACCATCATCGTACACTCTTTAGTCAGTTTCTGGTGGACATGTATGCCAAAATTGAGACAGAGCGTTTGGTATTTATAAGGTCCAATCAAAGAAAGCTGAGAGCTGAGAACTACGTCCATCTCAGAGATGCCATGCAGAATGATGCCAATGCTCAAGATGTAGGAAGGATGGTCATTCTCCCCTCCACCTTCACAGGAGGTCCGCGGTACATGCACGAGAGGACCCAAGATGCATTTTGCTATGTGCGAAAGTTTGGTCGCCCGGACCTCTTTATTACTATCACTACCAACCCAAAGTGGCCTGAAATAACAGCTCAACTCCTTGCAGGACAGGTTTCGTACGACAGGCACGACTTGATCTCTCGCGTATTCCACCTGAAGTTGAAATGCCTTATGGATCTTCTAACAAAGGCAAAAGTGTTTGGTACAGTCCGATGTCATATGTACTCCGTGGAATGGCAAAAACGCGGCTTGCCACACGCGCATCTGCTTTTGTGGTTGGAAGAAAAGATCAGGCCTATCCAGATTGATCAAGTCATAAGTGCAGAGCTTCCGGACCCTGACGTTGATCCTGTTCTGCATCAAATTGTTAAAAGTCACATGGTGCATGGCCCCTGTGGCACGTTAAATCCAAGTTCCCCTTGTATGAAAGACGGACGTTGTACAAAAAGATTCCCAAAAAAATTTACCAACGAAACCATTACTGGTGAGGATGGATATCCCTCATACCGGCGCCGATCACCAGCAGAGGGCGGGCATTCCACTGAGCTGAGCGTGCGTGGCCAGGCGCGACCGGTCGATAACCGATGGATTGTTCCTTACTCACCAGTACTGTCCAGGACCTTCCAGACGCACATCAACGTCGAGTCGTGCACCAGCGTCGGGTCGATCAAATATATCTGCAAATACGTGAACAAAGGTAGCGATCAGGCGACGTTTGCTTTACAGAACACTGACAGAGACGAGGTGACCAAGTATCAGTCCGGTCGCTACATCAGCACGTCTGAAGCAGTTTGGCGGATACTGGCGTTCTCTATACATGACAGGCATCCTGCCGTCATGCATTTAGACGTCCACCTAGAAAACGGTCAGCGCATATATTTTGATCCCAACAACGTTGCTGAGCGCTTAGAAAATCCGCGCCAAACAACTCTCTTGGCATTTTTCAGGCTCTGCGAAATCGACCAGTTTGCGAGGTTCCTTACGTATGACGAGGTGCCTTCATATTACACGTACGACAAGCAAAGGGGAATATTTAACCGACGTCGAAGAGGAGGTGCTGTCGAAGGTTTTCCGGGAATTTTCAAGGACACCGTATTGGGTAGAGTTTATACCGTGCACCCGAATAATGGCGAATGCTATTTTCTGCGGTTATTACTTCACACGATCCGAGGCCCAACGTCTTTTGCCTTTCTGAGAACATTTGATGGCGTGGAGTATCCCACTTACCGCGCAGCCTGTGTAGCACGTCACCTTCTCGACGGTGACCAAAACTGGGATGACACCCTCGCGGAGGCGAGCGTCAGTAACAGCCCCAGCCGTATGCGTCATCTGTTTGCCGTCATCTTGGTGTTTTGTGGAGTCACGAACCCGGTAGCTTTGTGGGAAAAATATCGACATCATCTATCTGAAGATTTTCTACGAGCTTTGAGGCGTGCTACTGGAGACGAAGTCGAAGTAACTGATGAACGCGTGCTGAACACCTGTCTTAGTTCACTTCAAGACGTGGTCATTTCCATCGGCGGCAATCCATTGGTCGAATATGGGTTACCAGCTCCCCAATCATCACCGCATCAAGACCGTGGAAATCGAGAGTATAACGCTGAGACAATTTACGATCCGAGCGAAATGACCACCATACGAAATCACCATGTCGCTTTGTTCTCTTCAGAGCAAAAACAAATTTATGACACTGTTCTTAAAAGCGTTGGGCAAAACCAGGGTAAAATGTTTTTCTTGGATGCTCCTGGTGGAACAGGAAAAACATTTGTTACCACTGGCATACTTGCAGAGGTCAGGAGGCAACTCAAAATTGCCATTGCTGTAGCGTCGTCGGGAATCGCTGCCACACTGCTTCCGGGTGGCAAGACAGCACATGCCATGTTTAAAATTCCCATCGATTTAGAGAGCACCGAAACGCCTGTTTGTGGTGTGTCACGCAATAGTGATAAGGGACACGTGCTGAAGGATTGCTCTCTGATCGTATGGGATGAGTGTACGATGGCCAATAGAAAAGCAGTTGAGGCCGTGGACAGAACCCTGCAGGACATCCGCAGGAACGAACACTTGATGGGTGGTGTCACAGTTCTATTCAGTGGCGATTTCCGACAAACGCTTCCCGTGGTGACGCGGGGATCGAGGGCTGACGAGGTGAATGCTTCGTTGAAACGATCTTCGCTGTGGTCACGAGTTCGTACGCTGCGCTTGACCATTAATATGAGAGCTCGGCTCGGCGGCAATGCACGTGCTCAAGAATTCTCCGATGTTCTTCTAAGTCTTGGCGAAGGCACTCTACCAGAGGAGAGAGGTGGGCAGGTGGTGCTTCCAGAGTCTCTCGGTAGAGTCGTATCCAGCTTAGAAGAACTCATTCGCTGTGTGTACGGGGACATCAGTCATATACCGCACCAGCAGAATTCTTGGGTATGTGAGCGGGCAATTTTGACGCCCAAAAATGGTCAGGCTGAAGCAATCAACGAATGCATTCTCTCGAAAATTGAGGGGAATGAAGTGGTTTACACCTCTATAAACACTGTCATCGAGCAAGATGATGCCACACATTATCCCGTGGAATTTCTGAACTCTCTGTCAGCAAGTGGACTTCCAGCGCATACTATCAAGCTGAAAGTCGGTGTCCCGATTATGCTTCTTCGGAACCTATCTCCTCCGAAGTTGTGTAACGGGACCCGCCTTAAAGTCATCTCGCTCCACAGACACAGCATTGAGGCGGAAATTCTTACGGGTTGTGGCGTAGGCGAGGCAGTATTTGTACCACGCATTCCCCTCATACCTCATAACTTCCCGTTCCAGTTCAAGCGCGTACAGTTCCCCGTGAGTGTTTGCTTCGCGATGACCATCAATAAGTCGCAGGGGCAGACACTGAGAGCAGCGGGTGTCGACCTCAGGACGAGCTGCTTCTCACACGGGCAGCTGTACGTCGCTTGCTCCCGCGTCACCAGTCCTGACTCTCTTTACATTTTGGCTGCGGAGAGCCAAACCAGCAATGTTGTTTATAGAGAAGTTTTATAAGTATATATTTTTATCCTTTTCTATATTTATATTTTCTTATTCATTATTTTCTACATTTGCTTCAGTCGCAACTTATTACTTAATTCAGCAGAATCACCATAAAGTCATTTATTCAAAGCAGACTGAAAATCAGCACTTTTGAAGTTCAACAATTTTACAAAAGACAGTCTCCCTCTGTTACTGTACTTTCTGTATTTATGAAATGTAAAGAAGTAACGGGTAAATAAATGTTATTTTAAAAGGTATAATCGTAGGTATTTTTGGTGCTGTATAGCGTTCAGGCAGATGACGTCGCGGGCTACAGCTATACTACAAAAATTCCTGTTAAAATGAAAATAAACAATGCGGGCAACAACCATTGCTACCGCAATCTGTACTTATCCTACCAGTTACAATTTCATTTTAGAGGTAATTACTTCTCAACTGTCTATGTAAAAATATAGCTATCTGATCACAAATTCCACGCGTACGAAGTCGCGGGCACAGCTAGTACTACATACAATACTTGTGGTAAAGCGTGCTCTAAAACCGTTAGGCGTTTTCCTAAAAAAATAACAATTAGGCACTGATGTTAATTTTAGGAACTAATGAAATGAATTGTCTAGTTGATCTTTTCTTTCGCTTTTTTTATGGGATAGGAGGGCAAACGAGCAGGCGTGTCACCTGATGGTAAGCAACCAACGCCGCCCATGGACACCAGCAACACATATAGTGTTACTGTTGCGTTGCCGACCTTTAAGGGATAGGGAAGAGGAAAGGATGGGGAAAGGGGGGTGGGCCTCCGGGTACCGCTCTCACCGAACGAAACGCGGCATGAGCCACTTTACGTCGACCTTCTGAGAGGTCGTGGTATTTCACCGGTCGAGCCGGCCCATTCATGCAGCGAACTGTTTGGCTCTACCACTGTTCGTTCGCTTATAATCTTTATATCTTATTAAGGATATTAGGTTCCTTCTTGATGATTCTATTTAGTTTTGTTATAAAATATAAGCATAGTGAGCAGAAGGTTGTTATTTGTTTTTATAGTTTTCAATCCGGGAAAGTTATGCTCAAATTAATAACTGTACCTAAGTCATTTTTATGTTTGTTTTAATCTCGCATTGCAATTCTAACTACTACATCAAGAATTAATATATTTGAAAACCTTCGGGCATGTGGCAAATAAGGATCAACTGGTGGTAAGCGATTAGCGCTATCCATTCACACGCGCAATACCGTGCGGGTCACAGTTGCGTTGTTGGGCCTTTATGATAAGCTAGGGAGGGGGATATAGTACAGGAGAGGAAAGAGAGTTGACCTCCGGATACTTTCCTCAAACGCGGCATAAAGCACATTACCTACTTTGTTTTCTATGTCGCCGTTGTATTTTACCAGCAGAGCCGGCTCATTCATACACAGAGGTGTATAGACCGAAATATAATACCGAAATATTTATCTTTTGAACTTCATCAATCGCGTTCAAATTCCAATTAACTATTAAAATCTTTCTTGAAATTGAAGTAGCTCTTGGAACTACGAAAGAGTTCGTATGGTTCTATAATATACACATACACACTAGAATAGCGTAAAAGACGTCACGCCTCTTTCTAACCGAAGGTGTAGACAGCGGCTGTTAAAGCCTACGGACGTAACGTATTACGTAACGATTCGGCGAATAGAGGCTTTAACCTCTATTCGCCGAATCGTTACGTAATACGTTACATCCCAAATGGAATAGGTGGCGAAGTTATTGCCATTAAACTGGGAAAAAAGTTGTCAGTCATTGATATTTATCACACATAACTTCCGAAAAGAATTCCGAGAAATCAAAAGTAAGTCTAATCTTAGTACCAAACCCACTGCCTCTGAATCAGAAGCGGGGTGCTCGACCATTAGAACACCGAAATTAAAATATATGCCTGGTAGGTATGCGATAAAGAACTAAATATAACCTTATCTCTAATTGTCTTGTTACTTTGATGTTTAAAATATTAACAAGTTCGTACAGATTTTTTTTCAGACTTAATTTTCTTTTTTTTCAATACAAGAATAAGTTAGCAATCAATAGTCATAAATTCTACAATGTACACGGCGTGATTTGTTTCGCTGATACCCGAGACGAGCCTTTTTATGGCTCACTTTGTGATACTAAAAGCTAAAATGATCGAAATAAAGTTATATATTTATTGAGAAATATTACAATTTCGATTATTTTAATGTGGCTATTGGGTAATAATAATAATAATTTATAACTTCAGTCCCTTTCTACCAGAAGGTGTAGGCAGCGGCTGATAGGCTCCACGTGCTAAGTTTTATGTCCTAATAGGTGGGGCAATTTATTGCCATACACCAGGCACAGTGTTGAAAAATGAAAAGAATTCTGACAAAGTATTGGTGTGAGCCTGGTTTCGATCCTACGACTTTCTGATTCAAAACCATTGAACCGAAACGACTTCTTATTGGATTAATAAATTAAATGATGATTGCAAAAGATTTGGTTTAATAATAGATATGTACATAGTGATAGTGGAAGAGTTACGTAGCTTGCGGCATGGCTCGACCAGTGATATACTACGACTTCTCAGAATATAGACGTAAAGTGGCCTATACCGCGTTTCATTCGGTGAGATAGGTCTCCGAAGGCTCACCGCCCTCCGCTCCCTTTCCTATCCTACTACCTTTAAAGGCCGGCAATGCATCTGTAACACTATCTGTGCTGCAAGTGTTCATGGGGTTCATGGGTAGTTGGTTACCATCAGGTAACCCCTGTGCTCGTTTGTAAAGGTAGAGGAGGCTCTACCTTTAAAAAGCTAATTTTAATTTAATAATATCTTTATATACCTTGTTCTATAAATAATAATACGTGTATATATATGTGTAGTAAATATACAAGTATCCATTGTCTATCATATATCAGTAGGCTAGGATCTATGAGGATTATCGTTACCCAAGTATATTGAGATGTCCATACTCCTTTGCCCGGGATATGTGACGGGATCAATTTCATTAGGGTCGGGAATAGATCGGGACGAGGATTACGGAGACCTGGGCCACTGACAAAGGTAATGGTTATTAAATATTACTGAGTATCTTATACACAGCAGCAAATATTATCTATTGATTTTCACAGAAAATATATTATACACGTGCAAAAACCGTGTTCATAAATACATAACTACACGCCAAATCCCTTGCGGGGTGGGCAGTAAGAACAGAGCGCCATAAGGACGATTCTTACACGCCTAACTCGCTTCGTTGACTTTCATAACTCTTTTCGCACGCGCGTCGATTTTTAAAGTTCCTAACATCACCTTCCTCCAGAACACGTTCTATTTGGCCATGGAAGGAGTGTCGTGGCCATTGTATGTCTGCTTAGTCAATCTTGCATCATCCATTCTTTCTACCCCATCGGAGCATGCACTTTCTTAATTTTACATCGACACTTTGAAAACTTTGTGCCCAGTATGGCAATAGGTTCGCCACCTATTCCATTTGGGACATAAACATAACGGCGAGTTGAGGCTAAACAGCCACTGCCTAGTGCCTACACCTTCGGGTAGAGAAAGGCGTGTACTTATGTTCTGCTCGTGATAGTAATGAGTATGTATTATAAAAAAAGTAAAAGTGTGTGTCCGCTCCGACGCACGACTGGAGTTTACTCCTCAAGAACGATTATAAAATAAAATAATAAATATTTACTGTCTACAAATATGAACACATTTCTTCGTAATAGAGAATGGCGTATCGCTATATAGAGTGTTTCTATAAAGAGCTCAGGACATTGTATGGAGTGCCGACTCTTATTTATATGCTCTGTGACTATAAAGAGCTCAGGACATTGTATGGAGTGCCGACTCTTATTATTATACATTGTAAATCGATTCTTAAGGAGTAAACTCCAATAATAAATATATACTAATATATACTATGTACTAACATATTATATTAGAAACAAATAGTAATTAGTTAACAACGCCATCTGCTGGAATTAGTTAACAACGCCATCTGCTGGAATAGCTTTAGTGTTGTTGTCGTTAAAGCAAGTTAAGTGCTCACAATTTAAAATAATTCACATTCGCCAATAGATGTCAGGAATTCCAATAAAAAATTTGTGATGTTTATGGACCTGATGCAGTGTCAGTAAGAGTAGCACAAATTTGGTTCAAACGTTTTCAGTCCGGAAATTTTGATGTTAAAGATGCACCTCGCTCTGGTCGCCCTGTTACGAATAAAATGGACGCCATTTTTGAAAGAGTGGAGCCAGATCGGCATATTAGTAGTTACGATGTAGCTGAAGAACTGGGAATTGACCACAAAACAGTTTTGACCCATTTGAAGAAAGCTGGTTATACAAAAAAGCTCGATATTTGGGTGCCACACGAGCTCACTCAAAGAAACTTAATGAACCGTGTACTCATTTGCGATTCATTATTGAGACGTAATGAAACCGAGCCGTTTTTGAAGAGATTGATAACTGGCGATGAAAAGTGGATCACGTACGACAAGAACGTGCGAAAAAGGTCGTGGTCGAAAGTTGGCCAGGCTTCACAGACTGTGGCCAAACCTGGCCTAACACGAAATAAGGTGATGCTGTATGTATGGTGGGATTGGAAGGGCATTGTTCATTATGAGCTTTTACCGTCCGGCAAAACCATCGATTCTGATCTTTACTGCCAGCAACTGATGAGATTAAAGGAAGCAGTCGAGAGAAAACGGCCGGAATTGATCAACAGGAAGGGTGTGGTCTTTTATCACGATAACGCTAGACCACACACATCTTTAGCCACTCAGCAAAAATTAAGAGAGTTCGACTGGGAGGTCCTAGTGCATCCACCATATAGCCCTGACCTTGCGCATTCAGATTTTCACCTGTTTCGGTCTCTTCAGAATTCTTTAGGTTCTGTAAGGTTGACCTCAAGAGAGGACTGCCAAAACTATTTGTCCCGTTTTTTTGATCAGAAGTCCCAAAGTTTCTACAGTAACGGGATAATGTCTCTGCCCACAAAATGGCAGAAAGTTATTCAACAAAACGGTACATATATATTGTAAATAAATGTAAATAAACTTTGAAAAAAGTAAGTTGATGTTTAAGTTAATTATCGATAAAACACGATAAAATGAAATTTTCTAAAAATGATTCCTAGCTAGATCGATTTATAGCCCCCGAAACCCCCTATATACTAAATTTCATGAAAATCGTTGGAGCCGATTCCGAGATTCACACACTTTTTATTAGGAGTACGATGTTGGCGATGCTACTGTGGCGCCCCTCGTTTCATTACCAAAGATCGAAAAATATTATTGATATTTCATTATTTTATTAGTATGTAATTCGTACTTAAATATAATTTTCAAAAAACACAATTTATAAAAACACAATTTATAAATAATATAATTTTTTTTTTCTCCGCCTGCAATACGTACTTACGTATATGTATGTATGTAAAAAACAAACAAACAAACAAACCCGATCCTAGAAAATGTGTCGAAATTGGTAAAGAGGACGGTAATTAAACGATTACACATACGGCCCTCGTGGTGCATCGGTAAACCGCACTACCGATAACACAAGGTCGGGGCGGGTTCGATCCCTCGTCTGGGGGTGTTTTTTTCTACATGTTTTTACGGTATTTATTTACAAAAATAAATATTTACTGTCTACAAATATGAACACATTTCTTCGTAATAGAGAATGGCGTATCGCTATAAAGAGTGTTTCTATAAAGAGCTCAGGACATTGTATGGAGTGCCGACTCTTATTTATATGCTCTGTGACTATAGCGCATAACGCATTTCGTGTGACACTCACGTGACTAGTACGATTTTGGTCCCCATAATTTTCATACCCCGGGCCTATATATGTAAATCGATTCTTAAGGAGTAAACTCCAATAAAAATTAAATTAATTATTGTACTATCCAAAGTATAATAAGAAATTCTCAACTGTCTGGAATATTTTTTTTGCGATAAACATATAACATATTATATATAACTTATAATTGTACAGATAATTTTATACATAAGTATTAATATTATTAATATGTGTTATTAAATGGTCAAATACTTTTACAATGAATATAAGAAATTTAATTGGCAATTTTGGGGTCATGACTCGTCATGGCGATGTTTCTTATCTCACAGAGAAATGTACCTAATTAGTAATTACATCGTACTTTATCTATACTTTAATTAACTCTATACTGTAAGTCTCAGTGGTCTAGTGGTCGAGCACCCTGCTTCTGAATCAAGAAGTTGCGGATTCGAATCCTGGCACGCACCAATGACTTTTCGAAATTATATTCGGAAGTTATGTGTGATTGATAACGATGACTGAAAACTTTGTGCCCGGCATCGCAATAGGTTCTCGCCAGCTATTCCATTTGAGACATAAACTTATCGGCGAGTCGAGGCTTAACAGCCGCTGCCTACAACTTCGGGTAGAAAAACGCGTGAAGTTATGTATGTATGTGTTTTATATATCCGTAATAGTAACTGGCCTAGTCATCTTTATTTGGTTTTACACAATTGGCATTCACCTAACCATATATCTAGTATGTGGAACATATCTCACGTAGATTAATAGCTATCTAGAAAGGGATAATACATAGATGTGAAGAGGATCTTGATTGGTAACTAATTTTCCAAATGAATGAGCAAATATCAATCATGATAAAAGCATAAAAACTGTTTATTGTATTGCAGAAAATTTGAAACATATCCACCTCTATTGGGGACTGACCATTTCGATCACGACGTCTGGTGGCAAAAAAAAAATACTAGTTTTAGTGTGCACTTTAGTATACAAGTATATGAAATAATTTATAATATTAATAAAAAAAAAAAAAAAACTCATTAAATTAAACCCTCGTTCAAAAAATAAAAGTAGAGTTTATTGCGCTGTGAATGGTTGTGGTAGTAAATCCCATGAAAATTTAGAAATCAGTTTCCATGCTGTACCTAAACCTGGTAGTGGTTTTGTTTATGTTGAGAATTATTTTGGAGTAAAAGAAAAAAATTGATAGGTTTAAAGCCTGGCAACGTGCTTTAAAATTAAAAGATACAAATCCCCATATGAGAGTGTGCTCGTTACATTTTAAGAGAAGTGATTTTATTTTACCAGGTAAGTTGACAATGCTTAACCTTAAACATGCTAAGGAATTTAAATTTATAAATAAAAAAAAATCTATCTTTGCAGATATCATAACAAAAAAGATGACGCTAAAAAAACAACATGTGTTCCATCATGCAATTTGCCGACTTCTGACTTCTAGCAAATTATCAGCTCAAGCTGAAAAAATAAAAGAGGCACGACATCAGCGTCGATTAAATCGGAGTTTGAAAAAAAAAGCAGACAAAAAACATACAATTTATATCATTAAGTTTATATCATCAATAAGTTCATTATATCATTATCAGTTCATAACAAAAATACATAGTACTGTTTATATTACTATGCCTATAATAATCAAAAGTAAGTTATTAAAATGTATATAGGTAAGAAGTAACTTACTTGTAAATTTGCTAGTTATTTTCAGTATTTGTGTGTTATTAAGGAGTCTTAAAAATCGACGAGCTTGTAGGATTTTGGAGAGATTTGAAGAGAGATTCAAAGAAGTCAGTGTTTCATGGCGTGCTGTACTTTCTGCCTGTATCGCAAGGGGCTTGCCATGAAGTACAAGACTTACATATTAAGTAAGCAATGTTTTGAAGCATAATATTTAATTGTATATTAAATCTTTATACCGACCAATTAAATATACTTTTTTTTTAATAGGGACGTAAGTGAGCAGGCGTAATGGTAAACAACTAACGCCCCCCATGGGCACCACAACACAGTTTAGTGTAGTGTTGAGTAGGACACGACTTGAAAAAGAGTTTGTAAGAGTAGCCTCTTTTTTATCCTGAGCCAGTACAATGTCCCACTTCAAATGAGGCGAGGCGTACTGAATCATTTGAAGTTATTGTAGTACGAAATACGCGCGCCTCCTGGTGCCTCAAATGTAGTGTTGAGTAGGACACGGCTTAAAAAAGAGTTTGTAAGATAGCCTGTTTTTGTCCTAAGACAGTACAATGTCCCACTTCAAATGAGGCGAGGCGTACTGAACCATTTGAAGTTATTGTAGTACGAAATACGCGCGCCTCCTGGTGCCTCAAATGTCAGACGCGACGTGCTTTTGTCATGTTATTTGTTTGTTTAATACAAATATTTTGTAATTATAAATCTTACAAGTATAAAAAATAATTTTATGTGTTTGTTGTCTTTTAGGTATTCAAACCAAATGATTACGAATATAAAATTTCTCATCTAATATACCTGTTAAAAATAAACGCGAAAGTTTGTGAGAATGGATGTGGGATGAATGTTTGTTACTTTTTCACTCAAAAACTACTCAATGGATTGCAATCAAACTTTACAAGAATTTAACTTATAATTACATCAGAATAACAAATAGGCTATAATTTATAGTTGTGGTGTTAATTATCCAAAACATAACGATAAGCATCAAGTAATATAAAAAATCTTTGAATTTGCATGACTAGAGGGTGCTGTGCGATATGGTTTATCAGAAAAAAAAAACTAATTAAATGGCACTGACTCTTTAAACAACGTAAGATTATTAATTAAATTTTAAATACGCCTCTTCTGGCTGGAACCTCGCTTCGCATGGACGACAATATATTTCTCCCTCTCTCGAAATGTCAGACGCGACGATTGTGACTTGACGTACTTGCCGTTTGTCTGCCTCGGACGACCGCGACAAAAAAATTGAAGTAGTACAATTTTTAATTTCGAGGCACTCTTACATTTTGACGTCATGTCCGGGACAAATGAAGCGCCTCTTGTATGTCCTACTCAACACTAGTTTAGTGCTACAGTTGCGTTGCCGGCCTTTAAAATTGGATAGGGAAGGGGAGATAGCCGAGAAAAGAAGGGGTTGGGCCTCCGAATACCTCTCTCAAAGAGCGGAACGAGCGGTCGTGGTATTTCACCGGTTTAGCTATTCATTCATGCAGCGAACTGCTTGGCTCTACTACTGCTGCAATGTCTTTTTGCACGGAATCAATGAATGAATGAATACTGAGTCATCTGATTTGTTTGAAAATGATGAAGGTATTCCACATCTGGTCCGTAACAATATTATTGTAATTATTGAATACATGTTTAATTATTAGTCCATAGAATGTTAAGTTAAATATATCCTCATAGGAATTATAAAGCTTCTAGTGTCCGACCGAAGCTTCGGCTTCGGCTTCGGCCACCTTCGGCCAAAAATCCATCTTCGGCGAGATCTTTGGCATCAGCCGGATTCTGGGCCGAAGCCGAAGGTCCAAGAACAGTCCGAATTAAGCGAACTGTTACGAAAGAGTGAGTGACTGATGGACCGGACTGCACTTAGTTCAGTGCGGATACCTCTATCACCGAGAGAAAAGAGGCATGAGCCATTTTACCCTGATATTCTTTTTTAGCTGTGGATAATATTGAAGAAATTGATTAAATTACTAATAGTTTATAAACTTCGGCTTCGGCTTCGGGATAAGGTTGTGGAGATTGCCGATTAATCGGCTTCGGCTTCGGCCAAAAATACACCTTCGGTCGGACACTAACAGCTTGTAATAGTAACACATATTTACGTCACTGACGAAAATATTATGAAAAATGTCGACGAAATTCAGTCGCATGGTATTCCCGTGACTCATTATGTTATGGAGATATAAAAAAAATGATATATAAACATAGTGTATATATGGAGGCTACATTAATGAAAGTATCCCTACTTCCCTACTTAATATATAAATGTGAATGTAAGTTTGTTTGTTACGCCTTCACGCGATAACTACTCAAACGATCATCATGAAACTTTGTACACATATTCTTGGAGGTATTAGAAGTAACATAGGATCCTTTTTTTTCTTCTTTCTTTAATTTACATATTATAGCACTCGAAGGAAATACTTATAATATAGTCTACAAAAATATCTCTTAATTTATAACTTATAAAATTGTTAAAGTCCAAAATTATTTATATTTGTTACAGAGAAATATGTTTTACTGTTTGTTTTTGCATTTCAATAAAGTATATTGTAAGTTTTTCAATTCATTAATTTCTTTGGCAATGATGTCTTTGATACTTTTTTAATGGCTTGAATTTGAGCGAAGCCGCGGGTAAAAGCTACTATGAAATAAAATGAGACGTATCCACGTTGCAGAAACAGATCATATTGCGTTAATTAATTAAGAATATTTTACGAAATTAAATTTTATTCTCACATAGCTTATTTGTGTTGCAGGAAATATATTAATGTCTGAGTGGGGAGTATATTCGCTTGAGTGTACATTTAAATCTGATTGATAGATATACACGCGTTAAGAATTTAAAAAACAATCATGAATATCAATTATAATTAGTCTCGGTTGTCGAGCACACCGCTTCTGAATCAAGAAGTAGTGCGTTCGAATCCTGGCTTACACCAATGACTTTTCGAAATTCTTTTCGGAAGCTATAATTAAATAATAAATATCGTTGACTGAAAACTTTGCGCCCGGTGTATGGAAATAGTTTCGTCACCTATTCCATATGAGAAGTAAAGATAACGGCGAGTATGGGCTTAACAGCCGCTGCCTACACCTTTGGGTAGAAAAAACGGGGTGGGGAAGGCGGGTGGGCCTCTGGGTACCTCTCTCACCGAATGAAACGCGGCGTGAGCCATTTTACGTCGGACTTCTGAGAGCTCGTGGTATTTCACCGGTCGAGCCATTCATGCAGTGCACTGCTTGGCTCTACCACTCACAAAACTTACTTAACTTGAATATGATGAAAGGCATATTGTGTGAATATAATTTCGTAATAAATAACTGAATTTTTACAAGTAGGTATATAAAATTGTGAGTAATGAAATTAAAGTAACAAGAAAATTAGAATTATAGCTCATTGTGCCAAAGTGATTAATGGAGTAAGAGATATTAAAGTAAAATTTATGAGATCAAAAGTTTCGTGGTTATAATAACTCTTATTAATTAAGAGTCTACTTGGCTTCAATAGAGACAATCAGATTGCTTTTGTACATACATAACTTCACGCCAAATCTCTTGCGGGGTAGGCAGAGAGAACGGAACGCCATGGGGCACGATATACGATACACCTCACTCGCTTCGTTGACTTTCATAATTCTTTTCATGCACGCGCGTTGTTTTTTGAGGGTCCTAACATCACCTTCCTCCAAAACACGTTTTATTTGGTCATGGAATGTGTGTCTAGTCGGTCCTCAACTTCTACTCTACATCCATCCGCTTTTGCATTGCGACGAAATTCAGTCGCATGGTATTCCCCTGACTCATTATGTTATGAAGTTATAAAAAAAATGAAATATAAACATAGTGTATATATGGAGGCTACATTAAACATTAATGAAAGTATCCCTACTTAATATTTAAATGTGAATGTAAGTTTGTTTGTTACGCTTTCACGCGATAACTACTCAACCGATCATCATGAAACTTTGTACACATATTCTTGGAGATATTAGAAGTAACATAGGATACTTTTTTTTCTTCTTTCTTTAATTTACATATTATAGCACCTGAAGGAAAAAATTATAATATAGTCTACAAAAATATCTCTTAATTTATCTAATATATAAAATTCTCGAGTCTAGATGTGCGTAATTGAACTCCTCCGAAACGGCTTGACCGATTCTCATGAAATTTTGTGTGCGTGTCGGGTAGGTCTGAGAATAGGACAACATCTATTTTTCATCCCCCTAAATCACAAGGGTAGCCCACCCCTCAATTTTTTTTTAATTTTTCGACATTTCTGTTTCTTATTTTTTTTATAAAACGGGATACAAAAATACATGCAACCCTAAATTAACAACAATGTGTGTCTAGTCGGTCCTCAACTTCTACATCCATCCGCTTTTGCATTGTATATCTGCTTAGTCAGTCTTGCATCATCCATCCTTTCTACATGTCCGAACCATCGGAGCATGCCCTTTCTTACTTTTGCACCGACAATCTCTTTCAATCTCTTCCTTCCTTATAATTATTCCTTATATTACGCAATGCCCTCATTTCGACCGTGCTTATCATACTTTCATGCACGCTCTGCAATACCCAGCTCTTGCTCCCATAAGTTAGCGTTGGGATCAGTATTGTATTGTGGATTGCTAGCTGGGCTTTTCTGCTAATATTTTTTACGCCCCGGAATCTGCCCAACGCTCTATTTACGCTATTTCCTGTCGTCACTCTTCTTTCTACATCCGAGCACTACATCTTCGACCATTATTCTTGCATCCGTTCTGGACCACGATTGGTATTATAATTATTATAATTGCCAGTTAGTTTATTTTTAACAGAACATATTTAAATTAAAAAACAAATACGTAATAAATTTTCTATACTTGAAATAAAGATGTGAACATAACACATAAGTCTCTTATTGTCTCTTGTGCAACACGCATTCAGAAAAATAAAACTTTTTACATATATGCAATGACGATTTTGGAACAATTTTTTTATATTTATTTCTTAGATTTTCGCGAATCACATTTATAACATTGAAACAACATCATTTTCACGTGTAAAGAGTTCGAAACGTCGGGAAATAAATTAAATAGAAAATAAGTTCTAAATAAACGCGATATAATCCATAAAAAATTATTTCAGTTTTTTTTTTTTATATAAAAAGCTATTCTATAGCTACTATGGGCCTTTATATACCTCTCTCACTGAACGAAATGCGGCATGAGGCACTTTACGTCGATATTTTGAGAGGCTGTGTGTGTGTTATTTAGGTACCGGTCGAACTGAGGCAGCGAACTGCGGGCTCTACCACTTCCTTCCATAGTCAATTTTTATAGTTCCTGATGTCGCGGTTTGATTACAAACTTTCAATTTACTCATGGTAAGTCGTGATCTGCCTTATTCTACACCCATGTCTTTCTTCTTTTACACTCTAGATATATTTAATTAATCATTCTTTTAACTTGCCTAGAACGATAATATAACAATCTTTATTGCAAATAAATATTGGCTATTTCCTATTTATTCGACTTTTAACATCTATTCGAAAAACATACATTTCCAAAAAAATTACAAGAGTAATACAAGGAATGTCAACAACAATTAGATGTGGAAACAAATCGGAGTTGATTCTTTCCGATATCTCTTCGCAGGTAATATATATACGTATCTACCCACTTTAGGGGAGGGTGCGTCCACCCGGTTCAGGGGACTATCGATCGACATCATCCCACCTGACAGATAAGGAAATATGCGAAAAAGAGATGTAAACTATTCTATTTTCAAAATCAACCACAGACAATATAATTAAAGCTATTAAAAAAATATATACTATAACAATTACTGCACTAATGAGTTCCTTGCCTTTTAGTGCCAACTCTGGTACTTCTAGGTACCAACCAGTCGTTTAATGAAAACGGTTTTATGTGCCCGTAAATTGTTGGTGACGCTCTTTACTTAAATATTACGACAATGAATTATTACTGACATTGCTCGGTGTTGGTACCTTATACTTGAGGAGAATATTGGATACCATGATTGGACGCGACTGTATACATTTATAATTTAATGTCTGCATTAAAATGAAGAAATATAAAAAAATCATTATAATTTCTACCTGTCTATTCTGTCGAAGAATGGAATCGCCACCTATGGACAGCTGTAACATAGATACTGTTACAGTTGCATTCAGTTACTGAGCGGCAGGGTTTGGATACCTTTCCTACCGAAGGAAACTGAAACAGCATGAGCTACTGTACGTTGATGTTCATAACCACCACAGAACCAATCCATTTATGCAGCGATCTGCGTGAATGAGGAAGCTCATCTGTGAATTGGAAATTGAGGTTTCATTGAACAGTTAAAAAGATTCTTATCTTGTTAGCTGTTAAATCCATACTAATATTATAAATGCGAAAGTAACTCTGTCTGTCTGTCTGTTACTCTTTCACGCCTAAACGGCTGAACGGATTTTGATGAAATTTGGTATGGTGATAGATGATTACCTAGAAATGGTCATAGGCTATAAATAATCACGCCATCGTTCTTAGGGGGCAGGCAATAGGCAGATAACTAAATTGAGTTAGTGATTTTTAGTCGTTTTTGTTGGGAGTTTTGCTCTTTCATACGATAGTGGGACATTGTTGCAGGGGGACTTACAGCCGGGAGAAAACAAAAAAACTTATGTGGACGAAGTCGCAGGTAAAAGCTAGTGATATATAAATAGGGAACAAGTATTAGGTATTATTCTCAAAGCATTGGTATTTAAATGGTTTTGTGATTAGATGAGAATGGTTTTAATAAGTAGGTAGTATACAACTGTTGCCAAAGTCAGACAGTCAATATATTAGGTTTGGTACGGTACTCATGTTCCATAATTACTCGTATTGTTTACGCATCCATGATGACGAAAAACGTTGAAATGTGGTAAAAATTTAAAATTAATCATTAAACAAACAAACTACTTTCGGAAAAAACATGTTTTTCAAATAAAATTAATTTGATTTTAGACTTCTTAGCCGAAGAAAAAATATTTTTATTTGAAATGGCCAGTATTGCACAGCGGCAATTTCATAGGAAAAGACATATTAGTATGTTACTAAACGATTAAATATTTTGGCAATTCACATTTGCAATTTAAGTGTTTATATTATACCTATTATGCTATGGGATACTTATGATATACAGGACATATATATTATCTATAACATAACATAACTTCACGCCTTTGTTACCTGAAGTTGTAGGCAGCGGCTGTTAAGCCTCGTCTAGCCATTATGTTTACGTCCCATATGAAATAGGTGGCGAACTTATTGCCATACCGGGCAAAAAGTTTTCAGTCATCGATATTTATCACACATAACTTCCGAAAAAAATTATGTGAGCCAGTGTCAGGATTCGAACCCGCGACCTCTGGATTCAGAAACGAGGTGCTCGACCGCTGGGCTAACGAGACTTAAATATATATTTATAGATTTTCTCATTCTCCACTATTTCCCTTTCCAACATAACACGTGAGTTCACACAGCTTTCAACCCCTACAAAGTGTAATTAATGCGTTCCTGCAGCCGACTCTCGTTCGCGGATGTTGGACCCTGCGGTCTTTGTTACCAGTAAAACGCAAACATTCTTGGAATTTCATAAATTTACATAATAAATTACCTCTGTTAGAGAGGATACTTTTGATTCAAATTGCAATCTGAATTTAATATTGAAGTGATGGTGTTCAAAATGGAAAACATTGGAAGTATTAATTTAATTATCATAATAACTTTTAGACTTGATACAAACATTGTAAATCCAAAGTAGTAAGTTTGATTTAGTTTAAGTTGGATTCTGGGGCAGTTTTGTAGATTATTAACCTGTTTAATAGTCAACAAGAAAACACATTTAAAACTTACATAATGAAAATATAATGACAATTGCTTATTAGCTTTTATCTTGGTGACAATTTTATTATTTTGTTACGTAAGTATTCCTCGTTAAGTAAATATTCCTTGAGATTATTTCTTTCCTGGTATTCAGTATCAAATTGTCCTCTTTCAAGATTCATATGAAATGAATACATTTTTATTCAAACATAACATAAATTCACGCCTTTGTTACCCGAAGGTGTAGGCATCGGCTGTTAAGCCTCGTCTCGCCCTTATGTTTACGTCCCAAATGTAATTGGTGGCGAACTTATTGCCATACCGGGCACATAGTTTACAGTCAATCGATATTTATCACACTTAACTTTCGAAAACAATTTCGAAAAGTCATTGGTGTGAGCCAGTGTCAGGATTCGAACCCGGACCTCTGGATCAATAGCCGTGTGCTCTACCACTGGACCACCGAGACTATAAACATTTTTATTCAATATCTAAAAAAGCAATTTATGATAATCTTGATTTTATTTCACCTTACCGATATTTTCTAAGAGTTGCTATTTTTATATTTGCCGACATTATGTCATAGAAGCTTCTGTTTTTATAGCTTTGCTAAATCTACCAATATTTGCTATGACTACAAATTTTAAATATCGGAAATATCAGTTTATATTACTTCTGACCTTGACAGATTAATGTGATCAATTGCAAATACAATTTATTTTTTTTACAAATTGGCAACCGCAGTAACACTACCGACAACAGAGAATAAAAAAAAAAGAAACATTTACTGTCGAAGAGTAGAATTACGTAGTAAACAGAACACGGCGCTCGATTTGCGAACAGAAAGTTATTAGACAGACAAGGTGATTAATGATAACGCCGTTGTACACCGTACCGTATATTCCAAGTCCTAGTTCTGACACGAGGCTTGCATTACGGCCGGGAGTCGCGCTCCGTACCGCCCCCCGAACCTCTACGTACCTATTATGTAAATGAATGAGAATCGCTTAGTAATTTGTTATAATGTCAATAATAATCACAGCGAAAATAGATGGTGTTACGTAATAACTCACGTGTTGCTATGACGATATTGCTCGCTATAAATATTTTTGTTGTTAGGTGTGATAAAATAGTGACCAATGTATGACAGTTTCATCTTTTAATCGCTTCTTTGTTACTTTGTGTGCTTTCTGGGACTCAGGGTTCATATTGAATTGTTATTATTCTTTACGTTATTCACTTACTTGTGCTGTGGACAGAAAGAGCAGTGGTATAAGATTCTAACACACCTGAATCTCTTCTTGTGCTTTCATACCTCTTGCCATATATGCTTGTATATACATACATAACTTCACGCCAAATCCCTTGCGGGGTAGGCAGAGAGGACAAGCGCCACAAGGCACGATTCTTACACACCTCCCTTACTTCGTTGACTTTCATAGCTCTTTTCATGCATGCGCGTCGATTTTCGATTTTTGTATGTGTATCTTGGCTTTTGCATTGTATATCTGCTTAGTCAATCTTCCATTATCCATTCTTTCTCTCTCCATCCATTCAATTAGCTGCTCTCCCAAAGACATTATTACTTCCGAAGATTAAGAGGCGACTGCAATAACATAAATCAGAAATTATTCTGACGGTCATCGATAATTATCATATCGATACCCTAATTCGCAAACCTACTAACTCCACTTTTATTCGAAAATGAAAATTTTGATACCGATAGAATCTAGATAATGTCTAGTTTCTGCCGGTATCAAAATGCCATTTTCGAAAAAAAGTGGAGTTATTAGGTTTGCGAATTAGGGTATAGATATGTAACTTTCGAAAGGATCTCTGATGTAATTTGTATTCCTACCGCACGAATACTTATAAACTAGTATATTCCATGCGAGTAATATACTAGTTTATAAGTATTGAACGCGTGCTCGTAGCTCGGCTCTACATCGCAAACGGTAATGACATAATTACTCAGATAATGGTTGCGCCATGTTCGATGTTGATTACAATATGTTCAGCGCCTCGCCGCGTTTCACTGAGCTGTACCGTGCTTCCATTCATCGTGATGAGAGTTACTGGATTCTGATGGCACATATTGTGACATTAGTATATGTTCAGTGTCTTAGTTTCTACCAAATACGTACTATTATTACGTTACTATTTGTTGCCACTTCAACCTCGTTTGTTCTTTTTAATTGACCTATTTTTTTTAATAGACAACATTTTTTTTTAAATCTAGTTTTCGAAGATTATTAGATACGTTTGATATAGCGCTTGTTTGAAGTTAGACCTGAGATTATATATCGGTGAATACTGGATGAATGACGATGTGATTATTTTTAGCTTTTACCTTTGTCTCTCAGCTGTTCAGTAATAACCTCAGTACTAAGATAGTCTTGCTTCGATTTATTTTTACTAAAGGAGTGTAGCGTTTTGGTGTAATGAGGAAATACAAGTTGAATTATTATATTTGAAAGATTCGAGAATTTTCTTGACAGCTCTGCAGCCCGATAACAAAAAATCTCGACAAAGAATGTTAAAAACGTTCCGAGAACACATTTCAGGAAGTGATGTACAAAAATATCTCACTTAATTTTAGTACCTTTTCTGTGCAGTGGCAGATATTTCTTTCAATTAGCTTGTTACATACAAGCTGTTGCCCGCGACTTCGTTTGCGTGGACGCCATAAAGCAGCAAAAACATTATGCCTATGTAAAAAAGGGTTCATTGCTCACCCCCAATTTGTGGATATCGTGATGATATTTAGCCTATGTGTTGACCCAACCTCGTACTTTTAGAGATTATCCGTAACAAGCACACAGATAAAAAGTCGACAATTCTAAAAACCATACTTTTTTAAGTTCGGCGTCTGTCGTAGATCAAGTCAAAAGTCAACACGTTCATGTAATTTACCGTTTTGACTTTTCTCTCTGATTTCATTATATGTATAGATTATGCAGCATAAATTTCAAGTAATTTTTTTTATTTTTTCATTGCTCTATTTGCTCTTACATGAACTGCACAAAAAGAAGTTGAAAATAAACAAAAGTCAGAAATATTTACTCTCGAAATGCATACAAATAGCAACGTATGTAGCCTTTTTTTTTTTTTTTTTTTTACGCGAGTAAATGCTTTATGCACACCCCCCGCCTGGGGACGGCAGGGGGTAGTGTGGGACTCCCAAAACAGTAAACTGAAATCCGATCCTAGGGTTACCCACTAAAACCTCGCGGCGGCCTTCCTCCGGCGTTGGGGTGGTCCAGGATTCGGTTAAACCCCTCTGGTCCACCCCACCGTCGCCCCCCCTCTGTCACGAGGGGGTGCTCATCCTCGGGGAGCCTGGCGAGGCTCCCCCGGACGGGGCGGCTCCGACCGCGCGCTGTAAAGAGGCGCGCGGCCGGCGGCGCCCCGGACGACCCTCCCAGGCCGCACCGGGGGGTCATCCTTCCCGGGCCGCGACCCGGGCGCACCCGCGGGGTGTGCGCCCTCGCGGCCCGTCGGCGGCGGCGATCACTGAGCTCGCCACCGCCGCCTTCGAGCGGGATCGGCTCTCTCCCGACCCCGCTCGGCGGCCTCCTTCTGGAGCATGACTGCTTCGCAGAAGGAGACCACAGCCCTCCACTCCTCCTCCAGCACCTACCTAGGCTACGTATGTAGCCTAGGTAGGTGCTGCAGTTGTCCCTTCTATAATTCCCGCCACCCCTCACCTTTGTACCTGCAGTCCCATAAGACCCTAAGGACAAATTTGTAATGGATCTACTTTTCAGAATGTAACTTGAAATTAGTGAAAATAATGGGAAAAATCGAAAAAACAATAAAAAATTGAGATCGGGCAAAATATTTATTTTTACATTTTTTTTCTATTGCTGTTAAAAATATATTACAAAGATTTTTATGGTGATTCATTAACTGACCATGGATGCCAAGTTTTTAAAGTTTTTATGTCAGCAATGCACTCATGCGTTTGTTTTTATATGAAGTAAATCTATCCATTGTCAATTTATTGAGCTTTGAAGCAGTCGTGGGGATAGAGTAAGTACAACAATCACTTTGGTTTTCAGAGATTGGTCCGTTCTCAAGGGAACAGGTTCTCTGCGACAAATCAAATTCAATACAAAACTATGGGCAAGAGCTAGCGAACATTTCTTTATGTAGGTATGTGTACAAATGTGAAATAAATCACCAACAGGAGAAATTCTGTCTGTACCTGTCTGTCTTTTCTTTTTTTCCTTTTATGCATTTTGTTTTTTTTGTCTCTGGTTTGTTACGTTACGCTTAAAGTTTTCATACTAAACATATGGAGATAAATGACATTGTAATCGTAAGATTATCGTAATTGTTGTCACCCGCATTTAAAAAGAAATATATATTTAATTATAAATAAATATAAAAGGCCATTAACCTTTAGTATGCTTCCTAATATCTCACACACTGGCTGATAATGTATTATTACTTATATATCAGAGTTTACGTAAGAAAGAAAAATAATACATATTTTACATGGGATCAAAAATATATCTATAATAAATGATATTATCTTAATTCAGTTTCAGTTTTCCGTAAGAGTATATGAGGATACACACACACACTAAACATACACAGACACATATATACAAACACAAACACCCACACAACCCCCACACACGTACACGCATATTTGAATAAAAAAATATGCAAAAACGTCTCGGGGATGCAATAGTAATCAAAATAATTTCAAAATTCGAATCGTATCATGCCATTACATATTATTACTTTCCGTTATGGCAACGTGGCACGTGTTACTTGACTTTTGGCGCTTTTGCAGTTCAGCTAAATTCGAATTAAAATGAGACGAGCGTGATGAAAATGAAATTGGCAACATTGCCAGTGTCACGTGACGGCGGCGCCTAGCGTGATTGTTCATCGCAGCATCTCAACTTAATGAGATTTGGTCTCAGGTTCGATGTCCTAGCCCAAGGGTCGATCGTAGCAATATGTCTGACGAAAGAACACATCGTACCTGACATTGCGTATATATTCAAAACATACGACTATACTTTCATGAAATGCATTTCTATTAAGGCGATACAATTTTCAGCATATTTTTTACTAGCTGTAGCTCTCGACTTCTTCTGGGTGGACGCCAAAAGCAGGAAAAATAATATGCCTCAGCCATTATTAACTCACGCCTTTGTTACCCGAAGGTGTAAGCAGCGGCTGTTAAGACTCGTCTCGCCGTTATGTTTACGTCCCAAATGGAATAGGTGGCGAACCCTTTTGCCATTCCGGGAACAAAGTTTTCAGTCATCGATATTTATCACACTTAACTTCCGAAAACAATTTCGAGAAGTCATTGGTGTGAGCCAGTGTCAGGAAACGAACCGGACCTCTGGATCAGAAGCCGTGTGATTGACCATTGGACCACCAGTAGTCAAGCACTGGGGGTTCAGTGTCCAGTCCAGCAATTCAATTAATCATTTATTTATTGAACAACATTAAACATAAAAGACCGCATAAAACAAGCAAACAGATTTCATAACATATAACCCACATTTAATTAAGTAAATACTCCTTGGGATAATACAAAAATTTTCTGCGTCACCAACAAAAAAAAAATACTGGCGAGAGGTATTCCCACGTTCCATTAGGTTAAGGAGCTAAACATAATGAAAAATGAGTATGCATCTACTGGCGTTATTAATCAAAGGGAATACTGAAAATTACGCTACTGGAATATTTAGAAGGGTAACGTGGGTGTATTGATAAAATTACCGACTGTTCAGTTGAGGTCGGTGTGTTCGATCCATATCCGAATACATAACACATATTTAATGTGTATGATGGTGTGTTTGTGCGCATTTATATGTGTAATGATGATGTATTTACAAAAATAAATATTATAAAAGAAATATAGAAAACAAAGCTGTTCACCGCTGCATTGGAAGTTGTATTCAAGCTCCTGTATTGGACCGGACACTAGGGATTAGGCATCAACATCAATGGCGAATGCACCACTCACCTTCGCTTCGCTGATGATATCGTGGTCATGGCTGAGTTACTGGAGGACATTGGTACAATGATCAAGGATATTAGCAGATATTCCCAATAATATCTCAAGATGAACATGGTCTCAGGATGAACATGGACAAGACCAAAGTAATGTTCAATGCCCATGTCATGTCAGTACCGGTTGCTGTTGGCGATGCGATATTCGAAGTTGTCGACCACTATGTTTACCTAGGACAAACAGTCCAACTAGGTAGAGCCAACTTCGAGAAAGAGGTAAACCGAAAGATTCAACTCGGCTGGGCAGCGTTCGGGAAACTAACTATCTTTAAATATTGGCTTCACAACAAAGCCCAAAGTCGCTCAGCGTGCTATGGAGCGGTCTATATTGGGAATCTTCTTGCGGGATAAAATCCGAAATAGGGGATCTGCACATCAGGCCGTGACCGATATAGCCCGAAAGATTAGCACGCTGAAGTAAAGATGGGTAGGTTCTCATCGCTCGGTCGGAAGAAAGGTTCTCGTATGCGGAAGGCACAGATCCGTGAGCTGTGGCGTTCCAACAGTGAACATCAAAAGGCTGATGACGATAGAAAACATTTTTTAAAAGATATAATACTAGTCACAGAGAAGAACTCGTTACCATCAATACTTCAAAATGTTACTTGTATTACATAGTATTGGACATAGTAGGGTAAGAAATGTCATAGTATGAGATAAAATTAATAGAAAAAATCTACAAAGTTTGAACGAAATCTGGCCGTTTAAAGTGGGTCAAAATCGCGCCCAAAGAAGTCGGTTACAAACATACAAACATACAGGTGAAGCTAATAAAAAGCTAATAAAAAGTATCAGCATATCACCAAACTTTTAGAAATGATTATATTTTCACAAGTAATATCCAAAAGGGATTTCATATTTAGTCATTTTTATTATATGTACAGGTAGATTAAATTTGCTATAATTTATAACACACCTATTTGGATTTCCATGTTGTGATTTTGTGAAACAATGTTTCAATGTCCCATTTACAATTTTTCTCCTTATACCTTTTTTGCTAAGTCCTCCATGACAGAAGGGTTTGTTTATCTTTACTTACATGGTATAAAATAAAATCATTTTCAGTATAAATGTGCTTAGATTTTTAAATTTACGCAACTGGTTTTAACGTAGTTATCTGAATATTTTTCGTCTAACTTGATTTTCTTCTTTAGCTCCACAGTCAACATTCTCATATTAGTAATTAATTATTTATTTATAAATGAGATGCATAGTCGGTAGGTCTTACGCTACTATTAGTAGTAATGTCATTAACTAATAAATGATGAGACAGTCTAGCTTTTCCTAAATGAATGCTGCCTACACCTGCGGGTAGAAAAAGGTGTAAAATTATAAAAACAAAATATCATCACGTGAACCGCTTTAATTTATAACACCAATAATAATAATAAACAACTGCAAAATTAATCAACGCTCTCGTTTCGTTTAATTCATGTTTGTTTCAGATAGTCATTTGTTCTAGGTTTCGTTAATTAACTGTCCACCCCAGTCAAATTCTGTCGGTGCAGGCGAAAAAAAAGAGAGAACAAGAGAAATGGAGTGGAGTGGAGTATTTTTTTTCTTCATATTGCCGATGTAAATTTTAATTTGCCGGCGACTTTACGGCCCTCTTTACGATTTTGTCGCCGCCTTTTAGAGCGCGCTTTATTAGACTATGCATTCATTGCTTTTCGAGTTATAGTAGTGATTAAGCACCTGAGTCATAGTTTGAAATTACTTTTTATTAGTTCTGTTTATTGCGTTGATATTTAAAACTTTTAGTTTCGTTTTATATTTTTAATTTGAGAGATCAGTCAGTGAAAATGATTTATCAAATTGTGCACCTATACTGGTAAAGTCGAAAGGCCGAAAGAGTACCTGAAACCACTTTCGATTATTAGATTTCTAGATTCTTCCTCATTTGTAGTATGCGGAAATAAATCATGTCGTAAGAGTGTCTGATTCGAAATATTATAAAATATTTTCCAGTAAGAACTGGGAATTGCAATTCCTGTTACTTACCCACAAGACTCCGATGAGTACTATACAAATATGTAGGTACATACACATACATACATAACTTCACGCCAAATCCCTTGCGGGGTAGGCAGAGAGAACAGAGCGCCATAAGGCACGATTCTTACACGCCTCACTCGCTTCGTTGACTTTCATAACTCTTTTCATGCACGCGCGTCGGTTTTTGAGGCTCTTAACATCACCTTCCTCCAGAACACGTTCTATTTGGTCATGGAATGTGTGTCTTGGCCGTCCTCGACTCCTGCATCCATCCGCTTTTGCATTGTATATCTGCTTAGTCAGTCTTGCATCAACCATTCTTTCTACATGTCCGAACCATCGGAGCATGCCCTTTCTTACTTTTACACCGACACTCTCTTTCAAACCAACTTCCTTCCTTACAACCTTGTTTTCTACGCGGTCAGCGAGAGTCACTCCGCAGATTTTGCGTAGTGCCCTCATCATGTAGGTAGTAGTCGGAAAATACTTGGTAACTACTACTATAATATATTTTTATATATTAATAATAATAACGAAACATAAACATAACTTCACGCCTTTTTCTACCCGAAGGTGTAGGCAGTGGCTATCAAGCCTCGACTCGCCGTTATGTTTACGTTCCAAATGGAATAGGTGGCGCACCTATTGCCATACCGGGCACAAAGTTTTCTGTCATCGATATATATCACACATAACTTTCGGAATTAATTTCGAAAAGTTATTGGTGTGAGCCAGGATTCGAACCCGCGACCTCTTGATTCAGAAGCGGGGTGCTGGACCACTGGACCACCGAGACTATTTAAAATAATGTTAACGAAACAGCCGGACCTTTTCTACAGTGGTAGAGCCAAGCAGGTCGCTGCATGAATGGGCCGGCTCGACCGGTGAAATACCACGACCTCTCAGAAGACCGACGTAAAGTGGCGCATGCCGCGTTTCGTTCGGTGAGAGAGGTACCCGGAGGCCCACCCCTTCCCCATCCTTTCCTATCCCCTATCCCTTAAAGGTCGGCAACGCAATAGTAACACTATATGTGTTGCTGGTGTCCATGGGCGGCGTTGGTTGCTTACCAACAGGTGACACGTCTGCTCGTTTGCCCTCCTATTCCATAAAAAAAAACCTTTACATACTTTACATACCTGCTATGCTGCCATCCCATTTTATATACTTTTTTAAATACTTCACGCCTTTTTCTACCCGACGCTGTAGGCAGCGGTTGTTATAAGTCTCGACTCACCATATTTTTAGGTCCCACATGAAATAGGTGGCGGAACTTACTGCCATATACCGGGCACAATCTTATCAGTTATCAATATTGATCACACATAACTTCTATAAAGAATTTCGAAAAGCCATTCGATACCCTAATTCGCAAACCTACTAACTCCACTTTTTTTCGAAAATGGCATTTTTATACCGGAAGATACTAGATATTATCTAGTTTCTATTGATATCAAAATCTTTATTTTCGAAAAAAAGTGGAGTTACTAAGTTTGCAAATTAAGGTATCGCATTGATGAAGTGATCCCCGACTGGACCCTATGACTTATTGATTCAGAAACCGGATACTCGACTTCCGGACCATCAAGACATCTATATTAAAAGTTCTGAAATAACTTAGGAATGTACTTAACGTTTTTTTGTAAAATGAGTGAACATTATTCTACTTCTTCCTATAACGAGTTCTTTATAAGACAGCAAATCGAGACAGTAGGCTTGTCACCCCTGGGAGTTATTTGCTCGCAGACACTCTTCAGGTTTTCCTTACCGAAGTGCCGAAGAAATGAGTTCGGAGTACAATGACCGGTGATGAAATTGTTAGTAACGTGACTGCTTACTACATTTTTTTTTATTGCAGGCAATATTGCCCATATAAAATCAGATATTACATCATATAAATAGAATTGGAATTGTTTATACAATTTACATACTTATTAACTTATACAATCTATACTTATATTATAAAGCGGAAGAGTTTGTTTGTTTGTTTGAACGCGCTAATCTTAGAAACCACCGCGCCGGTCCGATTTCAAAAATTCTTTCACTGGTGTATAGTCCATTTATCGAGGAAGGCTTAGGCTATATTATATTTTCAAATAAATTGGGGATCCTTACTATAAGTCCAATAATGTAACCCAAGGTGTAAGAAAGAGACCCGAAAAAAATCTTACATCGCGAACGCTGCAAAAACTATTGATAATAGAAAAAAACAATGTACTACACTTTCACAGAACATATAATTGTCGACAAAAAAGTCCACGACGGCATAGGTCTAACTATTGTAGTTATCGCACAATAAGTGTTTTTTGAATTTTTAAAAATAATTATAATGAGGTCGTTTTAAAAGTTCTTTATTTTGTACCTTGGTATTAACTCTACTCAAAATAAATTATTTCAATATAGAGATAGATTCAATACCTTTCTAGAACTTTTTGAATGATTCATTTCGGACATTTAATTCAAAAGACATCGCAAATTACAAAAAATGCAAGTATTCGTTTCCTAGGCAAATATTCCGCGCACATATACATGATCGGGAGTTCCGCCCGACTCGGTCATGAGCGCCGCTCATAGCTGGCAGGTAATTTTTTTTAAATTTCTTACACATTTTTTTGTTTCTTTTTATCCTAATGTAGTATTTAATCGTCTTTTGGGGTATATATATTTTTATTTTGTAATAATTAATAGGTGATGTGAACATATAATATCTAAGACCCCGTGTCTATTTAGACACATAGATTAGAATTTGATATATTTAAGAGTATAATAAACGGAAAATAACGCGACACGTTTAGGTAAACAAATACTTACTTTTATTATTAGCTTGACGTTTCGGCCTGGTTGCACTGGCCATGGTCACAAGCAGACAAATAATTTGTTTACCTAAATGTGTCGCGTTATTTTCCGTTCATAATATTTACATATTATGCAACGCGAATATTAAAATATTTAAAAATGTTTTCATACTTAAGTAACCAAAGTGGGTAACCATGGGTCAAAGCTAGAGTTAGTTTACAGTTAGTTCTTTATGGAGATATTATAATATTAACTATAATTGTTTACAATATTGCAACTTCATATAAATGGACGAAGCGCAAGATATGCCCACGCACCTCGTTCTTGGCGTCTTTTGCTAAAATATAAAGACTTTACGGGTTTGTTACACGTCTGCATTACATTTACAGTTGCCCATCTTTATTACCTTACATTTTTAATATCGTGATCTCTTTTAAAATTTAGTGCATTTATTTTGATAAAAGTAATACCAAGGTGCCAAATCGACATCATTTAAATTATTAAAAAAAACACTCACTGTGAGTGAGTATGGCTACATACTGGTAAGAACATGTGGTGATCAGGTTTTTTTTAAATCGACGACAATGACCAAATAAAAAAAAAAAGGTTCAAGTAGGTAGTATTAAAAAAAACTAAAGATTGACAAAAAACTTCTGACAAAGTCCTGGTATTGCTATTGATTGAAGTTAATAATATTTTTTTTATGGGATAGAAGGGCAAATTCGCGCGGTCTGCTAGTTCTATATAAACATATATAGGTATAATTATCAATTAATTACAGACAGAAATGCCTTATACCTTTTTTTTTTTTTTTTTTTACGCGAGGAAATGCTTTATGCACACCTCCTGCCTGGGGACGGCAGGGGGTAGTATGGGACTCCCAAAACAGTAAACTGTAATCCGATCCTAGGGTTACCCACTAAAACCTCGCGGCGGCCTTCCTCCGGCGTTGGGGTGGCCCAGGACAGTGCGTCAGCCCTCTGGTCCACCCCGCCGTTGCCCCCCCTCAGTCGCGAGGGGGTGCTTATCCTCAGGGAGCCTCGGGAGGCTCCCCTGGGCGGGGCGGCTCCAACCGCGCGCTATAAAGAGGCGTGCGGCCGGCGGCGCCCCTGATGACCTTCCCCTGACGACCCTCCCCGGCCGCACCGGGGGGTCATCCTTCCCGGGCCGCGACCCGGGCGCACCCGCGGGGTGTGCGCCCTCGCGGCCCGTCGACGGCGGCGATCACTGAGCTCGCCGCCACCGCCTTCGAGCGGGATTGGCTCTCTCCCGACCCCGCTCGGCGGCCTCCTTCTGGAGCATCACAGCTTCGCAGAAGGAGACCACAGCCCTCCACCCTTCCTCGCCCGCCAGCATTGCCGCGACCAACGCCGGCGGGGACAAGTCTCGCCCGATCCCGTCGACCAGGACTCGGCGCTCGTCCGCCCAGGCCGGGCAGACCTCCAGCGTGTGCTGGGCCGAGTCCAGGTCGGATGCGCAATGGTGGCATCTCGCCGTCTCTTCGCGTTTTATTTGACTCAGATACTCACCGAAGCACCCGTGCCCGGTGAGTATCACGGGTCGTAGGCGAGGTTCCACAGCAGGGGCCCTAGCACGGACCCCTGCGGAACCCCGCACGAGACTTCCTTCCTCTGCTCCGTCCCGTTCCGGTCGACATAGTCCACCCGTCTCTCCTGCAGGTAGGCCCCGATGACCGACCTTAGGTAGGGAGGCACCTCGTGGTAAACGAGGGCCTCCCGGATGGCCGGCCAGGGGAGGGTCCCGAAGGCGTTGACGATGTCTAGCGACACCGCCAGCGCGACCCCCCGATCGGACTGCCGGTTCCGACAGGGCCCGCACCCGACGCACCGCGTCGCTGGTCGAGCGCCCCTGCCGGAACCCGAACTGGCAGTCTGATATGTCCGGGCCCACCTGCGACAGGTGGCTGCTGATACGGGCGGAGATAACCCTTTCAAAGAGTTTCCCCGCCTCGTTCAGCAGGCATATCGGCCGGAACGACGACGGAGCGTCTCCGGTCCTCCCTTGCTTCCTGATGAGCACCAGCCTCGCCGACTTCCAGTCGAGGGGGAACACCCCGCGGCGGAGCGGTAGCGAACCTCTTGCATACACCGGGCACAAAGTTGTCGTATATTTAACACAAATAACTTCCGAAAAGAATTCCGAGAAATCATTTGGTTTGTGCACGGATTCGTACCCGCGACTTCTGCATCAGAAGCGGGGAGGTGAAGACTGAAGAAGAAGGGGTGGCCACTGGGCCACCGTCAAATTGATTGATTTTTAAGCTTAATTTTCATCTGCACGTCTTGTGATACGAAATGGTGACATATCTTTTTGGAATAATTAATTTAGTTAATTATAAGTTTTTAGGTAATACAGAGCAAATACTCAACAAATCATAAATAAAATATGTTTTTTACTGGGATGGCGACTGAACCGACTTCTATGGAGTATAGCGCACTGGGCATTATCTACGCCACGCCATTGATCTCGAAAAATATCAATTTCATATTACTGAATTATAAATAAGTCATAGATTAATGGAATAACATTGGACTCGAGAAATTAATAAAGTTAAACATAGTTGGAGGTGACTTTCGAGGGTCCTAAGTTTCAATGTTTAACGGCTGCCCTGACAAGTTTTGTAGCTACGAACTTAACTTATAAAATGGGTCAAATACCAACACGTAACACTAGTTGGAGTAAAACTTTGTGCTCAAAAACATATTATTATATGAAATCTGGATTATATATTGTGCGAATTACAAATTTTGAATTGTTACTTCCAAATTTAGGATGTTGTATTGTATTTTTTTTTTATAAGATAGGGAGTAAACGAGCAAGCGTGTCATCTGTTGCTAAACAATTAACACCGCCCATGGACTCCTGCAATACAGATAGTGTTACAGTTGCATTGCCGACCTATAAAATGGGATAGGAAAGGGATCGGAAGTGGGATGGGGAGTGCCGAGGGAAGGAATTGGGCCTCCGGATACCTCCCGGACCGAGCGAAACGCAGCATGTGCCACTTTTATATGCGCAGTTAGTGGTATTTCACCAGTCGTACCTGCCCATTCAAATTGGAAACGGTTATAAAAGTGAAATGGTCAAGGCTTGATGAATGTGATAAATTTCAGAAAATAAATTTACTTCTTAATATAGATTTGAGACTAAATGGGTACACCATATTGGATATCTTTTGTTGCTATGATATGACCGCTATGATAACAGGCCTTCTATCTTGGGACTTGTTTTCTCTTGTTTTGGTGGATTCGTATTGGACATTGATTATCAGTTACCTTGACGCTATTAATTCTTGAAGGTGTTCTTTACGGCTTAGTTCGTCGGATAAAATATTTGGTCCCATAAAACAGGTGGCAAGCCTGGTGGGCACATAATAATTTCTCCAAATATTTCCGAAACTGCTCTTTTCTCTTTACCGTCTAGCTCATTAAATAAAGTTACTTCCATTTTCGTATGTAAATAAATGGACAACGATGACAATTGAAAACTTGGTATAAAATATAATTTGTAATTTATTCAAGAAGGAACAAATAAAAAATAAATCTTTAGCATTAGTTACAATATACGATGGCACATAGAGATTTTAATAGATTTAATAACTCAATTTGGTAAAAATGTTTTATCACATTTTTTTTTCAATTGCATAAAGAAGACCAGTAGACTAAATGTTTACTGGGTATTGGTTTTGGTCTGAGCGTACACCGCCTGGAAACGCCATCGATCTCTCCAGCTGTGGACCTGGTTGCGTATTCGAGAAACGTCTGCCGCGTACGTCCGGCAACATCCGCCAACGTAGCGCACTCCGAGGTTCAGCCACTCCTTCACGAACACCTCGACATTTTCACACTTGTCGCGATCTATCCACCTGTAAATTAATCAACTTTACAGTACCAACGTAACAGTCTTCTAGATTTATATCTATAAGTTTTGTCCCTTCGAAACTTGATACCGTCACACTCCTAATACATTAATTTTTTTTTTTTTATGGGATGGAGGAAAAACGAGTAGGCGTGTCATCTGATGGTAAGCAACCAACGCCACCCATGGACACCAGCAACATATACAGTGTTACCGTTGCGTTGCCGACCTTTAAGGGATAGGGGATAAAAAAGGATGGGGAAGGGGGGTGGGCCTCCGGGTACCTCTCTCACCGAACGAAACGAGGCATGAGCCACTTTACGTCGGTCTTCTGAGAGGCCGTGGTATTTCACCGGTCGAGCCGGCCCATTCATGCAGCGAACTGCTTGGCTCTACCACTGTTAGAGATAAATATAAATATACAATATATAAACATAAATGAAAAAAACCTGCGTCAATTCGTAAAATGTTTAATTAAGTATTACAAGTCTTTTAAAAACGGAAACATAATCGGTACGGTACGTTTTTTACTACGTTATCAAACTTTTAAAGGGAGTTATATGTAGGGCCGTAGATAATGATGCATCACGCATCTATCTGATCTTTAATGAAACTTTATTTTTAGTACAGCATATTTTATTAGCTTTTACTAAATTATAATTAGCACACTATTTCCTAAATTATAATCTTTCTCTTTATTCATGGTTCACCGGTCGTTAACTGACTTATAGATGAAGTGGCAACTTGATTTAAAAGGAGGGTTATATAAGCAAGGGCAATAAAAAACGCACCCATAAACCTATCAAAAGAGGACTGAATGGCTATTCAGAGTCAAGAAACCGCACATATGATGTTCACTGTTGCGTCCCACTATGGTACACGACTCCTGCTTATACTAAAATATTCTATGATAATTTGCTTATATTGCTTTTTGTTGGGGTACATAACTTCACGCCAAATCTCTTGCGGGGTAGGCAGAGAGAACAGAAATATAAACTAGTAAATATTTGCCAGGTATGTATTTGTAAGTTATTACTGTTCATAATCTTACCCTATCTGAGGATTATATTTTTCGCCGGAATTTGGATAAACAATGAGTGGAATAGGAGCATCAGATCTGTCATCGTTGATACCCTTCACCAGATTCGAAATATAGGAAGGTGCACAGCAGTTGACTCCTACGGCTACGAGCTGATCCGGATTTAGATCCCAACACTTTTTGGCAACCAATTGAAAGCTTTCTCCGTGAGCTATGCTTTGATTATCCTGAAATAGGAATTCATTAATCAATAGGACGTCATTAATATCTATTTACAGAAGTAGAGTTATGCCACGCAGTTCTCTGCATGAAGGCGCCGGCTCGACCGCGTGATATACCAGAAACTCTTAGAAAATCCAGATAAAACGGCTCATGCTGCATTTTGTGCATTAAAAGATAGGAGCCCGGAGCTCCATCCCTATATTGTACTTTTGCTGATAAATTATTTTCTAATTCTAAGAAAGTCACTCTTAGAAGTATTTCTAAAATCTATGGTAGATGTGATGACTGGAAGAGTTCTAAAAGATAACTTGATTTGCATTATTTAGAACTTTCAAATATTATGTCACTTAATCCTAAATATCTAATATATCCTTTATATTTTATCTGTAATCAAATGTATATGTAATTATACAACTCTAACCCTAATTTGGTTCACGTCTGCGGTTGTCACTGCCATAAAATTTACGATAAAAACCTTATCAAACAGCAGTTAACAAGTGCTCGTTAAAAAAATACACCGCAAGAGTTCCTCCGTTTCGCGCCAAAAAATTAATGACAGAATTCAAAAGTGAACAAAGAAGATTATTAAAAGAATTAAAGATTATATTTGTTTGATCTAGCAGATTTATTACTTTTATGCTAGAATAAAATATAATCTTTATAATGAATGAATGATCTGAGAATGTATCATGATCATTCTCAGATTTTTAATCCGAGAAACTATTATAGACTATATTCTCCCTAATAGCCAAGAAAAGTATCTGACACCTGCTAGCCTAGATTCCTGGAAGGCTGGCGTAGTTTTCTATGTAACATAACATAACTTCACGCCTTTTGTTACCCAAAGGTGTAGGCAGCGGCTGTTAAGCCTCGTCTCGCCGTTATGTTTACGTCCCAAATGGAATAGGTGGCGAACCTATTGCCATACCGGGCACAAAGCATTCAGTCATCGATATTTATCACACATAACTTCCGAAAACAATTTCGAAAAGTCATTGGTGTGAGCCAGTGTTAGGAATCGAACCCGGACCTCTGGCTTAGAAGCCGTGTGCTCGACCACTGGGCCACCGAGACTAGTTTTCTATGTAAATTATTAAAATAATAAACTACATTATTATCTTTAGCTTTATAATGTAAACTTAAACTTTATTAAGAACTAAGAACTAGATATATGTGCGTGAAAGTAGTTTAGTGTACAAAAATATTTGTTGGGATATATTTGCTTAGCGCACGTTACAAGAGTAATGAAAATAAATAAAAAAACATTGGGAAAACAAGTCTTGTATTGATCAGTTCCCAAGTTACTTCACGTCAAATGATTTTACTTATTTATTTAACAAAAATCTTACAACTATCTTTACAGGCGCAATTGCCTAATGCAGTAGTGAAGCATAATATTCAGAGCTTATCTTTTATAACTTATTACATATAGTGCTATCTTTGTAAATTCACTCAGTGTACAGTGAAATATGTCAGTCTCTTCTGCTATACTGTTGTGAGTGCGAATTGCCGAGTCAGGGGTGCCTCATTTAACAGATTAGTGCGGCCATGTGGCACGGCCAGCAGCTGATGCTGTTTTGTGCAGTTTGTTGTTGTATATACCTTATTATGAAAGAAGTAAAGTTATTAACAGTTATGTAATTAAACATACCTTACAACTGAACGAGAGCCAAGCCTTCATGTGAGGGTAATCTCTGAGAAGCTCGCATAGCATTTCAGCTTCCTCTTGACAGGGAATGGTTTCTAAAGCAAGAAGATCAACGCCTGCTTCTACCAGAGCCTGGATTCGTGGCCGATGCCATTCTCTCATAGTCTGTATCAAAGATATACATTGAATTAAATTTAGTGACCATTCCACTACAATACAGAACAATTTAATTATTGTGACATAACGCCCACTTATTCGATTGGACACAATATTTCATTTGGTGAATAGAAAAACGCAGCAAACGCTACTCGACACCTTCAGGTATGGCGTGAAGATACTAAAAGATTTATCAAACCAATGGAAAGATATTTACATAGTATCACAGAACTAATTAACATATTCAACTATTGATTTGTATTGCCGATAATATGGTATTTTGTACGGGGATTAAATTACTCATGACCTTCCGTAGCAGGCTGATTGCTACAAAAATATATTTGATATATAAACTATATTGTAATATAAACGAATGTATTTAATTATGAAAATTGAAGTCTTTAATTAAAATAAATAAGTCTTTAGTTGCTGTTAGGTTTTAACAATACAAAATCATATTTTTCAGTTAATATATAGAGGTGAAAACTTAAATAAACTAAGTTTGATTACATAGCCAAAACTCGGCTTCAGTTGGTCTCTCCTCTTAACAGCTTGTTTTTCGACAAAGGCCTCCAAGGCTTTTTAATTACTAGTTTATAAATAATTCCGTGGCAGAAAACATTACGTAAATCTTAAAAAAAATGAGCCTGATCTTGTCTTCTATAGTATAACTTAGGCAGCGGCTGTTTAGCTTCGACTCGCCGTTATGTTTACGTCCCATATAGAATAAGTGGCGAACCTATTGCCAAACTCTTCATATTTATCACACATATCTTCCGAATAGAATTCCGAGAAATCATTGGTATGAGCCCGGATACGAACCAACGACTCCTTGATTCACTGGACCATCGAAACAATAAATAGGTATTTTTTGTTATTGTCTTAAATTGTATTTTCTACATGATCATGACATACATGATGATGAGTCTCGTTAGACTAGTAGCTCCTCAGATTTGCTTTATCTGTATCGACATTTTAAAAATCACTTCATGTAGGTAACAAATTAAATTGTGATTTTTTAAATTAGCGTTTTGTCTTCTATAAGTTTGAAATTAACTATTTTATAATAATATTTTTTCATACCTCGGTCGAAGTGGTGTCTGCATAGCTGCCGTCGTACTCGGACCCGTCGTGTAAGTGAGCTCCATAGGGACCCACAGAACCAACCACCAACGGGACATTATCTAAAACAGATTGCCGTGTAATAAAATTTATTACGTGTTTTGTGGAAGCAATAGACAAAACCAAGATAACAAATAATACCTATAAATATTGTTTTTCAAAAGTTTTTGATACACAGTAAATAAATTTTTAAGAATAAATAATTCATGTAGTTTCCAAAAAGTTATTATATATACTTTTAAAAATACCTTAACATTTAATCATAAAGAAAAGAGTCTTGACTATAAAGTTTTTAAAGATTTTTATATTTAAACTAGAAATTCAAAATGGAAAAAGCAAAGCGTGAAATTTAAATATGCTAACCGTCCTGTACGTAGTTGTGGAACTCCTCGAGGTAAAGGGTGCGTGCTTTTTTAGCTAATTCAACAGCTTGCTTGATCAGCTCGTAGCTCTCCTTCGGTGTGAGGTCCAAATGCCTTTCAAACCCTTTTATCGACGCCTGGTAAGTATTTGTAATCACAAGATCAGCCCCCGCTGTAAATAAAATACTTTAAATATAGTAACAAGTTAGGAGTGATCAATCACTTCTAACCACAGGTTGACAATAAATGAGAACAAATGAACCCTAAGATTAATGTCCAGAACTTTCTAATACTTTAGTACGTTTTCTCGAAGAAACTTTCATTAAACGCATACACATTATATCGATATTTGGAATCGATATCGCAAAACTAACGCCGTAAATTTTCAAGCTCAACTTTGTTTCTAGAATATGAGCGAGGTGTTTAGACAATATTATTGAAACAGTTATCTCTACCTATCCTGAAAGGGACTTGGATTGAAGTTAAGTAACCATTTAAGAACCATAAAGAAGTAATGTTTCTAGAATATTAGAGGCTAGGAGCAACTTTTTAGTGTTGCAGTATTGCAGTGTTGCAATATGACATGTATCCCTATTTGAAAATGGAACGTTATGAAAGTTGTTTAGCGGCAAAACGCTGTGTACAGAGGCCTAGATTTTTTTTACGTGGCGCTTGCATTACAGCTTCAGCTTACCATCGTTGATTCTGTAGGCACTATGCAAATGTGAAATGGTACGTAGACGACGGAGAGATAGCAAAATCACTTGGCAACTTTACTTAGCATTCGACGTGAACTTGTTTCATATTACATTAGTGTAACACTTTCACTATATGTTCAGTTGAAAGATGGGTTTTGTCTTTAAAAGTTGTTTGTTGCCTATAGTAGCTAAAATTACCTACCCAATCACGATATTCTTTACACAAACAACATAAAATATTCGATTGTAAAAAAGCTAGGAAGTACATAATATATTCAAACTAAACTCAATCCTGTATATGTATCCTTTTTATGTCTATGAATTGAAGCAGTTGCGCAAAGTAGGCGAACATTTTTTTTTCTATGTCATTCACATTATGTGTACCTACTTTATGTAGCGGCAATGCAAGGCAGTAGGCTTTTCTCCCCCAGGGAGTTATTTGCTTGCAGACACTTTTCAGCTTTTGCCTTATGAAAAGAAACGTTCCGTTTTGTGGTAAAGAAAAGCGCTTTCAGCGTACGATGACATCAGACGGGGCCGCACTCATAGTTGTCACATGCATGAAAATGGCGCGGGAAATGCAACCTAACGAATAGTAGTTGGAACAACAACAGACAAACGTTCCGATTTTTTTTATGATATAACTTAACGCTTTTTTACCTCTAGATGTAGGCAGCAGCGGAAGCCTAAACTTGCTGAATTTATACATTACAAATAGAATAGTTGGCGAAACCTATTGTAATATACACAGACACATAACTTTCGAAAAGTCATTAATGTCAGACCAGATTAGATTCCACGACACCTAAATTTTGAAGTGGGGTGCTAGACTTCTAGACCATTGAGACGTAAATTTTTATTGTAGTGTGATAAATACATACATAACTTCACGCCAAATCCCTTGTGGGGTAGGCAGAGAGAATAGAGCGCCATAAGGCACGATTCTTACACACCTCACTCGCTTCGTTGACTTTCATAACTCTTTTGAAGCACGCGCGTCGATTTTTGAGGCTCCTAACATCACATTCCTCCAGAACACGTTTTATTTGGTCATGGAATGTGGGTCTTGGCGGTCCTCGACTCCTACATCCATCCGCTATTGCATTGTATATCTACATAGGCAATCTTGCATCATCCATTCTTTATAGTGCGATGTTAATATTTGCCATTTAAAATAATATTTAAATTATTTTTGATGGATAAAGAAACAGTCGGATGTATTTATTATTGTTGTTGTTATATTGTTAAAGGCGAAATTGTAAAGCTAATGAAGGTCCATGTTGACTCGATGTTCATCTCGGTGGGTTCTAAATGTCACTGTTCGAATTTAGTTGTCAAGTTTTGGTAACCTTAATCTTGTATACATTATTATTTTGGGGCAAACACGTAAACCGATGATAGTGGGATTATGACTTGTGTATTTAAATTATACAGTATATGAAATGACATTAATTTGCATTCAGTGTCTGTCTTGAGTGTTTATAAAATTAATAAGTAATAATTTAGTCGTTAGTCAATCTATATGTATGGTGGTCCAGTGGCCGAGCACTCCCCGCTTCTGAATCAAGAAGTCGCGGGTTCAAATCACTTCAATGACTTTTCGAAATTATTTTCGGAAGTTATGTGTAATAAATATCGATGACTCAAAACTTTGTGCCCGGTATGGCAATAGGTTCACCACCTATTCCATTTGGGACGTAACATAATGGTTCGGCTAGTTGAGGCTTAACAGCCGCAGCCTACACTTTCGGGAAGAAAAAGGCGTAAAGTTATTTTATGTTAAGTATTCAATATAAACATATAATAATATTTTACCTCTCAAAAAGTCAAGATGTGTATTGACAACTTCTTCTGGATGTGTGTGGAGATATCTTGCACTCCACAATGGGTCTCCGTCGATGACATGCCCCACGTGACAGGAGAGTTGAGAGGAAAACCCTCCATCTAATATTACCACACGCGGTGGTTCCGGTCCCTCGCCGTTGGGTGGAGTCATTTCCTATGAAGGGTTCTGAAATAGTTTATAGCTTTTAATAAATTTAACCTTTAAATTTGAATATTAAAAAGCATAACTATATAGATATAGATGAGACAAGAAGTTGTCTGCTCCTTTCGTAACAAAACAAATAGTACTGTAGTATTTAAAAATATCCATTCTAATATTTATTTCCAGATAATAATAGTTTATGTTTTTTTTTTTTTTTTTTAATTACAACATGCTTTTCTGTGATCCAAATTGTATTAAAAATATTCTCGCGGACTTCAAAATATAATACTTCTGAAAATGTTAAAAATGGTATGACTGTTAATCTGACGGAACTTAATTATTAGCATATTAGCAGGTTATTAAATAATGATATAACTTTACGCCACCAATTTTCAACATACTATAAAATTTTTACGGATGGATCGAAAGATAGTCAAGGTGCCTCGGGTGCCGCATTTTTCGATCCGCAGGCAAAGGCGTTTTCAAAATTCAAAATTTACAATGACATGTCCATTATGCATATAGAGTTAATCGCTATCCTAGAAGCACTGTCATACATTAAGTCAATAGATAGTAAATACTGTGTAATATTTACCGATTCTAAAAGTTCCCTACAACACGTGGCTCGGTGCACCTCTTGTTTGAGAGGTATACCGATAGCCTATGATATTATTAGGACATTATTTGAACTAAAAGCTCAAGCGAGAGAAGTTATCCTTCAATGGATACCTTCTCACGTTGGCCTGTACGGGAACGAGGAAGCAGATAGATTGGCAAAAGAAGCTTCTAGTGATGGTATTGCTATTCACAACCCACCTTTCTTTACCGATTGTATCCATCTAATACAAAGTTATTGTTACCGACTGTGGAAATTATATTTTGATGAGAGGTCTGTTGATAAGGGTATATGGTACCGGACTTTTCAGAATGAACCTTGGAGGAGGCCGTGGTTTGACAATGTTAGATTAAATAGGAACATTACTACAATTGTATTTAGACTTCGATCCGGACACATCCCATTGAATAAATTTGCATTCCTGATGAAGAAAGTTTCATCTCCGCTCTGTGAAGAGTGCGGTGTGGTAGAAGACGCATACCATATAATGGTGGAATGTGTCCGTAACGAGGATTTTAGAGCTCAGAATCTAAGTGATATCGTAGCGCTTAGAAATATTGGCGAATGTAACATCATTTTGTCACACCCATTATCCGATGTCGCACAGCTTGTATATAGATTAGTAGAAATTGGCATGAGGAGACGTGTGCTAGCATATGTTTGTAAAATACAGATAAATGTTGTCACTGCACATGCCATGGTACCTTATATTATTATAGCACTGTAAGTAAGTAATAGAAGTACTATTAATGTAAAAGAAGCTCTAATGGAGCAACATAGTCAATTGTTGACTAAGCTCCTTAAATATAGAATAAAAAAAAAAAAAAACTTTACGCCAAATCCCTTGCGGGGTAGGTAGAGAAAACAGAGCGCCATAAGGCAGAATTCTTACACGCCTCAATCGCTTCGTTGACTTTCATAACTCATTTCAGGCTCGTGCGTCGATTTTTAAGGCTCCTTACATCACCTTACTAAAGAGAAAACGTTCTATTTGATCATGGAATGTGTCCTCGACTCTTACGAGTACATCCATACGCTTTTGCATTGTATATCTGCTTAGTCAATCTTGCATCATCCATTCTTTCTACATGTCCGAACCATCGGAGCATGCACTTTCTTACTTTTACACCTATTGAATAATAATAATAATCTACCATATTTAATAATAAATAGAATAGATAAAATCGTTCAAATTTATTAAAAACTTTGAGAATACAAGAGCGCTGCGAATTACTTTGTACCAGGTACGCTTAGTACCTACCTAGAAAATGGGAATCGTTCTAATTGAAATAACACCGACCGTATTTCTTTTTCTTCTTAGTTTTTTTTTTATATAGTTTAACGACCTGGTTGCTAGGACCTTTAAGTCGAGTCTTATTTTATATTTAACAGCATCATTCTTAACCTAAACTAACATATCACGGAACCCGACGGAACCCGGCCAGCCACGGACCGCGAACGCAGAGGGTGGCTTAGCCGGGCGACGACCTCATCGTAGGTACGCCCATTTAGGGCGGGGGGAGAAGGCGATCGTAGTGACGTCGCCTCCTCGCTGGCCTCGCTCGGCGGAGCGGGTCTGCGTCGGCAGCGTTTTCACGCTCCCGCTCCGCGGCCTCCTTCAGCGAGATCACCGACTCGCTGAAGTCGGCGACTGCCTGCCAGCACCTGTCGCTGCTGACCATCGCGCTCACCACTGCCGGCAACGACAGGTCCCCGCCTATGACGGCGATGAGGTCGTTCCTCTGCTCCTCCCAGGCGGCGCACACCTGGTGGGTGTGGCGCGCCGTGTCTTCAGGCGCGCCACACTCGACACAGCCCAGAGACCTCTCTCTCCGGGCGATCTGACACAGGTACTTACCGAAGCAGCCGTGCCCGGTAAGCACCTGCGTCAGTCGGAAAGTCAGAACTCCGTGACGGCGGCCAACCCATCGACTGAGGACAGGAAGCACCGCCGCCACGGTTTCCGCTCCTGCAGATGGGGCTCGGAGATATTGGCCCCATCTGCTTATCATTACATTTCGGGCCGCAGCCCTCACCCTCCTGGTGTCAGGGAGCTCGCCCCTCTCGCGTGCCTCCGCGCGGTGGCGGTAGACTACCGCCAAGACGCGGGCCTGAAGCTCCCACGGCGGGTCGCCCGCCAAGACCGTGGCGGCCGTCCACGACACGGTACGGTACGCCCTGATTGTCCTCGCCGCTATGACCCTCTGAGAAGATCTCAGAAGGGCCCTGTTCCCGCGAGCGGCGAGGGAGTCCGCCCATATTGGCGCACCGTACAACGCCATGGAGCGGATTACTCCGCTGTAGAGCCTACGGAAGAGCGACCCGGGACCACGGACATTTGGCAGCAGCCTACCGAGTGACGCGGCCGCTTTCTCTAATTTCGGGGCGAGCCGGGTGAAGTGCGGCCCAAACTTCCACCTTCCGTCTAGGTGCAGGCCCAGGTACTTCATGTCGGTTTGCACCGGTACCTCCACACCTCTCAGGGAGAGCTTCGCGCCTCGGGGGGGACCACGGCGCGGGCCATGGAAGAGGAGGGCCTGCGTCTTACTGACAGAGACCCTCAGGCCCAGCATGCCTATCCGGTCCATGACGAGCTCCACTCCGACCTCTGCTAGACGGGTCACTGCCGCGAGGCTGTCTCCCCTGACCGTGACAAGGGTGTCGTCCGCGTAGCAGAGTACACCCATGCCAGGCAGGAGAACCCCGCGCAGGACCCAATCGTAGCCGACGTTCCACAGAACGGGGCCGAGGACCGACCCCTGCGGAACGCCACACGCCATACGATGCCGGAGCAGACGCCCGTCACCCCCCTGCCAGACGACGTACCTGTCCTCGAGGTACGCCCCCAACAGCCTCCGCAGATACGGAGGCGCTCCATGGTATCTGAGCGCCTCCCTCAGCATCTCGTAGGGGAGGCTGTTGAAGGCGTTCTCAATGTCGAGCGAGACTGCCATGACCACCTGTCCCGCAGCCACGGCCTCAGTGGCGAGGGACTTCAGGGCGGCTAACGCGTCGGTCGTCGACCGACCCGCCCTGAATCCGTACTGGTGGTCCGACAACCCCGGACCGACAACCTCGAGGTGCCGGACGAGACGGTCGGCCAGTATCTTTTCAAACATTTTGGCCGTCTCGTCCAGCAACACCAGCGGTCTGTACGCTGACGGGGCGTCAAATTGACGCCCCTCCTTCCGCAACAGGTACAGTCGTCCGACTTTCCACTTCTTCGGGAACCGCCCTGTCCGCAAGCAGACGTTGAGCAGCTCCCGATAGCTCTCCCTGAGCGGCCTCATGGCGATGCCGAGGACCTTTCCCGCGACGCCGTCGGGGCCGGGCGCCTTTCCACTCTTGAGCCGGGCCAGAGCGCGGTCGAGCTCATTATCTACGATGGGGGGTATGGGTTCCTCCCCCCGTTCCGGAGCTGCCGGAGCAACCTAAACTAATCTTAACCTAACCTAGCCTAACCCTAAAGCTTAACCTAACCTAACCTAATCATCCATAAAGTCGTGGCACTTTATGCATGATGTTCCGAGGGAGTCCTGACGAGAATGTAGAAGAGCACACTAAACACGATACCTACACCATTTCCCACATTTGCACTCATATACGAACATTTATTCAATAAAACGCCAGGAATTTTATTCAATAATATCCATTGAAACACAAATCTGAGAAAATAATGCAAATAGCGGACATGTCTCTTCCACAGTCCCGCCAAAACTCTTTTCTTCTTAGTTTGAATTTGTTTAGATAAGTAAGTTTCTAAAATGTCAGACGAGAGAGAGAGAGAAAAAGAGAGAAACTTCGATAAGTATTTTCAAATGGAATTCTATACTCTATGAAAACAATATCACATAAAGTAGCATATTGTATTACTTTATAGTATATACCAATGTGCAACGGGAAAGTTTTTAATGTGTTTGACTGCGAAATGTGAACTTGATATTGTAGAAAATTTTCATTTACTCCACTAGAATCCTTTCAATATAAATGTATAGAGTAAATTGGATGATAAATTTCACAGAGTAACTTACATGTCTTGATTTATTATTACTGATAGAGAAGATGAAGCTGACTTTATGGTTCAATTTGTGAAAACACTTTTAAAACTCAAAATGTTGGCCATAAAATTATTTATTGTTAATGAATGATCTAGACATTATGTTGTCGTAAATTTTCAATTATTTTTTATATTATAATGGGTTAATATTATGCCAAAATTAAGTAAGAATTTGTGCATAGCTTTAAAACGGGATAGCGAAGGGGTCGGAAGTGGGATGGGAAGTGGAAAGGGGAAGGTTGTTACCCCTCTTTCATCAAGAGAAACGCGGCATGAACCACTTTACCTTGATCTTCGGATAGGTCGTGGTATTTCACCGTTCGAGGCAAATACATCCAGCGAATTGCTCTTTCTTTAATTAAATCACTCAAGTTTAATATTATGTCTAAATTGTTTATAAAATATTCGAATTTTAATTTTATGAGGGATTTTCGTATCATATTTTGAGAAATTTTCTAAGGTTTCCTAGTTAAATAAGAGCAGTTGTTTATAAAAAAATCACACAAAAGATCACAAATCCTTTTCAAATATTTCCAATCATCAGAAGTGAGAAAAAGCATCACTTTTACTAACATATCATTACAACTTTTGTTTGATGAAAAAAACACATTTTTTTTTTTACTCTAATTGCCCGCCCTTCTTTTCTCTTTCTCTATTCGAGTTAGTATTCCACAGTTAAAATAAGGGAATTTTTCAGTTAAATAAGAGAGAGAGTGGAATGAAATAAAACGTCGTGATGGAATTCCAATTGATAACATCACCATTGCTGCGTGACGGTGTCGGGGTGAATGTACATCTTCAGATAAAGAGATTCGTCTTGAAGTGAGACTCTTCTGACCTTAAGGATTTTCATCACAATAATGAATCTATTATTATCTTTCCTATACAATATATATATATTTACTTAATTGTTATATGTATAGATTAAAACAACTTTTTGGATTATATCGCGTTTATTTATTATATATTTTTATTTATTTTCCGACGTTTCGAACTCTTTACAGAGATCATATTCATGTAATGTTTTCTACGTATACTATAAACTAACAGACTATATTTTATTCATTTGATTTCTATTTACTTTTAAATGTGGTTTCCAGTAAACGATGGCCTATATAAAAGGTGGCCAGGCTATATTATACATACATACAATCACGCCTTTTTCCCATGGGGGTAGGCAGAGCCTATTTCTTTCCAGTTGCTACGATCCTGACATACGTTTCTTGCTTCCTCCACTCTCATTATCGCGTTCATACATGCTCGTCGGTTGTGGCCACTCCTGACCTGGCCTCTCACCAACACATCGTAGATTTGTTGGTGGTAGGTTCGCCTAGGTCGACCTTTACCGGTTCGCCCTTTCACACTTGTCTTATAAATTTGTTTAGTCAGTCTACTTTCGTCCATCCTTTCTACATGTCCGAACCATCTAAGCATTCCTTTCTCTATCCTTGTCACTATATCTTCTTTCACACCGCAACGTGCTCGTTCTGGTACTATATTATATAGGTATATATTATATAGGTATATATTCGCCTACGTCTCGGTGGCCCAGTGGTTCGAGCACACGGCTTCTGATCCAGAGATCCGGGTTCTAATCCTGACACTGACTCACACCAATGACTTTTCGAAATTGTTTTCGGAAGTTAGGTGTGATAAATATCGATGACTGAAAACTTTGTGCCCGGTATGGCAATAGGTTCGCCACCTATTCCATTTGGGACGAACTTAACGGCGAAACGAGGCTTAACAGCCGCTGCCTACATCTTCGGGTAACAAAGGGCGTGAAGTTATGTTATGTATATATTAGCTATACATAACTTCTAGAAAAAGATCCAAGATGTTAATACGTTATCACTGTTGGTTCCGAGGTTCCAATGTATCAAACTCGAGACCTCGAGAACCAAAAGCGAATTTTTGAACCGCTGACTTCAACAGTTTACAGGGAAGTTTCTGTTAGAATTTCTTATGTTAGCAGCGAAAATAACTAGTGCGCTGGTTCTTCGTTAGCAAAATAGTTAATTCTCATTGAGCCATGAAATTCTTACTCACTCGCCGAGTCTTGTCTTAACCTTGTTCGTCGAGAATCGATAACTGTTATAGATGAACTAATCATGTAAAACTACCGACCCGATTTGAAAAATTATTTCAGTAGTGAATAAAAAGGATATTTATCGAAGAAGACGATATAGGCTATATACTCCGACCAAAATGAGCGGAGCACTGACGTTTCTAGTGCATAGGTAAACATGTCGGTACGAAGTTCGCCGGGTCAGCCAGTGTCAGAGCTGATTAACGAACCCATATAAAAAAACAAGTACTCTTGTATTTTTATACTATGCAGGTAAGTTAAAACTATTTATATTTTCAACAGACGAGATGATACAAACACGAAACACTACGATTGTCACGGGCACAAAAGTCTTTTGGTCGCTATTTATAATGCTCAAGCAATGTTTGACCACTATTTATTTATCATATTATTTTTAATAACCTCACACCTTTTTTACCAGGTGAAGTTTGCAGCGATTATTGCGCTTCAAAATGTTTTACTTCCCAAATGCCTCAAATGACGGAACCTACTGAACCTATATATCGGACACAATTTTGTTAGTCATCGATATTTATCACACATAAATTCCGAAAATAATTCCGGAAAGCCATTGGATTCGAATACGAGACATGTTAATTAAGAGGCGAGGTTCACGACCTCCAGTCAACTGACACGACATCATTATCGTATTACATTTTTTAAATTCAAAATAACTTGATAATATATGAATACAGAAGTAGTTTTGTTGCTAAGCGTAATTTTCGCTGTCGTTATATAAAAAAAAAAACGTGAACAATTAAGAATAAAAATAACATATTTTTTAATTTATATAGCAACAATAAATCATTGTGTTATTATTTATAAATAAATTATTAACATAATCAATAGTAATTTACGAGAACAACTTATTTACAATTGATTACAATATTTCTTTGTAGACAACATTATAATATGGAGTGTGTTTAATTTTGTAGTGATAATGTTAGGTATATAATGTAATTATATATTGATGTAAAATCTCTTTGAACTGTTTATCAGTACTTGATATAAAGGCGAAAGGAAGGTCAAATTGAACGCATTATTTGAGTCCAGAACATTATATATTTTATAATTAATGGAGTATTTCTAGAATTCTTGATAATTGTCTGGGTAGTCGAGTGATCGAGTGATCGAGCTACCGACTTCTGAATGAAAAAGTCGTGGGATCACTTCCGGGCTCATAACAATGACTACTCACAATTCTTTTCGGTAGTTATGTGTAATAAATATACAGGACATTATCATTACATAGTATAAAACAAAGTCATTTTCAGCTGTCTGTCCACTTATATGATTAGGTCTTTGAAATTACGCAACGAATTTCGATGCGGCTTTTTTTAATAGATAGAGGATGTTAACGGGGTGGTTTGTGTCTATAATTCATGTATAATAATGAAAGGGTGATAATTTTCGACATTTACCTCTTTAATTGTAAACGCTGTAAAAAATACTTTTGATGCGGAACAAATTTTGCCGGGACAACTAGTTTAATAAACAAAATTTCTATTACGATAAATTAAAAGGAGATCCACCTATTGTAAGCGTATCGTGTCAAAATTCGTAACGGTTTAAAAACTTTTCTCGCGAAGTTTCGTCGCGCAGCTCTCAAATTATTTTGAAATGACGGAAAAACGTGAAGGACGCTGTAATTAAACATAAATCACTAGAAGGAAAACTCTGTACAGCTGTTATAAAAGTGGTTAAGACATTTTTGCAGCCGAAGAAATATCGTTTTCAGCTACAACAATATTTTAAACGTCTCGACGCTTACACCTGAGCGCAAAATGGCGCTGTAATCACCTCTATTGTGCCTAGCATCTCCATATCGGAGTAAAAATATAAATATATATATACCTATATATATATAAATATATGACCCGGCGAACTTTGTTTCGCAGCAAAAGTTGGATTTCATGAGGTTCAATTTGTGCTACTTATCGGCTTTAACTGCTGTCCCGCTATGTTACTACTGCAATATCTTCGAAAATATTCGTTTAAATTGCATGCTGTAAAGGGCCCCAGGATCATCTATATTACATGCACAATCTATTAAATACAATTCATTGGATGAAAATTAATGCTGTAATGTTTAAAATCGCTTCGTAAATAAGCCATTATGTCTCGTAAAAAGTAAAAAAATAAAAATGGTCATAGTCGGTTACTCTTAAGAGATAGACACATGCCCTCGCGGACTTTTTTGTAGACCTTTTAAAGGTGTATAATAATGTAGTACGTTGTTTTGATTTATCTCTAAGGGTTCAGGCAGCGTTTGCGATTAAAGTTCTAGATCTTGAAATATATCACTTTTTTTAACTAAACTATACATGAATTATAGATCAAAACCACCCCGTTGACACCCTATTGACTATTAAAAAAAAACCGCATCAAAATCCGTTGCGTAGTTTTAAAGATATGCGCATATAAGGGGACAGATAGCGGAAAGTGACTTTGTTTTATACTATGTAATGATATATTATTGTATGTTATGGGGTTATTTTTGTGTTATTCTATCGTTTATCATATTTTCAAAAGGTTCTTACAAAACTTCCACTATCTATACATATAATAAAATTGTAGGAAACTTGAAACTGTACATTGAATATTTTTTAGGGTTCGATATCGAACCCAACCCAGATATAGTTTTCAGAATGTTTGTCTGTTTGTCTGTACGTTTGTTACGGATAAATAAACTTTTAAAGTCTTCTAAAACTATAAAATGCTTTTACGTCAAATTTTGTATAAATATACCCAAGCTAAATATAATCACGCTATCACTAATTGAGGGTGAACAATGAACCCTTGAAATGGCACAGGCACAGTATTTTTACTGCTTTATGGCGTCCACACAGAGAAAGTAGGGGGATACATCTAGTTATAATTATAAGTCGTTACTAGTATACAAAAGCGTGTATCAAATGTGTGTTTTCACTAACAAACATTTCTTCCGATTTTAGTAGGAGTTTCAGATAGAAATAATAAGAGGACAATTTCAATGGTTTTCGACTTAAAATGTTATTTTATTACAATTTAGTAAATAAGAAACAGACGCCTTCACTTGTATTTACAGGTATAACATTTTTTAAAAGTAATAATCTATACTTATTATAAAATCGTAGGAAAGTTGAAACTGTACATTGAATATTTTTTTAGAATACTTGGGACATGATCTACAAGCGATACCGAACCTAAAAATATATTTTTTAGAATTTTTGTCTGTTTATTTGTTTGTCTGTATGTTTGTCGTACTTTTAGAGTTTATCCGTAGATAAACTCTAAAAGTACTGCATGATTTTATGTCCAATTTTGCATAAATAAATCCAAGAGGTCGGGTCAACATATAGGCTACATATTATCACGTTATCACTAATTGGGGGTGAACAATGAACCCTTATAATGGCACAGGCATAGTATTTTTGCTTTCCACGAAGACAAAGTTGCGGGCAACAGCTAGTTTCTTAATAAGAATCAGTAATAAGTATATTTTAAAAAGCAAAGTGCAATGATTTGCTGTTGTTGAAATGTCATTACTTTACGATCACAATCGGTTTTGAAATATTTCCATAATTATAGTACATATTTGGACTGTATACTCAGATAACGTACACTATGTAGCCACAACAATACATTGATAAATCGGTCGGTGTACATAATTCTCTACTGATTATTAAAAATCGACGAGCGTGTATGACAAGAGAATGAGAAGTGTGTAAAAACTGTGCCTTAAGTCTCTAATTTCTCTTTGTAAACCCCTCAAATGGCTTCAGTTGAAGTCCTTGTATGTATTATTAAAAATATAGCTAACTAGTGTCAGTAAAACTGTTCTTCTTTTGTATTTTGTTCTTATTAACTGTACCTACCTTCTCTATTGATGACTATATGACCTGGCAAACTTTGGTCTCAGAAGCAAACATTACATAGTATAAAACAAAGTCACTTTCCACTGTTTGTCCGCTTATATGCTTATATCTTTAAAACTACGCAACGGATTTTGATGCAGTTTTTTTAATGGTTAGAGGGTGTCAACGGGGTGGTTTTGATCTATAATTCATATATTATATGATGTTGTAAAGAAAAACTGATAATTTTCGAGATTATGCACTTTAATTGCAAACGCTGGCTGTACCCTAAGTGATAGATCAAAACAATGTTCTACATTATTAAACACCTTCAGAAGGTCTACAAAAAAGTCCACAAGGGCATATGTCTATCTCTTAGGGATAACCCACAATGACCATTTTTATTTATTTACTTTTTACCAGAAATAATTGGTAATTTACGAAGCGATTTTAAACATTACAGCATTAATTTTCATCCAATTAAGTGTCTTAAATAGAATGTGCATGTAATATAGATGATCTTGGCCTTTTACAGCATGCAATTTAAACGAATATTTTCGAAGATATTGCAGTATTAACATAGCGGGACAGCAGTTAAAGCCGATTAATAGCAGAAATTGAACCCCATTATATCCAAAATGCACTTATTTATTACTTTTGATGCGGAACAAAGTTCGCCGGGTCAGCTAGTAAATAAATAAATGAAAGAACAGTTCTTAAACAAATGTAGCCTAAGTTACTCCTTAATACATCGGCTACATGGCAATATAAGTTCAGTCAAAATAGAACCTGCCATTTCAGAGATAAGTGTGAAAAAAAAATTGTTTAAAGATATTGGTGTGTATTAGAATTCGAAACTGAGACTTCTTGATTCTGAAGCAGTGTTATCCATTTCTAGATAGACCAGAGGGAGGATTATTATTGTCCTTATACCATCTTAGAGAGTTCGCACTTTAATTAAAATATAAAATATGTATATTGTGTAGAAGCTGGGATACATTTAATACGCAACTTTATTAAAACCTTTGCGTTAATTAAAGGCAAGTGTGTAAGTATTTCTATATACATAATTTCACACCATGCCCCTTACGAAGCAGGCAGAGAGGACAGAGCGCCACGGTACAGGATTTCTTACACACATCATGGTCAATTCAGTTATTCGTTTATATTTATTGTACTCGCCCACACCCACTGATGAATAGTATATTCGTATACATTTATAACTTCACGCCAAGTCCCTTGCGGGCAGGCAGACTCCTACATACTTTCGCTTTTGAACTGTATATCTGCTTAGTAAATCTTACTGATAATAGCTGATGTGTACTTTCTGCATACCCTAACAAATCGCAAGATGATTTTATGTTACTTAACTTCTAGAATTAAGCGGCAACCGCTATCCCTTTACTTACACTGAATACTTAAATAAGATGTACTCTGAAATGAGACTTTGAAGAAATTATCTGACAAAACATATCACTGCTATTAATTAGGCTATAGTTTGTCTAATCAGAATTATGTATAGTTAATTTAATAATAAAAAGGAAAACAAAATATAATTTTAAATATATCATCATAATTACTTAGTATAAAACAAAGTCACTTTCCGCTGTCTGTCCCCTTATATCTTTAAATCTACGCAACGGATTTTGATGCAGTTTTTTTAATAGCTAGAGGGTGTCAACGGGGCGGGTTTAATCTATCTATCTTCTTCTATCTATATATATATATATAAGAGATTTCCACCTATATATTGACTCATCACGATATCTCTGGAACCATAAGGCGTAGCGACTTGAAATTTGGTAGGATTATTCCTTTCGCCGAGTAGAGGTCAGCTAAGAACGGATTTTACGAAATTCCACCCACAAGGGGGGTTGCGGGGGTGTTAACAATGGAAAATTCCCATTTTTAACCTATAGCTGCTATCGACTTCAAATTTGTCGAAGATATTGCAGTATTAACATAGCGGGGCAGCAGTTATTACTTTTGATGCGAAACAGAGTTCGCCGGGTCAGCTAGTATATATATATGATGTTCTAAAGAAATAATGATTATTTTCGAGGTTTAGCACTTTATTTGCAAACGCTTATATCTTTGTAGATAGTTCCCCTGCTGGTTCAAATGACCCACGATTTTTCAACACGGGCCTGTAGTCTACTACGCTAACTAATGGAAGTATGGCAGAGAGAAATAAAAACATGATTGAAACAGAGCGTCGGTGTAAAAGTAAGAAAGGGCATGCCCGTATGGTTAGGACATGTAGAACGAATGGATGATGCAAGATTGCCTAAGCAGATATACAGTGCAAAAGCGGATGAATGTAGGATTTGAAGACACACTTCTTTTTATGACCGAAAGTAGAAGTAGAAAGACTCCATAAGGACGGTTCAGGATCCTTTAAAATCAACGAGAGTGTATGACAAGAGTAATGGAGTAAAAGAAGCGAGTGAAGCATGAAAGAATCGTGCCTAATGGCGCTTTGTTCTCCCTGCCTACTCCGCTAGGGACTTGGTGTAAAGTTACGCATCGCATGTATGCTTATAATATTCTGGTTGAGTATAAGTTTTTATATTTTGTAATAATTACCCGAAAAACTGTGAGTTTTTGAGATGATGTAATAAACATATCTAACTGATTTAAAAAAAATAGAATTATTGTTTTCCCAATTTGTAGTTAGATTTAATTAACAGATAATAAGTGCTGTGTCTGGGCTGCGTATTTAAATTCTAAATATACAACTTTTCGAGTACATAGACGAGATTTATTAACTATAGACAAAAAGTTTTTTATTATTATTAAGATTGGTGTTTTTTTGGTCTGTTATCTTTTAATAGAGTGATAAAAGGTATTGATCTATAATCTAACACAGTTGTTACATAGTTGCCGGTGCTTTTTTAACCGACTTCACCGGCAAGTGGGTCATGTTTTATAAAGTGTTTGCGTTCTTTGGTACGCCGGCAATAGTTTCGGAGTTCAAGGAGAACATACATAGGTAATTATAAATAGACAAACAATTTATAAAAAAAATAAATGGTACTGTTTACTTCTTCTAATCATAACATTCATCGCTATATAGGTAATGTTTATAAATTATCTGTAATAAATAACAGTTTTTTATAAGCATGGATTTATTACATTAATAGTAATTAAACGTATTGATTTATTTTATTAACATATTTTATAAATACCTATAAATTTATTTATCTTTTATGAGGATTTTTAAATAGGTGAAATGACAACAGAGTTAGAACTTAAGTCGATAATCTATTTTATAAATATCTCCATTTATTTTTCTATAAAATTTTCCTTAACTCAACAACAACGATTTAAAAATAGCGTAACATAGCGAACATACAAAAATACCGGCTAGAAACTAATAATCTATTAATAAAAATTAATTCCATCGACAATTCAAACTTCTAAACGAAGCGTGAATAAAATTATTATTGTTAAAATAGACATTGGAAACTTACCGTTAAGGTTGTCTATGAAGAGATTTGACGGCAAATTTAAAAATCACGTATCATATAAATGAAACTAAATATATTACAAATATTTAAGAGTGTTATTAATTTTATACAAAAAACATGATAGTTTTAAACGATGGATACACAAGTACTATCGCTTACTGTTCCGTGAGTCTCCACGGCCACAGATTGATACGCGCACAATGACAAATATCACCTTATATACCAACAAAAAAAAAAAGAAATAATAATATCGATTGATTGTGATTTTACGAGGAAATAAACTCACAGTTCGACGTTTCAACGTTAACTGTTATGTATTTAACGCGATTGTGTCTGTATGGAATAATATTAACATAAATGAATAATAAATTAAACTGTCAGTAAAATTATCTATGGTCGTTTAGTTAATCGTTTATTTGTTGATTTATTCTAGAAGTTTATAGGTCACAGGTCGTGTTCGATATCTTGTATATGGAATAGAAATATAATTTGATGTCTAATATATTATTAAAATATTAATACTAATATTCTAACCGGTGGCTTAAAGATCTCTGTGTAAATAAAAAATGTTAATATGTTTAAGGGCTAAAAATAAAATGAAAGGAAGTTATATCTATCAGTTTGGCTTCTAGTCTAGCCTTGATGCTAATAGATACGATTGGACTGAAAGTTTCAAGGAAGGTACAAGCTCGTTACGTAATTTAGTTTCTCTCTCCCACTTAAGTTTCGTAATTGCTAAGTTATCCTCTACCCCTACGTTATTTTCGATGGATTAAAATAAATAATAATTAGGTATATGTATTTTTTTTGTCTCGGTAACCCAGTGGTAGAGCTCTCCGCTAAAACAAGAAGAAGTTGGGGATTGAATCCGGGCTCCTTGCAATTATGTTCTGATCTTATTTGTGATAAACATCGATGAGTGACAATATTTTGCCCAGTGTATGGCAATAGTTTCCACCACCTATTTCATTTGGGACTAGCACTGAATTTGCTCGCCTAGAAGGAATCGTGAAGTAATTTAAACCAGTGAGTGTTAGTGTTTAGTTCGTAAATACTCGTACTTATTTATACTGTTATTTTCATCCTAGTAGTGTGGCAATGTCCTATTCTATAAGCAATATGTGAGTAGTATAAAGTTGTAGAAAAATTGTAACAGCCGCTGCCTACACCTCGGTGTAGAAAAAAAGCGTGAAGTTATATATATATATATATATATTTGTCTTATATTTTTATACATTATACACAGTGTGTATACGCTTGATGTCTGATTGGCCCGCGCGCACATTTCGAGACACCACAGAGATATTAATAGTTATCAACACGGAGCAATGTACTCACCAGTTGACGCGCTATCTAAAAAAAAAAAAACTAATAATTCCATTCCAAATCCTGCACCAGATATGAACACTAACATTAGAACTGATTAAATTTAAGAATTTACATATTACAAATTTATATCCGAAACAAGATGAATTTAGCATCCGGTTGTATAATTTACGTTTATTTCCCAATATTTATACTCATACTGGTCATATACTAGCAAATATTTACGCTAATACTGTTCAAAAAATAAAAAGTAAAAAGCGGTAAATACTAACTTTTTAGCCAAACTTTATCCAACTACCTATTTCTAGTACAGGACGGGCTGAAATAATACTATTTTGATGTAGATTTTTTTTTATGGGATAGGAGGGCAAACGAGCAGGCGTGTCACCTGATGTTAAGTGACCAACGCCACCCATGGACACCTGAAACACATATAGTGTTACCGTTGCGTTGCCAACCTTTAAAGGAGTAGGATAGGAAGGGATGGGGAAGGGGGATGGGCCTCCGGGTACCTCTCTCTCACCGAACTAAACGCGACATGAGCCACATTACGTCGATCTTCTGAGAGGTGGTGGTATTTCACCGGTCGAGCCGGCCCAATCATGCAGCGAACTGCTTGGCTCTACCACTCTATGTATAAAAATAGCTACTACGAATACTAGCATAAAAATGCATAAGTAAGTATCTAATTAAAAAATACTTTCACTTTCGTTGTATCGTTTATATACTAAATTAATGTTTTACCTTCATGTTATTTATATGTTTTTTTCTATTGGTTTTATTCATCAGCAAATATTATGGTGTAGACATATTACTAAGTAGGTAGTACAAATAATTTCATTATATTTCTTTATAATAAAGCAATATGGCTTCAGGCAAAAGTATATAATGAAAGGAGAATATGATACTAGAGTGTGTATTTAAATTGAAGTGACATAACATAACATAGCTTCACGCCTTTTTCTACCCGAAGGTGTAGGCAGTGGCAGTTAAGCCTCGTCTCGCCGTTATGTTTACGTCCTAAATGTAATGGTGGCGAATCTATTGCCATACTTGGCATAAAGTTTTTAGTCATCAATATCATATGTGACCGGTCCGTAAAACAATGGCCAAACACAAAATACTTTTTTTTACAACTTCACGTCTTTTTCTACCCGAAAGCTTAGGCAGCGGCTGTTCGAAGGAAGCCTTGATTCCACTGCTTGATTCCCAGAATTACATCCTATGATATTTCATACGGAATCACACAGAACTTTCGAGAAATCATTGGTGTGAGCTATCGAACATACTACTTTTTGATTTAGAAGCGCGGAGCTCGACCACTGGATCATTGAGACATAATTTAATAATTATACTACATATATACAAATATCAGAGTACTTGGTGCAATAATGATGGTCTGCTCTACCCAAGGTTTCCATAGAGTACAGAGAATGTATAAGTATATTGTATCAGCTGTTAAAGTTATCGGTCATTCAACTCCTGCCAACGACAACATTAAAAAAACAATACCAACGAGTGCATTGGATTTCGTACGATAATAATAATTTAAGTATATAATATGAAATATTTATTTAAACCAGAACCAAAATTAAATAAATTTAATAATTTTACAGTTGTTGTTTGTTTTTGTCTAAAAACTTGAATGACTTTATTAAAATACCCATAGGTAAATATATGTTTACTACAAAAATAAAGACGGTGTTATTACAAATTTTCACCATGCAAGTAATTTGGTATTAGATCTAAATAAGCAAAAGCTACAAATTCCTAATTTAAATGCCATATTGCTTTGTTAAACATCGATTCTATATTCAGCCAGAATTTTTTAATTCTCTCCATCCTGTATCTTGTTGTCAGTTGTCCGCATGAAATAGCCTTGTGCTAAAACAAACCGCCAAAATTGCAATTTGACCATAATTCGTTATTTTTTACTTATTAGTATTTTTTAATTGCCTTTTTGGACCCGAATATTTAGAAGTGACAGTTACTCGCTGAATTAGTATGTCCGAAAAGTATTAGGTGTAGGAGCATATTGTCACACAGCTCACAATGCTGTCAATTTATCACACATAAATTTCGAGAAATTCATAATTTTGTTGGTTTGAGCCAAGGTTCGAACCCGACACTTCTTGATTTAGAGGCGGATGAGTCCGTCTGCAGACCATTAAGACCCATTACAAATAATATTGAGTATAATTTAATAAACTGTCTAAATCTGTCGCGGTGATTTAGTGGTCGAGCACCTCTCTTCTGAATCAAGAGGACGTGGGTTTGAATCCGAGCTAACCCAAATGCCTTTTTGGGAGTTATGTGTGATAAATATCGATGACTGAAATCTTTATGCCCGGTGTATGGCAAAAACATCGTCAACTGTTTAATTTGGGACGATTTTACACCTTCTGGAAGAAAAAGGCGTCAAGTTATGTTATTTAACAACAATGATATAACATTATTTATAAGTTCAAAAATAAAACTGACTTAAAACACAATATAAAGCTTTCCATCATGTTTGATAGCCTGACATCTAATTGTGTTACGAATACAGATATCTGAATAACAATGGCGTGTCTCTTACAAGTCAATTATGTCTATCTGCCGCCTTATTTGTTAACCGAACAAACGGTAATACAATATGAAGTTAGTTACACTTGTTTAAAACTATTAAACATGATTATTTCGTTATGCGATTGAATTAAAATGCATGCGCTAGTCTCAAACTCAGTTGAAAATCTTCCAGCCTAGATACGCGACTCTGGCGTACGATTTTGCATAATTAGGATAAGTGTTTTATTGAATATACAATGGAAATAATATTATTCATATAATCTGACCTGAAGGCTCTAAACCAAATTCTTGTCGGTGGTCTGGTGAGGGAGGGACATAGTTCAAGTCCAGGCTCATACCAATGACTTCTCGGTGTTCCTTTTCGAAGTTAAGTTTTTTATGGGATAGGAGGGCAAACGAGCAAACACCAGCAACACATATAATGTTACCGTTAAGTTGTCGACCTTTAAGGGAGTAGGATAGGAAAGGATGGGAAAGGGGGTGGGCCTTCGGGTACCTCTATCACCAAACGAAACGCGGCATGAGCCATTTTACGGCGATCTTCTGAGAGGTCGTGGTATTTCACCGGTCGAGCCGGCCCATTCATGCAGCGAACTGCTTGGCTCCACCACTGTTACTGATGTTGTTAAGTGTGATAAATATCGATGAATGAAAATATTGTGCCCGGTGTATGGGAAGCAGAGATTTTACAGCCGGTGCGGACACCTTCAGATAGAAAACTTTGGGTCCTACATTGATTGATATTGTGTGTCAAGATGATATAGATTGGAAGCACGTACGTATGTGAGAAATGCTCTACGGATCCGTGTGAAACTTAACGTAGAGATAGATCTGTAGTCTGTAATAGCACATAGCCTAGTAAGTAAGTGGTTGAGCCACGCATTTTGCTGCATGAATGGACCTTCTCAAACGGTGATATAGCATGCCACGTTTCGCTCGATGAGAGAGATATATGGAGGCCCAAGTAGGAGGTTATTAACTACATAGTGACTATAACAATGTACAAATTATCAGAAATTATTGAATGGTAGATTATGACAACACTCATAAAAATCAAAGAGTGACGTATGTTAGAATTGTGACGGGCCTCGTGTCGCATTGGTAAAACCACCGACTGTACAATGGAGGTCGGTGGGTTCGATTTCCACCCGAGTACAAATATTTATTATAAGCATGAATGTTTGTACGGCGTCTGGGCGTTGGAAAACTAGAGGGCAGTGTAAAAATTAAAATCTTATTTATTGGCGATTATTTCTTTCTGCCTATCACCCAAGGGACTTAAATTAAGGTTGTGTTGTTATTATTGTTTGATATTATTGAGCAGTTATTCCTCAAATATCCTCCATTATCAGATCGTATTTTAATTATAGATCAATCATCTATTAGGAGGTCGTATTCCTTAAGTTATATGACTATTGATGTGATCAATTCTTCCGGTACTATAAAAGGCTTTATAGCTACATCCCACCATAAAGATGTCGTCTACAATGAGTAGTAGGTAGCGCGTCCCGGACGAGAAAACTATCTTACATCTTTTAAAGTGTCCCATTTGTAGGCAAACTTTATGTTCCTGATAAAAGCGATTGTATATTAAACGTTTGTGATAGATATTTTCACATTATGCAAACTAAAACAAGAATGTATATTGCGACCTTAGGGAGATCTATTTTTTTTGTTTTTTTACTACGCCAATAACAGCCGATAGTGTTGCCAGCGACAATTATGCCTAATATTATTTAAAGAAGACAAAATCTCATAAGGAAAAAAGTAATAAATTTTCGGTGGTTCAATGGTTCAGCTCCCGTTATGTTTTTGATATAGATGCCAGATAACTTTGGGCCCGATGTATGGCAAAAAGTTCCGCTACCTACTCCATTTGGCATAACAGTCGATACCTACACCTCTGGATATAAGAGGCGTGAAGTCATATTACGTGTTTTATGTTAAATTAAATAAATATTATGTCGGTCTAAAGTGTTATGAGTCAGCTCGTGATATATAAATTTATGTTATTCGTAATTATAGTAAGGATTGTTATTTTCAGATAAGGATATTATGGTATAGGATATATAAATTTTTGTAGTCTTATTATTAAGTCACTTAAATCTAGAAACTGTGTTCATTGTTTTGTAGAGTTTGCTCCAAATATGGCGTAGTTTGAAATACGACTGTAGTTAATGAAAAAATAAGTGTTCTATAATTTAAGAACAACAGTCAATTTCGTAAGAAGTATATCTCAATATGTATCAATGTCATATCCTTGTCAATTGCTCTTCAAATTAAACGAAGCGGACTGTCGTTTTAGAAGTGGTATCGGCACTATAACAACAATAACAATATATCTTGGACACAATAAACACAGCGCCCTCTATTTCCAAGCTAAGCAACTAAATGCTTGTGTTATGGATACTAGGTAACGGATATAAATACATATATACTTTTCTTTTGTAAATACATACATAAGTATTATTTGTGTGGCGTCTGGGTGTTTTTCTATGTATTATAAAATACATAGAAAAACACCCAGACGCCACACAAATATTCATGTTTGTCACAAATATTTGTGCTCGGGTGGGAATCGAAACCCCGACCTCATTGCTCCAGCCGGCAGTTTTACCAATGCGAAATTAATACTATAGATGCGAAACTATGCGAAACTATAGATTTATGTAAGAAATAAGAAATCTATGACCAAACGGACTAAAAAGATAAATTTTAGTTTATTTGTCACTCTACAAGGCTGTCTAAGCCGTCAGTTATATCTAATATTTTTGTAAAAAAAAACAATAATTACCTTGATCCTAAATCAAATAAAGCAAACTCAGCGAAAGAAAGACGTGAAATTCAGCGTCTTGAAATTAAGCGGAAAATTTTCAAAATATTTTTCAACATATTTGTACTGCTTTTTATACCTAGATATAAAATTAAAACGACTGACTCTGAAGTCATAAAATATCAGAAACAGTAAATTTTTCAAATTTTTATAAACTCTTTTCTATTTCTGTCAGATTTTCTCTTGAAAAGGATTTTGTGTAAATCAATGTTTTCCACCGGGACATCACGGGAACCGGTTCCCATGTTTATTACGAACACGTCCGAGATTATTTAATAGTGTAACAGTTTTATAACAAGCTGAAGATATACGTGAACGTAGAAGATAAAATAAGATTTTGGAGTTAAATATCTAGAGCGAGCAAAAGAGCTAATATTAAAAAACTTACTTAACTTCACTCCAAGTCCCTTGCAGAGTAGGCATAGAGTGTCATAAGACAAGATCTTTATTCACCTCACTCGCCTCTTTGATTTTGATAACTCCTATCATACACTTACCTCAATTTTTAAAGCAAAATAAACATTTTCCCCAAGGACCCGTACAATTTGGTTTTTTATTTTTTATCGGATAGAAGGGGAAAGCGAGCAAACGTGTCACCTGATGGTAAACAACCTGCGCCGCCGCCTACCTCTCTCACCGAACGAAATGCGGCATGAGGCACTTTACGTCGATCTTGTGAGAGGTCGTGGTATTTCACCGGTCGAGCCGGCCCATTCATGCAGCGAACTGCTTGGCTCTACCACTGTTAAAATGTTACAGAAAATGTTATGTGGTTACAGAAAATGTGTCGTGGGCGACCGCTACTCCTACGTCCACATGATTTGGTACTGTCTGCTTAGTCTATTTTGCATCATCCATTCTTTCTACATGTTTAAGCCATGTGTGTTCCATAAGGAAAGAAGCAGCAAATATTTTTTTGTTATTTTGGAGTGTTGATTGATTGTCCATCCGTTAATATTTTGCATATTGTAAAAAATATCAGATTTGACATTAAAACAACTTTTAGGATTATATCGCGTTTGTTTATTACTAATTTTATTTATTTCCCGACGTTTCGAACTCTTTACAGAGATCATTTTCACGCGTGATGAACAAAAAGATGGTATTTGTTCAAAAGCTATTTTCATTGATACAGAGAGCACCCACTTTTTGGAAAATAAAGATCAAAAAGTTGATGTTTTTTATACACGTTTACTTTGGATGACAATGCATGATATGATGTGTGACATTATTCTATATCCAATATGGCGGACCACCCAAGATGGAGGAATGGATATTTTGAATGCATTTCTGCAATATGGGTATCAAATGAAAGGGCTTATTGAGAGTAACTCAAAAAATAATATGAAGACATTCTAAGTCCAATATGGTGGAATATCCAAGATGGAGGAAAACATATTTTAAGCTTCTGTACAATATGGGTATCAAATGAAATGGCTCATTGAGAGTAATTGAAAAAATAATGTGACGACATTCTAAATCCAATATGGCGGATCAGCCAAGATAGAGGAACAGTTTTTTTAATGCATTTCTACAATATGGGTATCAAATGAAAGGGCTGGTTAATAGTAACTCGAAAAAACATATGACGTCATTCCAAATCCATTATGGCGGGAAAAATATTTGCATTTCAAGAATATGGGTATCAAATGAAAGGGCTTGTTGAGAATAACTCGAAAAATAATGTGACGTCATTCTAAATACAATACGGTGGACCATCCAAGATGATGGCATACATGTTTTTGATGCATTTCTACAATATGGCTATGAATTAAAAATCATCATTGCGATTAAATTGAAAAGAAATTTCCAAGGTGAAATTGAATTAGATGATCTCCTTATTGAAGAGCTGGACTGTTTGAAATTAAGCGGTGAGCTAATTTGCAATAGTGATGCGTTCATTGAAATGACACTAAACTAGCCAGCTATAACTAAAAATAAAAAAATAAATTAAAAGCAAAAACCCTTTTAAAGAAGCTTTTATTTAAGCGCTCTAAAAATAAGAAAATAATTTATATTTAAGCGAGGTTTGACTCCCTATCAGTAGGTAATTAAATTGCAATAGATAATATAGTAAAGTTAGTAGATTACTTTACATGAGTGTTTTGCCCATTTCTTCTCATGACAACCTTACACTTAGAATCGTCCGTGCGTTTTTCTTCCAAGAAGGCAATTTTCTCAAGCGCTCGTGTTTTAATATGCTATACTTTAAATATAATAATAAGTTAAACATCTGTATTTACGGACTATATTTAACTGTGTCTAAAGACCCATGAAAATAAAGCTATTTTGATTTGATTTGAAATTAGTACAGTTTATTTGCAACTCGCGCGACAAGATTTTATTATTATATAAATTGTACATACTGAGGCTCTAAGTTGATACTTGAAGTTTTTAAGGAAATATTATTTTCTTATTTTTAGAGCGCTTAAATAAAAGCTTCTTTAAAAAGGGTTTTTGTTTTTAATTTATTATTTTCTTTTCTACAAAAGGAAGTTACACTTCCAACGCGCGGAGGGACTCCACGCATTTATTTTTTGTTTTTTTTTTATTACGCCAATAACAGCCGATAGTCCGCTACCTACTCCATTTAGCATAACAGTCGATACCTACACCTCTGGGTATAAAGAGGCGTGAAGTCATATTACGTGTTTTATGTTAAATTAAATAACACTAAGTCGGTATAAAGTTTGCCGAGTCAGCTTGTGATATATAAATTTGTTATTCGTAATTATAGTAAGGATTGTTATTTTCAGATAAGGATATTATGGTATAGGATATATAAATTTTTGTAGTCTTATTATTAAGTCACTTAAATCTAGAAACTGTGTTCATTGTTTTGTTGACTTTGCTCCAAACATGGCGTAGTTTCAAATACTGACAGAAGACTGCAATTAATGAAAAAATAAGTATTCTATAATTTAAGAACAACAGTCAATTTCGTAAGAAGTATATCTCAATATTTATCAATGTCATATCCTTGTCAATTGCTCTTCAAATTAAACGAAGCGGACCGTCGTTTTAGAAGTACTATCGGCATTATAGATTTATGTAAGAAATAAGAAATCAATGACCAAATGGACTAAAAAGATAAATTTTTGTTTATTTGTCACTCTACAAGGCTGCCTAAGCCGTCGGTTATATTTATTATTAAAAAAATAACAATAATTACTTTGATCCTCAACCAAATAAAGCGAACTCAGCGAAAGAAAGACGTGAAATTCAGCGTCTTGAAGCTAAGCGGAAAATTTTAAAAATATTTTTCAACATATTTATACAGCTTTTTATACCTAGATATAAAATTAAAACGACTGACTCTGAAATCATAAAATATCAAAATTCAAATCATCAAAATCAAATTTTTATTTACTCCTCTATTATAATAACATAATATTATACCGGTGAAATACCACGACCTCTCAGAAGATCGACGTAAAGTGGCTCATGCCGCGTTTCGTTCGGTAAGAGAGGTACCCGGAGGCCCACCCCCCTTTCCCCATCCTTTTCTTTTCCCTATCCCTTAAAGCTCAGCAACGCAACAGGAACAAAATATGTGTTGCTGGTGTCCATGGGCGGCGTTGGTTGGGCATGGGTTGCTTACCATCAGGTGAGACGCCTGCTCGTTTGCCCTCCTATCCCATAAAAGAAAAAAAAGACTCCTCTATTTCAGGTAGATTTCCTCTTGAAAAGGATTTTGTGTAAATCAATGTTTTCCACCGGGACATTACGGGAACCCGTTCCGATATTTATTACGAACACGTCAGAAATTATTTAATAGTGTAACAGTTTTATAACAGATTCTTGTAGAAGATAAAATAAGATTTTGAATTAAAAGAAGATGAAGAAGTCAATATCGAGATAAGTTAATATTGACAAGACCAAGTCAATATAAACTCATTAGAAAAACTAACTTAACTTCACTCCAAGTCCCATGCAGAGTAGGGAGAGGGTGTCATAAGACAGGATTTATATTCACCTCGCTCGCCTCTTTGATTTTCATAACTCCTGTCATACACTTATGTCGATTTTGAAGGCAAAATCAGCATCTTCCCCAAGGACCTATGGTGAAGGTGTGTCAGTTCAGTCACGGAAAGTGTATCGTGAGCGACCGCTACTACTACGTCCACATGGTTTTGTAATGTCTGCTTAGTCTATCTTGCATCATACATTCTTTCTACGGGTTTGTACTATAAGGAGAGAACAGGCAAATATTTTTTTTATTATTTGGGGGTATTGATTGATTGTCTATCCGTTGATATTTTGCATATTGAAAAATTTACAGATTTTTATAAAAAACATACTCGTTTTTAGGTTTAAATTTAGAAAAAAAACAAAGAGAATATCTAGATTAGCACCAGAAAGGAGAACTTCGTTTTCATTTACGTTGCACTTAATCATGTATGTTTTAATAACTTTTTTTAAAAGCCTTTTATGTGTTTGTTCCATGAAAGTACGTGCACCATGTACTTGCACAGAGTAAATATATGAGATTATATGTTTAACTCTCGTACTTTAATCACTGTCGTATCAGCAGATCAGAATAACGTTAGAGTCAAAAGATGATGACATCCCTATGACCTGTCATAATCTATGAAATAAAACGGTTCTTCAATCAAGGATAATGCCAATACCATATCAATTCTACCTCCATCAAATTCAATGCCAAATCTTTATCAATCGCTTTCAAAGTTATTCCAATCGAATTATAATTTAGAAGTTTTGATAAAAAAAAAATCTTTAAATCTATTTTTTTATTCTCATTTTCAAAACTCACTGCTATTTTTACTTTTTAATTGACTTCCAAGTAATTCAAATAGCTTCTCAATTCAAATGTGTATTTTATTCTTTTTTCGCTACTTCGTGATAGATGGACTTTTGTTTGAAAGAGGTTCATACCATCCAATGTTTTTTTCTTCTGAAATTAACTCGGATCATTTTAAAATGTTGGCATACAATCCCCGATATTAAATTAAAACTCTATTTGAATAACTTCAATATTATCGTAAACAAACATAATTACGGAAAGTTCCAAGTTGCAGTGTAATCGTTTTCTCCAAATCAAATGCACTTGTTCAAACAATTAGATTGAATATTCAAGAGTTGCTGCAAAAAATCATTTCTATTTAGCGTCAACGAACTCTATTCCATAGCTTACCCAATACCCACATATAAATATAGAGATCTTTAATAATTCAGTATTATTTACCAAGGTGATTGTATTCCAGTACTGCACTAATCCTAGTGCGATGTGCAACACTGCAGCTATACCCAATTATTATCGATTCTACATGGAATATACTAAGTCTTGGATACGAAGTAACTACTCAGTGTCCACTGTACGTGTTTGGCATTGTATATATTTCATTTCATAATGGGTCAAAAATAAAATGTACAAGATTAATAAAATAGTTTACGCCTGAAATTTCATGAAATGTTTAAGCACGTTAAAGTTCTATTCGTAAATAATTTTATTCCGAAAATATTTGTTAAGTTTTTGATAAATATCTCATCTCCTTGTAGGGCAATATATACAAAAAGCATCTTTCTGTGAAATTTCATAAAAAAATGGTAATAAATATATTGAACGAATCACAAATTTGTGATATAAGGACGGAGGATGCAAAATTATAAGGGATGAGGAAAATTTGCGGCTGTATATATATCTGTACGGTCGTAAGATGCTATCTCATCTCCGCATAGTAGAAAAGGTTTCAACAAGCACGCGCCCTTGACGAGTTCTTTTTAAGAAAATTTAAGGAGGTCAAGTGAACAATTTTATTTGATTAAATACTTTTTTAAACTAAATAGATACCCACATTAAAAAACTGACTCTTTTGATGACAAAAACAAAAACAGGGGATTAATAATTTTGAGTTAACCTAATTTTAATATTATTTAACATCAGAACTATTTTACCTACAGAGTAAACGTACGCGGCATACTAAAGAGTGAAAAGTTGCAAATGAAAAGAAGAGACTGGGATTACAGTATATTATTAAGTAGTTATTACTCAAATATCCATTATCAGATCGTATTTTCACGATAGATCAATCATCTATTAGGAGGTCGTATTCCTTAAGTTATATGACTATTGATGTGATCAATTCTCCCGGTACTATAAAAGGCTTTATAGCTACATCCCACCATAAAGATGTCGTCTACAATGAGTAGTAGGTAGCGCGTCCCGGACGGGAAAACTATCTTACATCTTTTAAAGTGTCCCATTTGTAGGCAAACTTTATGTTCCTGATAAAAGCGATTGTATATTAAACGTTTGTGATGGATATTTTCACATTATGCAAACTAAGACAAGAATGTATATTGCGACCTTAGGGAGAGATATATTTTTTTTTGTTTTTTTATCACGCCAATAACAGCCGATAGTGTTGCCAGCAACAATTATGCCTCACATTATATTATAGAAGAGAAAATCTCATAAGGAAAAAATTAATAAATTTTCGGTGGTTCAATGGTTCAGCTCCCGTTATGTTTTTAGTTATGCGTGATAAATATCGATGACAGTTAACCTTGGGCCCGATGTATGGCAAAAGGTTCCGCTACCTACTCCATTTGGCATAACAGCTGATGCTTACACCTCTGGGTATAAAGAGGCGTGAAGTCATATTACGTGTTTTATGTTAAATTAAATAACACTAAGTCGGTATAATGTTTGCCGAGTCAGCTTGTGATATATAAATTTATGTTATTCGTAATTATAGTAAGGATTGTTATATTCAGATAAGGATATTATGGTATAGGATATATAAATTTTTGTAGTCTTATTATTAAGTCACTTAAATCTAGAAACTGTGTTTTTTGTTTTGTTGACTTTGCTCCAAACATGGCGTAGTTTCAAATACTGACAGAAGACTGCAATTAATGAACAAATAAGTGTTCTATAATTTAAGAACAGCAGTCAATTTTGTGAGAAGTATAACTCAATTCTCAATATGTAACAATGTCATATCCTTGTCAATTGCTTTTCAAATTAATCGAAGAGGACCGTCGTTTTAGAAGTGCTATCGGCATTATAGATTTATATAAGAAAAAAGAAATCTTTGACCAAATGGACTAAAAAGATGAATTATAGTTTATTTGTGTTCGTATTATCTGAATTATGTTTAAATTTTGACAAATATATCGGCAGCGTGGGCAGAATGCCGTATACATACATACTCAACAGTCGTAGTCGATAAAAATTGATGGTAACACACACATAACTTCACGCCAAATCCCTTGCGGGGTAGGCAGAGAGAATGGAGCGCCATAAGGCACGATTCTTACACACCTCACTCGCTTCGTTCACTTTCATAACTCTTTTCATGCACGCGCTAGGATTTTTGAGGCTCCTAACATCACCTTCCTCCAGAACACGTTCTATTTGGTCATGGAATGTGTGTCTAGGCCGTCCTCGACTCCTACATCTATCCAGTTTTGCATTGTATATCTGCTTAGTCAATCTTGCATCATCCATCCTTTCTACATGTCCGAACCATCGGAGCATGCCCTTTCTTACTTTTACACCGACACTCTCTTTCAATCCGACTTCCTTCCTTATAACCTTGTTTTCCACGCGGTCAGCGAGGGGTCACTCCGCAGATTTTACGCAATGCCCCTATTTCGACCGCGTTTATCCTACTTTCATGCACGCTCTGCCATACCCAGCTCTCGCTTCCATAAGTTAGCGTTGGGATTAGTATTGCATTGTGGATTGCTAGCTGGGCTTTTCTGCTAATATCCTTTGCGCCCAGGAATCTGCCCAACGCCCCATTTACTTTATTTACTACTCTTCTTTCTACATCAGCGGTGTTGTGTTTTTTAGTAATTATTATTAAAATCTATGCGGAAAATGAAATACATATTAAAAAAATAATATTAAATACGCAACAACTTCTGTTTTATTTAAATCTACAAAGAGACGACATGATGCTATTTTAATAATTCTGTAGTTTCGCTAGTGAGTTAGTTTTTGGGAGATCTCGGTCTCAAATTCAGATATATTTCAAAAATCTTCTCATAAACTGTGTGCTTATTATGAAACATGCCAATGGCATCACGATATTCCACATATCATCTGATTTCACTCATTTGGGCTGTCTAAGCCGTCGTTTATATTACAACAAATATACCTAAATAATAAAAAACTCAGCGAACAGACAGTACCGTCTTAAAATTGAGCTGAATTTTTTAATATTTTTCAACATATTTTTGCAGTTTTATATACCTATACCCATAAAATTCAAACAGTCTTCTCTGCCATCATAAAATATCGCAAACCTGTAAAATTTAAAAAAAAATTATAATCTCTTCTCTATTTCAGGTACATTTCCTCTTATAAAGGATTTGTGTAAATCAATGTTTCCCTCTGGGACATCACGGTTCCGATATTTATTACGAACACGTCCGAGATTATTTAATAGTGTAACAGTTTTATAACAAGCTTCACGAAGGAGATGAAATAAGATCTCAGATTGAGAGATCTCGTGCAACAGAGGAGTTACTATTAGAGAAACTTACTTAACTTCACTCCAAGTCCCTTGCTGAGTAGGCAGAGAGTGTCATAAGACAAGATTTTTATTCACCTCGCTCGCCTCTTTGATTTTCATAACTCCTCTCATACGTCGATTTTTAAAGCAAAATCAGCATTTTCCCCAAGGACCCGTTCAATTTGGTTTATTTTTTTTTTGGGATAGGAGGGCAAGCGAGCAAGCGTGTCACCTGATGGTAAACAACCTGCGCCGCCGCCTATCTCTCTTACCGAACGAAACGCGGCATGAGCCACTTTACGTCGATCTTTTATGAGGTCGTGGTATTTCACCGATCGAGCCGGCCTATTCATGCAGCGAACTGCTTGGCTCTACCACTGTTAAAATGTTACAAAAAATGTGTCGTGGGCGACCGCTACTCCTACGTCCACATGATTTAGTACTGTCTGCTTAGTCTATCTTGCACCATCCATTCTTTCTACATGTGTAAGCCATGTGTTTTCCATAAGGAAAGAAGCGGCAAATATTTTATTTTTATTTTGGGGTGTTGATTGATTGTCCATCCGTTGATATTTTGGATATTGAAAAAAATATCAGATTTATAAGAAAAACATACTAGTTTTTAGGTTCCAATTTAGAAAAAACAACATAGGTAATATCTAGTTGAGCACCAGAAAGGAAAACTTAGTTTTCATTAACTTTGCCCTTATTATTGTATGTTTTAAGGGTATTTTTTAAAAGCCTTTAGTATTTGTATTCCTGCTAAAACTATTTGATCCATAAAAATACTTGCACTTGCTATGAGTGGTAGAGCCGAATGGGCCGGCTCGACCGGTGAAATACCACGACCTCTCAGAAGACCGACGTAAAGTGGCTCATGCCGCGTTTCGTTCGGTGAGAGAGGTACCCGGAGGCCCACCCTCCTTCCCCATCCTTTCCAATCCCCTATCCCTTAAAGGTCGGCAACGCAACAGTAACACTATATGTGTTGCTGGTGTCCATGGGCGGCGTTGGTTGCTTACCATCAGGTGACACGCCTGCTCGTTTGCCCGCCTATCCCATAAAAAAAAAACCACGTTTTTAGGAAATAATATCATTCACACAATAGTCACAGAGTAAATATTTGAGAATATATGTTTAACTATCGTAGTTAAATCACATTCATGTCAGCTGATCAGAATAACGGTAGACTCAAAAGATGATGTCATCCGTATGACAGAATCCCTTTGAAATAAAATGGTTCTTCGATCAAGGATAATGCCAATACCATATCAATTCTACCTCAATCAAATTCAATGCCAAATCTTTATCAATCGCTCTCAAAGTTATTCCAATCGAGTTATAATTTAGAAGTTATGAACGTATAAAATATTTAAGTTTAAATACATTTTTTTAAATCTCATTTACAAAACTCACAGCCATTTTTACTTTTTTTAATTAACTTCAAAGAAATTCAAATTCTCATTTTGATTGTATCTGTGTATTTTTTTTTCTTTTTTCTTTACTTTGTGATAGACGGACTTATGTTTGAAAAAGGTTCATACCAAAAGTTTTGAAGGCCAATATTTTTTCTTATGAATATATCTCGGGTTATTTTAAAATGTTGACATAGAATCCCCGATATTTAATTAAAACTCTATTTGAATAACTTCAATATTATCGTTAACAAACATAATTACGGAAAGTTCCAAGCTGCAGTGTAATCGTTTTCTCCAAATCAAATGCACTTGTTCAAACAATTAGATTGAATATTTGTTGCTGCAAAAAAATCATTTCAATTTAGTGTGGAAGTTAATGCTTTTTATATTCGCTAACCAATTCTATTCCATACCTAACCCATATATATAGAGCTCTTTAATAATTCAGTATTATTTACCAAGGTGATTGTATTCCAGTACTGCACTAATCCCAGTGCGATGTGGAACACTGCAGCTATACCCAACTATTATTGATTCTACATGTAATATAGTCTTGGATACGAAGTAACTACTCAGTGTCCACTGTACGTGTTTGGAATTGTATATATTTTAATGTTTATTTCATTTTAATTACTTTGAAAATAATGGATCAAAAATAAAATGTAAAAATTTTAATAAAATAGTTTACGCCTGAAATTTCATGAAATGTTTAAGCACGTTAAAATTCTATTCGTAAATTTTTTTTTCCGAAATATTTGTTATGTTTTTGATAAATATCTCATCTCCTTGTAGGGCAATATATACAAAAAGCATCCTTCTGTGAAATTTCATAAAAAATGGTAATAAATATATTGAACGAATCACAAGTTTGTGATATAAGGACGGAGGATGCAAAATTATAAGGGATGAGGAAAATTTGCGGCTGTATATATATCTGTACGGTCGTAAGATGCTATCTCATCTCCGCATAGTAGAAAAGGTTTCAACAAGCACGCGCCCTTGACGAGTCCTTTTTAAGAAAATTTAAGGAGGTCAAGTGAACAATTTTATTTGATTACTTACTTTTATATACCCACATTAAAAAACTGACTCTTTTGATGACAAAAACAAAAACAAGTGATTAATACTATCGGTTGATATCGATATCAAATAAATACAATTTAATCTACAGTGAGTTACGTACGCGTGTCGTGCCATATTTGCCACTGCCCTACCCCTTTGCACACTAAAGTCGTAAAGTCGCAATTGAAACTTAAATATATGGTTTACATTCTTGATCTATATACATTGTTTTTGTGAGATGGCTAAATATTATTCATCATCTATACATATAATAAAATTGTAGAAAAGTCAAAACTGTACATTGAATATTTTTTAAAAAGAATACTTGGTGTGTGATCTGCAATCGATACCGAAGCCAAAAATATACTTTTTAGAATTTTTGTCTGTTTGTCTGTTTGTCTGTTTGTCTGTTTGTCTGTTTGTCTGTATGTATGTCCGGGATAAACTCAAAAAGTACTGCATGGATTTACTTCAAATTTGGCACGAAAATTATTAAGAAGTCGGGTCAACATATAGGCTACATATTATCACGCTATCACCTACGAGGAACGAGCAGTGAACCTTTATTTCTTCAATGTATTCTGTAGCAACGTGTAATCTAACGACGCATATTTGTATGTTGTTATGGTGTTATTATGTTAATAACCATGCTTTAATCTATACATATAATAATAATAATAATATAATATAAGTTAGCTTCACATTTTAATTAACTTATGCCGTTAAACATAACAGACAATTTTAAAACAGTGCCATCTATGAGATTTACAAAACAGAAAACATTAAGTTGAATTACACGTGTAAGCACTTTTTGGTTTTAGATATAAATAAATCTTTGAGATTTTAAAAACATCAAGTCGAATTACATGTTTAAACACTTTTTGAATATAAATAATTGAAATTTCATCATGCGCTTGCGGTCAATAGATGTTTTTAAGAGTCATAGATGGAGTTGTGCATTTTCTTCTTTAAAATTGTATCGTTAATTCTTTTCAGAGATGAGCAAGACAATTAAAAAAATGTATTTGTATATGCTAAAAACTGTTAATATTTTTGTTCGGTATTTATTGGTGTAATGATTGCTTCGTAATTTTATAATTTTACACCATTAAAAAAAAATGTTTCCTATTCGCTAACTAGATGGCGTTGGCGTCGAATTAGATCGCGCTATAATTTCGTTCACCAAAAGTGATGTTATGAGTACGGATGTCGCCGCGACAACTCATAGAAACTGGGGTTACCTGCGTTGCTATAAGTTATCGTGTGCTTAGTCGAATTTAACGTGAAAACTGAAAATACTTTCCTGAAATATAATTAAAAAAAAAAATATTTACTTAAATAAACTTCATTCGGAATCGGACTACTGCTTACTGCTTAGCTATCATTATCTGTGTGTAAATTCTCAGCGTGTAAATTATTTTCTGTTATTTTTCAAACTTAAAATAATCAAAATGCCTAGAAAACGGTCTAATCTATCCCAATCCTCAAACGATAGTCGAAGGAAAAGGTTAGCTCGATCTCTTGAAACCACCATTGAGCGTGAGGCAAGGATAGCTACTCTTCGAGAACACAATGCGGAAATTCGAGATGGAGAAAGTAGTACGTCGCGCCAGTCCCGATTAGATACTATGCGCACTCAAAATGCATCGTTGCGGTCTCTGGAAAGTATGTTATAATGTATGCTGTGGCTACATGTAAATTCGCATGTTACGTGTGCCGCGTTTGCTACAAAGCAGGGCATCTCCAGCGGATGTGTCCCAGTGTGGCGGTTCAACATTGTGTGGATACGGACACGGTAACGGGACGTGAGATTGATAGCAGCGAAGAGGTAATAGACATTAATGTTAACCTATTAAATTTAGATCAGTGTAAACCTTTTATGATAACCTTATTAGTACAAGGAAAGAAATTAACTATGGAGTGCGATACTGGCAGTGCGGTATCGTGCATTAGTTATAATATGTATCGGAAATTATTTCAGTGTTTAGAAATTATGAAGTGCAACATTATGCTACGTTATTATACGGGTGAAACCGTGCGCCCTGTCGGTATTGTAAGAACACAAGTTCGATATAAAGATAAAGTTAGGGACTTAGATTTGTATATAATTAGTAATGGGAAGACATCTTTGCTAGGGAGACAATGGATACTAGAATTAGGTATTCAGTTACCTGCAGTAAATGTGCATAAAATATCGAATGAGAAATTCAATTTAAGTGCTTTTCGTTCCAGATATAATAATGTTTTTGCGGAGGGACTGGGGCGATTCACCGGCCCGCCGGTGAGCGTGCGCTTGCGGGAGGGCGCGAGCCCCGTGTATATGCGCGCGCGCCCGCTGGCGTACGCGCTGCGCGAGCCGGTGGAGCGGGCCCTGCAGCAGCATGTGCGGGAGGGCATCCTTACCCCCGTCGAGCGCTCCGATTGGGCCACACCAATTGTACCGGTACTCAAGAAGGACGGTAGCATCAGAATTTGTGCAGATTACAAATTAACACTAAATAAGGTTTTAGAAATTGACCGTTATCCAATTCCGCGGGTAGATGATTTATTAATTCGTTTGCACGGGGGTCAAAGGTTTAGTAAAATTGATTTATCGCAGGCTTATGCACAATTTTTATTGGATGATTCTAAGAAATACACGGTTATTAACACCCATAAGGGTTTATTTATGTACAATCGTCTAGTATATGGTTTGGCATCCAGTCCTGGAATTTTCCAACGTCGGTTGGAAGAGTTATTTGCAGATTTACCACAGGTAGGAGTATTCTTGGATGACGTCATCATAACCGGTGCGTCAGATAGCGATCACTTACAAAATTTACACAAAGTATTCCAACGTTTAGAAAAGTATGGTCTGAAGGTAAAAGAGGAGAAGTGCGTATTTTTCGCTAAATCCATTAGTTACCTTGGTTATGTAATAAGCCAGGAGGGTGTTCACACTTGTCCCAATAAGATCAAAGCTATTTCGGATACACCCGCTCCCGTGAATGTAGCAGAGTTACGGTCATTCCTGGGCATGGTCATGTATTATTCGAAGTTCATTAAAAATTTTAGTACCATTGTTGCACCTCTTTATGAGTTATTAAAGTTGGGCACAAAGTTTGATTGGAGTGTCCGTTGTGACAGGGCCTTCGAAAGACTTAAGGGGGCACTAGCTAGTAGTGAAGTATTGGCACATTACTCCCCCGAGCTACCACTGGTGCTCACGGCTGACGCCAGCAGTGTAGGAGTGAGCGCCATCTTGTCGCAGCTGACGGCGACCGGTGAGCGGCCCGTCGCGTACGCTTCGCGCTCACTGACGGCAGCGGAACGCAACTATTCGCAAATTGATAGAGAAGCGTTAGCAATTGTTTTTGGTATACGTAAATATCACCAATATTTGTATGGAAGGAAGTTTACACTAAGAACGGACCATAAGCCTCTCACATACATATTTGGGGACAAGGTCGGGATACCAATCATGTCAGCTTCTCGGTTACAACGTTGGGCCGTTTTATTGTCGGGGTACAACTACGATATAGAGTACGTGTCATCTAAGAATAATTGTGCCGACGCGTTGTCGCGGTTACCATCCAAAGTAACAAGTAATAACTCGATCGATGAAGTAACTTATTTAAATTTTGTGGAAAACTTTTTACCCATAACAAATTATGACGTCAGGAAGTCTACATCTAGAGATATTACGTTAAGTAAAATTAGGGTTTACGTAGAATCAGGCTGGCCGCATAGTTGTAACGATAATGAACTTAAACCATTTTTCATCAGGCGAAACGAATTATACCTTGAAGGTGGTTGTATCATGTGGGGTTATCGAATGGTCATACCTCAATCATTGAGGCAAATTGTATTGAAGCAGTTACATAGTAGTCATATGGGCATTGTTAAAATGAAAGGCTGGGCGCGGAGTTACGTATGGTGGCCACGTATTGATGAGGATATAGAGGCCATGTGTCACAGCTGTGAGACGTGTGCTCTTGAAGCAGACGCACCACCACGTTCGGTGCCCCAACATTGGCCATATTCACCCCAGCCATGGACACGCTTACATATTGATTTTCTAGGTCCTCTTATGGGTAAAACATTTTTGATATTAGTAGATTCAACATCTAAGTGGCTCGAAGCATTTGAGATGCAACGCACTAATGCGTTCGCCGTAATAAAAATCCTTCGAGCTACGTTCGCTAGGTTCGGTCTACCTGTAGAACTGGTTTCTGATCAGGGACCTCCATTTACCAGTATGGAATTTAAAGATTTCTTAAAAATGAACGGAATCAAGCAAAGCTTTTCACCAATTTATCATCCTTCATCCAACGGTGCCGCTGAAAACGCGGTGAAACTATGTAAGCGGGCCATCCAAAAGGCACATAGGGATAATACAGATATAGATAAGGCGTTGCAAACATTTCTCTTTAGTTATAGGAACACTGTACACAGCACCACAGGGGAGACGCCCGCAATGATGTTACAAAAACGTAGGTTACGTTCACGGTTAGACCTGTTGAGGAACGATCATGCATTGACAGACAGGGTACACGCCGCACAGAGTAAACAAGCTCAGAGAGCGGGCGGGGCAGTTCGTAACTTCACACAAGGTGATAGGGTCTGGATAAGGGGCTATGGTCAACAAGACAGGTGGATGAAAGGCCAAGTGAGCGAACAACAGGGTTCACGTAGATACATCGTACAGGGGGATAACGGTCAATTTGTAAATCGTCACGTGGACCAAATGAGGCGTCACTCGCATTTGTCTGATGTTGCCTGTCCTAAGAGTGACACCGGTGATTTGGTGGTGAATGTGGATGAGGATGCCCTGCCGTCACGCGGGGACGAGGTGGTGGATAAGGATGATGAAGGTCCCAGCATTCAACATGAGGTCAGTCGACCATTACCCTTTATTATTAGTCCGCGAAGGCCATTAACATCCAATCCACCGGCTCGGGAAGATTCGCCATCCCCAATGACACCCGATTCAGGAACCAAACGGCAACGTAAGCCGGTAATGAGATATGGTCTTGAATGTGATTAGTAGTAAGATTTATACATTACAGTCGTTGTGGTAATTGTATCTGTTGTTAATAAATTAGTTAAGATTTAAGGGTGGAGGTGTAATGTAGGTAGTTCTACATTGCATATCGTGTATGTGCCGCGACTGCTCCGAGCAGATGTATGACAGTTAGTCGGAATAAAGCCAGTGCAACGAGTGCCCGTATTATTATTTGTGACCCTCCGACGAGACATTTCAAGAAGCATACGAAATGCGGCTATTAAATGATCGGAAGCGCCATGCTGAGTCTCGCGCGTCAGAGACATACACGCAACAAGAGACAAGACTGAGTTTGCAGCGCAGCCGCACTTATGCCGCTCGATCGTGCGAGAGTGCTGAAATTCGAGAAGCTCGATTGGAAAGCGACCGGGAGCGTCACGCTGAGTCTCGCGCGTCAGAGACGTACACGCAGCTAGAGACGAGGTTGAGTTCCCAGCGCTCTCGCACAGATGCAGCTCGATTTTGTGAGAGTGTCGAAGCGCGAGAAGCTCGACTGGAAAGCGACCGGGAGCGCCACGCTGAGTCTCGCGCGTCAGAGACGTACACGCAGCTAGAGACGAGGTTGAGTTCCCAGCGCTCTCGCACAGATGCAGCTCGATTTTGTGAGAGTGTCGAAGCGCGAAAAGCTCGACTGGAAAGCGACCGGGAGCGCCACGCTGAGTCTCGCGCGTCAGAGACGTACACGCAGCAAGAGACGAGGTTGAGTTCCCAGCGCTCTCGCACAGATGCAGCTCGATTTTGTGAGAGTGTCGAAGCGCGAGAAGCTCGACTGGAAAGCGACCGGGAGCGCCACGCTGAGTCTCGCGCGTCAGAGACGTACACGCAGCAAGAGACGAGGTTGAGTTCCCAGCGCTCTCGCTCAGATGCCGCTCGATTTTATGAGAGTGTCGAAGCGCGAGAAGCGCGACTGGAAAGCGACCGGGAGCGCCACGCTGAGTCTCGCGCGTCAGAGACATACACGCAGCGAGAGACGAGGTTGAATTCGCAGCGGAGTCGCACTTCTCTTTCTCGGTCGATCGAAGATCATGAAGAGCGGATGACCCGGTTAAGAAGAGATCGTTCTCAGCATGCCCTTTCACGGTCGTTAGAGAACGATGAGCAGCGTGAAGAACGTCGTGCAGCTGCTCGGCAGCGGTACCACGACGTGTGTGGCGATACGTCTGCTCATCTATCGCTAGAACGGGATAGAATTCAAGAGTTTCGAGGATCTTGGTCGGGTGAACAGCGTGCGGCACAACTAGAACTAGATCGTCTGCGGCGTAGCATGAATCAACTTTCAACATCTGACGATGAATCCATGGTTTACGATATCGAAGAGCAATCGTGGCTAAATAAAGAGGGAAGTGGATTTATGTACAATGTTGCGATTAACTACGCCGCACACGGAGATATTGGTGTCTTAGAAGAAGTGTGTGCCCACTGTCAAGCCCGCAAATGGAAAGGAGAGCCCAATGGGATGTGTTGTGCATCTGGTAAGGTACGCTTGGAGTCTATGCAAGACCCACCAGATCTGTTAAGAATCTTACTAAATGGCGAACATCCGAAGTCCAGCCATTTTTTGAAAAACATCCGAGCTTATAACAGCGCCTTCCAGATGACTTCGTTTGGTGCAAATCAAATCGTTGAAGCAGGTTTCATGCCGACATTCAAGGTCCAGGGGCAAGTTTACCATCAAATCGGTTCGCTGCTACCTACAGACATTCCAAAATTTTTGCAAATTTATTTTGTAAGTGATTTTGAAGAACAAGCAAACCTACGAAGTAGACACATCCCCAATTTGGACCCTGTTCTGGTCAGAGGATTGCAAAGTATGTTGCATAACGTTAATCCGCACATTGGCAACTTCAAAGCCGCTCTGGCGTCGGTGCCTGAGAACGAGCGCAACCGCTTTAAGTTTGTCATCAGTGCAGATAGAAAGCCGATTGCAGCCCATCCGGGACGATATAATGCGCCAACGACGAATGAGGTCGCCGTTCTCTTAGTCGATCAGGAGTGTGATAAAAGAGATATCGTCTTACGCACGCACGATGACCGGCTTCAAAGGATCAGCGAAACTCACCGCGCGTACGATTCTCTTCAATATCCGCTCATGTTTTGTCGCGGAGAGGATGGCTACCATTTCGCCCACTATAATGTAGACCCCCAGACAGGCTCCCCAAATTATAACAAAAAAACGTCCGCCATGCAGTTCTACAGCTTCTTGATCCAGCTGAGGGTGAACAATGGCTCTTATCTCCACCATCATCGTACACTCTTTAGTCAGTTTCTGGTGGACATGTATGCCAAAATTGAGACAGAGCGTTTGGTATTTATAAGGTCCAATCAAAGAAAGCTGAGAGCTGAGAACTACGTCCATCTCAGAGATGCCATGCAGAATGATGCCAATGCTCAAGATGTAGGAAGGATGGTCATTCTCCCCTCCACCTTCACAGGAGGTCCGCGGTACATGCACGAGAGGACCCAAGATGCATTTTGCTATGTGCGAAAGTTTGGTCGCCCGGACCTCTTTATTACTATCACTACCAACCCAAAGTGGCCTGAAATAACAGCTCAACTCCTTGCAGGACAGGTTTCGTACGACAGGCACGACTTGATCTCTCGCGTATTCCACCTGAAGTTGAAATGCCTTATGGATCTTCTAACAAAGGCAAAAGTGTTTGGTACAGTCCGATGTCATATGTACTCCGTGGAATGGCAAAAACGCGGCTTGCCACACGCGCATCTGCTTTTGTGGTTGGAAGAAAAGATCAGGCCTATCCAGATTGATCAAGTCATAAGTGCAGAGCTTCCGGACCCTGACGTTGATCCTGTTCTGCATCAAATTGTTAAAAGTCACATGGTGCATGGCCCCTGTGGCACGTTAAATCCAAGTTCCCCTTGTATGAAAGACGGACGTTGTACAAAAAGATTCCCAAAAAAATTTACCAACGAAACCATTACTGGTGAGGATGGATATCCCTCATACCGGCGCCGATCACCAGCAGAGGGCGGGCATTCCACTGAGCTGAGCGTGCGTGGCCAGGCGCGACCGGTCGATAACCGATGGATTGTTCCTTACTCACCAGTACTGTCCAGGACCTTCCAGACGCACATCAACGTCGAGTCGTGCACCAGCGTCGGGTCGATCAAATATATCTGCAAATACGTGAACAAAGGTAGCGATCAGGCGACGTTTGCTTTACAGAACACTGACAGAGACGAGGTGACCAAGTATCAGTCCGGTCGCTACATCAGCACGTCTGAAGCAGTTTGGCGGATACTGGCGTTCTCTATACATGACAGGCATCCTGCCGTCATGCATTTAGACGTCCACCTAGAAAACGGTCAGCGCATATATTTTGATCCCAACAACGTTGCTGAGCGCTTAGAAAATCCGCGCCAAACAACTCTCTTGGCATTTTTCAGGCTCTGCGAAATCGACCAGTTTGCGAGGTTCCTTACGTATGACGAGGTGCCTTCATATTACACGTACGACAAGCATAGGGGAATATTTAACCGACGTCGAAGAGGAGGTGCTGTCGAAGGTTTTCCGGGAATTTTCAAGGACACCGTATTGGGTAGAGTTTATACCGTGCACCCGAATAATGGCGAATGCTATTTTCTGCGGTTATTACTTCACACGATCCGAGGCCCAACGTCTTTTGCCTTTCTGAGAACATTTGATGGCGTGGAGTATCCCACTTACCGCGCAGCCTGTGTAGCACGTCACCTTCTCGACGGTGACCAAAACTGGGATGACACCCTCGCGGAGGCGAGCGTCAGTAACAGCCCCAGCCGTATGCGTCATCTGTTTGCCGTCATCTTGGTGTTTTGTGGAGTCACGAACCCGGTAGCTTTGTGGGAAATATATCGACATCATCTATCTGAAGATTTTCTACGAGCTTTGAGGCGTGCTACTGGAGACGAAGTCGAAGTAACTGATGAACGCGTGCTGAACACCTGTCTTAGTTCACTTCAAGACGTGGTCATTTCCATCGGCGGCAATCCATTGGTCGAATATGGGTTACCAGCTCCCCAATCATCACCGCATCAAGACCGTGGAAATCGAGAGTATAACGCTGAGACAATTTACGATCCGAGCGAAATGACCACCATACGAAATCACCATGTCGCTTTGTTCTCTTCAGAGCAAAAACAAATTTATGACACTGTTCTTAAAAGCGTTGGGCAAAACCAGGGTAAAATGTTTTTCTTGGATGCTCCTGGTGGAACAGGAAAAACATTTGTTACCACTGGCATACTTGCAGAGGTCAGGAGGCAAGGCAAAATTGCCATTGCTGTAGCGTCGTCGGGAATCGCTGCCACACTGCTTCCGGGTGGCAAGACAGCACATGCCATGTTTAAAATTCCCATCGATTTAGAGAGCACCGAAACGCCTGTTTGTGGTGTGTCACGCAATAGTGATAAGTGACACGTGCTGAAGGATTGCTCTCTGATCGTATGGGATGAGTGTACGATGGCCAATAGAAAAGCAGTTGAGGCCGTGGACAGAACCCTGCAGGACATCCGCAGGAACGAACACTTGATGGGTGGTGTCACAGTTCTATTCAGTGGCGATTTCCGACAAACGCTTCCCGTGGTGACGCGGGGATCGAGGGCTGACGAGGTGAATGCTTCGTTGAAACGATCTTCGCTGTGGTCACGAGTTCGTACGCTGCGCTTGACCATTAATATGAGAGCTCGGCTCGGCGGCAATGCACGTGCTCAAGAATTCTCCGATGTTCTTCTAAGTCTTGGCGAAGGCACTCTACCAGAGGAGAGAGGTGGGCAGGTGGTGCTTCCAGAGTCTCTCGGTAGAGTCGTATCCAGCTTAGAAGAACTCATTCGCTGTGTGTACGGGGACATCAGTCATATACCGCACCAGCAGAATTCTTGGGTATGTGAGCGGGCAATTTTGACGCCCAAAAATGGTCAGGCTGAAGCAATCAACGAATGCATTCTCTCGAAAATTGAGGGGAATGAAGTGGTTTACACCTCTATAAACACTGTCATCGAGCAAGATGATGCCACACATTATCCCGTGGAATTTCTGAACTCTCTGTCAGCAAGTGGACTTCCAGCGCATACTATCAAGCTGAAAGTCGGTGTCCCGATTATGCTTCTTCGGAACCTATCTCCTCCGAAGTTGTGTAACGGGACCCGCCTTAAAGTCATCTCGCTCCACAGACACAGCATTGAGGCGGAAATTCTTACGGGTTGTGGCGTAGGCGAGGCAGTATTTGTACCACGCATTCCCCTCATACCTCATAACTTCCCGTTCCAGTTCAAGCGCGTACAGTTCCCCGTGAGTGTTTGCTTCGCGATGACCATCAATAAGTCGCAGGGGCAGACACTGAGAGCAGCGGGTGTCGACCTCAGGACGAGCTGCTTCTCACACGGGCAGCTGTACGTCGCTTGCTCCCGCGTCACCAGTCCTGACTCTCTTTACATTTTGGCTGCGGAGAGCCAAACCAGCAATGTTGTTTATAGAGAAGTTTTATAAGTATATATTTTTATCCTTTTCTATATTTATATTTTCTTATTCATTATTTTCTACATTTGCTTCAGTCGCAACTTATTACTTAATTCAGCAGAATCACCATAAAGTCATTTATTCAAAGCAGACTGAAAATCAGCACTTTTGAAGTTCAACAATTTTACAAAAGACAGTCTCCCTCTGTTACTGTACTTTCTGTATTTATGAAATGTAAAGAAGTAACGGGTAAATAAATGTTATTTTAAAAGGTATAATCGTAGGTATTTTTGGTGCTGTATAGCGTTCAGGCAGATGACGTCGCGGGCTACAGCTATACTACAAAAATTCCTGTTAAAATGAAAATAAACAATGCGGGCAACAACCATTGCTACCGCAATCTGTACTTATCCTACCAGTTACAATTTCATTTTAGAGGTAATTACTTCTCAACTGTCTATGTAAAAATATAGTTATCTGATCACAAATTCCACGCGTACGAAGTCGCGGGCACAGCTAGTCATTAGAATATTGCAGTCCACTGAAGCCAAAAATATACTTTTTAGAATTTTTGTCTGTTTGTCTGTTTGTCTGTTTGTCTGTTTGTCTGTTTGTCTGTTTGTCTGTATGTATGTCCGGGATAAACTCAAAAAGTACTGCATGGATTTACTTCAAATTTGGCACGAAAATTATTAAGAAGTCGGGTCAACATATAGGCTACATATTATCACGCTATCACCTACGAGGAACGAGCAGTGAACCTTTATTTCTTCAATGTATTCTGTAGCAACGTGTAATCTAACGACGCATATTTGTATGTTGTTATGGTGTTATTATGTTAATAACCATGCTTTAATCTATACATATAATAATAATAATAATATAATATAAGTTAGCTTCACATTTTAATTAACTTATGCCGTTAAACATAACAGACAATTTTAAAACAGTGCCATCTATGAGATTTACAAAACAGAAAACATTAAGTTGAATTACACGTGTAAGCACTTTTTGGTTTTAGATATAAATAAATCTTTGAGATTTTAAAAACATCAAGTCGAATTACATGTTTAAACACTTTTTGAATATAAATAATTGAAATTTCATCATGCGCTTGCGGTCAATAGATGTTTTTAAGAGTCATAGATGGAGTTGTGCATTTTCTTCTTTAAAATTGTATCGTTAATTCTTTTCAGAGATGAGCAAGACAATTAAAAAAATGTATTTGTATATGCTAAAAACTGTTAATATTTTTGTTCGGTATTTATTGGTGTAATGATTGCTTCGTAATTTTATAATTTTACACCATTAAAAAAAAAATGTTTCCTATTCGCTAACTAGATGGCGTTGGCGTCGAATTAGATCGCGCTATAATTTCGTTCACCAAAAGTGATGTTATGAGTACGGATGTCGCCGCGACAACTCATAGAAACTGGGGTTACCTGCGTTGCTATAAGTTATCGTGTGCTTAGTCGAATTTAACGTGAAAACTGAAAATACTTTCCTGAAATATAATTAAAAAAAAAAATATTTACTTAAATAAACTTCATTCGGAATCGGACTACTGCTTACTGCTTAGCTATCATTATCTGTGTGTAAATTCTCAGCGTGTAAATTATTTTCTGTTATTTTTCAAACTTAAAATAATCAAAATGCCTAGAAAACGGTCTAATCTATCCCAATCCTCAAACGATAGTCGAAGGAAAAGGTTAGCTCGATCTCTTGAAACCACCATTGAGCGTGAGGCAAGGATAGCTACTCTTCGAGAACACAATGCGGAAATTCGAGATGGAGAAAGTAGTACGTCGCGCCAGTCCCGATTAGATACTATGCGCACTCAAAATGCATCGTTGCGGTCTCTGGAAAGTATAGAAGCATACGAAATGCGGCTATTAAATGATCGGAAGCGCCATGCTGAGTCTCGCGCGTCAGAGACATACACGCAACAAGAGACAAGACTGAGTTTGCAGCGCAGCCGCACTTATGCCGCTCGATCGTGCGAGAGTGCTGAAATTCGAGAAGCTCGATTGGAAAGCGACCGGGAGCGTCACGCTGAGTCTCGCGCGTCAGAGACGTACACGCAGCTAGAGACGAGGTTGAGTTCCCAGCGCTCTCGCACAGATGCAGCTCGATTTTGTGAGAGTGTCGAAGCGCGAGAAGCTCGACTGGAAAGCGACCGGGAGCGCCACGCTGAGTCTCGCGCGTCAGAGACGTACACGCAGCTAGAGACGAGGTTGAGTTCCCAGCGCTCTCGCACAGATGCAGCTCGATTTTGTGAGAGTGTCGAAGCGCGAAAAGCTCGACTGGAAAGCGACCGGGAGCGCCACGCTGAGTCTCGCGCGTCAGAGACGTACACGCAGCAAGAGACGAGGTTGAGTTCCCAGCGCTCTCGCACAGATGCAGCTCGATTTTGTGAGAGTGTCGAAGCGCGAGAAGCTCGACTGGAAAGCGACCGGGAGCGCCACGCTGAGTCTCGCGCGTCAGAGACGTACACGCAGCAAGAGACGAGGTTGAGTTCCCAGCGCTCTCGCTCAGATGCCGCTCGATTTTATGAGAGTGTCGAAGCGCGAGAAGCGCGACTGGAAAGCGACCGGGAGCGCCACGCTGAGTCTCGCGCGTCAGAGACATACACGCAGCGAGAGACGAGGTTGAATTCGCAGCGGAGTCGCACTTCTCTTTCTCGGTCGATCGAAGATCATGAAGAGCGGATGACCCGGTTAAGAAGAGATCGTTCTCAGCATGCCCTTTCACGGTCGTTAGAGAACGATGAGCAGCGTGAAGAACGTCGTGCAGCTGCTCGGCAGCGGTACCACGACGTGTGTGGCGATACGTCTGCTCATCTATCGCTAGAACGGGATAGAATTCAAGAGTTTCGAGGATCTTGGTCGGGTGAACAGCGTGCGGCACAACTAGAACTAGATCGTCTGCGGCGTAGCATGAATCAACTTTCAACATCTGACGATGAATCCATGGTTTACGATATCGAAGAGCAATCGTGGCTAAATAAAGAGGGAAGTGGATTTATGTACAATGTTGCGATTAACTACGCCGCACACGGAGATATTGGTGTCTTAGAAGAAGTGTGTGCCCACTGTCAAGCCCGCAAATGGAAAGGAGAGCCCAATGGGATGTGTTGTGCATCTGGTAAGGTACGCTTGGAGTCTATGCAAGACCCACCAGATCTGTTAAGAATCTTACTAAATGGCGAACATCCGAAGTCCAGCCATTTTTTGAAAAACATCCGAGCTTATAACAGCGCCTTCCAGATGACTTCGTTTGGTGCAAATCAAATCGTTGAAGCAGGTTTCATGCCGACATTCAAGGTCCAGGGGCAAGTTTACCATCAAATCGGTTCGCTGCTACCTACAGACATTCCAAAATTTTTGCAAATTTATTTTGTAAGTGATTTTGAAGAACAAGCAAACCTACGAAGTAGACACATCCCCAATTTGGACCCTGTTCTGGTCAGAGGATTGCAAAGTATGTTGCATAACGTTAATCCGCACATTGGCAACTTCAAAGCCGCTCTGGCGTCGGTGCCTGAGAACGAGCGCAACCGCTTTAAGTTTGTCATCAGTGCAGATAGAAAGCCGATTGCAGCCCATCCGGGACGATATAATGCGCCAACGACGAATGAGGTCGCCGTTCTCTTAGTCGATCAGGAGTGTGATAAAAGAGATATCGTCTTACGCACGCACGATGACCGGCTTCAAAGGATCAGCGAAACTCACCGCGCGTACGATTCTCTTCAATATCCGCTCATGTTTTGTCGCGGAGAGGATGGCTACCATTTCGCCCACTATAATGTAGACCCCCAGACAGGCTCCCCAAATTATAACAAAAAAACGTCCGCCATGCAGTTCTACAGCTTCTTGATCCAGCTGAGGGTGAACAATGGCTCTTATCTCCACCATCATCGTACACTCTTTAGTCAGTTTCTGGTGGACATGTATGCCAAAATTGAGACAGAGCGTTTGGTATTTATAAGGTCCAATCAAAGAAAGCTGAGAGCTGAGAACTACGTCCATCTCAGAGATGCCATGCAGAATGATGCCAATGCTCAAGATGTAGGAAGGATGGTCATTCTCCCCTCCACCTTCACAGGAGGTCCGCGGTACATGCACGAGAGGACCCAAGATGCATTTTGCTATGTGCGAAAGTTTGGTCGCCCGGACCTCTTTATTACTATCACTACCAACCCAAAGTGGCCTGAAATAACAGCTCAACTCCTTGCAGGACAGGTTTCGTACGACAGGCACGACTTGATCTCTCGCGTATTCCACCTGAAGTTGAAATGCCTTATGGATCTTCTAACAAAGGCAAAAGTGTTTGGTACAGTCCGATGTCATATGTACTCCGTGGAATGGCAAAAACGCGGCTTGCCACACGCGCATCTGCTTTTGTGGTTGGAAGAAAAGATCAGGCCTATCCAGATTGATCAAGTCATAAGTGCAGAGCTTCCGGACCCTGACGTTGATCCTGTTCTGCATCAAATTGTTAAAAGTCACATGGTGCATGGCCCCTGTGGCACGTTAAATCCAAGTTCCCCTTGTATGAAAGACGGACGTTGTACAAAAAGATTCCCAAAAAAATTTACCAACGAAACCATTACTGGTGAGGATGGATATCCCTCATACCGGCGCCGATCACCAGCAGAGGGCGGGCATTCCACTGAGCTGAGCGTGCGTGGCCAGGCGCGACCGGTCGATAACCGATGGATTGTTCCTTACTCACCAGTACTGTCCAGGACCTTCCAGACGCACATCAACGTCGAGTCGTGCACCAGCGTCGGGTCGATCAAATATATCTGCAAATACGTGAACAAAGGTAGCGATCAGGCGACGTTTGCTTTACAGAACACTGACAGAGACGAGGTGACCAAGTATCAGTCCGGTCGCTACATCAGCACGTCTGAAGCAGTTTGGCGGATACTGGCGTTCTCTATACATGACAGGCATCCTGCCGTCATGCATTTAGACGTCCACCTAGAAAACGGTCAGCGCATATATTTTGATCCCAACAACGTTGCTGAGCGCTTAGAAAATCCGCGCCAAACAACTCTCTTGGCATTTTTCAGGCTCTGCGAAATCGACCAGTTTGCGAGGTTCCTTACGTATGACGAGGTGCCTTCATATTACACGTACGACAAGCATAGGGGAATATTTAACCGACGTCGAAGAGGAGGTGCTGTCGAAGGTTTTCCGGGAATTTTCAAGGACACCGTATTGGGTAGAGTTTATACCGTGCACCCGAATAATGGCGAATGCTATTTTCTGCGGTTATTACTTCACACGATCCGAGGCCCAACGTCTTTTGCCTTTCTGAGAACATTTGATGGCGTGGAGTATCCCACTTACCGCGCAGCCTGTGTAGCACGTCACCTTCTCGACGGTGACCAAAACTGGGATGACACCCTCGCGGAGGCGAGCGTCAGTAACAGCCCCAGCCGTATGCGTCATCTGTTTGCCGTCATCTTGGTGTTTTGTGGAGTCACGAACCCGGTAGCTTTGTGGGAAATATATCGACATCATCTATCTGAAGATTTTCTACGAGCTTTGAGGCGTGCTACTGGAGACGAAGTCGAAGTAACTGATGAACGCGTGCTGAACACCTGTCTTAGTTCACTTCAAGACGTGGTCATTTCCATCGGCGGCAATCCATTGGTCGAATATGGGTTACCAGCTCCCCAATCATCACCGCATCAAGACCGTGGAAATCGAGAGTATAACGCTGAGACAATTTACGATCCGAGCGAAATGACCACCATACGAAATCACCATGTCGCTTTGTTCTCTTCAGAGCAAAAACAAATTTATGACACTGTTCTTAAAAGCGTTGGGCAAAACCAGGGTAAAATGTTTTTCTTGGATGCTCCTGGTGGAACAGGAAAAACATTTGTTACCACTGGCATACTTGCAGAGGTCAGGAGGCAAGGCAAAATTGCCATTGCTGTAGCGTCGTCGGGAATCGCTGCCACACTGCTTCCGGGTGGCAAGACAGCACATGCCATGTTTAAAATTCCCATCGATTTAGAGAGCACCGAAACGCCTGTTTGTGGTGTGTCACGCAATAGTGATAAGGGACACGTGCTGAAGGATTGCTCTCTGATCGTATGGGATGAGTGTACGATGGCCAATAGAAAAGCAGTTGAGGCCGTGGACAGAACCCTGCAGGACATCCGCAGGAACGAACACTTGATGGGTGGTGTCACAGTTCTATTCAGTGGCGATTTCCGACAAACGCTTCCCGTGGTGACGCGGGGATCGAGGGCTGACGAGGTGAATGCTTCGTTGAAACGATCTTCGCTGTGGTCACGAGTTCGTACGCTGCGCTTGACCATTAATATGAGAGCTCGGCTCGGCGGCAATGCACGTGCTCAAGAATTCTCCGATGTTCTTCTAAGTCTTGGCGAAGGCACTCTACCAGAGGAGAGAGGTGGGCAGGTGGTGCTTCCAGAGTCTCTCGGTAGAGTCGTATCCAGCTTAGAAGAACTCATTCGCTGTGTGTACGGGGACATCAGTCATATACCGCACCAGCAGAATTCTTGGGTATGTGAGCGGGCAATTTTGACGCCCAAAAATGGTCAGGCTGAAGCAATCAACGAATGCATTCTCTCGAAAATTGAGGGGAATGAAGTGGTTTACACCTCTATAAACACTGTCATCGAGCAAGATGATGCCACACATTATCCCGTGGAATTTCTGAACTCTCTGTCAGCAAGTGGACTTCCAGCGCATACTATCAAGCTGAAAGTCGGTGTCCCGATTATGCTTCTTCGGAACCTATCTCCTCCGAAGTTGTGTAACGGGACCCGCCTTAAAGTCATCTCGCTCCACAGACACAGCATTGAGGCGGAAATTCTTACGGGTTGTGGCGTAGGCGAGGCAGTATTTGTACCACGCATTCCCCTCATACCTCATAACTTCCCGTTCCAGTTCAAGCGCGTACAGTTCCCCGTGAGTGTTTGCTTCGCGATGACCATCAATAAGTCGCAGGGGCAGACACTGAGAGCAGCGGGTGTCGACCTCAGGACGAGCTGCTTCTCACACGGGCAGCTGTACGTCGCTTGCTCCCGCGTCACCAGTCCTGACTCTCTTTACATTTTGGCTGCGGAGAGCCAAACCAGCAATGTTGTTTATAGAGAAGTTTTATAAGTATATATTTTTATCCTTTTCTATATTTATATTTTCTTATTCATTATTTTCTACATTTGCTTCAGTCGCAACTTATTACTTAATTCAGCAGAATCACCATAAAGTCATTTATTCAAAGCAGACTGAAAATCAGCACTTTTGAAGTTCAACAATTTTACAAAAGACAGTCTCCCTCTGTTACTGTACTTTCTGTATTTATGAAATGTAAAGAAGTAACGGGTAAATAAATGTTATTTTAAAAGGTATAATCGTAGGTATTTTTGGTGCTGTATAGCGTTCAGGCAGATGACGTCGCGGGCTACAGCTATACTACAAAAATTCCTGTTAAAATGAAAATAAACAATGCGGGCAACAACCATTGCTACCGCAATCTGTACTTATCCTACCAGTTACAATTTCATTTTAGAGGTAATTACTTCTCAACTGTCTATGTAAAAATATAGTTATCTGATCACAAATTCCACGCGTACGAAGTCGCGGGCACAGCTAGTCATTAGAATATTGCAGTCCACTGCTGGACATAAGGCTCTCCCAATTATTCTCCCAAACATTACCCTGAAATATTATCATAGCTAAAGGAAAAGTTATAAGTTAAAGAAAGCCATAAGTAGTATTATTCTATTTTTTTTTAATTAAAGGGATCATAAATATTTAAATAACACTTAACATAACTCCATGTCTTTCTACACGAAGGTGTAGGCAGTTGCTGTTAAGTCTCGACTCACCGTTATGTTTACATCCCAGACGCGATAAGTGGCGAACCTATTGCCATACCGCGTGCAAAGTTTTCAGTCATCATTACTTATCACACATAACTTTCGAAAATAATTTTTGGTGTGAAATTTCCTATTATTTTAGGACAAACTATCACACCTAGATAACGAATGACAGTTGACAAATGACAATTACTAATATTGATTTTTTCCCTCGACTAATAAGTCTTGTAGAATACACGTAGATTTAGATCAGAGATGTTTAATTGAAACGCCCTTTAACCTTGTAAAATTAATTAACTGTCACAGTATACTTGTTATCGCATTTTTATCCTTCTTAATTTACTTAACATTACTGGGGAGAATACCAGATTTTGCAGAAAAAAGAATCATACAGTTTGCGTGACAGAAATAATGGTCATTACACAGATACTATTTCGAAAGTTAGAATTTCATAACATAACTTCACGCCTTTTTTACCCGAAGGTGTAGGCAGTGGCTGTTAAGCCTCGTCTCGCCGTTATGTTTACGTCCCAAATGGAATAATAGGAAGTACAGGAAGATAGATATCTTTAAGAACAAATTCAGTAACATAGCTTCAAAGAAACTTAACGTAAATTAATTACATTATTAATATATATACAATTAAAAGATTAGCCGTGATCGTATTTCTCCGCATCTCGGTTTACTGGCAGCGTGCCCAGAAGACTGGCCGCATTGTCATGCTGAATGGCAATCCCCCTGTGTGAAGAATTGACCAGCCCTCTGGTTGCGAGAGGCAAAGACTTATTATGTAGTGCTCTAGCAAGATTAATCTAAATTTGACGCTGTAGAGTTAATCTTTCATAATAACCTAACCGACCAAGTAAGAAGTAAAATACTAAACTAATACTAAAGTAGGAACTCCAGTTTAACTTGTTGGTGTTTCGAAACAAACTGAAAACTAAACATTTTTGTCTTCATGATGTGATATCCTTTTCGTGTATCTTCCAATTGTCAGGTCATTTTTTTATAGATTCTCGCCTTTTTATTGCACGCCTCATTAGCGGAGCGTGAGGTAGTGCTCTACACTCGACATGCCAAAAAATCCGGTCTTTCGAAACTCAAATGACTGTTCTTTCACTAATATAACACTTACAGGATAATATGAGTGCACTAATATCAAGTTAAATAATCTGTCTAGCAAATATGATATATTTTATAAACAATTATTTTGTTTAACATCTATACATATAATAAAATTGTAGAAAAGTCAAAACTGTACATTGAATATTTTTTAAAAAGAATACTTGGTGTGTGATCTGCAATCGATACCGAAGCCAAAAATATACTTTTTAGAATTTTTGTCTGTTTGTCTGTTTGTCTGTTTGTCTGTTTGTCTGTTTGTCTGTATGTATGTCCGGGATAAACTCAAAAAGTACTGCATGGATTTACTTCAAATTTGGCACGAAAATTATTAAGAAGTCGGGTCAACATATAGGCTACATATTATCACGCTATCACCTACGAGGAACGAGCAGTGAACCTTTATTTCTTCAATGTATTCTGTAGCAACGTGTAATCTAACGACGCATATTTGTATGTTGTTATGGTGTTATTATGTTAATAACCAAATTATGTCGGACCGACAGGCAGCTCTCAAAAAAAAACCAAATGAATTTAACTTATTTAATAAAAATTAAAAGAAATTACAAAAACTAATTACTAGCTAACATGACAATTGTTCGATGGTTGTAACAAGAGTAAATATATAAAATAACTTTATTAATTAACGAAGCCGCCGTCCGGTGTCGAGTGGAAGGCACGAGGCTTGAGTCAGCAAATTAATCCAGGTCGATCGGCTGATGCAATGTTCAATAGTTATTGCACTATTTTAATATAATGTATGATGTGCAATTTCTGTGTATGAATATATCTTAACATCTCCCTCCCGAAGATCAGCGACTACTGTCGGATGCTTTCGAAAGTATCGCTGAGAATGTGGTTTGCGATGCAGCAGGGTGATTTTGTACTTCAGCGTATGTGCAGTTATCCTTGTTCTGATCAGTTGAATGTTTCTTGAATAATTTACGCAGAATGAGGCCAAATACCAGTGCAGATGTACTGAATAGTATAATGTACAGCGGTATAATTAGGTAGTACACGCTTTGAATATCGGTTCTGTTCAATGTTGCAGGGGGTTCGATTGATATCTGTTTAGTACTGCTTTGAAGACTATTGAGGTCAACGGAGTGCAGTATTAATCTTTTTCCATCTGGGATTTCCGTATCATTGTTTCGAGGCAGGGTCATAATCTTCAGTGCTTGTCCTTTTATATGGTCATCTCGGTTGGTTAATGTTAACTTCGGGCTCTGTAGGGTACATCCTTTTGGAATTGTGACCAGGAAACTTCCGTGTATGATAGTATAGTGGTCTTGTGTGCAGGACAGGCGAACTTTGGTCGGCGTTGGAAAACTTATTGTGTAATGTCGATCGTCTAGAGTTTCAACTGCTTCTGTCGTTAGCCTTACTGTCGTGAATAGGCAAGATTTATGAATTAGCTGCGTGGTGATAAGTTGGTATATGCAATCCTCTTCGTTGCTGTGGTGATAATTTACATTGTTCTCACACAGATAGTATAAGCCTGACTTCGGGCATTCAGCCTCTATGTACATAAAATCTTTGTCGTGAATTGCCAAAAATGGATAGGATGGGATAATTATTTTACTGTCATTATTGGGAACAGTGGATAATTTATAGAAATTATAAGTTGAAGGAAAAATTATTGGAATCTTGAAAACTATTACAAGATTGTCATTGTTATAGTAATAACCTAACTTAATAATATCAAAATAATCTCTAAAGCTAGAATTTAATATATGGTCGTTACCATATAGCAAATTTAATTGTTTTATTAAATCTTTAAATATATCTATTCTAAACATTTGCAAATGTATACTTTTAGCACGTATAAAGGCTAAAAGATTTTGCAATTTTAATATTTCGTCGGAGAGACATTCTACATTATCGGCTAATATAATTATATACTGAGCTAAATGGGTGTATTTAATGAAATCGGACTCGTGAAGTATATCTCCGGACATTATGTCGTTAATAGTGGTTTCAATTTTCTTTTGATTCAAAGTTATATTGTGAAGAATTTCAGCATTCTGAGACATCCAATTTTTATTTAAACTAATTCGGTTATTAACTTGTGTGACCAAATTTTCGTTATTTTTTTCTAACTCTTTTATAGCGTTATCAAAACGAATAGCGTCAGTATAATCTAAGTTCCCTGAAATGCTTTTAATAACGGAGCCTAAGGCGTCAAATAAAGCTCTTTTATTGCGACTTAACTGAAATAAATTTAATTGATCATATAGCCTATTAATTTTTTCACGTAAAAACTCAATATGGGGTTGAAATAATGATATGGTTTTATTATGGAACTGGGGTGAAATATTATTCAATTGTTCTTCGACAGTGCTAAGATTAACATAAATGATATTTAAATTAATTGGTTGTAGAAAAGAATGATAATGTGAAATAATTTTACTATGTCCTAGGTTAAAAGGTAATATGCCTGGTCCGTCATCCAAGCTGTTCAGCGTTATTTCCTGTGCTCGGCCCAGGGCCAGGATCAGGGGGAGAATCCTGTAACAAACGGGCGCTGTTAGGGACTCTTTTGAGTCGTGATTTGGCAACAGGTCCACGCTTCTTTTTAGTGTAAACGTGAATCGGAAGGTCTGCTAGCACAGTGTCTTGTATGAATCTTGAGGCTAACTTTTGTCTACTAGCTATAGGGTTCCGTATAAAAATTTGTTGGTTTGGTAAATATTCTTGTTCAGGCTCCCTATCTTTATTAATATTTTCAGTTATTCGTGTACGATCGTGAAGAGAAGAGTCATTAATCATTTTATAAACTTGTTGCATTTTATTTTTATGGTCTTGTATGTATTGCTGTAGAACATTTTCTGATAAATTTATATCTAACGGATCTCGGGGGTCTAGATGACCTCTAATTATATCTAAGGGCCTAATTTTAGTGAAACTGTGTATTGAACTATTATATCCTAGTATTGCATAAGGCATCAAATTCACAACTGATTCGTTACGATGTTGATATTTTAAAACGCGAAGGTGTTCGAGTAAAGTCGAGTGTAACCTTTCTACCATGCCGTTTTCGTTAGGGGTGTAAGCTAATATTTTATGGTGTTGTATTTTGTGTAAATTAATAAATTCTAAAAATAACTGGTTCGTGAATTCAGGACCTCTATCTGTTACGACTGTAAAAGGAATGCCGTGATGGGTGCTAAAAATCAAAAGTGCTTGTACAACGCTAATTGCGGTTGAATCTCGAAGATGGTAGGCTTGAGCATATTTAGAGAAAGCATCAATTATTGTGAGATATTTTTGAGTCTCTACACTAAATAAATCTAAGTGGACAATTTCAAAAGGTCTGGTTGGAGGTGGTACTATGTGGAACTTCTGTTTTATGGGATTCCTGTCATATTTGACTTGACCACATACATTACATTCATTTATGTATTTTGTTATATGCTCTTTCATTTTGGGCCAGAAATATTTGCTTGACAAAGATAAGTAACACTCGTTTATGCCTCTGTGGTTAGTTTTACCTTCATGATAATTCCTAATAATTTCCTGTTGTTTTAGATAGTCTTTTACATTATTTAATTCTACTTTGGTTAAAACAATATCCATAGCAGAGTTCTGAAATTTATTTTGGATTATTGGTATTATATCATACATTGCTAATGGAGGGTTAATCAGTAAACCTGTCTTAACTTTCGGGTTGACATATTCTCTAATGGCATTTATGACATCTTCTTCTAGGTTTAATTTTGAAATCTGAATCTGTGTACGAGTATGTGACTCGAAGGGCTTGGAAACTGTGGGACGGTTTTTTATATCGTCGACTATTATAAAGACAATCTGTTTGTGATATTTATTAAGAGGATAGTCGGTTATAGGTATTTCTAATATAGGGTTCTCAGCGTCTGTATGTATGGTATCTGTATTCGAATTTTGTGCCAATGATTGGGGATTTTCGGAAGCGTTACCTTTAAGAGAATCAGCTTCTTCATTATGTAATTCTATACGTGATAATGCATCTGCGTTTGTGTTGTGTTTCCCCTGTTTATATTCGACAGTGAAGTTGAATTCACTTAATTTAAGTCGCCATCTTGTTAAACGTGAATTTGGCTCTTTTAAATTCATGACCCATTGCAGAGGTCTGTGGTCGGTTATTATTTTGAATTTACGACCAAATAAATAAGGGCGGAAATATTTTGTACCCCACACAATTGCAAGTAATTCTTTTTCAATTGTACTGTAATTAATTTCGCTGCTATTCAGCGTCCTAGAGGCATAAGCTATGGGCTTATCAGAACCAATAGTACCCTGAGATAAAACAGCTCCGATAGCAAAGTTTGAAGCATCAGTGGTTAAAATGAAATCACGGGAGAAATCTGGAAACTGTAATATTGGATCGTTTATAAGGAGAGTTTTACATTTATTGAAACACTGTAAATAATTTTCATCTAATGATATTTTTGAGCCTTTCTTTAAGCATTGTGTCATCGGTTTAGTTAGTTTAGCAAAATCTGGAATAAACTTTCTATAATATCCTAAAAGACCTAGAAATCGCTTAATTTCCGTAGGTGTTTTGGGAACCGGGTATTTTTTTATTGCTGATATTTTATCCGGATTCGGCCTAATGCCGTCCTTACTAATAACGTGTCCTAGATAGTTAGTTTCTAACTTCAAAAATTCAGATTTATCCATCTGGATTTTAAAGTTAGATTCTCGCAATCTCGCAAAGACTTTCTCAAGGTTTACCAGGTGCTCTTGGAGTGACGTAGAGAATACGATGACGTCATCAAGATATACTAAGCAGATAGTATTTTGGAGATCTCTTAGAACATTGTCCATTACTCTTTGAAAAGTTGATGGACTATTCTTTAAACCCATGGGCATCCTTAAAAATTCAAAATGCCCATGCTCTACTGTGAATGCTGTTTTCTGGATATCGGCTGGGTTCATTTGGACCTGGTAAAAGCCACTCGCTAAATCTAGGGTAGTAAAGTACTGACAGTTACCTAGTTTATCCAAAATATCATTGATATTGGGAATGGGATATTTATCATCTAAAGTTTTTTCATTTAATTTGCGAAAATCAACTACTATTCTCCATTTAACTTTACCCGAAGCGTCTGCCTTTTTGGGTACTACCCATATAGGTGAGCTCCATGCAGATTGAGAGGGTTGTATGATACCCTGGTCTAACATTTTACTAATTTGTTCCTGAACTTCCTGTCTATGAACGAATGGATAGCGATAGCTTTTGGTATAAATTGGAATTTCGTCGCGTGTTTTAATTGAATGTTTTATCTTATTGGTAAAAGTTAAGTTCTCTTCTTCTAAATAAAACACATCTGCGTAACGTGAGCATAATAATTCTAAATTTAATTTCTCTTCTTGGTTCAAATGATCGGTACGTAATCGCGATAGCACTTCCTTTACTCGTGGGGGTGTGGATTGCTTAGTACATTCGCTATTGTGTAATTGTGCCTGTACAGGGCAGTCCATAGAGAATATTATATCGCTGCGGTTTGGGTTACTTACTTCTACAAGGCCTCGGTTATCTTTAACAATTGTTAAACTTTCCGTAACATGACAGTTAGATATTATCTGACTTGGTATAATTACTTCTCCATCTTCACTATTTATTGGTAATCTTAAAATTCTAGAAGAATTAGCCGGTATTATATCTTCGTATAAGTTAGCGTTTCGTGAATCATAGACTTGAATAGGATTAGACGCGTTTTGAGTGAAAAGAGTTTTAGTTTTAAAATCAATAGCAGCTTCCCATTTATCTAAAAGGTCTGAACCTATTAAACCGTCAAAGTAATCATGAAATTTATAAACAAAAAGAGTAATATTATCAGAGTTATTCAATTCCGTAAAACAAGGTATAGTTATAGAGTAATCGTTACGTGTCACAGCATGAACATTACAGACTTCAAAAGGATCGTAGTTTAAAGGAACTGTTTTAAAATACGTTTCGACTGCATTAGGACTTATAAAAGATTGATTCGCGCCTGTATCTATTAAAAGCTTTAAGGGAGGATTTTTTATTTGTAAAAAGGGAAGTTGACGTTGTGTGTGAAGGTTAACTTCTATTTTGGTTTGTCTAATTCTAAAACTGTCTGAAAATCCTTTGATATATCGTTTGGCATTCTCTGATCAGTGCTAGGAGCTTCATATACAATTTCAGATTGCTGAGGCTCTATTTGCTCATAATCGGTACAGTAATTTTCGGTATAATATTCAATCGGATCGTAATAAAAGCAATTATCATCGTAAAAGTCAGAATAATCGTATCCTAAACAATTATTAAAATTCATTTCTCTGGTTTTAAAGTAGTTACTGGGAGGAGGGTTGCCTGATCTCGACCAATCGTGTCCTCTCAGTCCGTTATTAGGCTGTAAGGTACGCGGTACAAAATGGCTTACTCCACTCATTGGACGTGGTTGATGCTGATTATTAGGTTGTGGGATAGTGTTACGTTGGGGTGTTGGTTGGAACCTAAATGCGTTATTTGGATTGTTATAATTAGGGTTTATGCCGCGAAACATCTGTTGAGTGCGTGAGGGCCCGGCCTGATTATTCAGGTTTAAATGTGGCCTCCATGGGTGAGGTATTTGAGGCATCATTGGTGGAATATGCTGCTGTCTATTTGGTATATTCATGCTAAAGGAGAACGGCTTTTGTATAGAAGAATTAAAATTTTGTATAGGTAATAAAGGTTTAGATAGATTTTGAGATGGTATCTTCCTATCGGATATGGAATGATTGCGTTGCTGAAGGTATAATATGTTTTGTTCTTCATGAACAAATTCTAAGGCCTTCTCTAAACTTTCCGGTCGCATACAACGAATACGTGAGCCTAAGGTATCTTTTAATCCACGTAAGTACGCCTGGAGGGTTAGTTTTTTATATAACGTTCTCTTGGCTTCTACAGTAGTGCTTATATCTTCATGCAATGTAATGTAAGTCATAAGGGTACTGAACAGATTTTGACATTTTTCATAAAATTCTTGAGGACTATCGTTACTTTGTGTTAATAAAGCCAAATCATTATATAGGGCAGTTTCGTCACGTTGATCAGCAAAATTATTTATTAGAGCTTTACGGATGCCTGGCCAGTCTGATGGTACGCCATTAGAATTTATTAATCTAGCGGCTGGACCTATGACCTTGTTCAGAATACCGTTAGTAAGAGCTATTTCATTTAATGCGGATGAAGGGTTACCGGTGGCTACAAATTCGGAAATTAATTCGTCACATAATTTAATGAACCTAGTTAAAACGTTGACATTACCGTCAAAATCAGGAACTAGCCGGAGAGCTTTAAAAATCCTATCTAGCTCAGCCATATTTAAATTAGAATTATTTGTTGCAGTATTAGAATTTAAATTTATATTCCTATTCGAATCTAATATATTTTGTCTATTACTACGTCTAATTCCTAATCTATCACACCTAGATTCTCGTGGAAAGAAAATTTTGGAAAATGAAAATTAAAAAAATATAATATTAATTTTTATACTCACTAAAAACTTATCACTCTTGGATTTTCACAGAAGGAAAATCTTTGAAAATAATGAGGAATATTTAAATTAGTTGCCCTATCACTATAGCTACTCACTAAACCTATCACTCCTAGAATTTCACAAAAGGAAAAAAAAACGGAAAATGAAAGGAAAACTTAAAAGGTAAAAATGGCAAGACACTAAAAGATTTAGAGTACTTACATATACTGCATTTGGCTTTTCTGTGTATCAATGTCTGGATACAGCTGCTGCAGGACTCGACGGATGTAGATTCGTATCCTCGAACAGGGCTCGGCCAACAAGACGTCTCTAGGATATCCTGTATTATTCGTGAATGAATCCTACCGACTGCGCCAATTATGTCGGACCGACAGGCAGCTCTCAAAAAAAAACCAAATGAATTTAACTTATTTAATAAAAATTAAAAGAAATTACAAAAACTAATTACTAGCTAACATGACAATTGTTCGATGGTTGTAACAAGAGTAAATATATAAAATAACTTTATTAATTAACGAAGCCGCCGTCCGGTGTCGAGTGGAAGGCACGAGGCTTGAGTCAGCAAATTAATCCAGGTCGATCGGCTGATGCAATGTTCAATAGTTATTGCACTATTTTAATATAATGTATGATGTGCAATTTCTGTGTATGAATATATCTTAACAACCATGCTTTAATCTATACATATAATAATAATAATAATATAATATAAGTTAGCTTCACATTTTAATTAACTTATGCCGTTAAACATAACAGACAATTTTAAAACAGTGCCATCTATGAGATTTACAAAACAGAAAACATTAAGTTGAATTACACGTGTAAGCACTTTTTGGTTTTAGATATAAATAAATCTTTGAGATTTTAAAAACATCAAGTCGAATTACATGTTTAAACACTTTTTGAATATAAATAATTGAAATTTCATCATGCGCTTGCGGTCAATAGATGTTTTTAAGAGTCATAGATGGAGTTGTGCATTTTCTTCTTTAAAATTGTATCGTTAATTCTTTTCAGAGATGAGCAAGACAATTAAAAAAATGTATTTGTATATGCTAAAAACTGTTAATATTTTTGTTCGGTATTTATTGGTGTAATGATTGCTTCGTAATTTTATAATTTTACACCATTAAAAAAAAAATGTTTCCTATTCGCTAACTAGATGGCGTTGGCGTCGAATTAGATCGCGCTATAATTTCGTTCACCAAAAGTGATGTTATGAGTACGGATGTCGCCGCGACAACTCATAGAAACTGGGGTTACCTGCGTTGCTATAAGTTATCGTGTGCTTAGTCGAATTTAACGTGAAAACTGAAAATACTTTCCTGAAATATAATTAAAAAAAAAAATATTTACTTAAATAAACTTCATTCGGAATCGGACTACTGCTTACTGCTTAGCTATCATTATCTGTGTGTAAATTCTCAGCGTGTAAATTATTTTCTGTTATTTTTCAAACTTAAAATAATCAAAATGCCTAGAAAACGGTCTAATCTATCCCAATCCTCAAACGATAGTCGAAGGAAAAGGTTAGCTCGATCTCTTGAAACCACCATTGAGCGTGAGGCAAGGATAGCTACTCTTCGAGAACACAATGCGGAAATTCGAGATGGAGAAAGTAGTACGTCGCGCCAGTCCCGATTAGATACTATGCGCACTCAAAATGCATCGTTGCGGTCTCTGGAAAGTATAGAAGCATACGAAATGCGGCTATTAAATGATCGGAAGCGCCATGCTGAGTCTCGCGCGTCAGAGACATACACGCAACAAGAGACAAGACTGAGTTTGCAGCGCAGCCGCACTTATGCCGCTCGATCGTGCGAGAGTGCTGAAATTCGAGAAGCTCGATTGGAAAGCGACCGGGAGCGTCACGCTGAGTCTCGCGCGTCAGAGACGTACACGCAGCTAGAGACGAGGTTGAGTTCCCAGCGCTCTCGCACAGATGCAGCTCGATTTTGTGAGAGTGTCGAAGCGCGAGAAGCTCGACTGGAAAGCGACCGGGAGCGCCACGCTGAGTCTCGCGCGTCAGAGACGTACACGCAGCTAGAGACGAGGTTGAGTTCCCAGCGCTCTCGCACAGATGCAGCTCGATTTTGTGAGAGTGTCGAAGCGCGAAAAGCTCGACTGGAAAGCGACCGGGAGCGCCACGCTGAGTCTCGCGCGTCAGAGACGTACACGCAGCAAGAGACGAGGTTGAGTTCCCAGCGCTCTCGCACAGATGCAGCTCGATTTTGTGAGAGTGTCGAAGCGCGAGAAGCTCGACTGGAAAGCGACCGGGAGCGCCACGCTGAGTCTCGCGCGTCAGAGACGTACACGCAGCAAGAGACGAGGTTGAGTTCCCAGCGCTCTCGCTCAGATGCCGCTCGATTTTATGAGAGTGTCGAAGCGCGAGAAGCGCGACTGGAAAGCGACCGGGAGCGCCACGCCGAGTCTCGCGCGTCAGAGACATACACGCAGCGAGAGACGAGGTTGAATTCGCAGCGGAGTCGCACTTCTCTTTCTCGGTCGATCGAAGATCATGAAGAGCGGATGACCCGGTTAAGAAGAGATCGTTCTCAGCATGCCCTTTCACGGTCGTTAGAGAACGATGAGCAGCGTGAAGAACGTCGTGCAGCTGCTCGGCAGCGGTACCACGACGTGTGTGGCGATACGTCTGCTCATCTATCGCTAGAACGGGATAGAATTCAAGAGTTTCGAGGATCTTGGTCGGGTGAACAGCGTGCGGCACAACTAGAACTAGATCGTCTGCGGCGTAGCATGAATCAACTTTCAACATCTGACGATGAATCCATGGTTTACGATATCGAAGAGCAATCGTGGCTAAATAAAGAGGGAAGTGGATTTATGTACAATGTTGCGATTAACTACGCCGCACACGGAGATATTGGTGTCTTAGAAGAAGTGTGTGCCCACTGTCAAGCCCGCAAATGGAAAGGAGAGCCCAATGGGATGTGTTGTGCATCTGGTAAGGTACGCTTGGAGTCTATGCAAGACCCACCAGATCTGTTAAGAATCTTACTAAATGGCGAACATCCGAAGTCCAGCCATTTTTTGAAAAACATCCGAGCTTATAACAGCGCCTTCCAGATGACTTCGTTTGGTGCAAATCAAATCGTTGAAGCAGGTTTCATGCCGACATTCAAGGTCCAGGGGCAAGTTTACCATGAAATCGGTTCGCTGCTACCTACAGACATTCCAAAATTTTTGCAAATTTATTTTGTAAGTGATTTTGAAGAACAAGCAAACCTACGAAGTAGACACATCCCCAATTTGGACCCTGTTCTGGTCAGAGGATTGCAAAGTATGTTGCATAACGTTAATCCGCACATTGGCAACTTCAAAGCCGCTCTGGCGTCGGTGCCTGAGAACGAGCGCAACCGCTTTAAGTTTGTCATCAGTGCAGATAGAAAGCCGATTGCAGCCCATCCGGGACGATATAATGCGCCAACGACGAATGAGGTCGCCGTTCTCTTAGTCGATCAGGAGTGTGATAAAAGAGATATCGTCTTACGCACGCACGATGACCGGCTTCAAAGGATCAGCGAAACTCACCGCGCGTACGATTCTCTTCAATATCCGCTCATGTTTTGTCGCGGAGAGGATGGCTACCATTTCGCCCACTATAATGTAGACCCCCAGACAGGCTCCCCAAATTATAACAAAAAAACGTCCGCCATGCAGTTCTACAGCTTCTTGATCCAGCTGAGGGTGAACAATGGCTCTTATCTCCACCATCATCGTACACTCTTTAGTCAGTTTCTGGTGGACATGTATGCCAAAATTGAGACAGAGCGTTTGGTATTTATAAGGTCCAATCAAAGAAAGCTGAGAGCTGAGAACTACGTCCATCTCAGAGATGCCATGCAGAATGATGCCAATGCTCAAGATGTAGGAAGGATGGTCATTCTCCCCTCCACCTTCACAGGAGGTCCGCGGTACATGCACGAGAGGACCCAAGATGCATTTTGCTATGTGCGAAAGTTTGGTCGCCCGGACCTCTTTATTACTATCACTACCAACCCAAAGTGGCCTGAAATAACAGCTCAACTCCTTGCAGGACAGGTTTCGTACGACAGGCACGACTTGATCTCTCGCGTATTCCACCTGAAGTTGAAATGCCTTATGGATCTTCTAACAAAGGCAAAAGTGTTTGGTACAGTCCGATGTCATATGTACTCCGTGGAATGGCAAAAACGCGGCTTGCCACACGCGCATCTGCTTTTGTGGTTGGAAGAAAAGATCAGGCCTATCCAGATTGATCAAGTCATAAGTGCAGAGCTTCCGGACCCTGACGTTGATCCTGTTCTGCATCAAATTGTTAAAAGTCACATGGTGCATGGCCCCTGTGGCACGTTAAATCCAAGTTCCCCTTGTATGAAAGACGGACGTTGTACAAAAAGATTCCCAAAAAAATTTACCAACGAAACCATTACTGGTGAGGATGGATATCCCTCATACCGGCGCCGATCACCAGCAGAGGGCGGGCATTCCACTGAGCTGAGCGTGCGTGGCCAGGCGCGACCGGTCGATAACCGATGGATTGTTCCTTACTCACCAGTACTGTCCAGGACCTTCCAGACGCACATCAACGTCGAGTCGTGCACCAGCGTCGGGTCGATCAAATATATCTGCAAATACGTGAACAAAGGTAGCGATCAGGCGACGTTTGCTTTACAGAACACTGACAGAGACGAGGTGACCAAGTATCAGTCCGGTCGCTACATCAGCACGTCTGAAGCAGTTTGGCGGATACTGGCGTTCTCTATACATGACAGGCATCCTGCCGTCATGCATTTAGACGTCCACCTAGAAAACGGTCAGCGCATATATTTTGATCCCAACAACGTTGCTGAGCGCTTAGAAAATCCGCGCCAAACAACTCTCTTGGCATTTTTCAGGCTCTGCGAAATCGACCAGTTTGCGAGGTTCCTTACGTATGACGAGGTGCCTTCATATTACACGTACGACAAGCAAAGGGGAATATTTAACCGACGTCGAAGAGGAGGTGCTGTCGAAGGTTTTCCGGGAATTTTCAAGGACACCGTATTGGGTAGAGTTTATACCGTGCACCCGAATAATGGCGAATGCTATTTTCTGCGGTTATTACTTCACACGATCCGAGGCCCAACGTCTTTTGCCTTTCTGAGAACATTTGATGGCGTGGAGTATCCCACTTACCGCGCAGCCTGTGTAGCACGTCACCTTCTCGACGGTGACCAAAACTGGGATGACACCCTCGCGGAGGCGAGCGTCAGTAACAGCCCCAGCCGTATGCGTCATCTGTTTGCCGTCATCTTGGTGTTTTGTGGAGTCACGAACCCGGTAGCTTTGTGGGAAATATATCGACATCATCTATCTGAAGATTTTCTACGAGCTTTGAGGCGTGCTACTGGAGACGAAGTCGAAGTAACTGATGAACGCGTGCTGAACACCTGTCTTAGTTCACTTCAAGACGTGGTCATTTCCATCGGCGGCAATCCATTGGTCGAATATGGGTTACCAGCTCCCCAATCATCACCGCATCAAGACCGTGGAAATCGAGAGTATAACGCTGAGACAATTTACGATCCGAGCGAAATGACCACCATACGAAATCACCATGTCGCTTTGTTCTCTTCAGAGCAAAAACAAATTTATGACACTGTTCTTAAAAGCGTTGGGCAAAACCAGGGTAAAATGTTTTTCTTGGATGCTCCTGGTGGAACAGGAAAAACATTTGTTACCACTGGCATACTTGCAGAGGTCAGGAGGCAAGGCAAAATTGCCATTGCTGTAGCGTCGTCGGGAATCGCTGCCACACTGCTTCCGGGTGGCAAGACAGCACATGCCATGTTTAAAATTCCCATCGATTTAGAGAGCACCGAAACGCCTGTTTGTGGTGTGTCACGCAATAGTGATAAGGGACACGTGCTGAAGGATTGCTCTCTGATCGTATGGGATGAGTGTACGATGGCCAATAGAAAAGCAGTTGAGGCCGTGGACAGAACCCTGCAGGACATCCGCAGGAACGAACACTTGATGGGTGGTGTCACAGTTCTATTCAGTGGCGATTTCCGACAAACGCTTCCCGTGGTGACGCGGGGATCGAGGGCTGACGAGGTGAATGCTTCGTTGAAACGATCTTCGCTGTGGTCACGAGTTCGTACGCTGCGCTTGACCATTAATATGAGAGCTCGGCTCGGCGGCAATGCACGTGCTCAAGAATTCTCCGATGTTCTTCTAAGTCTTGGCGAAGGCACTCTACCAGAGGAGAGAGGTGGGCAGGTGGTGCTTCCAGAGTCTCTCGGTAGAGTCGTATCCAGCTTAGAAGAACTCATTCGCTGTGTGTACGGGGACATCAGTCATATACCGCACCAGCAGAATTCTTGGGTATGTGAGCGGGCAATTTTGACGCCCAAAAATGGTCAGGCTGAAGCAATCAACGAATGCATTCTCTCGAAAATTGAGGGGAATGAAGTGGTTTACACCTCTATAAACACTGTCATCGAGCAAGATGATGCCACACATTATCCCGTGGAATTTCTGAACTCTCTGTCAGCAAGTGGACTTCCAGCGCATACTATCAAGCTGAAAGTCGGTGTCCCGATTATGCTTCTTCGGAACCTATCTCCTCCGAAGTTGTGTAACGGGACCCGCCTTAAAGTCATCTCGCTCCACAGACACAGCATTGAGGCGGAAATTCTTACGGGTTGTGGCGTAGGCGAGGCAGTATTTGTACCACGCATTCCCCTCATACCTCATAACTTCCCGTTCCAGTTCAAGCGCGTACAGTTCCCCGTGAGTGTTTGCTTCGCGATGACCATCAATAAGTCGCAGGGGCAGACACTGAGAGCAGCGGGTGTCGACCTCAGGACGAGCTGCTTCTCACACGGGCAGCTGTACGTCGCTTGCTCCCGCGTCACCAGTCCTGACTCTCTTTACATTTTGGCTGCGGAGAGCCAAACCAGCAATGTTGTTTATAGAGAAGTTTTATAAGTATATATTTTTATCCTTTTCTATATTTATATTTTCTTATTCATTATTTTCTACATTTGCTTCAGTCGCAACTTATTACTTAATTCAGCAGAATCACCATAAAGTCATTTATTCAAAGCAGACTGAAAATCAGCACTTTTGAAGTTCAACAATTTTACAAAAGACAGTCTCCCTCTGTTACTGTACTTTCTGTATTTATGAAATGTAAAGAAGTAACGGGTAAATAAATGTTATTTTAAAAGGTATAATCGTAGGTATTTTTGGTGCTGTATAGCGTTCAGGCAGATGACGTCGCGGGCTACAGCTATACTACAAAAATTCCTGTTAAAATGAAAATAAACAATGCGGGCAACAACCATTGCTACCGCAATCTGTACTTATCCTACCAGTTACAATTTCATTTTAGAGGTAATTACTTCTCAACTGTCTATGTAAAAATATAGCTATCTGATCACAAATTCCACGCGTACGAAGTCGCGGGCACAGCTAGTCATTAGAATATTGCAGTCCACTGCTGGACATAAGGCTCTCCCAATTATTCTCCCAAACATTACCCTGAAATATTATCATAGCTAAAGGAAAAGTTATAAGTTAAAGAAAGCCATAAGTAGTATTATTCTATTTTTTTTTAATTAAAGGGATCATAAATATTTAAATAACACTTAACATAACTCCATGTCTTTCTACACGAAGGTGTAGGCAGTTGCTGTTAAGTCTCGACTCACCGTTATGTTTACATCCCAGACGCGATAAGTGGCGAACCTATTGCCATACCGCGTGCAAAGTTTTCAGTCATCATTACTTATCACACATAACTTTCGAAAATAATTTTTGGTGTGAAATTTCCTATTATTTTAGGACAAACTATCACACCTAGATAACGAATGACAGTTGACAAATGACAATTACTAATATTGATTTTTTCCCTCGACTAATAAGTCTTGTAGAATACACGTAGATTTAGATCAGAGATGTTTAATTGAAACGCCCTTTAACCTTGTAAAATTAATTAACTGTCACAGTATACTTGTTATCGCATTTTTATCCTTCTTAATTTACTTAACATTACTGGGGAGAATACCAGATTTTGCAGAAAAAAGAATCATACAGTTTGCGTGACAGAAATAATGGTCATTACACAGATACTATTTCGAAAGTTAGAATTTCATAACATAACTTCACGCCTTTTTTACCCGAAGGTGTAGGCAGTGGCTGTTAAGCCTCGTCTCGCCGTTATGTTTACGTCCCAAATGGAATAATAGGTGGCGAATCTATTGTCATACCGGGCACTAAGCCTTCAGTCATCGATATTCATCACACTTAACTTCTGAAAACAATTTCGAAAAGTCATTGGCGAGAACCAGTGTCAGGATTCGAACCCGGACCTCTAGATCAGAAGCCGTGTGCTCGACCACTGGACCACCGAGACCTTGGAAATTTCGAACATATCTGAAAATAGTTATTTTTTTTAAAACCGTTATTATTATTGTTCAATATGAAACCATACAATTTTCAACATAGCTCTGCTTTTCCGTGATGCCTGAACAATTAGTTTTGGTTCAAGCGTTAAATGAAAAACTTGATGTTATTATCATTTTTCAATCAATCAGACGTAGGCGTCCAACAACACCTTGCACAGATTAAATATTATCTGGGCAAAGGACGTCTGGATTTTATGTTTAATAATTCTAAACGATTGTTCAGACGACCTTGTTGCTTAGTACTTCAATTTCTGATTAAATTTCCCGTGTTCGAATCCGGGTATACAGCAATGTCTCTGTGTCAGAAATTTATTATTTGTCGTAGACTACACAATGGGATGATGAAAGAATGAAAGTAAAAAACATACATGCATACATAACTTCACACCAAATCAATTGCGGTGTAGGCAGAGAGAGAATAGACCGCCATAAAGCACGATTCTTACATGCCTCACTCGCAAAAGTTGATGTCATAAGAGTTATGAATGTCAACTTTTACACTGACACTCTTTCAATCGAACTTCCTTATTTACCTTGTTTTCAACGCTTTCTCTGAGAATAACTCCGCAGATTTTGATCTCATTTCGACCGCGTTTATTCTGATTTCATGCACACTCTGCTATACCCAACTCTGGCTAACATAAATTAAAGTAAAAAAGAGTATGTATTGATAAATTTGAGTTTCTGACTAAGATATCGGTACGTACAAAATGAGTTATTAACTTTTACTTTGTTTATTAGCTGGAGTAAAAGGAAGTACAGAAATATACTATTCCTTTTACCAAACTCGGATTGATTTAAGTAAACTTAAGTCAGTTTCACTGGGCACGGCGTTATTTAGTATTCGAGTCGGATATTGAAGTCTGTTTTCAATACCTTAACTTTCCACAACATGGTTACTTTTTTTCTTGTAGAAAGACAAAAAATGTTAGAAATCGGGTCGCCTGCTGGTAAGCAATTACAGTGTTACAGTTGCATTACCGGCCTTTAAGGGAGTAGAATGGGAAATGATATTGAGGAGGGGGTGGGCCTCCGGATACCTCTCTCACTAAACGAAACGCGGCATGAGCCACTTTACCTTGATATACTGAGAGACAGGTATTTCACAGTTTTAGCCGGCCCATTCATGTAGCGAACACAATCTCGGGTCAATCATTGAACAAACGAGACGACCCGAGATTATCTAACAAACATCAAACCATCCAAATATAGTCACAAAATAAGATATAAAACAGAAGGTTACAAAAACATTTTCAAATCAACCAAACCAGCAATATTAACTTTGAAGAATACTTTTTCGAAGACCTTGACTTTCGAAGACGAAGACTACGCGAATTTACCTTTACCGAAGGACTTGATGAATTTATAGCCTATAAATTGTATAGGAGCGAACTTAACAATTATGGACCTAACATATTTTTAAGACACGGAAACATATATTTAGAGATTACATCCAGGTAGGTGTCTACGAGGAATGAGGTGAGGCAATACTTAATATGGATCCTATGTAAAGTGTGGAGGCAAGTCTTGGATTCTGCAACCCAAGAAGGTTATCGAGGTCTCGTCAAAAAAGAACAACGATATGAAGGTGCTCGATGTTGTTTTCACACCTCACTCCACTCCCCCCTTTGCACCGTTCAGCCCCCTTCTAGCGCCATTTCCGCTCTTAACTTCTCTCCCGCTCCACTTGACTCGTAATGATAATAAACAGGTCGCATTTCAACATTCTTTTTCATGGCTTTTTCCTAATGACCCTTGCCTTTACCACGTATCTAAATATTTACAATGTTGGCGGCACCTATAATATTCGTAATAGTGTATTGGTACAATACCAGCTGGCTTTAAACATTACATAACTTCACGCCTTTTCTATCCCAAGCTGTAGGCATCGGCTGATAAGACACGTCTCGCCGTTATGTTTACGTCCCAAATGGAATAGGAGTGGTTCGCCTCCTATTGCCATACAAAGTTTTCGGTCATCTGTATTAGTCATAGAATTTCGAAAAGTCCTAGGTGTGAGCCAGGATTCGAACTCACCATTAGTTCAGAAGTGGGGTGACCAGCCGATTGTAATTATAAAATATCAACAGATTGATACTGAGAACATACTTTTGCTACCAGATACGACTTACTACAGACTACTACTCACAGAATATCGGCGTAAATTGGCCTATCCCCCGTTTGCCGATCGCTAGGTGGGCTACATTTCGAAGGAAAGTTGACGTCAGGTAGGCGGCTAGTCATAGAACTACAGTAAAATCTTTTGACAACATGGATGGATGGATACATATCAGGGATAGTTTGAAAGAATAAAATGTTGTGCCCACCCAATTTAAAGTGTGATCAGGGCAGGAAGGTGATGAATGAGATACGACTTACTACAAGTAGATTCAAATACATACAGATACATTCAAATACTATAGATGGATAAAAATAGATTCATTTAGCAAACAAAATGTTCTACAAACCACGGTTGCCGAGGAATTCATTATTAAGAAAATGTATTTTATCACAATTGTATTATAAAAATATGGCCCCCGTTATTTTTTGTAAATTTTAGTTAAATAATTTGAGCTTGTATAATATACTAGGTACAAGTAACAAGTTAATTTCCACATGGTCTCGTCTAAATCTGCTCAGCAGATCACAGACAAACAAACTACTTTCCCATTTTAAACATGAGGAAAGAAGAAAAGAAAGAGGACAAAATAGTCTGCATGCTATGTAAAAATTGCAGTAAGTATGTATCTTTTTTAGACTAATGACCCCATTTTTAACTTTGAGCTGTCGGTTTTGAGCGCGGCACTATTGCACTATTACTAATGAGTTCAGACCCGAAGCGACGATGTTGCAAAAATATTACAAAGATCTTGCCTACATTGTAGATTCAATATCAGATCCTTGTTTGGTACCAACATGAATGTAACGATCAAACTTAGCGGGGTTGCATCCAATCATCACAGAGTTCTCATGGCCGCCTTTCAGCTCCATAATCAAATGGACTTATATCATCTGCTCTGAGACACCTCATAACTCTTACACTCTATACACGCTTGTCGATTTCTAAGACTCCTGACATCACCTTTCTCTAGGACTCGTTCTATTTGGTCATGGAAAGTGTGTCGTGGCCGTCTTCGACTCCTACATCCATCGGCTTTTGCATTATATGTTTGGTCAGTCAATTTTGCATCATCCATTCATTCTACATGTCCGAGCTATCGGAGCATGCCCTTTCATACTTTTACTCCGACACTCTTTTTAAATCCAACTTTCTTCTTTACAACCTTGTTTTCCCGTTCTCCGTTCTCCAATTTGGCGTGAAGTAATGTATGTATGTATGTGTAAATATAAGATCGAAATAAAAAACTCGCTTTGGTAAAAAATAAATTTAAATATCTTGTAGGTATCATATTTTTCAATTATTTAGTTGACCCGGCGAACTTTGTTCCGCATCAAAAGTAATAAATGAGTAAATTTTGGAAATCATGAGGTTCGATTTGTGCTATTTATCGGTTTTAACTGCTGCCCCGCTATGTTAATACTGCAATATCTGCGAAAATATTCGTTGAAATTGCATGCTGTAAAGGGCCAGGATCATGTATATTACACGCACAATCTATTTAAGGCACTTAATTGGATGAAAATTAATGCTGTAATGTTTAAAATCGCTTCATAAATAAGCCATTATTTCTCATAAAAAGAGAAAAAATAGAAGAGACTAAGAGATAGACATATGCCCTCGTGGACTTTTTTGTTTACCTTCTGAAGGTGTTTAATAATGTAAAACATTGTTTTTATCTATCACTTAGGGTTAAGCCAGCGTTAGCAATTACAGTGCTAAATCTCGAAAATTATCATTTTTTCTTTACAACACATATGAATTGTAGATTAAAACCACCCTAAAATTATTAAAAAAAACCGCATCAAAGTCCGTTGCGTAGTTTTAAAGATATAAGCATTTAAGGGGATAGACAGCGGAAAATGACTTTGTTTTATACTATGTAATGAAATGATAATGCAATAAATATTGTTTATTTAAAACTAGATTTTATGTTATTTCTTTGAATATTAACTCCAACGTAAGAACCTGAATATTAATAATCAACCGGTACTGACCACATGGAAATAGTGCATTTCTATTTTGATTTGAAATTTCCTGAACGACGTTTACATTCAGTAAAATTTAATTACAGTAGCTCAACGTCTTGTCGAATACAAGAAATGAATTCATCTCAAACTACGTCTAAGCGGGATGAATGTATTTCTTAAAATGCATTAAATACAATAAATGTCTTAATGTTTTTAAGACTATGTGCACAATTCATATAAAAATACGCATTTCTATTAATCAGCCACGTAGTTGGCTACATAAGTGGGCTGGCTCAACCGGTGAAATACCACGACCTCTCAGAATATTGGCGTAAACTGGCTCATATCTCGTTTAGCTTGGTGAGAGAGATATCCGGTGATCCAACTCCTTCCGCTGTCGCCTTTCCATCCCACTTCCTACCCCTTCCCCTGTGCCACCAAAGAAAACATTACCAAGGAGGGTTGACGTCAGGTAGGCGGCCGGTCGTATAACCACAGCCAAATATTTTGAAACTTAGATAGTTCGAAAGGATAGCATGTTGTGCCGACCCCACTTAAGTATGGGATAAGGGCAGGAAAATTATGATTCTGACAACTATTTCATTCTAAAGCTGTAATTCTGTATTTTGGTTGAATAGATTTTCTAAAAATATATATATATAATATTTGCTTTTCATTTTTAAAATTTTACGATTAAATAAAAGTGCAGGAATGTACCTTTCTTTTTATGCATACTTCCCGCCTAGGGACGGCAGGTGGTAGTGTGGGACTCCCAAAACAGTGAACTGCAATCCGATGCTAGGGTTACCATTAAAACCTCGCGGCGGCCTTCCTCCGGCGTTGGGGTGGCCCAGGACAGTTCATCGGCCCTCTGGTCCACCCCGCCGTCGCCCCCCCTCTGCCACGAGGGGGTCCTCGTCCTCGGGGAGCCTCGGTGGAAGCTCCCCCGGGCGGGGCGGCTCCGACCGCGCGCTGTAAAGAGGCGCGCGGCCGGCGGCGCCCCCGACGACACGGCTGTCCCGACCTGGATCCGCGAGGCCGGTGGTTCCCGACCCCGAGTGAGCCGGTGGAACCACAGCGCCTCACTCTTGTAAGGCGCCACCTCCAGGCCCAGCCCGCGGATCAAGTCGGAGTGGAACCGTCAAATTGCTTGCTCAACGCGGATTTTGTAGATTTTGTAGTTTGTGTATTGGAATTTGTTCACTTTTTCGGAGTGGAGGCGTTCTATAATAATTTCTTATAGCTTAATTTTTTTATTTTATTATTAGCCACAATTTTTGCACAACGTTACCCTTTAATTAGAGTGGTAACGTTGTGCAAAAATTGTGGCAAATAATAAAAAAAAAATTAAGTTTCTATTATATATGTGAACACCATATCAAGGCAAATTTACAATTAAAAAGCTATCAGAAATTATTACAGAACGCCTCCACTCCAAAATTTGACGAAATTGACTTTGACTTTGGATCCGTCTGACGACGATCGCCACCCCCAGCTCGGCGAACCTGAGCGTACGCTCGAAATTGGGCCCCGTGGCGACCACCAGAGTGTCGTCTGCGTAGCCCACGACACTCACGCCACGGGGCAGACTGGTGCGGAGGACCGGGTCGTAGGCGAGGTTCCACAGCAGGGGCCCTAGAACGGACCCCTGCGGAACCCCGCACGAGACTTCCTTCCTCTGCTCCGTCCCGTTCCGGTCGACATAGTCCACCCGTCTCTCCTGCAGGTAAGCCCCGATGACCGACCTCAGGTATGGAGGCACCTCGTGGTATATGAGGGCCTCCCTGGGAGGGTCCCAAAGGCGTTGACGATGTCAAGCGCCGCCAGCGCAGCGATGGCGACGCATACGGCGTGCGCGGCGGCCCCGTATTCCCGTCTGGGCAGGAATGTACCTACTACGCCATATACTTTCCGAGCTAAGCTACTGATACTTTTTTTGAAAGTAGACATAGAATAAAAATGTAATTTTGTAAATATATTTTTAGACGCTTTAAAAATGCTTAGACGTCATTTTAATTATTCCTTTTATCCTTTCATTATAACCAATATTTTTTATTAATTCACCGAGGTTGATAAGTACGATATGTAAGTATATATAATTTTTTACTTACGGTCTATGTCGCCGTTAGATATATATTATATGTTATATAATATTTTTTTCTGAATAATGCTTGATTCGAGACACATAATGTTCCCCGATCTGCAGATAAATCAATTGCAAATACGCACTATCTTACGGTTACTATAAATAAAATATTATGAGATTTATACGCACTATATCCACAGAGGTTGGTCTACAAACCCTTGTGTTGCAATAAGAAAGAAAGAAAAAACAAAGTGAAATATTGTCTTTTGTCTTGAGATAGTTCATCTCATTGGGATATGATTCAAACAAAACATATTTGTGACACAAATAAAAGATAAGAACATAATACGTGTTGTTTCTTCTATACATTCACGGTATTAATAACGAAATAGAAAGCAGGCGACAAATTTTGTTGTTCAGTTACCGATCTAATAAAAACGTGAACTTAAACGTAAGTAAGTCAACGTCTTTTTAGCCGAAGGTGTGGGCAGCGGCTGTTAAAGCCTCGACTCGCCGAATCGTTACGTTACGTCCTCAATGGACTAGGTGGTGAACCTATTGGCATACACCGGGCACAAAGTTGTCAGTCATCGATATTTATCACACATAACTTCCGAAAATAATTCCGAAAAATCAGTGGTTTGAGCTCGGATTGGAACTCACCGCAATGATGCATTTGATTCTACTTATTAGCTTTCGATTTTTAAAGTAACATCCCTACTATTTACAAAGGATAATGATTAGACAACGCAATATGGTAACCACGTTCAGTTTGTTAAATCAGAAATTATTTGTTACGTTTAGAATGGTTTTTAAGTAAAAGCAAATAGTGAAATTTCTTGTTTCGGTCATCATTACATAGTATAAAACAAAGTCACTTTTCGCTGTCTGTCCCCTTATATGCGCATATCTTGAAAACTACGCAACGGATTTTGGTGCGGTTTTTTTTAATAGTTAGAGGGTGTTAACGGGGTGGTTTTGATCTATAATTCATGTATAGTGTAGTAAAAAAAAAATTTCAAGATTTAGATCTTTAATCGCAAACGCTGCCTGGACCCTAAGTGATAAATCAAAACAATGTACTACATTATTATGCACCTTTAAAAGGTCTACAAAAAATCCGCGAATGTCTATCTCTTAGGGATAACCCACAATGACCATTTTTATTTTTTTACTTTTTACAAGAAATAATGGCCTATTTACGAAGCGATTTTAAACATTATTCATTACAGCATTAATTTTCATCCAATAAGTATCTTAAATAGATTGTGCATGTAATATAGATGAACCTGGCCCTTTACAGCATGCAATTTAAACAAATATTTTCGAAGATATTGCAGTATTAGCATAGCGGGACAGCAGTTATTAGGACTTTTGATGCGGAACAAAGTTCGCCGGGTCAGCTAGGTACTACAATAAATTGTAAATGTAATTGAAAAAAAATAACAAGCAAAGCATATGGTGCAGCTCTCGATCACTGGATTTACTACACTGTTAAGAAAAAATTATGCAAAAAAGTTTTTACATAAGTTACCACACCATTTCACCACGTGGCTATGGTAAGAAACGATTAACGGATGTCAGCTGAAGCGGACTGTCTCTCATATGATAAATCTCGATGGCATAGAAGTGGTTCACTCCTCCCGACTTCCAGTTCAGGAGTCTTGAATTCAAAATTTGGTAACAGCATTGATGAAATTGTGCCTGATGTATTGTAACAGGTTGTACCATTTATTCATTATTAAGGTATTACTGAAACAGTGTCCACTGTGTGCACCTTAATATATTAAAACCGTGAAGTTACACAAGTATGTATAAAAAATAATAATGAGACCAACTTAAAATTATGTCTATTCTGAGATAGAGTAAGAGATCGTTCACGTCAGACTTTTGCCATTTTATAAAGGCTAAAAATTTGGCAGCTCATAGTCCCAACACAGGTAAGAACGATGACCAATTATTAATTTTCTTTGATAGAGGGCGAGGTGATGCACGTAACATTATTGGTGTAGTTCTGACTAAAACCAATGATGAAGTCTATGAGATTGGTACCAAGAACGGTATCTTAAAACAATTATATGCTCGATCTCAGATTAATATGTGTGTCCAAGAGTTCGAGAGACGATTTACTTCATACATTTCTTAATACGACATTGGAATTATATACAATTCCGAGGAAATTTATACATTTCCTAGGATTTGTATACAATTCCATGATTACATACATTTCCGGTAACATATATATAAACAAAGAGTCAATATTACAAGACAATATAATGTACTTACAAAGATAAATAGATATTAATACATGTCCGCACTAACGATATACACAGGACAAAAACAAAAATAATAGTTGAGTATCAATCCACCGATCTACATTCAATAAGATGTCTCCGAGTGCCTCGGGCTCCCCCATATACAGAGGAGCAAATTTATTTTTCCCTCCAAGCATACTAGACGTCAACAAATAAGGTTATTTTTCAATACGGCTCTTTTATTCTTTCTTTTATAGAAAGCAACGCGTCTTGCTTTATTGAAATTGAACTTAACCTGCTTTAAATAAATAACATATCTAAAATTAAAGACTGAAGATTTCGTTTGTATATTTTGGTTGAACGGGTTAATTTGAGTAACTACTAAGTGAGTAAAAAAAAAGTCTCGGTGGCGCAGTGGTCGAGCATACGGCTTCTGATCCAGAAGTCCGGGTTCGATTCCTGACACTGGCTCACACCAATGACTTTTCGAAATTGTTTTCGGAAGTTATGTGTGATAAATATCGATGACTGAAAACTGTGTGCCCAGTATGGCAATAGGTTCGCCACCTATTCCATTTGGGACGTAAACATAAAGGCGAGACGAGGCTTAACAGTCGCTGCCTACACCTTCGGGTAACAAAAGGCGTGAAGTTATGTTATGTTATGTTACTAATCCAATTTAAATAAATCTTTCTAAATCAAGTAGTCCAGCTATTGATAAAGGCTATAGGCTAAATATTATCACGCTAAGACCAATGGGAGAGGAATTTTAATTTTTTTAACGCTAAAGGTAGGTGGCATGATATTCACGAAGTCAACAAGTTATTTAAAATCGTCTAAAATTATTATATAAATAGGTTACAATGGGAGTCTTGACAGATGAAAATATTCAAATGAAAATATGAATTCCTATAAAAAAAAATTAAACTAGCGCCTACACAATTTACACAGAGCAACGTAAACAGTTAGTTTATTCTACAAGGAGATACAAGACAAACTTGACAGACGTCATAGAAAAGGGAGTGATGCCAGCAGAGTGTCATGCCGTTTACCGAACTATCTGTTAGGTTACCCATCAACAAAGTGCCGGGTTTGTGTCGGACTTTGTCAATAATGTTATTTACAAAAAATTCATTCTTGGTCTGTCTTTACAAATTCACTTTATACTTGTATATGTACAATAACAGGTTATGCCATATAAGATCATGTAATTATTATCAATCAAGTGAATACCTATTCCCGGGGCAGATGCGTTACCGCTAGGTAACTACTGTGGTCTACGGTTGGCTACAAATTATATAGGACATGTTTGTTTGTGTGTAGGTGAGACCGCAGGCGGGTTATAGTCTATATATTGGCACCTGTGGTCATTTCAGTATGACAGATGAGACGTAGAGCTGGGATTCATATAAGATTTTGGGATATTCCAATTAACCAATATTAACCAGTATTAGTGGACGTCCGTTAGATTTTTAGCTAGGAATCCAGGGCCAGTCAATGAATCTGCATATACATATTTGAAATGCGTTTATAACAGCGTATAGAAAAATCTTAAAAGAAATTTTCGGGCCAATCTCAATTATAAAATAAAATGTTTTTTGGCGTTTTTGAGTTTAAAGTTATATTTTGAAAAGGAGAACTATTACAAGCTTGTACCAGGGACTGCAGTTGCCTGCCGCGTTTCGTTCGGTGAGAGAGGTACCCGGAGGCCCACCCCCTTCCCCATCCTTTCCTATCCCGGGGATAGTATCCCCTATACCTTGAAGGTCGGCAACCTATATGTGTTGCTGGTGTCCATGGGCGGCGTTGGTTGCTTACCATCGGTGACACGCCTGCTCGTTTGCCCTCCTATCCCATAAAAAATCATTGCATAGTATAAAACAAAGTCACTTTCCGCTGTCTGTCCCCTAATATGCTTATATCTTTAAAACCACGCAACGGATTTTGATGCGGTTTTTTAATAGTAAGAGGGTATCTACGGGGTGGTTTTGATCTATAATTAATATATGATGTTGTAAAGAAAAAAAAGATAATTTTCGAGATTTAGCACTTTAATTGCAAACGTTGGCTGAACCCTAAGTGATAGAACAAAACAATGTTCTACATTATTAAACCCCTTTAGAAGGTCTACAAAAAAAATTGCAAGGGCATATATCTATCTCTTAGGGATAACCCATAACGACCATTTTTATTTTTTACGAGAAATAATGCCTTATTTACGAAGTGATTTTAAACATTGCAGTATTAACTTTCATACAATTAAGTGTCTTAAATAGATTGTGCGTGTAATATAGATGATCCTGGCCCTTTACAGCATGCAATTTGAACGAATATGGACAGCAGTTAAAACCGATAAATAGCACAAGTTGAACCAAAAGTTATTCATTTATTTCTTTTAATGCCGAACAAAGTTCGCCGGGTCAGCTAGTAATATATAAATAATTTTAAAATAAACAAAAATCAGAAATATAGACTCTTAAAAGCACAAAAATAGGCAGGTGCTGCTGTTGTCCCTTTTATAATTCCCCACACACCTCACCTTTAACATGCCTGCTAACTTCAAGCCTTTTTATACACGAAGGCGTAAGCAGTGGCTAAGCCTCGACTTGCCGTTATGATTACCTCTAAAATGAAATAGGCGGCGAACCTATTCTCAAATACCCCAGGCGCAAAGTTTTAAGTCATCGATATTTATCACACATAACTTCCGAAAAGAATTTCGAAATGTCATTGGCTCACGTCCGGATTTGAACCCACAATTTCTTGATTCAGAAGCGTGGTGCTCGACCATTGGACCATCGAGACTGTGTATTTTTGTTGTACTCAAAATGAAATCAAAGACACGAAATTCAACGTAACAAACCAGTCCCTTCTTTCTTTTTAGCCATATCGCAAAGGACTTATGTGAGCCTCACACATAATACTGTCATATCAAATACAAACATAAAACTAGTACATTTTCCGTAAATCCAGTTTAGTACAGTTTCAATGAGACAAAATATCATCCGTGTTGTATATACCATTGTTTTCTGACGAGTCATTCCTATTTACTGTATCCGATGGAATTTCTATTAGTGAAGATTGCTTTCTTTGCTGCAGGAATCATAAAAAATGTTCCCCTTCAAACGAACGATTTCTCGAACCCTACGAAAAACAGAACGTTAAACTTACAATGTTCGAATGGGTCTATAAAAACGATGTAGCACTTACATCTCCGAACACGAGGTAACAATTAAAGGGAGTTTGCGCTGTAATAATACGGAAGTATAATAAACACAAATAATACGACGAATTTTACGATTGTACATCTGACGTCAAACTTTTTCGTTCAATCGATCAAAGTTTTGAAGTAAAATCTCTTTTAACATCTTAAATGATCAATTAAAACTAAAAAAAAGACGGAGAGTGTCGGTGTTAAAGTAAGGAAAGGCATGCTCCTATAGTTCGGTCATGGACAAAGATACAAGATCATGATACAAGATTGACTTTTTTATGGTATTGGGAGGCAACTGGTCACCTAATGGTGAGCAACAATTAGTGAGCAACAAATAGTGATACAGTTGCGTTGCCAGCCCTCACAATGGGATATGGAAGGGGTGGGATGTGGATGGCAAGGGGACGGACAAAGTGATTAGGCCTTTCACCGAGCGGTGAACGCGGTAAGAGTCACTTTACGTCGATATTCTGAGAGGTCGTGGTATTTCACCGGCGAGCCGGCCTATTCATGCAGAGAACTGCGTGGCTTTACCATTGTAATAAGACTAAGCAGATATATTGTGCAAAAATGGAATGATACTCTTTCCATGACCAAATTTAACGTGTCTTTGCAAAAGGTGATATCAGGAGTTTTAAAAACCATAGCAGCTTGTATGACAAGAGTTATGAACGTCAAAGAAGCGAGTAAGATGTTCAAGAATCGTGCCTTATGGGTGCTCTATTCTCTATGCCTACCCGTTAAAACTACACAATTCTACCTAGCAACTTAGAGAATATATATCTTACAATGGTTAATATTAGTTCTGGATATTAGAAGATTAATGTTTGTGGTCTACAGTGTTACCTACATTTAAAACAATTAGGTGAAGCTTGCGGCTTTCATATTGTTTTACATGTAATATGTTTTAGTTTAAACCGAACATGTTGTGAAATGTAATTGTTCAAGTTAACATTTCTTATTTATTTAGCAGTAGACATGTTTGATATGTAAAATTATTAAGTGCCAACACGAATTTAATTGTTTTGTGATAATGAATTTATTGAAAAGAGTAAGAAGATTTATGTTTACCGTTGTTAGGGCAGAAGGAATCACTCACTCGTGATGGAACAGCAGAATCTGATTGTTACTACAACCCTGGCAGAAAATCACAGCCAAATAATAAGGATTGAGTGTTGTGTCCTTGGTGCAAGTAAAATTGTTAGGTTTAATATCAATATTACTGATATTTTTATATTGAGTTATTTCATGCATTGCCTACTTAAAGATTTAGAAAATAGTTATTTCTGAAATAAATAATCACTTGCTTATAATTTCGCCGTGGCAACATCTCTATTGCGGCGCCAATTTTTTACAATTTTATAAACAAACTGGCTAATCTAGAAAACGTAGAAAAAAGTTTTTGATCAACAAATAAACAATAAGGGTTGATGGTAGAGGTAAAATAAATTTATTTATGTATGCTATTCCTAAAAAATAATAATAATAAGGGATAACATTTAGGGGGGATGAGAAATAGATGTTTTCCGATTCTCATACCTACTCGATATGCACACAAAATTTCATGAGAATCGATCCTGCCGTTTCGGTATGGTAACCAGCACAGTGACATAAGAATTTTTTATATTAGACTAGTTGACCCGGCGAACTTCGTTCCGCATCAAAAGAAATAAATTAGTAATATTTGGATCTTAAAAAGTTCAATTTGTGCTATTTATCGGCACGCGTTTTGGCGCGCAAACGCAACTGCTATGTACCTCTATGTTAATATTGTAATATCTTCGTAAATATTAGATTAAGTTACATGCTGTAAATGGCTATATTAATCTATATTAAAAGCACAATCTATTTAAGACACTTAATTGGATGAAAATTAATGCTATAATGTTTAAAATTGCTTCGTAAATAAGTCATTATTTCCCGTAAAAAGTAAAAAAATAATAATAGTCATTGTGGGTTATCCCTAAGACATAGACATATGCCCTCGCGGACTTTTTTATAGACCTTTTAAAGGTGTATAATAATGTAGTACATTGTTTTGATTTATCACTTAGGGGTCAGGCAGCGTTTTCGATTAAAGTTTTAAATCTTGAAAATTATCATTTTTTTTCACTACACTATTCATGAATTATAGATCAAAACCTATACACCGTTGACACCCTCTAACTATTAAAAAAAACCGCATCGAAATCCGTTGCGTATTTTCAAAGATTTAAGCATACAAAGGGACATAGGGACAGAGAAAGCGACTTTGTTTTATACTATGTAGTGATCTAGATTTTTATAAACAAATAAAGGTTGAACGTTATGAAACCTCCAAGTATATCAAGAACAGAGAAAGTCTCAGTGGCCCAGTGGTCGAGCACCCCGCTTCTAAATCCAGAGGTCGCGGGTTCGAATCCTGGCCCACCAATGACTCTTTGAAATTGTTTTCGAAAGTTATGTGTGATAGATATCAACGACTGAAAACTTTGTGCCTGGTATGGCAATAAGTTCGCCACCTATTCTATTTAGGACGTAAACATAACGGCTACCTACACCTTCGGGTAGAAAAAGGCGTGAAGTTATGTCACATTATATCAAGAACATTAACACACATTGGAAACACACATTACATTATATTCAACAATTATTATATTAAGCTTACAACAAATTGTAAGCTCCACAAGAATTCTAAAAAAGCGAGACGCCTAATTATAATTTCAATAAAAAGATACAAATTGTATTCACGAATAAATTTTTGTTATAAAAGAATTTTGTTGGATCCGAACGAGACATTGTTATACCTCGATCCGAATGTTTAACAAAAGGGCCTGGTAGATATACCTTAGCATGTCATATACACATGCTAATGTATTTTTTCTTTGGGTGACAAAAGTACTGTTCGGCTAACGAGAATTTAACATATGCAGTATACATGGCAAATGTTGTGTGACGACAGTTCACTTACACCTGCTCACTCCCTCACACAAGGATTACGATCAATCGAATATACCCTTAGTTACGTTTTTAATTTTTATATGAACGTATATAAATTTCGTTTTAATATATAACTATCATTATTATCATATATCTATTTATTTAAGGGATAAGAGGGTAAACACGCAGGCGTATTACCTGATGGTAAGCAACCGGCGCCGCCCATGGACACCTGGAACACATATAGAGTTACAATTGCGCTGCCGACCTTTTAGGGAATAGTATAGGAAAGGATGGGGAAGGCTGGTGGGCCTCCGGGTTCTTCTCTCACCGAACAAAACGCTGCATGAGCCACTTTATGGATTATAAGTCATGATATAATAGTTATATTAATATTATATGTCTCGGTGGTCCAGTCCTCGTCCAGTCGGTGGACGAGCTCGCTACTGCTGATTCAGAAATTGTTAATTCAATTCCGGACTCACACCTATGATTTTTCGGAATCCTTTTCGGCGTGATGTTATGTTTATGCAACAGCCACACATAAAAAGACTAAAAAAAATCTTTTTATCTCAAAAATACCCAATAACGATAAAAATAGCACTTTTCTTGTGTTTGTATTCGGGTAAATAATTACATATATTTTCTTATAATACAAGAATCATCATTCATCATTCATCATCATCATCATTAGCCTTTTTTTTTTGAGGTCCACTGCTGGACATAGGCCTCCCCCATAGAGCGCCACAACTGCCGGTCCACTCAGTCATGGGGGGTTTTTGCTATAATCGCCACGCTTGGCAGGCGGGTTGGCGATCGCAGTAGGCTGTATTTTCTTCAGAGAGAATGCTGCTGCCCATTCTTCTAGCTTTTCCCTTAGTCGCCTTTTACGACACCCACGGGAAGAGATGGGGTGGCGGTATTCTAAGCCGACGCCACACAGGCGTAATACAAGAATGTCTTCTGGAATTTATTTTATAAATATTGATTATTTTTCTATCAAATAGTTCCTATGGTATATTGGTTGAAAAGGTCACAGAGAGACGTTGCTTTTGCCTCATTTTCCTTACTACTACTTGAGTACGACAGATATTATTAGCAATATAACGCAAAGGAAAGAAGTAGGGTGTACTTAAAGTACTTGACTGTATGTGGAGTGTAATACTCATAGACTGAGACGATAGATCAAAAGCAAATTCTAATATTTCTATTGCGATATTTACTACCTATACTTCAGTATTATCATGAAAATATTTATGTACATTATTTATTTATAACTTCACGCTTTTACTACGCAATTGAATAATAAATAGCTGGCAGAACTTATTGCCATACACCGGCACAATTTTGTCACTTATCGATAATTACCACACTACTATAACTTATCGGAAAATAAATTTCGAAAAGACATTGGACTGGGCCCGGAATGAATCATGCGACTCGAGCTCGACCACTGGACTACTGAGTCTCTAAATCATATGAACATTATGAGTTCTTGGGATCATCAGGAGACCTGTTACTAAAGTGACATATTGAAACAAAAAATCTAAAACATAAATTAATTTTAATTAATAATTAATAAAATATTTAAAATTATTTAAACTATTTATATGTATGACATCAAAACAACTTTTAGGATTATATCGCGAACCGCGGTCGAACTCTTTACAGAGATCATTTAAAGAGTTGTTGTTGTAAAGAGTTCGAAACGTCAGGAAATAAATAAAATAAGTAATAAATAAACGCGATATAATCCTAAAAGTTGTTTTGATGTCATGAACGTGATTCGCGAAAGTCTTAGAGATAAATATTTATATGTATATAACAATTAAGTTTCATATATAACAATATGTTAATTATAAACTTAACTCAGTCGGCAACGCAACTGTAACACTATCTGTGTTCAGGTGTCCATGGGCGGCGTTTGTTGCTTACCATCGGGTGACACGCCTGCTTGTTTACCCCTTATCCCATTGAAGTCTTAGAAGTAAATATAATTATGATATATACTAGTGAAATTTTTTCTAATTGCACTACGCTTTAGTGTGGGACATATTATAAACATTACTAGTTTAATCATATTGAATTTTAAGAATATATCCGTGCCTCGTGGTGCATTGATAAAACTACCGGCTGCAGCAATGAGTTCGGGGGTTCGATGCCCACCCGAGCACAAATATTTGTGGCAAACATGAATATTTGTGTAGTGTCTGGGTGTTTTTCTATGTATACAAGTATGTATTTACAAAAGAAAAGTATATATGTATTAAAATCCGTTATCTAGTATCCATAACACAAACATTTAGTTGCTTAGCTCGGAACTAGAGGGCGCTGTGTGTATTGTGTCCACGATATTATTATTATTATTTCTATTTTTTTCTCTCTCTCAACTTAACTCTCAACTTGATCACCAGGCGTTAGTAAGATTTACATACGAAATTTCTGGTCATAGGTCTAAACTATATGCCATTTAGAGCTCCGAAGTACACAATAGCATATCCAAGTCGTGAATAACTTAAGGCTTACTGTGGGATTAAGTGTATCTGTCCTTCTATAAACCAACATTGCCTAATAGATTTACAGTTATTAGACACATCGAATAATAACGAACTGTGTTCTTCTATATTACCTTACATACATAACTTCACGCCTTTTGTTACCCGAAGGTGTAGGCAGCGGCTGTTAAGCCTCGTCTCGCCGTTATGTTTACGTCCCAGATGGAGTAGGTGGCGAACCTATTGCCATACCGGGCACAAAGTTTTTCAGTCATCGATATTTATCACACATAGCTTCCGAAAACAATTTCGAAAAGTCATTGGTGTGAGCCAGTATCAGGAATCGAACCCGGACCTCTGGATCAGAAGCCGTGTGCTCGACCACTGCGCCACCGAGACTGACATACTTATATATTACATTAAAATTTGATTTACATATAACATGTACCAATATATACAAAATGGATTACATTTAAGCTTGTTACAATCTCTTGGCGGAGAAATAATTGTAGTCAAAAATAGCAAACTCAATTTGATAAAATGTTTGAGTTTGTGGTATTATGGACTTAATTTTATATGGCAGGACATGTATACATATCTTCAAACCAACCAAGTTGTGAGATGGACTGAAAATATTCTATAGAACTGAACGATGAAAATGTGATTTATTTGAGAAAGAATCTCGCTAACTTTTTTTATTATTTTCCTACAAGCTCGTCAGTATATTTTTGACATACATTTTGATAGAACATGACTAACTTACACACCACTGAACTACTACTGCTTCAATTTGCAAAATACTTTTTTTGTTCATTTATCGAAAAGGTTCTATAGCATCACGCTGCCACCAATAGCAGCGGAAAATCAATAAAAATAGTTGAAAAAAAAAAGCTGGGGAAAAAGTATTCCTTTCAAACGCTATTGTTACGTACGATGTACTATCTGTTCAAGTTCCGTAAAAATAACGTATGACAGCATTTATTCGCCTTCGACCTATGTAAAACAATGCAACGACATTTTGTTTTTATGGGATAGGAAGGCAAACGAGCAGGCGTGTCACCTGATGGTAAGTAAACAACGCCACCCATGAACACCAGCAACATATATAGTGTTACTGTTAAGTTTAGTGTTAACCTTTAAGGGATAGGGCTGTTTAAGGGACTGCTGTGTGGCGCCGGCTTAGAATACCGCCACCCCATCTCTTCCCGTGGGTGTCGTAAAAGGCGATTAAGGGAAAAGCTAGAAGAATGGGCAGCAGCATTCTCTCTTAAGAAAATACAGCCTACTGCGATCGCCAACCCGCCTGCCATGGCGATTATGGCAGAAACCCCTCCATGATTGAGCGGACCGGCATTTGTGGCGCTCTATGGTGGAGGCCTATGTCCAGCAGTGGACCTCAAAAGGCTAATGATGAAGAGATAGGAAATAGGAACGGATGGGGAAGAGGGGTGGACCTCCGGGTACCTCTCACATCGAACGAAACGCGGCATGAGCCTCTTTACGTCGATCTTCTGAGAGGTCGCGATATTTCACCGGTCGAGTCGGCCCTGCTTGGCTCTACCACTGTATAATATGTCTATATGAATATGTATTTTCGAAGGTTGGCTAACTTGAACGCTGTGAAGTTAGCCAATTATACTTACACTGTTTGCAGGGTATTTTCATAATAAAAAAAATAATTAGTTCATATTAAATGTTCAACTGTAGACATTGTAAATATTTGTGTAATAATAATACTATGATATTAAAATGTATATTTTATGAAAAACTTAACTATTTGGAATCAAAGTCTAATCACTCAACCAGAGGCATCAACTCCAACTTGGAGGATTTTATTCGAATTCCCTCTTTCTTCACAACATTCATGTCTAACTTAGAAAAGCTTTAAACAAATACTTTTATTAAAATATTTTACTTAAACTAATCAAGTAAAATAACTGTTAGGAAATCTACTACTGGTTTACTAAGATCAAAGATGGCTCTACAGTAAATATGAGAACATTAACTTAATATTCCTAATATTTGAAATATTTTATGACTGACCTGACATCTGGTGCATTAGCTAATTGTGTATCTTCCACTCTCAAATCTAAGCCAACCTCCTCAACCAGGACGTGCTTAAAAACACAGATCTTTGATCTATCTCTTGCTATTTTCGACCATTTATTATATTTGTAGTATTATTATAGGTTAGGTTTTTTTAAACCATCTGTGTTTAAAAATTACCTCATAAATTGATCATACCTAAGTCGGTTTCGTATAATAGACCAAATCAAGATATTGACAAAGTCTCTCTGTTCGTACAAATTAGGATATTAACATAAAATAACCTAAAATAATCGGGACTCTCCATTCTCCTACTTTTTCCGACCCACTTGCTACGGTTGTCCTGTCCTAGGCGGTTATACACAGCACTTAAATTAGGCCCGGGCATTGTCGGTAATAAGAAATGATTCTTTTTTCGTAACAAGTATTATTAATTAGTAACCTACGCAGCTTTACTTCTTAAAGAATACCGATCGACGAGAGAAATCTTAAATAATGATTGTGTAAACCTGCCAATAGAAACATTATTTAATTTAATTAACTTTATACTTTAAGCTTTCTTAATTATTTGATAGCTATAAATCTGCTGAAATTTAAATTAAAAAAAGGCAATTTTTTATATAATATGAAATATTTCACGCATTCCCTCTATTTTACTAAGCTAAGTGCTTATGACATTAAAACAAACTTTAGGATTATATCGCGTTTATTTATTACCAATGCTTGTGTTTATGAACTAAATAATAGATATTAATACACATACCTTTTTATTTTATAAATACATACTTATACATACATACTTATACATACATAGTAAGATACCCAGCCAGTATGCCATACAAACATTCATGCTTGTCATAACTATTTGTAGCTAGTATTGAACCCGCCGAACACGACTCCGCAGTTGGTTTTTTCACGAATGCACTACCAGGCCCGTACATCAAAAGTACAACATAACTTAACTTCATACATTTTTCTACCCTAAGGTGTTAGCTGCGGCTATTAAGCCTCGACTATGGGTGCGGGTGCTCCAATACTAGATAACTAGACCATCGAGACTGTCCTAAATCCTATTTAAATTATTTATATTAGGTCTCTGAATTCCTTTTCAAAGACATAGATTCAAAATTGCTTGCTTGATTTATACTATATTCTTAATAGAAAAACGGGTCACAAAGAGTTACACAAGTAAAATATATAATGTGTAAAAAATACTCGCAATATAATAGACCCAAAAATATTATTAGAACGACAATTACATTGGTAACTGGAAAAGTATCGTAGTACGAAATCTTTTGGACGGCGTATTGAAGAGGGTGTGAAGCATTCATAAGCGCGCACGTCATTGGCGACCCAAACATCTTTCAGCTGTACTCTCAAGAGGCAGAAGCGCCCTCCGTGTCAAACGCTTTACACCTCGCACCTTTCCGCCTTTTTCTTAAAAAAAAAAAGAAAAAAATTGAGCGGAGCATAAATATATATTTTTCGTCCGAATATTTTTCGTTTCCCCAATAAAACTTAATGTTTTATGATCTACTATTATTACTTTTCACCTCGAAGTTTTTTTTTGTACCTTTAATCAGAGCAAAAGTATTATTATTACCTATAAAAATTGCCGTTTTATTTAGGGAGAGAGAAAACGGATTTTTTAATATTAGGTACTCGATTTAAGAGCAAATCGAAGTTATTAATTTGATGCTTATGTAATATAAGTAATGTTACTCCAATTTGAATTATATTTATACTTAAACTGTCTCGGTGGCCCAGTGGTCGAGCACCCCGCCTCTGAATAAAAAAGTCGCGGACTCAGATCCTGGCTCACACCAACGACTTCGAAATTGTTTTCGGAAGTTAAGTGTGATAAATATCGATGACTGAAAACTTTGTGCCCGCTATGGCAATAGGTTCGCCACCTATTCTATTTGGGACGTAAACATAACGGCGAGACTAGGCTTAGCAGCCGGTACCTACAACTTCGGGTAACAAAAGGCGTGAAGATATGTTATGTCTTTTATACATAATGGCTTTATAAACAAACAGCAAGTTTTATAGTTGTTCGTATGTAATGCGGAGTTACAACTGAATAGTTCTTATTAAGATTTTTTATTAAGTTAGGCAGGCAGAGTTAAATCGATTATTTATGCGTTTAGTGTAAAATACATAAACCAATGTTTTATTTTCAACACAATATCTCTCAATATCACGACATTCCCTATCACAAGTTCGATACGTTTTCGTCAAATTCAACAAATCCGCATCAGCTGTTTGCGTTACAATATTAACAGACAAACAATCAGAGAAGCGGAGAGACAGAGCGACCACTTTAGTATTAATAATAACAATACCTGAAAAACAGCATCACGGCAATCTACCACAGTAAGATTACTAGCAGTTTTGTACACTATTATGACGTTATTAGAAAGTCTCGGTCCAGTGGTCGAGCACACGGCTTCTGATCCAGAGGTTCGGGTTGGAATCCTGGCGCTGGCTCACGCCAATGACTTTTCGGAATTGTTTTCGGAAGTTAAGTGTGATAAATATCGATAACTGAAAAATTTGTGCCCGGTATGGCAATAGGTTCGCCACCTATTCCATTTGGGACGTAAACATAACGGCGAGACGAGGCTTAACAACCGCTGTCTACACCTTTGGGTAACAAAGACGTGAAGTTATGTTATGTTTGTTAGTAATACGGTGAAACATTACTCAAATACAACCAATCAATTGGCACTTCACATAGATAAAATAAATTATAAGCATAAATCCTTTTTATAGAAGCTTTTATTTAAGCGCTCTAAAAATAAGAAAATAATAGTTCCTTAAAAATTTCAAGTATCAACTTAGAGCCTCAGTATGTACAATTTATATAATAATAAAAGCTTGTCGCGCGATTTGTAAATAAACTGTACTAATTTTATAATGTCAAATCAAATCAAAATAGCTTAATTTTCTTGGGTCTTCACACACAGTTAAATATAGTCCGTAAATACAGATATTTAACTTATTATTATATTTAAAGCATAACATATTAAAACACGAGCACTTGAGAAAATTGCATCATGAGAAGAAATTGGAAAAACACTCATGTAAATTAATCTACTAACTTTACTATATTATCTATTGCAATTTAATTACCTACTGATAGGGAGTCAAACCTCGCGACAAGCTTTTATTATTGTATAAATTGTACATACTGAGGCTCTAAGTTGATACTTGAAATTTTTAAGGAAATATTATTTTCTTATTTTTAGAGCGCTTAAATAAAAGCTTCTTTAAAAAGGATTTTTGCTTTTAATTTATTTTCTTATTTTTAGTTATAGCCGACTAGGTTAGTGTCATTTCTTTCAATGTATCATTATTGCAAGATAGTTTACCGCTTAATTTCAAACAGTCCAGCTCTTTAATAAGGCGATCATCTTATTCAATTTCAGCTTAAAGCTTTCCTTTCCATTTAATCGCAATGATGATTTTTAATTCATAGCCATATTGTAGAAATGCATCAAAAATATGTATGCCGTCATCTTGGATGTTCCACCGTATTGTATTTAGAATGACGTCACATTATTTTTCGAGTTATTCTCAACAAGCCCTTTCATTTGATACCCATATTGTAGAAATGCATTAAAAAAAACTGTTCCTCTATCTTGGATGATCCGCCATATTGGATTTAGAATGACGTCACATTATTTTTTCAGTTACTCTCAATGAGCCCTTTCATTTGATATCCATATTGTACAGAAGCTTAAACTATGTTTTCCTCCATCTTGGAAATTCCACCATATTGGATTTAGAATGACTTCATATTATTTTTTGAGTTACACATAATAAGCCCTTTCATTTGATACCCATATTGCAGAAATGCATTCAAAATATCCATTCCTCCATCTTGGGTGGTCCGCCATATTGGAATTAGAATAATGTCACACATCATATCATGCATTGTCATCCAGAGTAAACGTGTATACAAAATTTCAGCTCAATCGGTTGAAGATATCTACTTCAAAATTGAGTTGCAAGATTCCACCGAACATACATACTTACATACATACATACATACAGTGCAAGCTAAATAAAAGCTTTTAAAATAATGGGATTGTACACAGATTTGTACCCGTGCTCGTAGTTTTCAATCCCAAAAATTAAAATGATTATTTCTTCGTTTAAAATTATCTGCCATTTGATATTAAAAACTCTTAATTTTGGAATGTTTAATAACATATTGATTTTGGTGTAGCATTTGATTATGTCGACAATTACAAATCTTTATTAATATTATTAATAAAATTAAATAGAACGTGTTCTGGAGGAAGGTGCTGTTAGGAGCCTCAAAAATCGACGCGCGTGCATGAAAAGAATTATGAAAGTCAACGAAGCGAGTGAGGCGAGTAAGAATCGTGCCTTATGGCGCTCCGTTCTCTCTGCCTACCCCGCAAGGGATTTGGCGTGAAGTTATGTATGTATGTATGTATTAATTTTATTCAATATCACACTCAATATATTATTATTATACTCAAAGTATGTCAAACATAATATATTGTACGACAAAATTTTACGATATGCTTTATAAAAAAAAGTCTGTATGAAAGGGTATATTTACGAGTGATTGAGTATTATTAAATCATTCTGAATAGCTATTTTAAAACAAAGGATATGATCAATAAACAAACGGAACTTGACAGTTTTGATTGGTGTGAAGATGGTCGCAAATCGTATTTTACAGCGTTCCAAATTCGATTTTTTTTTTCTTTTTCAGATAGCTCATTTATGGAGTTGTATTTTCAGACAGTGGGTAGCGCGTCGCAATCCCGAAATCTCATTTGTTCTGAAAGCACACCTACAACTTAATGCAGCTACTAATAAACCGGTCACGTCAACGTTATTTATTGTTGATACGTACAACAAAGAAAAAAGAAACTCGTACCACTCCACTTATTATACTCTCCAATTCATTTTCGTTTGAAAAAAAAAAACAATAATAATTCAAGAACCTCTAAATTGCATTGCATTTAATTGAGTTTGCCGGTTCAATTTTTTTTTAACGTCGCGGCTTTAACACTGAGCTATTGGCAATGATAGCCTGCATAATTTTGTCATCCATATTTATCACATCGAAATTAAATCATTAGTTTTTATCAAAGGCAAAGTTCTAACAATGACTTTTGGAAAACCATTTCAAATGTGCGAAATGTGTGATAAATATCGGTAACTGGACAATTTATACATTGCAATGGATACATACGCTTCATCCATTCGACCAGATATTTTATATGACATGAAATTTGATAATTCTGTGTACGCCTTCGAGCGTTATGGGTACGTTTTCCCGTTTATTTATTTTGTACGGTTTGAAAATTATTTTACAGCGATAGCAAAATTTACGAAATACAATATTAACGGGTTTATTTTTGTAATAACCAATTTAGGGGTATCTAAAGCGTATATTTCTAATTTAATACATTTGATATACGCAAATATTTGTATACTAGCCACAAAAGGCGGTCAAAGGTTTGAAATACCTCATCGATCCCTTTCTAATCTATACATATAAATAAAATCGAAGTGTCAGTTTGTAATTTTGAAATGACTGCTTTCTACTACATTTATATGAAAATATATATCGTACATACACCAAAATAACATTTTTAAATTTTTTTGTCTATGTGGCTGTTTATTCTGGATAATCTCAAAAATGGCTGGACCGAATTTGACAGAAATTTATTGGTAAATAGCTGGTGTAATATGGAGTAATTTAGGCACTTTTTTTTATTGCTCCCATTTATGGGTCAGCTAATATGGGTCACACCAAAGACTTTTCCTAGTTGTTTTCGAAAGTTATTTGTGACAAATATTAATGACTAAAAAAATTATGCCCAATTGAAGCGACGCCATTATATATAACATGAATAAAACAAGGTCCCTAAATCCCTATTGTATGCTTAAATCTTTAAAACTACGCAACGGATTTTGTTGCGTTTTTTTTAATAGATAGAGGATGTCAATCAAGGGTGGCTTATATGTGTAGGAGGGTGGCGACGGGCGTCTAATCCGGCGTCGTATGCTGCGTGGCGTTCCGCAGGGCTCGATACTGGGCCCCGTCCTGTGGAACGTCGGGTATAATTGGCTGCTGCGCGGGGCTCTCTTGCTGGCGAGGCGGTTGATATGCTATGCGGATGATACCCTCGTCACAGCAAGGGAAGACGACTGTGCAGCGGTGGCCCGTCTGGCGGAAGTTGGAGCGACGCTTGTCATTGACCGGGTCGAGATGTTGGGCTTGAGGGTCTCAATAAACAAAACGGTGGCACTCCTCTTTCACGGCCCACGCCGAGGTCCCCCCGTGGAGCGAAGATACATGGTGTGGAAATCACGGTGCAGGCCCATATGAAATATCAGGGTCAGAATGCTAATCACGGTCTCCTGGCGTCCCACTAATGATAGAAGGTGCGCTGCAGAGGTTTAGTAGGTATTCCGGCATAACTGTACCGGTGAGTCCCACAAAACCCTGCCCACGCCGGTGTCGTTGTCATCATTCCCGCCGGCGTCGGCAGGGTATGCGTAAATTCATTCCTCTGTGAAAAAAATAAATAAAAGGGGTGGTTTATATGTATAATCCAATGTTAAATTATATTATATTATATATAATCCAATGTCAAATATATATATATAATATATAATCCAATGTCTCTCAGTCAGCCGGGAGAAAAAGAAAAACGTATGGCTGACAAGCTTACATAGCTTAACACCAAAGAATGGCGGGATAACCATTCCGAAATAAGGGTTAACCCAAAAATTCTCGGTAGGGACGGGCAGCAGCGTTCCTATCAATAACAGGTGAACCCCTGCGGTCTTCAACACGTCTGCCCAGCGTGGGGACTATGGGCAAAAACCTCCTAAAATGAAAAGAGCGCAGAACCAACGGCCCCCAGTTCCCGGTGGTCCCAGCGGTCGTGGTAACGGTGGGACAGGGGGTGTTAAGAATCTCCGGGTTACGGCAGGCTGTCAAAAACAACTACGCGTGGCAACATACAACGAACGCAGTCTGCGGCTGGACCAACACCTCACCGAACTTGAGGTAGAGCTGGGTTGCTTGAACTGGCATATTCTAAGGTTATCTGAAGTCCGGCGAGAGGGGGAGGACACGATAACCCTACAGTCGGGCAACTTGCTATATTTTCGAGAAGGTGACCAGCTCTCCCAGGGGGGTGTCGGTTTCCTAGTTCACAAGGTCCTCGTTAGCAGCGTTGTGGAGATCAGTAGTGTGTCGACCAGGGTAGCGTACCTTGTACTGAAACTTTCCAACAGGTACACCCTGAAGGTGATACAGGTATATGCGCCGACCTCGACATACTCTGACGAGATAGCGGAGGCGAAGTACGAGGATATTGCGAAAGCAATACATTGTACCGCCAAGGCTCACCACAACGTTGTTATGGGGGACTTCAATGCCAAAGTGGGAGTACAAGAACGCGGCGAAACGAAAATTCAAATTCAAATTCAAAATATCTTTATTCCATAGACTTTACAAAGTACTTAGAATCGTCACATAAAAAAACACGGAGCTTAGATTCCCTTTCATCACACTGTCTTGAATGTGAAAGCGAATCTAAGTGCCAGTTCCGGCGTCAAGGCTTCTTGAGAAGAACTGGCAAGAAACTCAAGGCCGACTCTTTTCAAATATCCAGTTTAACAAATAGTGATAAGTACAATCAATACAACACAAAAGGAGCAGTTCAATTCCAAACTTTTTTATCGTTTATATAGTCTGCGATACAATAATAAGCCCTTTGATATAATCTACTTTTAATATAATTTTTAAATTTTCCCATGGATAATTCAATCGCGTCGTTTGGGAGTTTATTGTAAAAGCGTATACATTGACCTGGGAACGAGTTAGAGATTTTATGGAGCCTAGTAGTGGGCACAGCGAGTTTGTTTTTATTTCTTAAATTTAGTTTATGAACATCACAGTTTTTCTTAAATTTAGTTTTATATTTATGAACATAAATAAGATTTTCATAAATATATTGTGAATAAAATGTCATAATTCTTATTTCTTTGAATTTATTTCTTAGTGTATCCCTGGGACTCATCATATAGATAGCACGAACGGCTCGTTTCTGGAGCACAAAAACTGAATCTGCATCCGCGGCACTACCCCAAAGCAATAAGCCGTACGACATAATGCTGTGGAAATAGCTAAAATAAACTAAACGCGCAGTATCAACATCGGTTAGCTGACGTATTTTCCTTACAGCGTAAGCTGCTGAGCTTAGTCTGCCTGACAACGTTTCTATATGTGGGCCCCATTGTAATTTAGAATCTAATGTTATACCAAGGAAGACAACCTTATTGACCAATTCCAATCTCTCATTGTCCATCACTACACTGGTTTTTACTTGTTTAGCATTTTTTGTAAAAAAATTAACATATTTGGTTTTATTACTATTTAAAAGCAAATTATTAGCACTAAACCAGTTTACAATTTTTGAAAGAGCATTGTTAACATCGTCAATTACTGTCTGTTGTCTATTTACCTTCAAAATTAAAGAAGTGTCATCTGCAAACAAAACTATTTCATGATTATTTTTCACAAGATATGGCAGATCATTAATGTACAAAAGAAACAGGAAAGGTCCCAAAATAGAGCCTTGTGGCACTCCCATTGCTACAGCTGATCCATGTGATAGCTTCCCGTTAACATATACTCTTTGAATCCTATCACTCAGATAAGAAATGAGAAGATCCAAAGCGATGCCTCTTATCCCGTAGTGGTGTAATTTTCTGACCAGAGTTTCATGCTGCACACAATCAAAAGCCTTAGACAAGTCACAAAATATTCCATAGGCATCCCGTGACTCCTCCCAGGCTTCAAATATACATTCTAATAATCTAATCCCCGCATCACATGTTGACCGTCCGCGCGTAAAACCAAATTGCTTATTGTGGAGCAGATTATTATCATTAAAGTATTTTAGTAGCTGTGCGAGGATAAGCTTTTCGAAAATTTTACTTATTGTCGGTAGTACTGATATTGGTCTGAAGTTAGTGGGGTCTAATGTACTACCCGATTTATACAATGGAATGATTTTACTTAATTTCATCAAGTCAGGAAACACACCACAGTCAATACATCTATTAAATATCAGAATTAAGGCGGGAACAATAGTGTCAAATAAAGATTTTATAATATGCACAGAAATGCCCCATAAATCAGCTGTCTTTTTCATATTAATTGATTTAAACGCGTTATTTAAATCACACCCATTAACATGACGGAAGTGAAAATCGTTCAAAAATTCAGGCACGTTATCTTTAAGCAAAGACTCTGCAATGGAAGTGGAAGAGCATATAGCACTAGTAAGATTGACAGGGAAAACAGAAAAAAAATCATCAAAGGCATTGGCCACCTCACAATCTGACTTGGTAACATGTCCATTAATATTTAACGTAAATTTTGAGTCTCTGATTCGACTCCTACCAGTCTCTTCATTGATGACTGTCCAAGTGGCTTGGATCTTATTACTGCTATTTTTTATTTTAGATTTAATAAAATTAGATTTCGCGACTTGACAAACGCGTTTGAAAATCCTTGAATATAATTTTACATGATTTCCAAACTGTTCACTGCTATTGAATTGTCTTTCATAGTATAACATATACAAAGTTTGCCTGCTCTTATGAATACCTATGGTTGCCCAGTCCCCAAAGACAGGGGTATTAGTAACAGTCATCTCCCTGGAAGTAAATATTGAGTTAAATTCGCGAAGAAAAGAATTAAAAAATAGACTATACATCAAATTAGGTTCTAAGTCATCATCAAACAACGGCAAGTTATTAGTTAAGTTAACTCTTATACGTTCCAAGCGACTAGCTGTTACTGGCACAAAAGTAATTGTTTTTTTTACTTCTTTTTTATTTTTTATTTTAATACTAATCATTTGCCCACAATGATCAGAATCTAATTTATTAATAATACTTTTTTGTGTTGGACTAATATTTGTGTGAAAATCGGTCCATATGGCTTGGGGTGTCGAAATCACAGGGGCCAGATGCTGGTCAACTTCCTGGAGTCTGAAGGGCTCTTCTTGATGAACTCATTCTTCGAGAAGAGTCTCCACAGGAGGTGAACTTGGCGAAGCCCCGATTTTGTGACAAGGAACGAGATAGATTTTATCATAACGGATAGTAAGCATATATTTAGAGATGTCTCTGTGATCAACAGGTTCAATACTGGAAGTGATCACCGACTTCTTCGGGGCTCTATAATTATTAACTTGAAAGCTGAAAGGACCCGGAAGATGAGGTCTATTCTCCGACCTACGCCACTCCAAATAGCCGAAACCGAAACGTTCCAAATGGAACTTAAAAATCGATTCGACCTGCTGGAAACCACCGGTGATGTGGACGAAAGGACCGACACTGTGGTCAACACGCTGAGGAAAGTGTCTCAAAGGTTGTTCCCGAGATCGCAGAAAAAGGAGTCCAAACTCTCTGCCGAGACGCTCGAGCTGATGAGGCAAAGACGAGAAACTCCATCCGATCAGCTGTCTTCGTCAGAATGGAGAAGCCTAAACCAGCGTATTAGGAAGCTGATGCGGCGCGACCTTCGTCGATCGAATACCCGAGCAATCGAGGACGCGATCGACCGCAATAAAGGGTCGAAAGTGTTCGCTCAGCAGCTTGGAAGGCCCCATCTGACGAAGCTGAAAACTGCGGATGGACGTGTCGTCACCTCTAAGCCTGAGATTCTCGCAGAGATCGAATCTTTTTATTGGCTCCTTTATTCAACACGGATGACCAAGCCTACGGGACACAGCGATGATGACCACAGAGCCCCGCTAACGCGTCACTATAGTGAAGACATTCCCGATATCACAGCAAGCGAGATTAGGGCGGCTCTCGGGCAACTCCAGAACAACAAGGCACCCGGTGATGACGGAATCACTACAGAACTTCTAAAATCCGGTGGGACTCCTATCCTAAAGGAATTAGCAAGTCTTTTTAATTCCGTCATACACCAAGGTATAACCCCTCAGGTTTGGAGCGGGAGTGCGGTGGTGCTGTTCTTCAAAAAAGGTGATAAGACCTTACTGAAGAACTCCACCCACCATCTCACTTTTGAGCCATATCTACAAGTTGTTCTGAGGTTCTGAGGGTCGTCACGAATCGTCTCGCTGCAAGACTCGACGAGTTCCAGCCTCCGGAGCAGGCCGGGTTTCGAAAAGGCTTTAGCACCTTGGACCACATCCATACTGTTCGGCAGATTGTACAGAAGACCGAGGAGGACAATCAGACGCTGTGTATGGCATTCGTGGATTACGAGAAAGCCTTCGGCTCCATCGAAACTTGGGCAGTTCTGGACGCATTGCAGCGATGTCGGATCGACTGGCGCTATATCGAGGTGTTGAGATGTTTGTATGACACCGCCACGATGACTGTTCAGATACAGGACCAGGTGACGAACTCCATCGAGCTGAATCGAGGTGTAAGACAGGGAGATGTCATATCTCCCAAACTCTTCACCAACGCTCTGGAGGACGTCTTCAAGACACTGGATTGGACTGGACAGGGTATCAACGTGAATGGTGAGTACATCTCACATCTTCGGTTTGCCGACGACATCGTTGTGATGGCAGAGTCGCTGGAACAGTTAAGCGGAATGCTGCGCAGCGTAGACGAGTCCTCCCGGCGTGTCGGTTTGGGCATGAACTTGGACAAGACCAAGGTCATGTTCAATGAACATGTCGTGCCCGGACCGATAAGCGTCGAAGGTTCTCGAAGTCGTAAACAAATACGTCTACCTAGGCCAAACTATCCAGTTAGGTAGACGAAACTTCGAGAAGGAGGCTGAAAGGAGGATTCAGCTGGGTTGGGCTGCATTTGGCAAACTGCGTCGGGTGTTCAGCTCGCCTATACCGCAATGTCTGAAGACCAAGGTCTTTGCCCAGTGCGTCCTACCGGTGATGACCTACGGTGCCGAAACGTGGACACTCACGGTGGGGCTAGTCCACAAATTTAAAGTCGCTCAGCGAGCTATGGAGCGGGCTATGCTCGGGGTATCTCTGAGGGATAAACTCAGGAATGAGTATATCCGCCAGAGAACTGGGGTAACCGACGTAGCTCGTAGGATAAGCTCGCTGAAGTGGCAATGGGCTGGTCACATCTGCCGAAGGACCGACGGTAGATGGAGTAAGAAGGTCATAGAGTGGAGACCGCGTCTTGGTAAACGCGTGTAGGACGCCCACCAGCCCGATGGTCAGACGACGTCAGAAAGGCTGCTGGAAAAGACTGGATGCGGAAGGCAGAGAATCGGATGTTGTGGCGCAAATTGGGAGAGGCCTATGTCCAGCAGTGGACTGCAATAGGCTGATGATATATAATCCAAATATAAAATAATTGTATTACGACGTACCTACACGTTCGGGTAGAAAGAGGCGTGATGTTAGTTGTTACAATTTTTTTAAGTGTAATTACAGGCTAAGTACAAAATATTCAATTATTGGTAGGTCGGTTTGGAGTTCAAGGTCTCGATGATCCAGGGTCAAGCTCCCCGCTTCTGATTCAAAAGTTTTGGGTTCGATTACACATCACAGTAATGTTTTCTCGGAATTGTTTTCGGAAGTTAGGTGTTATAAATATCGAGGACTGGCAACTTTGCACCCGGTGTAATGTCAATAGGTTCGCCACCTATTTTCCATTTAGTACGTAACGTAATGATTCGGCGAGTCGAGACTTTAACAACCGCTAGCTAAGAAGAAAGAGGAAGAAACAGGCGTACGTTTTATGTAAACTGTAAGGTCCAGTAAGTCTATCATTGGATGGCGGAAGTCATCTTCGTTCCAACAGGTAAGCCATAAATTTAATTAGAAAACTCTAGACCTTCTATACCTTGGACACTAAAGTCTTGACTCTAAAGCTCAGTTATATCTCGGTCTGGCAAGGTCGTGTGGTTTTTTTGTGTTAAAAAGCTTTCTAAAAAGCAAAATATGGAAGACTTGAGACTTTGGGGACATGGGGTCCGAGTGCTCGTGCACTTTACAAAGATCTTGCAAAGAGGCTGCTCGATCCCTCTCGCGACCAGAGGGCTGGTCTATTCTTCGCACAGAGGATTAGCATTGCCATTCAGCGTGGCAATGCGGCCAGTAGACCGAGATGCGGAGAAATTTGATTTCAGGTAGTTTTTTAATTGTACCTATATATTGTAAATAATGTAATTAATTTATTTCTTCTAAATATAGAAGTATGTTAATGAATCACGTAACTATAATACATTTTTATATAAATAAATTTACCAAAAAGTCGAATGTGGCGACCACAATTTGAAAATTACCAAGTCTCTATACGTGAATAATGTTCCTACTTATGTATTCTCCAAGAAGATTAACAATAAATTCACTTATACCAGCCAATATATCTAATATCTAAAAACACATATGTATGTGTTTGTAAATAAAGAGAACAAACGTTCTGGAAAGAAAGAAATATATAGTACGATTTCAATCTTTGTCAATGGCTTATCGCAGGTGCCAACTGCTGAAGCCTTTAAACACGCCCTTAAACTTGTAAATACAACTTTTTTTTTACAATTCCTACTGAAAATTACATGAGCACTCTCGGGTAACATGTCTACATTTTCATTCCTTTTTTATGTTTCATTGTTGGGTTAATTTAATAAAAGAAAGATTTCGCGCCCCATTGCATCAGAAAGAGGGTTATTTTTTTTCGAGTTTGTAAGTATATGTATGCATATTTCTTTGACGTGCTCTGTAGCGTAAATAGGTTGTATAGAAATTACGCATATTCTGGATATCGCTTTCATTTTATAATGTTTTAATATGAATTACTACTGAAAGGATTTTACTCGCGATATTTCATAACAACTTGCGATTCAGATTTTGAAAACCGTAGGCATAATTATGAATTGATTTTAAAGAAGCATTTAGCATGACTTATAGAGATTTTTATCAAAAATAACCTAATAACCCAGAAGCTAACTGAGTTGACCACATGCCTACTTAAGACGAGGTTACGAAACCGGTGATTTGATCACGCCTACCCTACACATCCCTCTATTAAACCCACCTCTCCGTGAAGAAACAGCAAATGAGTAACCTAGCTAACGAAGTGAAAAAAAATCAATTTTCCATCATCCAACCAATTCACCTTGCATTTTCAATTTAATACATAGAAAAAATTTAAAAACACCAAAGTAACAGTAATTAAACATCAATCCCGTAATTATTTCATAGATAAATAATTACGGGATTAATTCATATTTATCAATGGGATGTTTACGTCAATGTTGCAATGCGCAATCAATGTACCGACCCCTTAAATGATTAGGGAACAATATTTGAAATTGTGTCAACATGGTGTGTGAAGCGTGGCGTGCGATGCTTCTGCGGTTGGTTGTGGGACGGGCGGCGACCGGAGCAGCCAGAGCTAGCTCACCCGACGCCCTTCGGTCCGGTAAATACAGCCTCCTCGCCTCTCCAATATGGATTATTTGCAGGCAGCTACCGGCGAGCAGAGTCAGTTCGAGACACAAGTCTCTACCGGTAGCACGTCTGTACGCTCTGCATCTAACAGCCACTCGTGTCGTCTCGATATAACAACAAGTAGCGAGTTCGTATCAACCGATATAACCTTTTTACCGGCATGGCTACATCGAGCTTTTAGGATGCCCATATTAAAGGCATCGTTGTGTTCAAATGACGAGACTAATATCACATTAAAGTGTCATGTCGAGCACCTGTGGAACAATTAATTTGTGTTGAAAATTTTTTACACGTGATTTCTTCATTAAATGTTTCATTTTTGTGTAAGTATCAGTAATTTATATTAAAAAGTTGAATATAAAGTTATGTGAATAAACGTTTTTTGTTGTTCTGTTGTTATTGATTGTTGAAAAGAGATTTGAAATGTAATAAAGTTTTGTATTTAACAACTTTTTAAAAGCTTTTCAAGAATAAAAGGTGTAAAATCCTAAATTATTCCGAATTATTTAAGTCACATTATTTTCCTAAACTTTAAGTTTAGGAAAATGATGTAACTTAAATAATTCGGAATAATTTAGGATTTCACTTCTTAGATAAACACACTTAGATAAACTTACGTCTTGTTATATGATGCTCAGATTTTTATTAAAAAATCTGAGCATCAAACGAAATAATATATTAATACTATTTCGTTTACGAACTTTTAAATAAGTTTTTCTGTTGTTTTTATTATCATCTTGTTGTATTTGAACGGTATCAAGTTAGTTATTCTTGCAATGGAGCATAGCAGTAGAGTATATTTTATAGTATTTCCTTGAAAGCAACCTTAAATTTGTTATTGCTCAGGAAATTAGGTAGTAGGTAAAAGAAAATAACTTTAATGAAATAAAATTTGAACGCAACCACGAAAAAATATGGTAGCATTAAATTTAGTTTTATAGTACATATTAACAATAATAAAATCGCCTCCAGGCTAAAGGTTAGAAAATTACATAAAAAGGTGATTACCAAAAAAAAAGTAAAAAATATTCTAATAAATTATCGCACCAAAAACACGCGTAGAATTATTTCTTTAAAATATTACTTTTACTTTTAGTTTGTAGATTTCAATTTCAGCAAAATATTTTATTTTTCTCAAAATAAACTTTTAAAGGCAGCCTTATTACGAGTTTTACACTTTTAAGATGGCCTGAAACAAATATGCAAATATGTTCCTTCTTAAAAATTAACTTTTAATAATTTATTATTTCATCTGTAATTTCACACATGTTTATACCATTTGTTAAGCCTAAGTTAATGAAATATTTTGCCCTGCGCTAGTCTATTTGGAAACATGTCCGAATTGCCGCATCGAATTGGACGGTGTGGTTCCAAAGTTCGATACCGGGGCTGTTCGAAAAGAACGCCGCCTGATAAAAATTTCAATTAATCACAGATTCTACTTTTTCGATAATTTATGTTTCAAAGTCAAAGAAGCGAAGCGAGTGGAAGTGGGTAAGAATGGTGCTTTATGGCACTCTGTTCTCTCTATTTACCCCGCAAGGGACTCGGCGTAAAGTTATGTTGTTCTTGTTGTAATTTTATAATATGTATATTGCTAGAAACTTTATTTTAATATTGTCAATATTGGCACCAGGACTTAATGGTAGTAATTATTTAGAAATAAACATGCCAAGTTTTAGTTGAAGTCTTCAAAGCCAAGGATTTATCCTGGCGATGATTTATTGTTACTTTCAAAGACACTTTCAAAGTTTCGTTGAATCTCATTTTGGAATATAAAATAACAAGTGCAGTATTCTCATCCTATATCTATCTATATACATAAATAAAGTCTCGGTGGCGCAGTGGTCGAGCACACGGCTTCTGATCCAGAGGTCCGGGTTCGATTCCAGACACTGGCTCACACCAATGACTTTCCGAAATTGTTTTCGGAAGTTATGTGTGATAAATATCGATGACTGAAAAACTTCGTTCCCGGTATGGCCATAGGTATACCTATTCCATTTGGGACGTAAACATAACGGCGAGACGAAGCTTAACAGCCGCTGCCTACACCTTCGGGTAACAAAAGGCGTGAAGTTATGTTATGTTATAAAAAAAAATTGGATTGTCTCTTTGTAATATTGAAATAACTGCTTTCTACATCATTATATTAATTTATATAGATACCAAAACATCATTTTTTTACAATTTTTGGTTGTCTGTTTGTCTTTCTATCTGTTTGTCTGTTTGTATGTTTGCTCTGAGTAATCTCTGAAATAGCTGGACTGATTTTGACGGGACTATAATTGGCTGATAGCGGGTGTAATTAGGAGTAAAATTAGCTACTTTAAAAAAAGATTTTTTCAAATTTATTTATTTATCACTTCCGAAGTGACACAAAGTTCGCCGGGTCAGCTAGTTAACAATCAATATAGACCTTGTCAATCTAGGTTTAGTTTCAGTTACATCTCTAATAACGATTACCTTCCTCCCATTTAATATTATTGTTTAATTTGTGTTAACTTTTCAATATTTTTTTATGAGATAGGAGGGTAAACGAGCAAGTGAGTCACCTGATGGAACGTAACTTTTCATCGCCCATGAACACTTAGTGCGCTGATGGGAGTAGGAGAGGAAAGGAAGGGGAAAAGCGATCGGGCCTCCGGATACCTCTCTCACCGAACACGAGCTACTTCTCGCTGATATTCCGAGAGGTCGTGGTATTTCACCGGTCGAGCCGGCCCATCCATGCAGCAAACTGCAACACCCTACCACTGTAAGATTTATACAAGTATATTTACACAAACCGAAACATATGTACCTTTAAGTCTCTAATATGATTTCAAACCTTCGAGAAACCGTTCCATTTCTCATCATCGTTACTTGCGCCACAGTTCGACATTAGTTTAAATTAATATTTGATTTCACATCGCCAGCCATACATCAATATTTGCTAATGACTACCTATTTTAAGGATATATGTTGCTCCGTTTGTCACACAACGTCTTTAAACTTAAATAACATTGTTGGTACAGACTGATATAACAATCAGGATATTAACAAAAACGAGTTCGTATTCTCGAACGTCTCGGTGGTGCTGTGGTCGAGCACACGGCTTCTGATCCAGAGTTCCAGGTTCAAATCCTGACACTGGCTTACGCCAATGACTTCTCGAAATTCTTTTCGAAACTTATGTGTGATAGATATAGATGACTGAAAACTTTGTGCCCGGTAAGTTAGCCATCTATTCCATTTAGGGCGTAAACATAACGGTGAATCGAGGCTTAACAGCCGCTGCATACACCTTCGGGTAGAAAAAGGCGTGAAGTTATGTTATGTTTGTTATTGGACCTTATTTCTATAAAATTTAATTTTAAAAAACATTTCCAAAAATAGAATATTGAGCTGATTTTAAAAATCGAACTAGCAAAACAATTGGCCCAGCTTGTAGATTGTCAGGCGTCTGTTATTTATTGTAACATAATACTAACGATAATTCTATTCATTAAAATATTTAGAAATTGGATAGGTAGTTTACTTTTGTTTTAACTCATAATCGTGGGCGTTTTCACTCAAGTTTCGAGTGGTCGACGGTAGATATGCTTTCGTCGTTCACACGATTATTTTTTCTGGACGAGTGAGCATTTCTTCTCGACCGCTTACAAATGGCCGGTTAGTTACCTACACAGAAATTTTTCTCCCACATTTTACTTTCCCTCCTGTAGATGTTCTCATTATTCTGTTAATGGAATGGTACTTAAAGACGGGCAGACAATGAAAGCTTACCCTAAAGTATAGATGTATATTAATATCATACATTGTATACATTTAAACCATCGATTTTACTAATAAAGCATAAATTTCTCTGCATGTCAATTGTATTGTTCTAACCGTTACGTCAACGCAGAATCTAAGACATAGACAAGTTGAAAAACTTTTAATTTCAGAACGATTTTAGTTCATGAATTTTATGGACCGGATAAGACGCAGTTTTTTGTGAATTCCAACCATAAATCTAATAAAATAAAGGATCAATTGGTAGGAAACCGATCATTTTCAAAGTTGGAGATATAAATTGTGATCGTGTAGATCTTAGTCGAACTTTAGCTTTCCATATAAAAATACGCCCTTGTTGGGCTTTGGAGGCTGGGTAATCTGTCATACTTTATACTATTTGTTGCCTACATCTCCATCCACTCGGTTTTTCTTGATAGCATCAGATTTTAATGAAACAAAGTCTCAAATCTAATGTTAATCAGTGTTTAAAAGAAGGGAAAAAATTCAGCCAATAGTTTCCAGAGACGACATACGGTAAGTGACCACTTGTAAACAGTTTAGTATCCTACTCTAATAATTTGTGGCGCTCTTTTTTAATGGATAGGAGGGCGCAAACTAGCAGGCGTGTCACCTGATGGTAAGTGACCATCGCCGCTCATGGACACCTGCCACGCATATAGTGTTACAGTTGTGTTGTCAACCTTTAAGGGAATAGGGGATAGGAAATGATGGGAAAGAGGCCTTCGGGTACGTCTCTCACCGAAAGAAACGCGGCATGAGCCGCTTTACGTCGATCATCTGAGAAGCCGTGGAATTTCACCGGTCGAGCCGGCCCATTCATGCAGCGCACTGCTTGGCTCTACCACTATCAAAATTAATGTTACTTTTTTAAAATTATTCCACTTACTACTTTAGCGCCACCTTCGTTTGTTCCCTTTTAATGGATACTTTTGAAACACTGAGATGGTCTTCTTTACTTCTACACTCCATGCTTTGGTCTAATCCTATTCATTATGTTTTAAAAATAAATATTTCTGTTTCTATATTTGTGATTATCTACACGAAAACACACAAGATTATTAATGTACATTATAATAAACTGAGATCTTAGTTCTCTTTTCTGCCACTGGCTGTGCTAGAATCTCGGACGCACCGATGATTACGAACGGATGTCGAGTTTAGTAATAAAAAGGCTGTCAATGGCGACAATACTGCCCGCGTAAGGATTTGGGAGAGTGCTTCTCAAAGGACTTCTTAGACTGGTAGAGTCGCGCAGTTCGCTGCACGAATGCCGACGTAAAGTGGCTTTTACCGCGTTTTGCTCGGTGAGAGAGGTATCCGGAGGCTCAATCCCTTTCCCCCTCCCCTTCCCATCCCACTCCCGACCACGTCCACATCCTATTGTAAGGGCCGGCAACGCAACTGTAACACTATAAGTGTTTATGTGTCCATGGGGGGCGTTGGTTGTTCACCATCAGGTGACACGCCTGGTCATTTGCTCGCTAAAGCATAGAAAAAAAGATGGCGCCCTCTACCGGCGAAAATTTTTTCTCCTAAATAGATATCATTCGTTTATCACTACGTTCGCACTCCCGTGTTTCTATAGTTTGTGATTATCTAATAGTGGAGATATAGGCAACTGCTGGTTACGTATAATAAATAATTGTACTGTGGCACTCCTCTGCGTCCCAAATATGCATTTAGTTCCAATGTCCGTAATAGTTCATACAGCACATACCTATAGCTTATAATCTCTACCATACAAATAGCTCCCTTGAGATAAAGTTTCGTAAATAGAGTTAAATTAGCATATGGACACAGAGTTATAGAGAACGTGTATTGTCCGTGGTTCCGCTTGCCTGAAATTCCATTCCTCCCACTAATGATTCGCATAGAAAAAGCACTTGTCCAGTTTGCTTAATCTAGTTCATTGATTAGTATATATGCTATATATTTATTAAAAATTTCAAGTATTATCATTTAATTTGGGCGTTTAATTATGCAGCTATTTGAAACAAATTAGGCAGAAGCAAGTGTGTTTTTTAATTTTTTTTATTATTTTCCGAAATTCTCGTACGTTTTTTGTGTGATCGGGTGGTTGTATTTCTTAAAAATTTTATTATTCTTCCAAAAATTTTATGAAACTTAATGATCTTGTTTAAATTTATATAAATTGTAGGTTCCTAATATGTAAAATAATAATCATATAAAAAAAATGACGTAATATTACGACGACATTTAATAAAATAATTTAATTTCCATATAACTCCTATTCAAAATGTGTAATATCCACATAAAAAAGTATTCGAGATAAGGATACGAAACATGGAAGTTGTTGTTGAGTTTTTTTGCGGGAAGTCACGTCTTTTTTTCTTAAGTAAGTTATAAAAGTGTGAGGTTTTATTAAAATGATAACAACTGTTACTCTCAACAACGAATATTCGTTTAAATGACTTTTTAACCTCTTTAAACGTTCAAGTACTTTGAAGGTGGTTTAATGGATACTGTACAAATCTTTGTTTGTTTGTTATTTATTACTCAATTTAAAAAAAAAAAGTGGCATACGCTAAGTTTCGTTCGGTGAGACTAGAGGAATATGTTAAGGCATAGACAAGAGACATATCCAGAAGCCTTTCCCCCTTCCCACTACCTTCAAGTCTCATTTCCTTATAGCCCGGCAATGCAACGGTCGTCAATGAGCGGCGCTGGTTTACTCATTTGCCACCTATCCCATAAAAAAGCAGGCGTTAATACGTATTATAAAGACAGATTTTCAAGACTCTTTCTTATTCTATGGAGGTTTATTCTTAAGTGACACAAGTGGCAAACCCTCCGTATCGATACTATTTCTATTTACAAAGTGTCAGAGTTCATCTCCTCTCAAATGCCTTCGATTTTTTTAAATATAATCTCGTTACCCCGATCTGATGTGAGGATTTCAAAGGTATAGAGTGACTTTTGGTTCAACTCGCTTAAGGAATTATTGGATCGAATGCATTTCGATGTATCGATGTAGTGGTAGAGCCATGCAATTCCTCCAGACCACACCACCACAATCTCTCAGAATATCGGTGTAAAGTGGCTCATGCTGCGTTTCGATCAGTGAGGGATGTATCCAGAGGCCCAACCCTTTCCCCTCTCCCCTCCCACCTACGAAAACAATCCCAAGGAGGGTTGACGTCAGGCAAGCGGCTGGTCATAAAACCACAGCTAAATCTTTTGACAACATGGATAGCTCGAACATACATATTGACAATGTGTTTCTATAAGTTATTTTTTTAAGCGATCTTCGCATCACATCGATATTTGAAAAGAGTCATTGATTGTCTTTAAAATTTATTCATACAAAATTCACAAAATTATTATTACAGTCCACAGACAAATACATCATTTGTCTATCCAAGTTTGTTATATGAGAAGTCCGAAGATAATAGAAATTTCCTGTAGCATTGTGCTCCTACATAAAGCCTGCATATGAACACAAATAATCTGATGATAATGAATGTCGAAATGCAAGCTACATAAAAGACATATTGTTGTGGAACAACAACAAGAAAACAGATGATAAAAGAGAACAGACTTGCTCCGGGTCGCGACGACCGACGGCGTTACGTCTCGTCTCCCACAGATCTTCCATTCAGCCGGTTCTCTGTTACTATACCAAGCTTATAGCGGATCACCAGCCATATTGTTTCCACGTGAAATAATATGACTTCTCTCACCTCAGTTATCGTCGTATTCCATTTTGTAGGTTATCTAATACTCGATATTAATACGGGGTTGTATCTCGTTATGAGATATTATTGTGAACACGGGTTTTATACGGTATTAGGGATATATATATATATACTAATTTAATAATGATATTTTTGGACGCAATACACACAACGCCATCTAGCTATCAACTATGGCTAGTTTTATGGGGATTGAAAACAGATATTGATACTTATAAGTATACTTTGCTTGTTATTGTTTTGGTAGCTGGAAAAATATCAAAAAAAGAAACTTGATAAAAAAGGTACTCATCTGGAGCCCCAAGCAAATAACCTTATAGACAGTTAACTTCGTATTGTAAAGCGATTATAGCACTTTTTATTGCCTGAAAATATTTTGATCTTTTTTATGTTTTTTTTTATATTGTACTTAGCATCCTATGTATCCTATGAACCTAGCAACTTATAAGCGCTCATACATCATCAAACTTCTGAAGTTATCATGAATATTTGCACTCGAGTAGAGACTGAAACCATCGACCTCTATTTGACAGTCTGTAGTTTTAAAAATGCAACATGAGGCTCGACAAAAGGCTACCAGAATATAATATAATAAAATTTTTCTAATTTTCTTATTTTTTTCTTTTTCCCACAAATAAATTCGATGAGACATGTATTTTTGACGGCAACAAAGTTATTGTAGTGCTGTGCAAACATACTTAACTCGAAGTTACTTTAGTGACACCCCTATAAGAGTTATTTGTTTGGCGATGTTCGTAACACGATCCATAAACGCTATATATGTACTGTTTGTACGTGTAGGGTTGTCAAATTCGGTTTTAGTATTCTATCAATCCGCAAACATTGCCAGGGTAAAATCGTTTTCAAATTAGGATACAGATCATATGTCAATTCCTTGTACTGTGTACAATTATGTGATTTTTATGAGGCCAACATCTGGGGACTACGTTTAGACTCATATATCATCAGGGGTAATATACATTAATCATGGAGAATCAATTTAAAATTGCCATAAAGTTCGAGGGAGAGCAACGTAATTCTTTGAGACCAAATTTGATTTTTCTATACCTACGATATTTAAGTATAAACATATTGCCAATTTATATTTACGGCATTTATACAATCAACAAATCAGCAGAAAAATTATGTTCGGTATTCTAGGAATGATATTTTTTTAGGTCTTTATTGATTTTAGTACTCGTACGAGGATTTGTTTTGATCAAACCTGATATTATATCCTAAATAGAAGGGCTGGATTGACGAAACTACGAGAACAACTAGAATTTTATTAACAATTCCATAAAGATGCATTGAATGTTGGCACCGCGTGATCTGTAACAGACTCGCAGTGCCAACTCTTGGGACATACTCTTGAACTCGCCCATAATGCTCCTCCCATAAATAAAGTCACTGATTATAATATAACTAGTTGACCCAGCTGATTTTGTTTCGCCTTAGAAGCAAAAATGATCATTGTGGGTTTTCCCTAACAGATATACAAATATACCATCATGAATTTTTCTGTAAACCTTTAAAGGTGTATAATAATGTAGTACATTGTTTTGATCTATCACTTTAGGTTCAGCCAGCGTTTCCAATAAAAGTGCTAAATCTAGAAAATTATCACTTTTTCTTTACCACATGACACATGAATTATATAAACCACCCCGTTGAAACCCTTCATCTATTAAAAAAACCTATCAAAATCCGTTGCGTAATTTCAAAGATCTTAGCATAGAAGGGGACAGACGGCGGAAAGCGACTTTGTTTTATGCTATGTAATAATAATTATTATTATATATGTATGTATTTTGAAATTATGTATACATTCATTATGTATGTATGCAGATACAAATACATACTAATATATAGTGGAATGTATAATAAGTCTAACAGTTTGATTTGCACTTGTCAGAGTTATTAGACACTGAGGGTGAAAGGCGAGATCAAATCTTCCCTAATACGTATATGAATGTGTTCGTCTTGTTTGTATATAAATACACTTAATTATATTGTAGGTATTAAATCTGCCCGCAAAATCATCATTAAATCAGTCAAGTAAAGTAAATTTCCAGTCATCAGTAAAGTAAATTTCCAAAATTTAATTGAACTAAGTTACTCTTTATGACATCGGGTTCATATTAGTAAAGATAACATTACATAACTTAACGCTGTTTCTACCCGAAGGTGTAGGCAGTGTCTGTTAAACCTCGACTCGCCGTTATGTTTACGTCCCAAATGGAATGGGTGGCCATACTGGGCACAAAGTTTTCAGTCATCGATATTTAGGACACACAACTTTTAAAAATAGTTTCGAAAAGTCATTGGTGTCATATCAGTAAACATTCCTTCAAAATCAATCCCGCCTTTTCAAAGATTAGCTGAAATAAACAGACAGAGTGATGGACAAAAATAATAAATTACGTTATTTTGGAATGGTAGAGTGGTATCAATGACTTTTCGACACCAATGACTTTTCGAAATTGTTTTCGGAAGTTATGTGTGATAAATACCGATGACTGACAAACTTTGTGCCCGGTATGGCAATAGGTTCGCCACCTATTCCATTTGGGACGTAAAAATAACGGCGAGACGAGGCTTATCAGCCGCTGCCTACACCTTCGGGTAACAAAAGGCGTGAAGTTATGTTATGTTATGTAGAGTGGTAGAGTTCGCTGTATGAATAGGCTGGCAAAATACCACTAAATACCTCTCGCAATATCGCCGTGAAGTGGCTTATGCCACGTTTCGTTCGGTGAGAGAAGTATCCGTAGGCCCGATCCCCTTTCCCCTTCCTTTTTCCTTCTACCTCCTTATATGACAGCAACGCACCACAATGTACATAGACGTTGAAAAGTTACTTACCATCAGGTGACCCACTTGTACTTTTGCTGTCCTAGCCCATAAAAAAATAGGTATAGTAAAAAAAAATATGACAAACAGACAGTCCAATTTTATTTGTGTATAATATTAGTGTTATTTATATGGATGTTATAAACCGCTTTCACAAAATAATTCCAAAGTTGATTCGTTGCACACTTTGTATGTTATTTTTTATCGGTGTTATTAAAACGTTACTGAATCTCTATATTTTTTTTTGCCTTTTTTGCCAATCACGAACGAGCCTGAAAATTTCACGATAAATTCGATACAAAAATAAAATTCAAAATCCTCCACAATTTACCTATATATCTATACTGTATACTGCTATATTTGCAATTCATGTTTTCACACTTGCAATTGTTAACTACTTACTAAACTTATAAACAGCACTTTTTAATACCCTTTTTTAATCCTTGGAAGTTATTTAAGTATATATGTACTAAAATACAGATCCTCTCACCGTGCAACAGGCGACATGAGCTACTTTACATAGATTTTCTAAAAGATCCTGGTATTTAACCGGTCGAGCTTGCCCATTCAAACAATGAAATGCATGATACTATACTGATTGTAGTTTAATACAAGTCATTAAATAGATTTTAACTGCGAGAATAACATAGTCTCGGTTACCTTTCAAAATTCCTACGAGACCTTCCCGTTCCTTTGTATGGGTCGGTTTATTTATTGTTCAAGGGTTGAAGGTTATAAACAGTTAATGGTTACGTTCAGAGGTAAAACATACTAACATACAAATTCATCACTCAAGTCTGTATATCAATTTAATTAATTAAATGTCAAAATTAAACTCGGCAATATATCCTTGGCATTTTGGAGATGTAAATTTGTATTGCAGAGTGGAGGGAACGATGCGAATTTTCTTCACAATTTCATTTCTCTTTATTAGGTTAATTACCTTAAATCACACGGTAGAGTGAGCATTTAAAGGAACAAGAAGAAAAAAAAACCAGCAAATCGAGAAGCTCGCCCACCGACTTCGGGTCATTTGGGCTTAAATTAATACGGCGTCGCTTAGTTCAGTTGAAGGCAGTTCCAAACAAAATTATTGTTCTGTCGGCTGCTGGTGCCGCTCGCTGAACCTATTGTGTTAGTGCTGAAGTAGTTTAACAGTTTATTATTGCCGTTGTTAATTGCAATTATAATCATTTGGTGAATTATGTATAATTTACAGTTGGAGGTTCCATTAGTTTTCGGCAGTCTTGTGTCGTTGTTTGCAATATCAAATCGGACCTTTTTTTCTGTTCATCATTAGCCTTTTGAGGTCCACTGCTGGACAGGCCTCCCCCATAAAGCGCCACAACTGCCGGTCCGTTCACTCATGGAGGGTTTTTGCCATAATCGCCACGCTTGGCAGGCGGGTTAGCGATCGCAGCTGGCTATATTTTGTTGAGAGAGAATTCTTCCAGCCTTTTCCCTTAGTCGCCTTTTACGACACCCACGGGAAGAGATGGGGTGGCGGTATTCTAAGACGGCGCCACACAGCACTAACACTTTTTTCTGTTACGCAGTAGAAACCTCTTATAGCTACCACCAATGCCAAGGAGAGAGAGTCAATCATAACCACGGGCACTCATCCCGTGAGTATGTTGGATTATCTTCCATTTTCCCTGAACACCATCGGGATAGTACCTATACCTACTAGCTAAAATTACTGGGATGTTATTCACCACAAGGGGTCGTGGAAAGCATTTTGCCTTTTTTTTTAACATAACTTCACGCCTTTTGTTACCCGAAGGTGTAGGCACCGGCTGTTAAGCCTCGTCTCGCCGTTATGTTTACGTCCCAAACGGAATAGGTGGCGAACCTATTGCCATACCGGGCACAAAATTTTTCAGTCATCGATATTTATCACACATAACTTCCGAAAACAATTTCGAAAAGTCATTGGTGTGAGCCAGTGTCTGGAATCGAACCCGGATCTCTGGATCAGAAGCCGTGTGCTCGACCACTGCGCCAACGAGACTGCATTTTGCCTTACTTTTGATTATATGTCGAAAAAGTTGATATATGTTTTGGTACCTCTCCTGTATTTCGAGTGCATTGAATGTTTTTGTGAGTCCTCATACAGACTACTTGCTTTTTAGCGAGCTAGAAACTTATCCAACTTAATATCAATAACATCCGATGGTTTAGGCAACGACAATTATACTTCGACACGTCAAATTAATTTTATATTATAAATGAAATAGGCGACAAAACGTGGCGAACCGCGTAGGGCGTAGGGCACTACCGGGCACAAAGTTTTAAATCATTGATATCTATCACACATAACTTCCGAAAATAATTTCGAAAAGTCATCGCAGCCAGCATACGAACCCGCGACCTCTGGATTCAGAAGCGGGATGCTCGATCACTAGACCACCGAGACTATATCCCATGATGGCGTCTATTTTAAATAGAGATTTATAAATGAAATAATAAAACTCCATTTGCTCATTGTTATTAAACCTACACTACTAACATTAAATTATAAATTCTTTTTGTACCGAAACATTGTATTATTACGCATTAAATGTGTACAGTCCATTATATCAGATTACTCAATTTCAGTTATGGCCGTTGTTAAATAATATTTTGATGCAATTAACGCCATATTGGGGCAATATTTTGAAATTGTGCACCCATAAAGCCAAGTAATATCGAGACGCCAGCCATTCTCTTAGCAGCATCTATTATTCCCTTTGAAAAGGTAGAGAGATACTCTTGTCTTAGTGTTCGCCAATATTCTTTGGCGTGTGATTTAAATAAAGTTATAAGTTAGCTTTTAGAGCATGTCTCGCGTTACTTTCTCATTTTGTTCTCGACTGTAATACTTTTTAAATAAAATTATAATATATTATGTATTAAATTTATTCATTATGAACTGTACTACTGATTCGCAAAATAAATGCTTGTGGGTAGTATACTGGATTTCCAGTCTATTGCAAAACTATTTACTTAAAATAGTATAGGGTATGGTATAGGGGGCAAACGAGCAGGCGTGTCACCAGATGGTGAGCAACAAAAGCCGCCCATGGATATCTGAACACAGTTATTGTTACAGTTACGTTGCCGGTCCTTACAGTGGGTTAGGAAAAGGCTCAGAAGTGGGACTGGTAGAGGGATAAGGAAAGAGCTGGGCTTCCAGATACTTCACCCACCGAGCGAAACGCGACATGAGACAATTTACGTCGATATTCTGAGAGGTCAGAATATTTCACTGGTTGAGCCGGCTCTCCCACTAGTGCTTTTATCATAGCATTTATTTATCAATGACATTGAAGTGGTTTATTAAAAAAAACTAACAAACATTTACTATTTTATAGGACTCTTGAAGAAACAAACTAAAAAGAAAAATAAACTTTTTCACTAAAACAGCTCTTTAACACTGGATAATAAATGAATTACTCATTAAATATACCTTTTACTACGATCTGACTGCGAGTTAACTCTGAACTATATAGTTACCAATTCCATTACGCTTTTTATTAGCACTTTGTAGGTAATTGTAGTTTCTAATGCTCAATGTAGACATTATTGCCAGACAAACGCTGGGAGAAATCTAACTCAAAGTTACTTAGCTACTTCGTAAAGGTCATGAAATTTTAATAGTGGCTGAGAAGAAAAAAGCTGAGAAAAAGTTGTGAAAAATTGATCAAATTAAATGAATTTATATAACATAACATACATAACATAACTTCACACCTTTTTCTACCTGAAGGTGTAGGCAGCGGCTGTTAAGCCTCGTCTCGCCGTTATGTTTACGTCCCAAATGGAAAAGGTGGCGAACCTATTGCCATACCGGCACAAAGTTTTTAGTCATCGATATGTATCAATAATAACATAACATAACTTGACGCCTATTTCGATCCGAAGGTGTAGGCAGCGGCTGTTAAGCCTGGACTCGCCGTTATGTTTACGTCCCAAATGGAATAGGTGGCGAACCTATTGCCATACCGGACACAAATTGTTTAGTCATTGATATTTATCACACATAATTTTCGAAAAGAACTTCGAAAAGTCATAGGTGTGAGCCAGTGTGAGGATTCGTACCCGCGACCTCTAGATTCAGAAGTGGGGTGCTACACATAACTTTCGTATGATATGTATGATATTTGGAATGCTTAGCATTAGCAAGGTATGATGACAAACTACTACCGACAAGTTAATAAAACAATATAAAATTTATATCAAAATTATTTTAAGTGTGACCAAGTAGAAAATATCACTGCATTTAAGTATTACATTAATAATTAACTTTACATTTACTATTTTAAATCTTCACGCATTTTCTAACATTAAGTGTAGGCAGTAATTGTTATACGCTTCGACTCGCCGTATTTTACAAATGCGTAATGTGACGGAACCTATTGCCATACATCGGTCACAATGTTATCAATCACAAAAACTTGTTTATACAAATAACAGTTGATCACACATAACTTGCTAGAAGTCATTGGCGTAAGCCAGCATTCGATCCCATGATTTCCACAATTGATACGAAAAGAAAATTAACTTTATTAATAATTAACATTAAATTAAATAATAATTAATTTAACGTTAACGTAAAAGTAAGCAAATTTCATTTGTTTCTTGTGTTTAACTTCCTCACAAAAGTTTTAAATTGTAACTCAAGATACTGATAGAAAAGTTTGTGTTTTTGGTATGTTAATAATCAATTTAGGTGTGTTCCCTACGTGAGTTTTACGAATTCCGGTCCGCATTCACGAACGGATCAACTTTCCACTAAATATTTGGCAAAAAGTTAGGCTGTATTAGCCCGTTAACCTAGTTTTGTTGTACGCCTTTCGTGTCCGTTAATTTTCAGGGTTTTTAAATGAGTACCTACTTTTAAATTTATAACTAACTTCGAACTCGAATGCGGTTTTGTTTGAATGGTAAAAAGGATCGTCAAGGATTTTTATATTATTTTTTTCGTGCGGAAATCAGGCATATTATGTTAAATTGATGTTAGATTTAATAATACTGGTTTATTACTCTCACAGTTTATTGATTACAAACAAACATACAAATATTTCCTGTTCATAATATCAGCGTAAATTTTATATATTACTAGTGAAAGATTTTTTTAATATAATAAACGTTTTCTCTAGACAAAATATTTGGAATTTTCATTTTTCATTCAACAAAATTCATTAAATGAATTTTGTTTATCAAAGAAGCGCAAGCTATGTAATAGGCGGATATTATATAATTCATTTAAAATTAACCTCTTCCCTTCCTTTCTTATCCTACTTCCTTGAGCTGTAATTCTATTACTGTTACAGGCATACATGGGCGGCGGTAGTCACTTACCAGATGACACGCTTGCCCGTTTGCCCTCCTATCCCATATAATCTTACAGCTGTTACCAACGAATTAGCACACAATGAATTTTTTCAGTGACGATATTAATTTTTAAAAGCATCATATTTATAATGAAACTATTAATATTTAAAGTTCTAGTAAACTCACAACCTAAACCAGCAGGGAAAATAATATGAAAATTGTTAAGTGGTAGTATTCCCGATTCACCCACGGGGAGATGGTGTATAACAGTGCCATCGCTGAGAAAAACATTAAAATCTATGGTATCTATCTATTTTTACGTGATGACAAATATTGAGTCTGGCATACAAAAATTCCGCAAACAAAAAAAAATGTTTCGACATCCAGTACCGAATTAGTTTTTCTTCTATGCTACTTTAACATACGTACACTTTTATAATAACCACAATATATAAGAATATATATATAAAAAGCTTTAGAAAATACTTATTCAATTATTAAAAATAAAAATACGAGTGAAGCCTCTTACAAATACTTATAATAACAATTCAATAACTCAAAAGTAAATACATTTGCTACATTATGTACTTACAGCTACTCACATTTTATAATATCTCTTACGTGTATTAACATGATTTTACCAGGCTTAAGGTTAAAAGCATTCCCCTATCTATTCTCCTTATTACCTGCGTATAAGCCACAGGCTTAGGAGCGCGGTTGCGTACTTATATTGTAAGTTTACTTACGAAATATTAAAATATTGTAAACAAGCGAATATAAAGTTATGAATTTAATGCATCGAAACCATATTTGTTTTTTTTTATATATATAAACGTTAAAAGGCATATCACGTTCCAAACCCGTTCTTAATCAGAATACTTAAACCGGGGTATGGGCTTCACTAAATTATCGATAAGTCAAGTTTTGTACCTAAAGTTGAATGGTTTATGTGCAGATTAAGCTTGTACGTGGTTTTAATGGATATTTACTTCAGAACCTTGATATTAACCTATTAATATTTGTGATAATAATTTATTATATATCATAATATTTTTTTGCGCGTCAAAAGACTGTAACTGCTGTCTTACTTACATTTAAAAAGAAATATGTTCCCCTTTTTGGTACTAACAATTGAATTATTTCGATTTATTTATTTAGTTAATCGAGTTTACTTTTAGAAGAAGATATATTGCAACCAGTATTTTGTACTACTCTTACGAATTGATACCTATTAAAGTTTCGTGAACTTCCTCTTTGGAATTGTGCAAAATAATGTAATTTAAATAATTTTAAGAAAATATTTTCTTTTGTTGCAGTTGAGAGTACAAAATGATTCAAGTTGAAACCTACAAGCGTCCATCTCCATCACCCTCGCGGACTTCAATAAGGAGTGACAGCAGAGTGTTTCGACAGCCGAGAGTCATACACGTTAACCGTGATGCCTCCACTATGGTGGACAGTGAGAACGGCGCCCAGTGTGGGACCACCTCCACCTCAGTCGGTCTACCCACTGACTGGGAAACACGACTCACACAAAACGCTGCACAATTTCGTTCAAGAACATTCAGTGATGGATTCATTAGAAACACAAGTCTGGAACTCTTACTTGGTGTCGATTGTGAAGCGTGCCTCGCAATAGCTGCTCAGCATCAATGTCTAGATGATCACATATCCAAACATAATTTAGATTTAGTTTGTAATTGTAACATCCAACAAAACAACTATGTGAATTGTCATCGCAGTGTTGTGGATCAACGGGGCCATACACTTAGCATCTACGATGTAGAAAGAATTCAGCGAGGCAATGGACGGCAACAACTCATGGTAGGATCACATCGTAGCCTGGATAGAAAACAAAACAAAAGTAAAACTATTGGCGTTTCCAATTATATCTCCAAGCAATTAATATCGTACGATCCAAGAAATACACTTGTACAGAAGATTAAAAGGAAATTGTCCAATTTAAAGAAAATTGGCGGAGATACAATAACGAAAAGACACAGTAATAATGTTCAATTAGCTGAAATGACATCAGGTTCTATGAGTTCTCTCAAAAAATCATCGTTGTCCTCATTAACAGAGAAATCACAAAGACATGTGAACAGTCAAAGCTGTATATTTACATCGTCTGGATTTCAAGGCAAAGAGAATATAAAAAGTAACACTTCAACATATGCAAATTTTTCGGGTAACGTGGACCAATGTTTTAATAAACTAAGCGACTTTAATGTAAGTTCGGATGTACATAAAAACTTCACCCAGAAAATGGTCAAAATGAGAAGTTTCGATAACAATGAGATAACAAAAAACTCACCAGCTATGGAGAGAACAAAGTTTTCCACTTTGGACAATCGCAGTCGATGTAGGAGCATTAAAAGGCAAATGTCATATACCGATTTTCCAAGCGAACGATCCAGAGATAGATTGTCGGAGACGTGGACCCGAGATGAAAGCACAATGGAGTCGAGAAGTACTCGCAGTGATTTAATGGATGACGATGCACAAACCTTTCTAGATACCGACGTGGTGGCAATGGGTGGGCAGAGAAATACTCACGCTCATTGCACATGTGACACAACTCACGGCACAAGAGTACCTTCGATATTCTACGACACACGTGTAAGTCATAATTCATCATACTCATTGTACTAGAATACTACTTTTATAAACTACTAATATAGTAGTACCCTCCACTAATTATAACCAATATTAATTCCCGAGTCCTACGGGATTTTATCATATATCAACTAGCAATGTATGGTATATTCGTAATTTAGACACATATTATGTTACGTAAAGTTAAATTATCTTGATCATTATATATTTAGTTATAATCTTTCTGATGTCATTTCGTTTGCCATCTTCTTCTCATTCTAATTCTTAAAATGGTTTTCCCTTTCTATATCCTCTTAATAGTAAAAGAGAATATAGAAAGATCGAACTTACTATTCTTTCAAACCTTTACAAAGTATACATGTATTGGTTATCTTGATAATTACTATTCTACCAAGAATTTAGTTCTGTTCGTCTCCTCGCCCAAATAGATCAACCATTTGACAGCGTATCGAAGCTCTGCCAGATAGACGGGACGTAAACATACATTCCACTGTCGATATTCATCTCGTAAATTTCAAGGAAATATTTGCATCATTGTACAACCATCGTCCAACGATATATTAGGTCGATATTTAAAAATATGTGTACTGAAATCTGTGTACTCGGCTTATTTCGAGTCATTCGATGAAAATACATTTTAAGGTTATGATGACTAGCATAACCTTAAAATGTATTTTCATCGAATTCTCAAAGAACATTTGATAAACATCATGAAATAGCACCTATTAAAACTATGGAAACAAAATTAACTCGCCTCGTGACAGAATATTCAAATACCAACTCGCTCTGGTTCCTTAGCCGAAATATATTACATGAAAACTTTTTAAATTGCTACTCTATAAAAATATCACGTCCAGGAGAGATTTTTTTTAAAGCCATACGTTTGTTTCGTAAATTGGGTAACCTCTGTAGAAATGGATTTTAAAGATTTACAGATATGTTTAATGTTTTTTGAGAAAGATGTATTTGTATGTAAGGATCATTTAGTTTTATAGTTTAATTAAAAGGTTAGAAGATTTTTATGTACACTGTTACTATGTTTACTGCCTACCAGTATATTATAGTGCCACACGATTTTCTAATTAACTGTTCAACTGGTGAATTGCAAAAAAATAACTGTTCAACTCTTTACATATTTTATATTATAGGTAAGTTATTCAAGCTCGACCCTCTGTGATATGTTTTTCCAGGAGCAGTGAGCTAAAAAATTGGGATTTACGGTAATTACATTAAAATTCCAGAGTATATATGAGCTACGTATATTTTACATACTTCAGTTAATCATGTATTCATGATTTTCGGTTTTTTCTTTTCGTTTATTTTGATTACTAATCCATTTTAGATACCTTTGAATGTATTTTATCAAGGAATAAAATTTTATAAACATACGTTTTTTTACTAATTTCGGACAGGCTAAAGCTTGGAAGCCATACTGCCTTCACTACTGTATATTAATATAGTCTGTACTAGCAATGTAGGTAGTTTTAGTCTGTATTAGATTTTTTCAGACATCATAAAGTTAGAAATACAATGACTATAGTGACTTCTTCTACCATCATTATAAGAAAAATATAAAAACGATATAAAGAATGTGGAAAAAGATACTCTTTATTACACCACCTCTTCTTGACACGTGCTTATATATCAAATACAGTAAGATTTATGGTTCAAATAGAACGTAAACCAATAATGTTATGTTACTGCGTGTAAAGAAGCCAGAATTCAGATCGCACATAGAGTTTTTTTTTTAGTAATGGATTGGAAGTAGTTATATATACTACGCCTACGTCATCTAATAATTAGTAGTATAAAATAAAATTTTATATAATTAAAAGTATATATAGTAATAATACTTTACAAATAATTCTAATGTAGGCTTATCGAACTACATGCTGCCATTAAATAGGTGGTTAGTCCGGTAGGTAGTTATCATTCTGAAATCATTCATTTATCAAAGGTCTGCTTCAGAAAATGTTGTAGTGGTCCATTTGCTATCGGCGACTAAATCACTTTTGCCAAAATCAATTTATATACCTACCTCATCATCATCATCTCGTATAGGTGATCCTGTGTATATAGGGTAAAAACAAGTTTTACAAAGTTTAAATACAACGCCTTTAATACCCCATAAATTTTATGGGTTATTAAAGGTGTTAAGGAACGTGATCATATTGAAAGTCGAGTATCTGGATAGAATATTTCAATAATGTCAAATTTATCAGGGGAAGAAGCGATCAGCACCTGCTCCAGACGTGACCGAGCGCGGTGAAGTAGGACGACTAGCGGCATCCTCGACGGCGTGTAACGCTTGCAAGTCACCGCAGTGGCACCCGACAGGCACGATGTCCATCACCAGCCACAGTTCCAACACAACTGGAACCTCATCACGTCAGTCAATATTTTTAATTCTCTCTTCAACTATACAGAACGTTCTTTAAGGAAATTTGTCTTAAATATAGATTAATTTATTGATAAGGTGTGCTTTTTACATGAGGTTCATTTAATATTTAGGACTTGTTAGTTCTTTATAGGCGCCATGATTGCTGGTAATAATAGTAGTTTAGTCTTTACTATAGTTTTTTTTTTTTTTAATTCGCTAGCTGTGAATATCACATGTGCCAAATATTTAAAATATTTAAACATATGTGCAGTGCGACACTAACTATAAAATTAACTACTGCAATGTGCAGCAACTATAATAACGTACTAGAATATAGAAGGTAACATAATTTTGTAACTTTGACAACTTTTTTTAAATTATATCGACAAAGATATCGAGTACAATCGCATTTTTGTCCATGGAACACGTTCTTATTCTATATTATCTATGTAGATCTTCTATCCATAGTATATTTGCCAATAATTTATTCACGAAGTATAGAATCACACAAGAGTCCGAACGTAATGTTGAACAAATTACTATAACTTTATTTAGGGGAAGGAATTTCCGCCAATAGAGGCCCATCCTTCGAGAAGCACTCGTTCAACTCCTTACGCGGGAAGTTTTATCGCCGTTGAAAAATAAATATATTTCATAGGATATATTTTTCAAATCATATTATTCAACAAAACCTTTACTTTTTAAATTATTTTTTTTTGTGACAAAAAGACACACCTAGATGACGGGATAGGGGATCTTTCAGGGATAGGGGATAGGGAAAGATGGGGAAGGGAGAGGGGTTGTGCCTCCGGGTACCTCTCTCACCGAGCGAAACGCGGCATGAGCCACTTTACGTTGATCTTCTGAGAGGCCGTGGTATTCCACCGGTCGAGCCGGCCCATTCATGCAGCGAACTGTTTGGCTCTACCACGTATAGATATTATCTATACGCTTTTTGTAATCATAAGTAAACATTCTTTGTTCATATAAATGAATATTGTTTAATTAATCTTTGTCTGAGAAGAAAATTAGTTGTTTTCTTACGTAAATACCTGTCTTATATATAATGCAGTACTTATCTTCCTAATCGCAGATTAAATAAATACACACTGCAAAACGTTGCTTAGAAAACGTTTAGTTAATCCACAAATGAATTACATAAGCGTTATTTCAGCATCAACAATACAACAAAACACTCGATTTTGACAACAGACAATACTTTGGTTGGCATAATATTTTTACATACATCTATAACTTCACGCCAAATCCCTTGCGTGGTGGGCAGAGAAAACGGAGCGTCATAATATTTTTAGTAATATTTTTACTACAACAATATTTAAGTTTGTTATAATCTATTTGATTACTAAGTGACCAGGCGAACTTTGTACGACTACACTTTTGTCAATAAAAAAGATTAATACTACCTGCTAGACTCATATTAATCACAGCTTGATGATATAGATGGCTTAAAGCTTGTGTCGATAAATGGACTTGCCAACGAAAATTACCAAATCAAACCAGTACTTCCAGAGACTAGAGAGTTGAAAAAAAAATAAAGAAATAAATGCTTCGGTTTCATAATATTAATATAGGCATAAATTATTTTAAGGAGTTAATTTAATACAGAGTTTCGGTTAAGATAAAGTACTTGAACAGGAAATTTCTATACAAAACGTTTGTATACTCTGTAGTAGCGCTCTAGTTAGTTAAAATTTCACGCTTGAATTGATACCAAAAGGGTTCATAGCAGCGTTCGATGGGTCTGACCATACAGAGAGCTAGTAATTAATATGCTACGCTTCAAAAGACAGAAGTTTGCGTTCTCACTTACCTATTCAATATTTATTCATGCTAACACGCTTGAAATAATTACATTCATTATATTTTTAATTAGTTTTTGTTAAACTCCGAGAAGAATTGAGAATAGGTGATAAAACTATTCAGAATTTTAGTATGTTTTATTTTATTTTATTATTAGCTGACTCGGCAAACTTCGTCCCACAAAACAGTCAATGAATGAGCAGATTGCGTTTTGTTATACCACTGATCAATAACAAATTAACAGCTAGATGATTTATTTTATTTGGTATTTCATTTTAATTACATCATAATATATCATATAATAATATGACGTTAATACTTTACTGTCACACTAGACGGTGAGATTCTTTTGAGAAATATCTTTTTATTTTTTTAAAATACATATGTTTTAATTAGAAGTAGGTTTCTTATGTTACTTCTCATATCTCTGAGAGAATGTGCACAAAGTTTCATAATCATCGACTGAGTAGTTTTTAAGTGAAAAGGACACAACATTAGTACGATGATTTTACATATAAAAACTAAAAAATACTCGAATATGAAGGGGATACGCTCTTTCACCGGGCCAGCTAGATATTAGATAAAATTCTTCTGTGCGATGTCCGACCGAACTCCCGCTGAAAATAGAGAATTGAACTTTTTAGTTCTCCTTAGTCTACAGTGCAAAAAAAAATAGAGTTCAATATTGAACAGTGAGTGTCATCACTTCTGTAATCAGACACTGTACAGCCGCCATTTCGTTCCTCGGCGACTTGGAAGTGAGAGTCAAGAGTTTATAATTAGTTAAATATTTAAATAGGATTTATGTTAAGGCTAAAAATTAAGTAAATTTTACTACTTAAGAAGCTAGTAGCTGTCACTTAATTTTTAACTAGTTACTATAATGTAGATCACTAACTGGTTATATTGGTTTTGTACCAAATCATTACATAGTATAAAATAAAGTCGCTTTCCACTCTATGTCCTGTTATATGCTTATATCTTTGAAAAAACGCAACGGATTTTAATGCGGTTTTTTTTAATATATAGAGAATGTCATCGGATTGGTTTATATCGTTAATTCATGTATGATGTTCTACAGAAAAAGTGATAAATACAAAATTTACTTATTTATTACATTTGATGTGGAACAAAGTTCGCCGGGTCAATTAGTTAGTAGGTACAAATAAATTAATTACATTATTTACAATATATACAATTAAAAAACTACCTGAAATCAAATTTCTCCGCATCTCGGTCTACTGGCAGCGTGCCCAGAAGACTGGCCGCATTGCCACGCTGAATGGCAATGCTAATCCTCTGTGCGAAGAATAGACCAGCCCGCTGGTCGCGAGAGGCTTCGATCAGCCTCTTTGCAAGATCTTTGTAAAGTGCACGAGCACTCGGACCCCATGTCCCCAAAGTCTCAACCCCAAACGGCTCAAACACATAGTCACCTACAAGGTTTCTGTATTTGTGCCGCTTGAGATTTTCTGCCGAAGCAGCAGCAGCACCGGCCACCTCCACCGTGCTTGGAAGATGCGATGGCGCAAGGGTGTCGACGCAAGTAGCGTCCCACACCAAAGGCCTACCCATCCTCCAAGGCAAAAGAGACATCCCGTCCGGTCTCTTGCCATCATCGCGCACCAAACCGTTCGGTTCTAGAACGGCCGGTACACCGGCGGTGGCAAGAGCACGACGGATAATGTCGTTGATGTTGGCGTGACGGGAAATGCGGCCGGCGCTCCTGGCGCATGAGAGGCCATGATATCCCTTGCTGTCGACAACCTCTCCGCAGCGACATAAATGCGAAGAAACACAGGGAGCACCTAAACGAAGACAAGTTGCGATACGGAAAGTCGTATTATCTAATAATGTTCCTATATTGGGCGATGGCAGTGCCTTAAGCCAAACACCGGACTCCCACTCTCCCACAGCCCGCAAACGAGCGCGCTCAGCATCTCCTACAGAACCACTAATAAGTGATTCTTTTAAGATGGCGCAGAGCGGGTCGTCCCACTGTCTCTGGGAAAATGGGTTGGTCGGTAAATTTGAGTTAGGACAGGCCTGTTTCCAGGCATTTACTGCGTCAGTCTTGCATAACACTTCAGAATTACCCAGTGTATGAGTGAGAATTTTCCTGGTTAATTCTTCTGTGCTATGGACTGAAGACAGAAAAGCCGGTAAACTTACATCAGAAATTTTTCGAATACCTAAACCCCCTAAACGAACTGGTAGGGATGCCTGTTGCCATGCCCGGTCGTTTAGCGATACATTAAGAATTTTACTGAGAGTGGTTTTTACAATATCATCTATTTTTTCTAACAGTGCCGGATGTTTAAAAAATTGTGATGATCTAATAGTATGTGTAAATTTTGGAACAAACAAACAATAACTAATAATGGTGAAAGCTGAATGCATGTTAATTTTAAGTAAGCGGTCCGAAACTTGATGAAAATTTTGAATTTTTTCCTCTAAGAAAGAGTTGTAGGCATCTTCACAGATTGGAGACCCTAAGAGGCGTAATGAACTGTTTTCTACTATTTTTATATTGGGTGCCAAAGAATTAAATTTTGACAAAGCCGAAATTTTATCTATTTTATCATTAAAATAGATTTCACATTTTGATGTATTTAACTCCAAGCCAATAGACTTAAAGATACTTTTTAATATTGCCAAATCTTTCAAAACTGTATCTATTGTACCTCCAAGAGTTCCATCATCTAGATACCAGACATAAAATTTTGAATTCAGCTGCTTTATGATAGGATGTATCGCTAAACTGAAAATTACTGGTCCAAGAGGGTCACCCTGCTGACAACCAACAGCTGACTCCAAAAGGTTATCTTTATATAATAATTTTGAAGGATTTCTATAGCACTGCCAAAGGAATTTGAAAATTTCAGGTGTCTCTGTTTTGGCTTGACTCAGCAGAGTATCCCTATTCACAGTGTTGAAAGCATTTTTGATGTCAACCTTTAAAACGACCTCACCTTCACCAGAACCCAAATATGTGGCCAAAGCATGTATGGCAGCCTCACAGCCTCCTCTGGACCCGAAACCAAGTTGGGTAGGCTGAAATTTGGAGGCGAGAGATGTTCTATAGTATTGGCAACATAGTTTAGCTGCCATACGTCGGTAAGTGCAACCCACGGCAATGGGACGAATGCCACCATCCTTTTTTGAAAGGGCGCATAAATTTGCACCATAAAGCAAATCGGTTATGCATTCGTTCACAGTGCCGGACAGCATAAGGTTCATTAAAGCAGTAAGCTCCCTCAAAAGAGCATTACCGGCTTCTCCGGCGGTTGGACATACAAGATCTTTCAGATGTTGTGGTGTCAAACCATCGAAGCCACCGGCAGAACCACTCTTGAAGGAGCCAATTGCAGAAAGTACATCTTTAGCTGTGGTTATCAAATGAGAAGATTGGTTCGAAAAATCGGGAGGATCTGGGAAAGTAAGATTGTCAATGGGCTTTGGATGCTTGTCTTTTAGACCCGTTAGCGTGTCAGAAGAACAAGGTGCCACCACGTCACTACTGAACAATAACTTCGATGCTCCTTTTATGTCACCTTCCCTTAACTTCGACTCCACATGTTGGTAGAGTGATTTTTTAGGATTTTGATTAAATTTTGTATCCAAATCGTGAAATGAAACATTACAATTGTTTTTAATTTGATTGGTCAAAGATTGATTACATGTATCTCTGGAAATATGTAAAACTCTGTAAGGGAATGTGAGTAACTGCTCCCAGGCTGCTGTAGAATTTTCGTGAAGGACAAGATGAATACAATCTACCAATTTCTTGGCAACTGTAGGTCTTGCACCACGCGGGATTCTCTTTATAACCGGAACAGAATTTTTCAAGTTCGATAATGTTTTCCAAAAAGGAATTTGACTACTATCTAATGGTGGAACGGAGTTGGAAGTCTCTATGAGATTACATAAGACACTTTGTGACCTGTGCACTTTCCCAAAATGTACTTTCAAACCCCGTTCACCTTTGAAAAATCGTACCTGGGAACAATGTGGGCACCGAACTAAAGTAGTTCGTGATGTGGTCGGTTGACTTACTTCCGCATCGTGATTTTCGTTGGTGCTCATAAAAAATAATATCTAATATTACTTACAGTATAAACACTATTATCACTACGAAGACCGAATAATACAAACGTCAAAATTTTTCACGGTATGATGAAAAAACAGTCTCTAATTTTGTGCACTCTCGATCACGCATACCACCCTGCAGTGGACGCCAGGCAGCACAGCCATCAGCTCCACCTGCAAAAATCCAAATATATTAGTTCAGAGTGAAATAAATTAAAATTATTTCGCGGAGCCAAAAAAAACGTCCGAATTGAAGCTGCTGTTAGTAGGTTAGTTATAGAAGAAACGTCGAAGGAACTTTTGTGTCAAGTCGGGTATGCTTCGTAAGGAGACGTAAGATGGAAATTTAAATTTTTAAGCACGGGCTGGAAATTATGAACCTAGAATGCGCATTCACGTAGATGTTTTATATATGGAACCCTTACAAAATGTTTTATAAATTAAAAAAAAAACCTTATCCTGAAAGAAATAGAGTTCATATTCATGCATTTAATCCGAGTATGTTCCTTTAGAAAAAAAAAACTTGATAATCCGTCTATGTGGTATCTACATTGTTTCAAAACTTTCGTCGTAATATTAATGAAAAGTAATAAGCCTTTTTTAAAAATTTAAAAGCAGAAATTTCAAAATAAATTATACAGCTACAGCAGATGTGTTGCTATCTGATTTTATCGTTTACGAGAAGTAATAAATTTGGTCCTGCGAAACCGAAGTTATGAGTACTTACTGATAGCATTGCTGACACACCAACCGATATTTCATGAAAATAATGATAGTAAAAAGTTCAGATTGAGTATAGATATATGTAAGTGAAAATAAAAATATAATAAAGTCAAAGTCATTGTCCTAAGCTGATCCACGCGCAATCAAAACTTACTATAAATTCGTAATCAAAATATAAGATGACTAAAATAATTATAATTTGAGGTTTTTTTATCTATCGACGTATTAAAACTGTCCTACTGTTCTGTCTTACCTAGTATAAGACAAAGTCGCTTTCCACCGTCTTTCCCCTTATGTGCTTAGATCTTTTAAACTACGCAACGTATTTTAATGCGGTTTTTATAATAGATAGAGGGTGTTAACGGGGTGTTTTCATCTATGATCAATGTTTAAAATACAATCAAAATAAAAATTTACTTTTTTTTACTTTTGATCAGCTAGTAATATCGGTCAACGGGGTGGTTTGTAAGTATAATTCATGTATGATGTAATAAAGAAAAAGTGATAATTTTGGAGATGTAGCACTTTTATTGTAAACGCTGTTAAAATACTTTTGAGGTGGAACAAAGTTCGCTAGCTAGTAATTAATCAAGATGAAAAGCGTAAAGTCGCCATTTTTACCGTATAATACTAATTTCTATTTTCCAAGTATTGCCGTGTAAAATTGAGCGTGAAATTTAACCGGGAACTTTGTTAAGAACATTAAATATTCGTTTTATAAAGCTTACTCGGCTCTTTAATTCCTCAGTCTTATATTTCTTAGTTCATTATAACCAATATCGTACCACAAGCGAGAGCACATTTTTGCAGAATAAACAAAATGAATATTACGCTGGCAAGATCTGCCGGTGTCGACGGTGTATTATGTAATGTTTTAACCAATTCTTTTATAATTTCCACAATTAATTTGTGGATTAACCAAATCGCGCCTAAACAACGTTCTCAGAGGAATGGATTTAATTTCAGATTAAGAAGTTAAGAGTTGCGGTAAGCCCTTAGGGGTTTTATATAAAAATACACCAGTTATTTTCTTAGCAAACAGATTAGTTGAGAAATATCTAATTCACTTCGTAAGCTCAGATTATTTATTTATTTGTGATTGTGCGAAAAATATGGTATAGCAGTGGGGGCTTATAGAAGATATTACTGATGCTATTATAACATCATTACATAGTATAAAACAAAGTCGCTTTCCGCTGTCTGTCCACTTATACGCTTATATTTTTATAACTATGCAACGGATGTTGATGCGGTTTGATATATAGACGGTGTTAACGGGGTGAATTTTATCTATAATTCATCTATAATGTAGTGAAGAAAAAGTGATACTTCTTTATTGATTTGGATGCGAAACAAAGTTTGCCGAGTCAGCTATAGACACATCTGACGAGCCTCGTGGCGCATTGGTAAAAAACTACCGGCTGCAGCAACGAGGTCGGGGGTTCGATTCCCACCCGAGCACAAATATTTGTGACAAACATGAATATTTGTGTGGCGTCTGGGTGTTTTTCTATGTATTATAAGTATGTATTTACAAAAGAAAAATATATGTGTATTATTATCCGTTGTCTAGTATCCATAACACAAGCATTTAGTTGCTTAGCTTGGAACTAGAGGGCGCTGTGTGATTTGTGTCCAAGATATTATATTATGTTTGATATTTATTAGTAAAAAATCCTAACAAGAATACTGAAGGTGTGTCTTATTTAACTATGGTTTTCAACCAGTAGGCAGTAGTTATCTACCAACTTCACTGGGCTGCTTGTTTTTAATCTTGTCATTTTGTCATATGTCAGCATTAAAAATACACTACCAAGAATAACTGACCATGATTTTGATAGTAAACGACATAAATTTGTAATATTCGGTTTTGAAATATGAGACTTATGAATATGTTCATAACATAATCTTTCAAAGCACGAGAGCCGTGGCATTCAAGCAGCTAGCTAGTGAAGTTTGTGTTTGACAGGAAGATTATCAGATAGTTCATAACGAGCCGAGCGGCATGACCTAAATTGATTTCAGTTCTCCTATACATAGGGACCTCTTTTCTAAAGACGTCGTTCGATGGATATGTATTAAAGGCTTAGTAATAAAACTGTGTAGGTTTTTTTTAACGACGTCGTTATAACAGAACTGATACGATATTATTACCCGATAACTAATATTATTAAGTAAAATGTGTCTAATACAAGAGACCAATAAATTTGTCGAAGTTTGTCGAAAGTCGAAGATGTAAGAATCAAATCTTGTGGCGCGCAGTTCTCTCTGCCTACCTCGGAAGAGACTTGGTGCAAAATTTTGTTTTTGTTTGAAAATTTAAATAAAAATTCAAGCTAAATCGTTTTGAATACTTTAATTCTCAATAAGTCATTGTTCCGAGCCCAGTTGTCTTCACCGCAAAATAGAAAAAAAAAACTATACGAAGTTTGGAAAACCACTCATAACACTCTTGATTAATATTTATAACAAAAGGGACTTACCACAACTCCATATGATGTGAGTAATATTTTACTTACAATGAAAAGATGTCCAGAAAGCTATGACAAAAACAGACAGCTACTTATTCTTGTATACTTAACCATGCCAACCATTAACTACTAGTTATGTTGCTATCATTTATAGACATCTAGGACGGTTTTTTTACGTAATCAAAATAGGATATTGAGACTTGTTCTCAATTACACTGCTAGCAAGGGAGTGTGATTAGGGACCAAATCAAATATTGAATTCCATTAATTGCTAAGCGATAGGAATTGGCGCTAGTGTCGAAGCAAAAAGGACATAGCGTGATTGCTATGCGATCGCTATTAGTGTCGTAGTACAAAGGAAACACAATACATAGCAAACTGGATCGCTAATCGATCATCGACCCTATCTGCTGTCGCTTTGCTGTCTCCGTTACGTAATCGTCATTCCGTTTATAAGAATTACAAACAACAAACTACCAAAAACATTTCATAAAAACATCTATTTCTTTACTTTATTTTCCTCTGGGGTGCGCCTTGTCGCAGTTTCTTTTAACTTCTTCGTGTACCTCGTTACTCATCATGCTATAATGATAGCAATTTCATAAAATGAACACTTAAAGTTACTAATTTAGAAAAAAAACAATCGGAGGAAATGTTCTAATTTCTTATTTCACGTTTGCTGTAAAAAATAAACAATTATTTTAATTATTTACTGGAATATACAATAAAACCTAACCTTCTTTCAACATTTGGAAGACTAAAAAAAATTTAGTTCTTGCAGTAATTTGATCCACTTATTCTATTGTGGCTTTACATTTCTTTTAACTCCACGCCTTTTATACCTTGACCGAACTATTTTTTATCCTAAATTTTTGTTACTAGTTTTTTTTCGAATTAAGAACTCATTGGTGTAAGCGAGGATTCCAGACTTTTAATTCTGAAGGGTAGAGCTTAACTTCCAGACCGCCGAGACGAATTTGCATGTTAAAGATCAGAACCAGCTGACTAGGCATCCTTTGTGTCAGCAAACACTAACAATATTCAAATCCCTTGACGTAAATAACTTGAGTAGAATGTGAGTGTTCAGACCTAAAGCGGGGTTGAAGTTCAGGGAATATTCAAGCCCTTTTAGTGGAGAGAGTCAGAGATTCAGAGCAGATATTGTAATATAGTAGTTGTATTTAATAATGATTCTAATTTCATATACTTTTAACTTATAATTTAAACATAACTTCACGCCTTTATCTAACTGAAGGTGTAGTCAGTGGCTGTTAAGCCTCGGCTCACCGTTATGTTTACGTCCCAAATAGAATAGGCGGCGAACCTATTGCCATACTGGGCACAAAGTTTTCAGTCATCGATATTTATCACTCATAACTTTGGAAATTAATTTAGAAAAGTCCTTGGTATGAGCCAGGATTTGAACCCGCGACCGCTTCATTCAGAGCGGTGCTCGACCACTGGGCCACGGAGACTTAATTTAAAGACGTAAGATTAATTTGATAAAATAAAACAATGATTAAAGACAAGCTAAACAAACAAAATAGATGATTTTTGCACAAAAAACTTGGCTAAGAGTTATAGTGTTGTTATTATGCACATTTAATTTCATATCTTCGACTTTATCTATTTATTTTTATCTTATAAATTTGGGGTAAAATTATTCTTGCAATTGTATTTTTTTTAATATTTTTCATCTATCACTTGCTTGTTCTGTGATAAATTAAAACTCGCTGCTGTACTCGCCGTAATATTATGTCCTTGTTCTGTGCCCGTATGTGCAATAAAAAATATGTTTTGTTAAATTAAACGCAAAAGATGTCATGGATAGATAGATATTCTGAAATAAAAAGGTTTCTTAGGGAAAATACATAAGACCCTTAAAGTCAGGTCCGCTAGATACTGGCAGCCGAGGGACAAGTCCATTAAAGTAAAAATCCGTACTATAACAATTAAATAGATATTTTTTTACAAGAACATATTTACGTATTTTATATTAATAATAATTTTAATTCAAAATTGACATCTGAAGAAATCATTCATTAGTTATATTAATACCAACATATAATAAAAATATTTTTAATAGTAACAACGAAAAAAATAAATTTGTTATCTTTTAATAGTGGTTTGCTGCAATGGGTTGCTCGACCGGTGAAACACCACGACCTCTCAGAAAATCGATGTAATTCATACCGATCTTCATTCAATTAGAAGGGTATCCAGAATATCACCCGCTCCCCCATTTCTCCTTCCCCTTCCCATCCCCCTATGCCATCTTAAAGAACCACGGGGTCGCAGATAGTCATAGACACTCATCATCCGCTTTCTCGAGCCGAGCTATGTCCCCTCTCTCATAAAAAGGTGATTACACGTTATATCGATTTTCTTAAATGGTTTTTACCAATAGATAATTTAATTAACGTCTAAAGATAGAAGAAAAAGAAATGTTTTTCCACATCAGAAACTTAATCTAAAAAGTTCATTAAAATAAGGTTACATACTAGAAGGATAATATACTTGAGACGCGTTTAATTTGATGTCTTTAAGCGTTACAACCTTTCACGATGTTAATTTACAGACACAGACTCTTAATTAAAAAAGGTTATGGCGTTCATATTTTCAGGTGTAATGTTAACTTCGGAATCGTTATGATTAAATTATATCACGTTTATTTGAGGTTATTATGAATTCTAATCACTTATAGACTAGGACCGTTTCAAAAACTCGGTCAAGAGTCAAAAGTATGCCGAAACATGATTTGTGTAGAGTTTCGTAGACACGCCTACGAGAAGTAACTAATTCTCGTAGCAAGTGCTACGAAATTCCTTTAGTGTAATGAAATAAAAACCATACCAATAGTCTTACTCGCAAAGAAAACATATCTTCCATCCTTATTTAAACATGTACATTTTATTACATAATTAAAATATATATTAAATTTACCTTATAGGCTTACTTACTACTCATTGTCTATTGGTTTACTTTGGTATTATGAAGTTTACCATGGCAGCTAATACTTTTTTACAACAAAGTATGAGCAACAAACGCCGCCCATGGACACCTGAACATAGTGTTACTACATACGTTGCCGGCCCTCATAATGGGATATAGAAGGGGTCGGAAGTGGGATGGGAAGGGGACGGGGAAAAGGTTGAGCCTCCGGATGCCTTTCTCACCGAGCGAAACGTGGCAAGAGTCACTTTACGTCGATATTCAGAAAGGTGGTATTTCACCTGTCGGGCCGGCCCATTCATGCAGCGAACTGCGTGGCTTTTATATAACTTTTCAAACATAGAGGAGTAAAAATATGAACATAACACTGGTATTTAGAATGTTTAAAATGGAACTATTTGCAGGAAGAGGAATACTATGTAAGACCAAATTGCTTTTGCAGCGATCCCACATGCATTCAAGTCATTTTCAATTACACTTGAAATCTTTAGACTATAAAGCTAATATATTATAATCCAGTAGTAGGTACTGGATTATAATATATTAGCTTTATAGTCTACACAAAAGTTACATACTAGTTGTAGCAGCAGCTCGATAGATGGGGCTAGATTCACGCTAATACAACGATACCCACATGTACGTATCGTTTTCCAATTTCACAATGTTTCACCCATCGCAATACATGGAAACAGATTAGATTTGGAACTTAGTTTAAAAAACATTACTTGAATTAGCTATAAGTTCTTACCTCCTAGAGTTCATAGTCTAGGAGGTAAGAACTTCCTTACTCTCATGAGTAAGGAAATTCTTCTGAACATGATAACAGTAACTTCTAAATAATTATTTATTGAAAACCTTTTATGTATCAGGTATTAACACAATAAATAACAAATAGGTTTGTCACTATGGCATCGGCGATGGTGTTGCGTTGCTATCCTAGTCCTAGTGGCTGGTACGGCGTGTGTGGCTGGACCTCTAGCGCTACGAGCTCCACCTGGCGCTCCGCTTCAAGAAAGACTGCGATTAGCTGAACAACTTCTGGACGACACACCGCTCGTAGATGGTCACAACGATCTACCGTGGAACATTAGAAAATTTCTACATAATAGGATTAAGGATTTTAAGTGAGTGCCTTTGTTAATATATCTTTCTTAGAGTTATAATCTTCTGTAGCGGAATTATATCCGGATACAGGTTATACGCCCCTGAGGCTCCATGTTTGATTAACTGGTATTAACTGAGAAAGCCTCACTTTCATCTCCGAGTTTTATATTATTAAGTTAAATTATATAACGTTAACCTTAATTAACTAGGTGCGTTTAATCTCATTATTATTTCGGGCAGTTCACTTGTACTTGATATTAAAATCTAAAATATAAAAAAGTATTTAGTAAGAAAATTTCGAGATAATTATTTGTTTCGAATATCGAAACATCAATAAATTTAACAAATTTTTCACCATTTTACCATAGAGTACAAATCTTTATTAATAAACCCCTCAAAGCAGTTACCATTTGCATTCCTATTAAATGAAAAAAAAAAAAACATTACCATAAAGACGAGCTTAGTAATTCCTCACGCAAATTGCAACACAGCAACACTATAAATATCAATTCTAATATTTAAGATAATATTGTATCTTCCTTGTTCTCTCAACTCTATATATTACGCTGTATATTGTTATGTATGTAAAGACCATATATCATAGCCAGCAAAAATGATTAATGACGTATTTACATTGTAATTCATAACGTAAAACCGCTCTAAGGTATTCAGATAAACATTGTATTATATGATACCGCGTTCAGGAACAAGATAAAAAATTATAATTCTCCCACTCCAAGTTAATGTTGACAGACATGTTGGCAGGTTGCCAGGTCGTTGGTGACGCGTGCTGTATGAGTCTCAGCAACGAGTATTTCTTTTTTATAATAATATGTAGCTATATATATATGAGTTTTTTTTTAATATTTTACGTTATTATTTGACTTCCTTTCAAGTTGAGATATAAACAGGTTTCTCAATAATAATATTAACATAATAATACTCGGAAGAAGCACTCCATATTTTTACAAAGAAGATATTCTGCTCAGTGAAAACGATTTATACATAACGGTTACTTGTGAAATTATATTCGGTACGTGAATATGGAAAAGCGCGAGCGTTATATACGACTTAAACTGTCTGTTAAAATAATGGCATATTGTTTTTTTTTTAATTTTTCTGTGTTTTGCCAGTTTTGATGAAGACTTGCGAACTATATCACCGTGGGCAACTAGTTCGTGGAGCCACACAGATTTACCTCGGTTAAAACAAGGCAGGATAGCCGCACAGGTGAGAGAAATCCAAACCGCAACAATTTAATTATTAATTCGTGTATTTAACAAAGTAGGTCATATCATTAATACCTTGGACGAGATTAATACCAACCGCCATCGTTGGAACGAGCCAGGAAGCAAATTTAAAAGCGATGTTTTAATATAGCTTTATGTAATGAACAATGAATTAAATGTACTAAGCAATATATTTAACCCAATTTTATTACAGAGAATGAGGTCGCTTAGGAGTCTTTACAAAAGAGCTTTTAATTACAAAACTTTGTTAAATATTCTTTATTTTTGAAACATTAGGCTAATGTAATCTTTTTCTAAATCTTAATTATCAAACATTACTAATGAATAAATTAAACATATCAATAGAAAAATATTGTTCCAAATTTGAATACTTCGTACATATTCAAAAGCGATCACAAAAATGCACGATATTTAGTCAAACATACCATACTGGCCTAAATGAATGGCATAAAAAAACGAAAAAAATTCGCTCCAATTTCAGGATTAAAATAAAACAAAAAAAAATACAAGTCATACCGTACCGGATGAGACGTGCTCGATGACGGACTGTAATGAAGCAAATTGATTACTGCCGAGTTACTACAAAGGCCTTCAAATATACCCTACCTTCTGTTGCTATCGGATAAACATTCTTTTATGGAAATTTGCAAATCACGTGTTTCACGACGTTTTATATCGTATTGCGTTAGTTAATTTTAGACAATTAACTTAGACCTGATATCGACACGGAGGCATTTTATAAAACTACTAAGGTATCGAGAAGACTAAACTAAATACTATTTGTTAAAATATACTTAGTATTATAGATTGTGGGTTGGTGGTGAAAATTTATCGATAAATAAAACTAATAAGCTTATTCTTTTATTATTTTGTTTCAGTATATTTAGTGTCTACCAAATATTTCATTTAAATTACGCAGTCTTTATTATAACACTGGAAGTATCAGAAAACATGTTTGATAATGATAGATCATTATCAAACAAGTTTTCTGATACTTCCACGGAAAAATTCAGTAACAATTGAGTGCGTTTAAATAGGTTTTATTTAACACACAGATTATACTGGTTCTAAATTCAAAAATGTGTACACACACTTTTTTAAATATATACGCCAGTTACATACTCGATTATAACTATAATCGATATAGGTATACAATCATGTCATAAAGTATTTAATCTGTATTAAAATAAAAACAAAAAAGTTAACCAGTTTGTTTCTACACGTACTCCTAGTACTCCTACATATTCCATTATAGAATCACAGTATATTTCAACATAATATCTTGTAATCATTATTCCTCGTACGTTGTTACTGTGGCAAAGTCGTGCGTGTTATTTAATAATGTTATATGTCAAAGTGATTCTCTGTCTACAGTTCTGGGCGGCGTACGTGCCTTGCGATGCACAGCACCGTGATGCGGTGCAGTTGACTTTTGAACAAATTGATTTGATACAACGTCTCACAGACAAATACCATCCGTATCTTACACTCTGCACTTCAGCTAAAGGTAAAATATACATGCTAGTAAATGTATCTACACTAAGTTCTTCTTTGAGGATTTTGGAAAGGATATATGTATAAATGTATGCTTTAGTTTTTACTGTTCTACTTTTACTTATATATATTCGGTGGTCCAGTGATTGTTATTCAGTAGTCGTGGGATCTATTACCGGTTCTCACCAATGACTTTTCAAAAATATTTTCGGAAGTTATGTGTGATAAATATCGATGACCGGAAACTTCGTACCCGGTGTATGGCAATAGATTCCGCCACCTATTCCATTTGGGACGTAACGATTCAGCGAGTCAAGACTACACCTTCGGATAGAAACAGGCGTGAAATTATGTTATATTTTTTTTTCATGTTTGTAATTTATTATTTTAAGTAGTGTCCGACCGAAAGTTCGGTTTCAGTTTCGGTTTCGGCCGAGTTTCAGCCAAAAATCAAATTTCGGCGGAAGTTTCGGTTTCGGCCAAATTTGGCCGAAACTTTTACCGAAACCGAAACTATTGGAGTACTCATTCTGACTTGTGGTTCTCTTATCTTCTTGTTTTTCTGTATCTTCTGTATATTTATGTCTTGTGTATCTTTGTTGAGAGTGTAATAGTACATACATACATACATATCTTTACACAAAGTCTCTGTGGCAGAAAAAACAGATCGCCATAAGGCACGATCCCTTATTTCTTTGACTTTCAATCAACATTCTCATACATGCTCGCCGGTTTTTAAGAGTCCTGGCATAACCTTTCTTAAGGACACGTTATGTTGTTGATTGGAACAAAATTAATACATAATATACCCATTGTTTTTCATTTTATGTTCTAATTAATGCAAAATAATGGGCAAAATGAATCAAATTTTAATAATTTATGGAATTTTAAACTTGAGCACGTGAGTTTCGGTTTCGGTTTCGGCCGAAACTGAAGTGCTAGCCGAACATTCGGTTTCGGTTTCGGCCGGAAAACCAGTTTCGGTCGGACTCTAATTTTAAGTATTTTTTAAGTATTGAAACTACAAATCTTGCATAATAATATATGCACTACTTTTTGTAAGAAAATATATAATAAATTATAGGTATGTATTTATTTAGTGCACTTAATTACCATTCTCATGTTATATTTATTTATACAAATGCGAAACATTTGTATCATCATTATACATATAGTTTAAAACAAAGTCGCTTTCCGCTGTCTGTCTTTTATACGCTTAAATCTTTGAAACTACGCAACGGATTTTGATGGTTTTAATAGATAAATGGTCTCACACATGAATTGATCCTGGTGGTGGTTTGTAAATAGGTTCAATTCATTTGTAATGTAACAATTAAAAAGTGATAATTTTCTAGATTTAGCACTTTGATTGCAAACGCTGGCTGAATCCCAAGTGATAGATCAAAACAATGTAATACATTATTATATAACTTCAAAAATCTACAAAAAAGTCCGCGACAGCACATGTTTATCTCTTAGGGATAACCCACAATTACCATTTTTATTGCTTCTTATGACTACTACGACTCCATCGAAACTTGGGCAGTTCTGGATGCATTGCAGCGATGTCGGATCGACTGGCGCTATATCGAGGTGTTGAGATGCTTGTATGACACCGCCACGATGGCTGTCCAGATCCAGGATCAAGTGACGAACTCCATCGAGCTGAATCGAGGTGTAAGACAGGGAGATGTCATCTCTCCCAAACTCTTCACCAATGCTCTGGAGGACGTCTTTAAGACCTTGGACTGGACTGGACAGGGTATCAACGTGAATGGTGAGTACATCTCGCATCTTCGGTTCGCCGACGACATCGTTGTAATGGCAGAGTCGCTGGAACAGTTAAGCGGAATGCTGCGCAGCCTAGACGAATCCTCTCGACGTGTCGGTCTGGGCATGAACTTGGACAAGACCAAGGTCATGTTCAACGAACATGTCGTGCCCGGACCGATAAATGTCGATGGGTCAATTCTCGAAGTCGTAAACAAATACGTCTACCTAGGCCAAACAATCCAGTTAGGTAGACGAAACTTCGAGTTGGGCCGCATTCGGCAAACTGCGTCGAGTTTTCGGCTCGCCTATACCGCAATGCCTGAAGACCAAAGTCTTTGACCAGTGCGTCCTACCAGTAATGACCTACGGTGCCGAAACGTGGACACTTACGGTGGGGCTAGTCCACAAATTTAAAGTCGCTCAGCGAGCTATGGAGCGAGCTATGCTCGGAGTATCTCTGAAAGATAGACTCAGGAATGAGTATATCCGACAGAGAACCGGAGTCACCGACATAGCTCGCAGAATAAGTTTGCTGAAGTGGCAATGGGCTGGTCACATCTGTCGAAGGACCGATGGTAGATGGAGCAAGAAGGTCATGGTGTGGAGACCGCGACTTGGTAAGCGTAGTGTAGGACGCCCACCAGCCCGATGATCAGACGACCTCAGAAGGGCTGCTGGTAAAGACTGGATGCGGAAGGCAGAGAATCGGATGTTGTGGCGCACATTGGGAGAGGCCTATGTCCAGCAGTGGACTGCAACAGGCTAATGATGATGATGATGACTACTAGGGCGAAACAAAGTTCGCAAGGTCTAACCAGTAAATAAATAAATCGATTAAAAATAAGAAGATTATTAATTTTGATACGTTTATAAATGAAATTCTTACTGTTGTTTTAAAAAGAATAAAAAATACTCCGAACGGCTTTTTTTTTCTTACAAACATTCGATATATATTTGCATGAAAAACTCGTTGTTTTCAATCAGCGGGACTTTTAAAAAATTCAACTCCTGAAATGAATTTGTCGCATTTCCTTTATTCTTTGCAATTCAAATGAAGTTTACTATAAATAAAATAAACTGCTTTCAGATTTACTTTGTCTCTGAGAAATTTGATTGTTTAATCGTTCGTTTAATTCGAAAAGAGAACTTTAGTGCTTAATATTTATTTTATTTGACGCTTTTTTGTTGTTTGGTTTACGAGCTTTTGGAGATTCGAGACAAAATTATTGCGACTTCGGACGCATAAGACAAACTGCCAGCACAGTTTGGAGATGTGGTATTAAATCCTTCTGTCAAAATACCACAATCATATTTCTTTAACATCTCTACTAGTGGACACGACAGATATTGTCTTGCATGTCCAAGCGATTATGATATTAAACAAAGTAACAAATGAACGAAAAATAATATAACAACATAACTTCACGCCTTTTTCTACCTGAAGGTGTAGGCTGTTAACTCTCGACTCGATGTGGCGAACCTATTGCCATACCGGGCACAAATTTTTTTTTAGTCATCGATATTTATCACACATTACTTTCGAAATTAATTTCGAAAAATCACTGGCGTGTGCCAGGATTTGAACCCGAGACCTGTGGATTCAAAAGCCGTGTGCTCGACCACTGGACCACCGAGTATTTTGTATTTTTACGCCATCTGCAGAATCGTTTTGAACTAGCAAATAAAATAGACAAATAAAAACAATTTTGAAAAAAACTATAAATTGAGATATGAACTATCCTATCTTTTAAGTTGGATCAAACTGCATACGGTTTGAAAATTTGATTAGAAGCGTTTAACTAGTTTAGCCGTCTATCGAGGGCAAACAACCTGACACTTTGTATATGTTGAAATATGTAATTATAATTAAATTTGACCAGGAATGAGAAAAATGGGAACATTAAAAAATAATTTGTTTAAATAAATCAAAGAAACTAACTCTCTACTAACTAACTAACTAAGAAGTTTGATACGTGATTTTCACTTATTGCCAAATAATATATATGAGCCCATAGAACTGGAACCTCACACACTTTGTTCAGTAATTGATAGCTATCACACACAACTTCCAAAGAGATTTCCGAAAAGCTATTGACATTCCAATATCACTTCTAAAGCATTCGCGTGCTTTTCAAGAACCTATCTATAATATATCTTCAATATTAAAACGATAAAACATTTGTTTGTTTTAAACTAATAAACAACACAGTTTCAAAGTGTAAATTATTTTATTCAAAAGTAACATAATATACGTAACTTAATGACTTTTCTACCCAAAGCGAGCGGCTGTTAAAGCCTCGACTCACCGAATCGTTACGTTACGTCTCAAATGGTGGCAAACCTATTGCCACACATCGGGCACAAAGTGGCCAGTCGTCGACATTTACCACACATAACTTCCGAAAAGAATTTCGTGAAATCATTGCTGGACTTGAATCAGGGAAGAGGGTAGCTTTAACCACTGGACCACCGAGACTTACATATTTTAATTTCAAATTATTAGGGTTCTGATTTATAAAACAATTTCATGATCTAATTATATTTCGATGAGGTAGAAGAATCTTTTTTATTTTATGTTCGGATGAAACTACCAGCAGAAACTGTTGAGACAAGGAATTGTATTTTTAAAGTGATATTTATATAAAAGTAGTATTTATAGTAGGTAACATCCCGTAGTATTTTTTTTATATAAAATTCCCTCTATATTCACTTAAACGGACCGTGTATTAAATCGTTTAATATATTCTTAAGCTTATTATGTAAATAATATTATGAGAGCCCCGATAAAACTAGTCTTGTGCAAGTAATTGCCGTAGTCCCGAGCAAATTCGTTTTTTTTTAAATTGGCTCTAAGCGTTGCGCTTAACGCCGGCGACCTTACGCCTATGAAGAAAAGTAATTTACGTTTCATTTTACTTTCCTTGTTTCATATAATAGTTTTAACGGTTATATAGACATCTATACATTTATATTATTTACCTATATAAAATAGTAATAAAATATATATTAGGTACTAGCTGACCCGGCGAACATTGTTCCGCATCAAAAGTAAAAAAAAAGTAAATTTTGGATTTAACACTTTTTCTTTGCCACATCATACATTGATCATAGATGAAAACACCCTGTTAACACCCTCTATCTATTATAAAAACCGCATTAAAATACGTTGCGTAGTTTCAAAGATATAAGCATATAAGGTGACAGACAGCGGAAAGCGACTTTGTTTTATACTACGTAATGATGCTGTCTATGAATTGTGCTAATATTTTTGGACAAAATAAATTCACTGACAACAACAACTTCAAACGAAATTTTACTATAATTTAGTTATAGTAAAATTTCGTTCAATAAATTGTCAATTTTTCCCTTAAGTCATTTTAAGGACCTTCTTGCTTTACGTAGATTAGGCATATAATATCGTCAAAATTTCTTCAGCCAGCATTGCTGAAATGTTGAGTGAAATATCTCTCCCCTACCTTTTCAGAGATTTTCTAGAACAGATTAATGTGTAAATAAAAACAACATCACATTATCTCATACCCATGCTTTTTTAATTATTATATAATTATCGTGTTAATCCAATTTTAATATGACAGATATTGTATCAGCACATGCCAACCAAAGGTTGTGTTCGCTAGTTGGTGTGGAGGGTGGGCATGCTATTGGAGGTTCTCTTGGAGTTTTGAGGACACTATACCAAGTGGGAGTGCGATATCTTACCCTCACATCCACCTGTGACACGCCATGGGCAGAGTGCGCCTCGGTGGATAAAATCGAGCCATCTCTACGGGGAGGACTGTCATCATTTGGAAAGGTAAGCAGCCAAAAATTATTAAAATATGTGAATAAGCTGACAATATCGTTATAACATTTAACATAGCAAGCCATTGCTTATCTGTACCTCATCAGCAGATACTTTAACCTTATCTACGTTTGGTCTACTACAAGTGAGGTGATTCTTCTATTCATCATATAAACTGCAGACTGTAGAAACCTTAAAGGGAAGGAGATACATCGCTTCATTTCATATCTTTGTGTATTCAAGAGGTCTTTTTGTTTTTTGTGTAGGTCCAGCAATGACGGGGAATTATTTCCAGTCATATATATATATAACATTTAGGTACTATAAAGATACTTAAGCTTACCTGGCGACTGGGATCGATAGGATACTGGAAGAACAATACAAAGACAACTAACTATTACAAGAAGTGAGACAATTAGGAGGAGGCTAAAAAAATACAGACTTAAATCATATATCGCTGCATTTTGTTTCTGGTGGAAGTCTAACCACCTACGAAAACATATCCAAGGAGGGTTGACGTACGTCAAACATAAGACGGTTATAAGACCGTAGCCAATACTTTTGACAACATGGATAGTTGGAAAGGATGACATGTTGTGCCAACCCCACTTAGAGTGTATAACGGCAGAAATATTATGATGATAGATACTTATAAGTATTTACTCAACAAGGCTTTCGAGCAGATTTTTTAAATGCTGATTGCGAATGAATGAAACAGTATAAATTTATTCTTAAAGGCTAAGTCTATAAGTCATCCACCATTAATTCTTTCACAAATCTCTTAAGATTAGATGGAGTTATAATCTTCTTCACCGGAGTATACACAATGGTGGCTCGTTAAGAATGAATTCGCTGTCTTACAATCTTCTGATATAATAATGAATTTATAACGAAACGACTTTGTAGGTATATAATACTTTTTTTTTGTATAAGTTCAAGTCTTTTTCTACTCGTATTTGTAGACAGCGGCTGAAATTTTTAAGTACCAAATGGATATAAGTACTTCGACATTTTTCACACATAAATTCCGAATATCTCCTAGAAGTCATCGCTGTTAGCTCGTATTCGATCCCACGTCTTCTTTATTCCGAGACTACATTATTTCTCTTTAAAAATATATACATAAACGAAAGTATTTGCATATTAAGTGAGTGAAATATGAGTTCGTACAAGAGTACACGTTGCAATATATGCGAAGAGATATTAAAACACGTAGCTAAGTAGTAGGTAGTAGTACGCAGACCGTAAAGATTGAGACGTGGAGTGGAGGAGAGTGAGTGTGGCTATAATCATAAACATCCTGGCGCACTGCAATATATCTCTTTGTATGAACACTGGCTGCTCGCGAAACACAAGAACTCTTTGTTTACCAACCCAACGATACTTTACCGAAATATTTTCTTTTGTTTAAACCGTAGACTGCGTGCGGTTGGTTCGCCTACGTTGCACATTAAAACATAGTGCTCGGGTACTTAGTCTGTTGATAACTGTTTTGGGTGTGCGAGTGTGTTTTTTTTTTTTGCTCCTTCGATTACAGTCCTTAGGTACTTTTTCTTTTTCCAAAATTGGTTTATGATTTTCTCAAATACATATTAGTATAACATGTAAAGTCGTCTCGGTAATCTATTGGTCGAGCAGCCTGCTTCGGAATTTAAAAAAATATGGGATCGAATTCGCACTTCCAGCAATGACTGCTCAGAATTGTTTTAGGGAGTTATGTGTTATAAATCTAGATAACTGACAACATTGTGTCCGGTATGTGGTAATAGATTCCGTCACATATTGCGTCTGAAACGTAAAAAAAATATTACGGGTCGTGGCTTAACAGCCGCTGTTTACACATTCGGGTAGAAAAGATCGTGAAATTACATATATTTAATATGACTACATAAAATTTACTCAAACACCTGAGCTAACATTTGAGTTCATTAAACGATATCCGAATTGTCAATACTAAAGTTTATAAAACAAAAATATGTTTATTATTAATTCGTCATGTAACATCGTATTCATGACCGCAAAAGTTCGCAGAAGTTGGCAATTAATTTGGGTACTCGCATAAAGTTGTGTAGCTAGAACAATAGACTACTTACTGCGCACTTCACAATAAATCTACGAGCCGTCATACCAAGCTGGAATTATACGTGGCAGGCGTTTGGATTCATTTTTTTTATAATTTAAAACGAAATTATTCAAATTTATCTGCAGGTGTTATTTTATTATTAAGGAGCGGGAGAAAACGTAACATTTTGAAAGTACAACGCCAACGCCTACGAAATATTACGATTTATTTTCATAGAATTGAGGTTTTAATAACAAAACTGTTTGGTTTAATTTTTTGAGGGTATAAATGAATTTAACCTCATGGTGCCGTGACTAGTGGTAGTAGCAGCTTCTAAGTCGATGCGTTTGATTCCTATCTGAGGTATGTAGATCCCATGTCCAAATCCAATCCCATGTCCCATGTCCAACCAAATATCTCATTTCGATATATTCGATCAAATTCTACCGCTTAGGGTAATAAAAGGAGTAAAGAAAGAATTTGTATCTCATCCATTTGTCCACCAGTTTTCATAGCACAAACTTGAATTGTATTTTTGTTTTTAACAGATTGTGGTAAAAGAAATGAATCGCCTCGGAATGTTAGTGGACCTGTCACACGTGTCTGAACGCACCATGCGTGACGCTTTGGCGGTATCGCGGGCTCCCGTGCTGTTCTCCCATTCATCAGCTCGAGCACTGTGCAACGTGACCCGGAATGTTCCCGACACTGTACTACGTCTGCTGGCCGCCAACAAGGGTCTTATCATGGTCAATTTTTACACATCATTTCTAACGTGCAAAGACACCGCTACCGTACAAGACGCAATAGGTAAACATATTGGTAGTTCAGGACTAAATATTGTTTATAGGATAGAAAGGCAAACGAGAAAAGTAAACGCAAAGTGACTAACGGTGGTCAAGGACACCTTCAACACAAATAGAGTTACAGGTGTTACAGTTACAGGTGCGCTGCCGTCCTTTAAGGGACTAGGATATGGGTATTGCAGGGAAGAGGGGTAGTCAAGCGGATACCTCTCTCACAGAACCAAACACTGCAAGAGCCAATTTACATAGATCTTCTGAGAGTTCGTGGTATTTCACCGCTCTAATGGACCCATTCATACAGCAACTGTGTGGCGCTACCACTGTTTAAATTGATCTATTCAATAATTATTTTTAAGGTAATTAGCATGAATTAAAGAAAATGAAGTATTCATACCAATCCATTTAACTAAACTCTTTGCTCATAACTCTTTCACTATGTTAGATGCTATACTAAAACAATCCTTACTTCAACTGGGGATTACAATCGGGCAAACCGGATCTGAAATTTCAGTAGATCCGGCATCACTAAATGTACATGCGGATACCAATACACCAGATCCGGTGAGACCATACGTGACATATGCTCGTATGTTTTTAAACAATTTACTAATATGTCCATTAACTTTTTAAGAGATACAATAGCTAGTTATTCACTCTCGCGCGGTTAAAATTAATTGAACGCCAGCTTTAAAAATGTCATTTTGTGTTCTCTTTTCAAATTTGACACCTTGATTTCTTTTTAATTATTTTATAGACATATAAACAAGAAGTTTCTATATATATATTACATGTATAGAAGATATACACAGAGAATATTTAATTAACTGATATTGTGTGGTTCTTACAGCGCACATTAATCACATAAAGGATGTTGCCGGTGTGGACAGTGTAGGCCTTGGCGCTGGGTACGACGGCATTAATTAGTGAGTACATATTGTGGATACACTTATCTATCTATATAATATATTACTTGTTCGGAATCGAATATCTTCGTGAAAATATTTTCGTCCAACTAAAATATAGTTACCTCAAAATAAATATGTTCATTTACGACTTTTGATATATACATACGTACATAAACTCACGCCTGTACCCCATAGGGGTAGGCAGAGACTTTGGCTCTCCACAAGCTACGATACTAACGGACACACTTCTTTCGCCTCATCCACAGTCATACATGCATTCACGCTGAACCGGCCGCCGAAACCGGCGTGAATGCATTTTGCCTTTTTTAAACAGACCATTTATTTGATCGTGGTAAGTCTCCAAAAATATATCTGGAGTCAATTTTCGATGCGTATTCTGTTTATTAAAAACTAGCTTCTGCTCGTAATTTCTCCCGCAAAAACTGTTTCGGTAGTGTTTCATTTTGTTTCTGCGGAATCGTAATTATTTGAAAAATAAATTATAAATAAGGTGGCTATCTATTGGTAAAAATTAGTTTGATATCTCTAGAGATTATCGAATACAAACTGACAGACATTGAGACTCTACAATATCAGTATACATTGGTATATAACTAATTTTACTAATTATCGTCATAAGTATAAGCTATTAAAGGTGCAAGTAGATAACCAATAATATAACAATTTGTAACAAATAAATAATTATTTGTCGAGAAAACCCTTGAAAGCACTGAGATTTTCCTCTGTACGTGTGCGAGGTTGATCTGCGTTAAGTGCAGCCTATCTGGCACGTACGCACGATCGGCCACTCGTGACACGGCGGAGAGTTCAGTCAGCGTGGTAATAGAATTGCGTCAAGGGTCAACGCTGAATTGATATCACTTCCCGCCTTCACAACGGAAATACACAAAGATACATCCCAGCGTATTTTATTATTCACCGGCAATTGGTTTATTCATTTTCAAAATAAGAATGAAAGTGTTCGAATATTAAAATAATGTAATTGGACTACGGCCAAATAAATAGACAGCCAACCTTAAAAAATGTTGAGTATGTATTTTTTTTTTATATTTAACAATGACTGTAATCAGACTGATATTAGGTCTTCACTAGATTAACTTCCTTTTTACATCTTCAAGGACACTGTTACCCGGTTGTCATCGTAGAGAATTAGAAAATGCTTTATATCACCTGAAACCTTATTCATGGAATTAGGAACATGAAATTACCAGAAGATATATTAATTAATTTTAATTTCCTATTAGACCGGTTAAGTTCCAGGAGGGACTACTCTGCTATGAACAAGATAGATCCGCCCTATCGTATCCGTTATATGTAACAACTTACAATTGCCCATAATCCTACAGTCTCCTTAAAACAAGCCAAAAAATAGCGCCAATGGTAGTGAAGCGAGTGAGGTATGAGGATCTCCAATTTACCTTTATTTTTACTTAAAACAGGGATAGGATCTGATAGAGGAGGCGAGACTAGGGCCTTTAGTTAACCATTTCGACATGTTTTATTTTCATTTTCAAATTACGTTCGACACTTTTTAGATCATTTGGATTAATTAATCTTTATAATTAAAATTTTTATTAGGTACATAAATCAAACATAATGAACATTTTAAATTAACGTAACAGCACACCCCAAGGATTAGAAGATGTATCGTCGTATCCACTACTGTTTGCTGAATTGATGGAGGCAGGTTGGAGTATGGAGGAGCTTCGTAAATTGGCTGGTCTGAACTTGTTGCGAGTGATGACTGCAGCCGAAGGAGTAGCGCGTGATCTGGCCTCAGCACACATTGCCCCTTACGAGGACGTACAACCTAAACCATTCGACAGTCACAACTGTTCCAGTCAGGATTTATAGAGTTTAATTTAAATAGTTTTTTTTTAATTGTTTTATAACAGACGAAGTTGCAGGTCACTTTTGTAATACTTCAAAGTACTATGTACTATATATAAATATAGGTACTATTTAACTTGAAAATGTCATTAAAGTAGGTAATAATATTAATAATTAAAAAAATATTTTTTTTAAATATATTTTTTTAATTATTGACAATAATCCTAACATGGCACATTTGTTTGAAAAAAGATTTTTATAATAAATTAAATAATATAGCAATAAATTACGGATGACTTTTATAAAGCTGATCTCGCGTGAAAATTATTTTGATCTATCTACGCCCTTTTTTATCAGGCTTTTTAAATATGTTTTTATACTTTTTTAACATACCTAAACTATATTTCTATTGTACTGCCACATATAAATAGACCAAAATCTTCCTAAGCTCGCTGATATTACTATTATCATCATTATCTATTATCTTAAAGATATAGAATAAAAACTGTAACAATCACGTGAAAAATACCTAATTACATTCAAAATTATCCCAAAAGGTCACAATAATAAGCTATCTTTTAAAGCTACGCTGTAGAGTAGGTACTGCTATATACACAATTAAAACGCAATGGACATTAAAAAGAAGTGAAATATGGTTCAAAATTTTATTAGGCGTCGATTTGATTAAAATATAAATCTTGCGTTATATTTGCGAATATAAATACCCTCTGGCAGTTGGCACCAAGGTGAAGATATTGCGGATCCTAAAAGGCCCGCAATATCAAAAACTTACAGAGAATATCATGAAGAAAAATCTCAATCTTTCTTTTATAAAACTGTAACATAGTAGGTAATTTGATATAACCTTTTTCGGTATAAATAAAAAAATGTGTTGGCTTAAAATTGTCATATTTATGAGAACTCAATTGACTACCCAAAATTCTGAGTGTTGTGTTTGTGTGTTGACTACACAGAATGTGAGCAAAAAAGAATGAGTAATAGTGAATATTTCGTGATATCAAGTATTAAACTACCAAAACTCTACTAGAAATTAGACTATTACCTAAACTAGACTGAAACTAGATGAAAATGATACTAAAAATAATATAAAACAGATGCTCTCGTAGATTTTTATCTGAGTCATAACCATAAATATTATCGAAATATGGAAATGGTTATTAAAATAGTAGAAATTTATTTATTTATGTTATCTAAATGACATTTAGAGTAATTGTACATATTATTATACCTAAATATTATCAGAAATGTTGTTCTTTTAGAATGTAATAATTTAACTTCACTTTAGATGAGTAATCAATAAACAGTTTGTATACTTAGTAAATCTTTTGTAAATATACTTCCTAACATATATATTTATAGCATGAAGAGACATAAAGTAGACTTTTTCGATATATAATTATATCTAAGTTCCTTAAAATACCACTTATAATGTCCCCTTAATAGATAAAAAACTTTAGCAAAAATAAGCATCTGTTTACGCTTATTAGCATGTATTATGGCAATCCCAATGACGATAAATTAAAATTGTTTATTTTTTTTAATATGGAAGATAAAATTCTACCATGATGCGTGAATTGAACTATTTGACTTTCGAACCTCGAGTTTTTTTTTCTCAATTTGGCGGCAATTTTTTTAGATGAATTAAAAAGTAATCAATAGTAGCTACATTCTTCACTTATAAAAAACATTATTTTATAATGAATTCAATCCCCTAACCCAAATACATGCTACCATTACATTATCTGACTCTCTACATAAAATAATAATAAATAAAAAGACATGTAATAACAAGCTTTAATAAATAATGTTAGTCCAAATAAAACTAGTTTACCCGTAATATTTGTTTTGTATATTTATATGCATTTTGTTTAATGGATTTTTACGCTTGATTATATATAATAAGTATATTATAATATTTGTATTAATTTCCCCGCATATGAAAATAGTTTAAAGTACCAAGTTTTTTATCGTTCGCTATCCTATTTTTTTATAAACTTTTTTCATGTGTTATCTCTCAAAGGACTTATGGAACTTACTGTACCTATAATAAAAAGCTAAGTTATTAAAGTTATTTTATCAACGACCAATCAAAGTAATAATTAGTAATAATTTTAATAATGTTAGAATGGTTGCATGTTTTGTTTTTCTCTAATAAATGGATAATATTTGGAACCCTAATACTCACCGATTGTGTCAGTAAAACCATAGATAAACAAAACAGTATCTAATAGTATTATAGAATGATTGACTCAATTTTTCTCTAATATCAAACGTAATAGTCTCAGAAATATGACTTCTGCGCCCACAATATTGCCGGCTTGAGTTAAAGTATACACCCAATATAAAATACAGTCACATTGTGGGTGTTTACGATGTAATAAAAAGCTATGTAATGGTTCAGTAGTTACGAGTCCGACTTCTAGTTCAGAGGTCTTGAGTTCCATACAAAATTACTTGAACATGTAGGAAGGAGGAGGAGGATAGAATATTAAGGTTTAAATAATATTGAAAATACATCGGATCCTACTCCGATAGGTATATATAATAATCAGCAAATACATTTTAAGTAGGGGAGAGTGAACCTCCTTTTCGAAAAAGATTTGCAGGCTGGTAACTGTATTAGTATGTTTTATATCTTCATACTTACCTAATAAAGTAGGCTTGTTTTTTGTTAAATAACAATGCAGTATTGAATAAAATAAATATATAAGTAATTAGCTGTACATACATCTTACATTATCAATACATTTGGTAATAATAGACGGATCTTAAGACTGAAATGGTTCAGAAATAAATTAGTGTATGTTTGATGCAGTCTTAAACATGTCTAAATAGTTAAATAAATGGATAAGAATTAGATAATATGTACTTTCTGTGTATCTTAAGATGTGTTTATTATTTCGTAAGAGAAAATAGATTGAAATAATGTAATACTTATTTATGACTATAGGTGTATTGAAAAATTTGCGGCCTAGTGAGAAAAAAAAATTAAGCAAAATAACTTGAAAGGTATTATTATAATTTTAGGTCATCAAAATAATTAATATACCTACTAAGTAAAGATATAAGTATATAGTAAGTACTAAGTTTAGTAAATTTACTGCAGTATAATCTGTACTGTGGTATATTTAACAGATGTGTTAAAATCCAACTTTTCAAGGGAAATTCAACATACCTAATATTAATACGGCGAAACGAGGCTTAGGAGCCGCTGCCTGCCTACCTTCGGGTAACAAAGGCGTGAAGTTTTGTTATGTTGTAATATTATTATTTGACATATTATATTTATTTATTTCTCAGACTTTCGCGAATCTCACTCATAGATTAAAACAATAGAGAATGATCTCTGTAAAGAGTTCGAAACGTCGGGAAATAAATAAAAATAAGAAAATAAATAAACGCGATATAATCCTAAAAGTTGTTTTAATCAACATATTATATTTTCCATAAAGCTTTGCCATAGTTGTTTTGGCGTTATTTAATATTTTTTCCATGATTTTAAGGGTATTTAATGATGAACTTGGAGTAACATCACAAATAAGTATTAAAAAACTTTTACATCGACCTCGATTATGGTAAAGTCGCAAAATTTTCAGTCCACTCTTCTGTTGTTTTCTCAATTATGGAGAAAACTATTTATATGACATATCTGTTTAGAATGCCTGAACATTATTTAATCGTTTATATATTGACAGTATTATGTATTACTATTAAATACTTAGGTATTTAGATACCAAATTTTCATAAAAAATATTGCGGTAGAAACGAATAAATATTTGCTTTATGGATTTTATTCCAATATTTTATAATAATGTAGTTGCAAATACAAATTAATAATGTCATAAAATGTGTTATAAAACTCTTTAAGTGTTACGCTATTTGAGACAAGCTTCAATACCTAACGCAATTAACTTTTAACTGAAGCAGGTGTGAAGGGAATCAAATTAATTAAACATTTATTTAAAGAGTTTTATACTAGTACTTAAATAAATTGAGAGAGAAAATTTCTTATTTAATGCTTTACTAGACGAACCGAATTTGTACAGTGTGTAATTAGTTATTATAATTAATATAATAGTCTATTATTTTTGTCAAGTAGTACCTAAATACTTTTTCACCTATTTACTGTATTATTATTATTCCACGGAGACCGTTAGTGAGCATTTTCATTTGTAATTATGTATAGAGTTGACATATTACGGATTTTGAGGCTAATAATAATAATATGAATAGCTGGGATGATAATAAAATTATTTAAATGTATTCACAAACAGACTATACTTATTTTATTAATATCCCGAGTTTTCTCATCGTGCTTAAAATCCTACTTCTACATTATTGTCTATGATCCACCCCTAGTGCCCCTCTATCGATTGGCGATGATTTTATTGTATATTGATTTCATTAGTAGGTACATAATTATGTATTTAAATTTTGGTAATAAGTATTTTGTAAACGGTCCCATGCATGCAGGAATCATAATAAATATTGTATTTAAAAATTAACATTTTTATTTCTGAATTTATTTATGTTAAATTTGTGTATTTAAATAAAACATGTTTATTAAAATCCCAATTGTGTTATTTTATTCTTATATATGAAAAGTAGAACGTCCTTTATGCCCCTAGAAATGGTTGAACTGAAACTAAAATAGTGTAGTTGCTAAAAATATCAAATATATAAACCTGACCTAGGTTCGGTAATAGGTTTCGACTCCTACCGGGATAAGGGAACAATTATACCACCACCATCAACAGATTAACCTTTCAATGTAATATCGATGTCATATTTGCAATACACAATAATCATGCATATAGGTACTATAGTAAAAATGGAAGCAGTGAATGCCACCTTGTTTACGACTGTCTAGACTTTAAAAAGTAAATGCGATTAATTATACAGCACGTCTGCACTCGACGTCTGATCATGAGCCTTTGACAGAGTTTGACACAACTTTGACACCTCGCGCTATAAAACATGTATCACCGTGGTGGACCACTTCGACCAGGCTTGGTGTTTTATTCATAGATTTAGCATAGACTCTAGTAGATGGCACATGTCAGGAAAAATGTACTAATATTCATCACTGACAGCGTAACCGCGTATATTAGATTTTTAGGATATTTACATTTCAACACTTGAACAATAACTATGTAAAAGTTGACACTTTGAAGCGCTTTTTACGCACACATTGATGAGTCACTCACACAACAACCCATTTTTGATCTCGTTGTTTGGGTGACTATTGCCTATCTATTATTCTTATATCTATGGTTCTATTCGAATCATAGAAAAAACAATAGTACAGAAAAGGCAGTATGGCTTGGAAGCTTTAGCCGATACTGGATTAAGGTACTGTTACACATGCTAATATAGAGCATGCTCATGAACTGTTTACACGTGCTACCAATGATAACAGTCTCGGTGGTCCAGTAGTCAAGCACACGGCTTCTAATCCAGGGGTTCGGGTTCGAATCCTGACACTAGCTCACACCAATGACTTTTCGATTTTTTTTTATTGTGATAAATATCGATGACTGAAAACTTTGGGTCCGGTATGGCAATAGGTTCGCCACCTTTTCCATTTGGGACGTAAACACAACGGCAAGACGAGGCTTAGGAGCCGCTGCCTACACCTTCGGGTAACAAAGGCGTGAAGTTATGTTATCATTAGGCATACCTGTTCACACGCGCAAAAAAAAAAGAGAACTGTCGATTTTCGAGCTTGCTCGAAATTAGCATGCTCATTACTAGCAAGGTCTGTACACATAAGCTAGTATCGAGCACTTGTTCGATACTAACATGCTCTCGTGCTAATAAAGAGCATGTGTAACAGTAGTGTTAGCCTGTCCAAATTGGGCTTATAAAAAATAAGCTGTTTAAGTTGACTACACAGACAGAGCAAAACTGCGAGTTTTGGCGGGACTGTCGAAGAAACATGTCCGTTATTTGCATTATTTTCTCAAATTTGTATTTCAATGGATATTATTGGATAAAATTCGTGGCGTTTTATTTAATAAGTGTTCGTATATGAGTGCAAATGTGGGAAATGGTGTAAATATCGTGTTTAGTGTGCTCTTCTACATTGTCGTCAAAACTCCCTCGGAAAATCATGCATAAAGTGCCACGACTTTATGGATGATTAGGTTAGATTAGTTTAAGCTGTAGTTTTAGGCTAGGTTATGTTAAGATTAGTTTAGGTTAAGAATGAAGATGTTATTAATAACAAAAAGACTCGACTCAAAGGTCTTAGCAACCAGGTCGTTAAATCTTTAAAAAAAATGAGCATAACTGCTAACTGTAAAAAGATAAAAAGCAAAGTACACTGTGAAAGCACATAAAAAAACAAATTTACTGTTTTTTTTATTGGGAGTTTTGGCGGGACTGTGGAAGAAACATGTCCGTTATTTCCATTATTTTCTCAAATTTGTATTTCAATGGATATTATTGGATAAAATTCGTGGCGTTTTATTTAATAAGTGTTCGTATATGAGTGCAAATGTGGGAAATGGTGTAAATATCGTGTTTAGTGTGCTCTTGTACATTGTCGTCAAAACTCCCTCGGAAAATCATGCATAAAGTGCCACGACTTTATGGATGATTAGGTTAGGTTAGTTTAAGCTGTAGGTTTAGGCTAGGTTAGATTAAGATTAGTTTAGGTTAAGAATGAAGATGTTATTTAAAACAAAAAGACTCGACTTAAAGGTCTTAGCAACCAGGTCGTTAAATCTTAAAAAAAAAAAAAAAAAAACAAATTTACTAAATATTTTGTTGTGCTGGTGGGGTCGCTGTCTTGGTTAAATAAATTAAATGTGTGATAAGAAAAATTTTGAAGAGCAAAGTTGTTGCTGAAATCATCTGATTGTTATTGTGAATTTCAATAATATTGAGAAAAATGGGGGACAAAAACACACCACTTTTAGCTGTTTTACAACTCCTTAGGAAGTATAATCTGAAGGTATTGTGACATAAATTCATAGGCATATAATTTACTTTGAAACAATGTAGGGTAATAACTCTATATGTAACAATTAATTTTTTAGGGCACTGAAGATATATTAAGAAAAGAAGCGAGTTTGGGAGATGTGGAATATGAAAATTTAGATTTACCTGAAGTTGAATTGGCCAGCATTCTCACCGCTCATCATACAGAAAGTGATCCATTCAGCTACGAATTTGCGTATGATAACTTGAAAAAGTTCATTGAACTATCTTTAGACATGCATAAGGTAAATTTATGGTTTATAAATAAATGGACATCAGTTTAGTGACAAACTTATCTGTCATAAATTTATGCTGTATGCAATCTGAAATAAAAAAATAATAATAAATATTATAGTTTCATAGATATTATTGGTGTGAGTAGATAAAATTCTTAGCATAGCAGTTTAAAAAGAAACAATGCAAAAATTTAATTTTTTGCAGTATAAAAATGCAATAAAAGTTCCGCATGATTAAACTGTCAATGGACATATTTCTGTAATAATCCATAGAAAAAAAAATACATAATATGAGTCCTGGCCCACAGATATCAAATTTGAAATAAAAAAAATCAATTTCAAATTTGAAATTTTACATATTATACATTTTATTTTATTATATTATAATAAAAAATTCTTGACTGATTCCTTCAGTGATTTTTACTTCTATTTTACATATAGCATGAGCTGTCCACCTTGCTGTATCCTGTATTTGTTCATATGTATCTTTTGCTGATACTGTATGACCATAATGAGCATGCAGCTAATTTCTTGGCAAAATTTGGACCTGAGCAAGAGGATTACTGTCAAGAAGACCTCACACGATTGTCAATAGTTAAACACAAAGATCAAATTAAGGGCAATGAACTTGCAGAAATATACAGGTGAATAATTTATCTAAAAATACTGCATATTTAATTACAATATTATATACAATTATTACAATATTAATAATTTAAAATTATTAGTTTATCTGGGGATATCATCATATAATAATATTATTAAATTTTGTCACATGGTTAAAATGCTCACAATTAATCATATTTGTTGTTTTAATTGTATTATGGCATTTATTAATATAAATACACAAAAGTATTCATCATCTGTATGTAATATTCATTCTATATGAATGATATTTTTACTGTATACTATGCCTGATTAAAATCACATACATATGACACAAAGATGGCAATAATAAGTACATAACATAACTTCACGCCTTTTTCTACCTGAAGGTGTAGGCAGCAGTGGTTTACGCATTTACGTCCCAAATGGAATAGGTGGCGAACCTATTGCCATACCTGGCACAAAGTTTTCAGTCATTGATATGTATAACACATAACTTTCAAAAGTGATTTCGCAAAGTCATTGTTGTGAGCCAGGATTTGAAACCGTGACTTCTTGATTCAGAGTAGGTGCTCGACCACTGGATCAAGACCTTGGCAATATGATGGCAATTATAAACTTAAGAATTCTGCTTATTTATTTCTAAGACTTTCGCGAATCTCACTCTTAGATTAAAACAACTTTTAGGATTATATCGCGTTTATTTATTTCTTATTTATAATTATTTCCCGACGTTTCGAACTCTTTACAGAGATCATTTTCACGAAATACGGGAAATAAATATAAATAAGTAATAAATAAACGCGATATAATCCTAAAAGTTGTTTTAATCTATTCTGCTTATTGTTTAAGCACCAACAAATTCGTAGTCCAGTTATCAAGAGATGCATCTTCACAACTAAAGCGTTTTTTGCATGAACAAAAGAGTTCCACTGTCATTATCAATATTATTAATAATCACATACAAGTCGAGATGCATGAAGGCCCCGGCAGGACACAATCACAAGTGCGAGCTACCACAGGAGGAATTCTAGGAGAAGCTACTAGAAATGGTAATTATTGTACCATTAGTGATTATTAGTATATATTATCTGGCGATCATGGTAAATTTACTCTCATGAATGTAAAGAAAAAATTATGCCACATGGGAGTTGAACGAGTAATAAATACCAAAGTGTGATGCTATTTTAATTGTCTTGTAACTGTGCATAATTACTCTAGCATGAGAACTCCCTTAGGGCCTATTCAATTATTACGTAAGAAAATTTATTACAATTATTTAGCCCCCCCACCCATAATTATGTAAACTTTTTCAAAAAAGTTCTCAAGATACCATCCATCTACAAGCTTGGTTTAAGGATTTTTTTATAAAATTGAATATATACTGATGACGTAACTGCACCCGCTACCCTCCATGTCATCCAAAATAAGCAAAGCAAAGACCCCGCCACCCCCCTATAGTGCTTACGTAAAACTTGAACCGTAATACTTACCTTAAAATATAGTGCAAATAATTTTCGATGCTAAGTTGATCATTGTTAACCAGGGTATGAACCTGTTCTGATTTCTAAAGCTAAAATTCTAGTCCTTCCACTAGAAGTGGTCGAGTGGCAGTGGTGGTAGAAGTCCTCCCTTGTGTTATTCTTACCACAAGGTCTTTACACAATCTTTGTAAAGATTGTGAAAGTAATGTGAAGGTAATGTCGTATATGAAATACCAATATAGATATATCACAGGTGGCACTTGAACCCATGACAACATGTTCATTATTCAATGCTAAATTGTGTTGAATGAATAAATAATTTAATGTTCTAATTAATTGTAGTTCTTATACAGAAAGAAGGTTGCTTTGAAGAAATGTTGTTCCTTTATTATTCTTATGCTGTATGCTTATAGAAAACCGCACGAAAGTTTATTATGGACTACTTAAAGAACCAGATATACAAGTCCTCCCTGCACCTGTTGAAGATGAAGAAGAAGTAGAGGAAACGCCAGATAAGCCCAAAAAGAAGAAAGCTAAAAAAGATAATATTTTCATGAAAAAACCAAAGTCTGATCCTAATGCACCTCCAAATGACAGAATTCCATTGCCAGAATTGTAAGTCTTTTGAACTTATATGAATATTTGAAATTTTTATTTTAGCTTAACTCACTTTTTCATAGTGTTATGGAACATGTTGCCTATAATGTGTTTGTACAATTAAATGTTGGTGCTTAGTTTATTCTACCTACATTAGTATGCTAGACACTAGGTGTAAAGTTGCCTATCTATTTAACTTCACCTCTCAATACTCATAGTCCCAAATGCAAAGTTGTGTTTTTATAATTATTCTTTGCAGGAAAGAAACTGATAAAATTGAAAAAGGCAAGGCGCTAAGGGAAGCTTCAAAGCGCATACCATTAGGTCCAGAAAGTCTGCCATCTATATGTTTTTACACTCTGCTAAACAGTGGGCACACAGCAATTTCTACGGACATTTGTGATGATTCCACATTATTAGCTGTCGGCTTCAGTAATTCTATTATTAAGGTAATTATGTTTTTCACACATTCTACTTATGAAAGTCTTTGGGGCGTTGGGTGATGAAAAGGAAATTATATTTGGTTTACATACTTTAATTTGATAATCATATTACAATCTTGACAATTATATTTGTACTAGCTGTAACTTTCTATATTTTTATTTAAGAATAAAATATTTAATATTTCCGTTTGTCTAGAGGTCCGTTGTCAACGCTTCTAATTCCAGAAGTCTCGGAATTTGATTCTTTGCTTACACGGGTGATATCAGCAATCTTCTTGGAATGAACGAATATTGATGACTGACAAATTTGTGCCCTATGTATAGTATAGGCGTTACAACTTCGAAGTATTAAAAGGCGCGCGTTAAAAAAAATGTCTATAAATCAATATTGAGTGTAACCCACCCTTATCATTTAAGGGTATTAAATATACATAGTTAGGGACCAACCCTTTCTTAGATCTATCAAATTTGCACACATATTTCGTTAAACTTTTTTCAATGCAATGATTCAATGCAAATTGCATCAATCACCGTAACACTACGGGATATGAACTTGTCTGGGGGAGCTAACTTATAATTTAGAAGAAATGAGTGATGGAATTGTTATGAATTTATTAAATAAAATACCAATCACCTGTTTGTTGATCATTTAACTTTTTTTTTTCTTTACAGAGTAACGAAATTAATTAGTAATTTATAAAATACGCGCGATATTATTAAAATAATAATTTAAAAATCTCATTTAATTATAGTACCATTTGATACTTATATTGATTCCAGGTATGGACATTGTCGCCTCTGAAGTTGAGGGGAATGAAATCTGCTGAGAAGTTGCAAGATATTGACAGAGAAGCTGGTATGTAAAATATAAACAAAACATAAATGTTACTTGAATACTATTTAGAAGTAGAAAAAGAACTTTTGTTTTCACTAAAGTCTTCGTCTCGCTGGCAGTTATGGAAATGCGTCAAAATGTACAACTTGCATAATAATATCGAAAGTTGCAAGTCGTTTTTATTATCTAATTAAACAGTTCCAATTTGGGACGTAAACATTACGGCGAGTCGAAGCTTTAACAACCACTGCCTACACCTTCGGGTAGAAAATGGCCTTGAAGTTATGATGTGTTAAACAGTTGTAGTTTGACTGGGAAACTACCACAATCTCTCAGAATATATATGTTTCCATGCTCTTATCCCATTATATTTGGTGACACAGGTAACTATCCCCTTTCATTGTCAATTACCACCAGATAACGGGGTGCTTCGCTGTCCCATAAACAGAAAAAAAAGTTAAATTTTCTGTTTATTTTAAATTTATCATATCATATCAACTTTGTTGGTTAACTTTGATGACTACCTCTGTTAGCCACCATAATCTAAAATTTTCCATGTGCTATTGTTGGGTGTCTCATCGAAATGAAGCTATTCACGAAGATTCAGCTTGATAGTAATGACTTAAAAAAATGTTCTAGGGATCCTGTACTATATACATTGAAGCTTGAAGAAGTCTTGAATATGAACTCGTTACAGTTTCTTTTATTTTTTTTAGGTGATGTTCTCGTCAGAATGATGGAGGAAAAGGATAGAGATACATGCCGCACTCTCTTCGGACATTCCGGGCCCGTGTACAAGGTTGCATTTGATCCGTTCAAAACAATGCTTCTTTCGTGCTCAGAGGACTCAACAAGTATGATTTATTTTTCTCTTTCGATTACACCTAGTGGATTGTGCATTCCATAGACAATGCTGTGTGTGTGTGTCTGTGGGCAGTCCGCGTGTGGTCGCTGCAGTGCTGGACGTGCCTGGTGGCGTACCGCGGCCACGTGTGGCCCGTGTGGGACGTGCGCTGGTCGCCGCACTCGCACTACTTCGTGTCGGCCGGCCACGACCGCACCGCGCGCCTCTGGGCCACCGACCACCACCAGCCGCTCAGGGTCTTCTCCGGACACCTGTCCGACGTTGACGTACGTACCGGTCTACACTATATCCACACACACTTCGCTGCATGAATGGGCCGCTCGACCGGGCAATTACCACGACCTATCAGAAAGGTATGCCCCCCCCCCCCCCCATCCGACCCCTTTCATATCCCATTATAAGGGATAATGCAGCTGTAACACTATCTGTATTCATGTGTACATTAGGGTGGCCTTCATTGCTTGACATAAGATGACACGCCTGGTCCTTTACCCCCTATAACACGAAAAGAAATATTATATTTACCATATATTATCCATCTAAACATCAATTGTTTTGTTTTCAATTATTACAGTGTGTGCAGTTTCATCCGAATTCCAATTATGTAGCGACCGGATCTAGTGATAGAACTGTACGTCTATGGGATTGTTTGACGGGGACGCAAGTTCGAATTATGACTGGACACAAGGTAACATATACTATTTATTGTTATTGTTTTTTTTTTTTGCTCATCTTAAACAGCTGGGCCGACTGTAATGTATTTGTGTATGTATGTTTCAGACGTCCATATCTACTCTAGCATTCTCCGTTTGCGGTAGATGGTTGGCATCAGGCGGTGGTGCTGGTGAACTATTGGTATTCGACATATCGACTGGTTGCCCGGCTGCACTCATGCCGCCCTTGCATACTGCACCTATACACGCGCTTGCATTTAGCCGCGATGGCACTATTTTGGCGTCCGGTAAGTATTTCTGACATTCGACTTATTATACTAAAAAAATCCAATCACCACATTTTTTGGGTTTAAATGCTCACCGTTATTTACTTTAATGTACTGATAGTAAACAACATAAGCTGTTGTTTTAAATTAACGTGACTTTTTTTTTTTTTATGGGATAGGAGGGAAAACGAGCAGGCTGAACAACCTGATGTTAAGTGACCAACGCCGCCCATGGACACCTGAAACACATATAGTGTTACAGTTGCGTTGCCAACCTTTAAAGGAGTAGGATAGGAAGGGATGGGGAAGGGGGATGGGCCTCCGGGTACCTCTCTCACCGAACGAAACGCGGCATGAGCCACTTTACGTCGATCTTCTGAGAGGTGGTGGTATTTCACCGGTCGAGCCGGCCCAACCATGCAGCGAACTCAAAAATCATTTTGGTTTAGATTAACCATCTTCTTAGTTTCAATAAAGCTTTGTACATTCATGTATATTTAAGAATTCATATTATGAGTTATTTTTTTAATTTTTCATCAACATTTCTACAAACACATTTTCTTGGACGAATGTTAGATTCGGCATAGAATGCATAAGATTAACACGGACGATTAAAATATTTCAGGTTCCCTAGACTGCAGTATAAAGTTATGGGACTTCACAGCTATAACGGAAGAAGTGAATGGTGAAGATGCAACTGGCAATAACTCCATACAGAAGGAGGATAGGTTTCTATTAAGGTCATTTGCAACAAAAAACTCGCCCATAAAAGGTCTACATTTTACACGACGCAATCTTTTACTTGCTGTAGGTTCCTATGAAGGTAGTACTTAATGTTTAGCTTTTATATTTGAATAAAATTTCGCTACTATACTTTGTTTTGGTTTTTTATTGAATTATTAGTAATCATTCCATATTGTCATTGTATTCACAAAGATAATAAGCACTACAAATAGGTTACATAATTAATTTGCAATAATCAATATTATATTACATTACTAAATCATCACCTTGAGTACGCGTCAAGCATATGGAATCCTATATACCAAAATCACGCTGACAGAATAGAACGCATCCAAAGGAATTTTACCCGCCATCTTGTCTATCGTTGTCGTGATTGTCCACGTGACGCTGATTATGATGCTCGCCTTAAACATTTCGGAATAATGTCTCTGACCAACCGACGAAAACTTCTGGACCTTGTTACATTACATAAGCTTATCCATGGTAGGTTGACTTGTCCGGGGCTTCTCCGGCAAGTTAGCCTCTCTGTACCTTATCATGTCCCAAGACATCCGGTGTCAAGGGTCTTTGGTTTGCCTCACTGTAGAATCAATCTTGGTAAAAGCGCGCCCTTACGCAGGTGCATGAGTGCCTACAACGAATTGGGGAACTGCGATATCGACATTTTCCACTTGCCTGGCTGTTCGTTTAGGAGGTTGTGTGTGGCTGAACTTGAACACTCGCGTGTATTGATATGATTCATTTCATGTCCATTTTGTCTCTTGACTACTCTTTATATATGTACGAGTTTAATTACCTATCAGTGGCTATCCATAACCATCTAGAAATATTTTTTTAGATTTAATGATTACTGTGACGGATCGCATTATCCAAATATATTTTTTTGGTTTATAACATATATATGGACACCCGAACACATATAGTGTTACAGTTGCGTTGCCGGCCCTTTCCATGGGAAATGGAAGGGGTCGGAATTGGGATGGGAAGAGGAGGGGGGAAGGGTTGGGTTAAACATAGCGACAAGCTTTTATTATCACATAAATTGTATATAATAAGGTTATAAGTTGATAGTTAAATTGTTTAAGGTGGAAATTATTTTATTCTTTTTAGAGCGTTTAAATAAAAGCTTCTTTAAAAAAGTTTTTTTCTTTAAATTATTTTCAAGTTTTTAGTTATCGATGGGTAAGTCATCTCATTCAAAGCATCATTGTTACAAGGTCGTTTGCCAGTTAATTTCGAAAAGTCCAACTCTTCAATGAGGAGACCTCCGAAAGTCTTTTTCCTACTTAAGGCCACGTATGCTTGACCAGCAGCAAAGATTTTCGAGCCTAAGTAAACAATTTTTTTTGTTTTTCAAATTTGTTGATTTTGCAACTTAATTTTGTTATGTGGGACTGTTGTTTAATAACAAAATATGTTTAACTACTTGTGGTGTGTAACGCCATCTGTTGTTTTAATCAATACTCTATACTTGCCGACCTGAGTGTAACATAGGAGTGAGTTGTAATAAAAGTTATAGTTCGTTCCCATCATCCACTGTGTTTAATTCTAATAATACGTATAACATCATTAAAATCCGTTAGTGTAGCAATCATGTTAAAGTTATTAAATCCTGTCCAATTTACGTCGGTATCCTGAAAGGGCATGGCATTGCACCGGTCGAACCGGCCCATTCAAGCAGCAGATTGCGTGGCTGACCACAATTAAAACACTGTTAACTATTAAAACATAGGTCAACGGAAAGCCGTCGACTGTGATGGACTACCGCCTCAGCCGTAAAGTGGTCGTAAGGTTCTCAATGTTAGCACTAACTCATTTTGATTATAAATTTGGACGCGCCGCTTAACCCTGTATCTTGACATGGTGATTTGGAATCAGTGACTGAATAGTAAACAACAGATTGACTGACACCGCCCAAACAAGCAGGCCGCTAACATCTAGCCGCTCATATTGAAAACCCTATGATATATATAATATTCATACACATTCTAATTTGTTTATAACATTAATTAATAAAATAACATAGCTCGACTCCTTTTTCTACCCGAAGGTGTAGGCAGCATCTGTTAAGCCTCGACTCGCCGCTATGTTTACGTCTCAACGATCTTTAAGGAAGTAGGATATAGGATATGGGAGTAGGAAGGGATGGGGAAGGGGAGTGGGCCTCCGGGTACCTCTCTCACCCAAAGAAACACGGCGTGAGCTGGTTGTGGTATTTCACCGGTCGAGCCAGCCCATTCATACAGTGAATTGCTGGGCTCTACCACTGTTGCCATACAGCGAGCACAAAGTGGTCAGTCAAAAATATTTATCACACATGACTTTCGAGAGGAATTTCGAAAGACATTGGTGTGAGGCCAAATTCGAACCCAAGACTTCCTGATTCAGAAGCGGGCTAGTTTACTGAACCACCGAGACATAGTTTTTGAAATTCTCATATAACTCTTTAATGAAAGGGCCATTTGATACCCATATAGTAGAAACGCAAATATTTATTCCACCATATTGGATTTAGAATGACGGCACATTATTTTTCGAGCTACTATTAACAAGCCCTTTCATTCGATACCCATATTGTAGAAATGCATTAAAAAAACTGTTCCTCTATCTTGGATGATCCGCCATATTGGATTTAGAATGACGTCACATTATTTTTTTAGTTGCTCCCAATGAGCCCGTTCATTTGATACCCATATTGTACGAAAGCTTAAAATATATATTCCTTCATCTTGGATATTCCACCATATTGGATTTAGAATGACGTCATATTATATTTTGAGTTACACTCAATAAACCCTTTCATTTGATACCCATATTGCAGAAATGCATTAAAAATATCCATTCCGCCATCTTGGGTCGTCCGCCATATTGAATATAGAATGATGTCATACATTATATCATGCATTGTCATCCAAAGTAAACATGTATACAAAATTTCAGCTCAATCGGTTGAAGGTATCTACTTCAAAATTGAGTTACAAGATTCCACCGAACACACATACTTACATACATACAGTGCAAGTTAAATAAAAGCTTATAATAACTAATGAGGATATATATATATATAAAATCTCACCAATTTATACCTGACAACTCTACACTTTAACTGCCTTACATTTTCAATTTCAATATTCTTTCAAGTAGTGTATACTACTATGGGGACCGAGCACGAACTGTAGAGGCAGCACTTTGACCAAAGGCCGCGCGCCCTAGTGTGGAAATTAGACATGGGATTAATGTATCAGTGAAAAGAAAAGATGCATATGAATCTTTTGATCACTGCGATATGCATCACTCTTTTCTATCACTATATCACTTTGTATCGCGCTCCGCGCGACAACTCACCACTCATTCTACTCAGCGTGATTCATTTGATCACTGAGTGATCAAATTCAAAAGTGAATATATTCACTCTTTTAAATCATTATATATTTTCGTATCAACAAGCGTTCCTCCGTGCATAATCCATGGCTGCCCATGTTCAACATGGTTCGTTCGTTATTTTAGAAAAGATACCGAGCCCTACAATGAATTTGAATTTTATTATTAATACTATTGTATTAGTATTTAATAATATTAATAACTATATTATTATAATATATTTTTTACATATTATTATTAATACTAACTACATTATAAATTTATAGTAAAAAAATGGAGTATTATTAATAATAATAACTATACTATAAATATACAGTGGGAGCGTCTTGCAGTTCGCTGCATGAACGGGCTGGCTCGACCGGTGAAATACTGAGAGGTCGTGGTTTTCACTGGTCGAGCCAGCCCATTCATGCAGCGAACTGCTTGGCTCCACAACTTTTTGTGCATATTATTATTTAAATAAAATTAAGCCTTAGCAACCAAATAAAATTATTGATTGTTTAATAATATTATATTATAGCATGTAACCGAGTTTATAGTGAAGAAAATTCTATAACAAAAGATTTATATGATTTTTATGTTTCTCAAGTTTGTTGTGATGTAGACAAAATAATAAATATTAGTGTTAATTATTAATTATAATTATTCATTACTTACACATAATTTTTTACTGCATTTATCCATTTCATACGCTTGTCGTCTTTCCACGAGACACCAATAGTAGTTAATGGAAAACGATAAAATTTTACAGGTAAGTTTATATGCCGCTCTCTGCGAGACTTTTCCGTACAACCTTTTATACAACATGATTTTATTGATAAAGGCATTGTGAATAATTTCAAAATTTATTTCAATAATAGTAAATAAACAATTTATCACACACTACTAGTTAATATTTTTGCCCTTAAGGTTACAATTTCTACCACCAGTTGGCGTAAAGGTCTAGAGGCTCGGTCCCCATAGCGCGTTCATATTGTGATGGAACCTTGTCACAATAATAGCTGCGTGACGTCACACGCTTCAAAAAACGCACGACTTTTAATAACTTACTTATTTTAACAAGTAAGTATGATGTTTAACAATAAATAAATCACAAAAGTTATATATTTATTAAATCATTACATAGTATAAAACAAAGTCAATTTCCGCTGTCTGTCCCCTTATATGCGCATATCTTTAAAACTACGCAACTGATTTTGATGCGGTTTTTTTAATAGTTAGAGGGTGGTTCAACGGGGTGGTTTTGATCTATAATTCATGTATACTGCAGTAAAAAAAAAGTGATAATTTTCAAGATTTAGAACTTTAATCACAAACGCTGCCTGAACCCTAAGTGATAAATCAAAACAACGTACTACATTATTATACATCTTTAAAAGGTCTACAAAAAAGTCCGCGAGGGCATATGTCTATCTCGGGATAACCCACAATAACCATTTTTATTTTTTACTTTTTACGAGAAATAATGGCCTATTTACAAAGCTATTTTAAACATTACAGCATTAATTTTCATCCATTTACAGCATGCAAATTAAACAAATATTTTCGAAGATATTGCAGTATTAACATAGCGGGACAGAAGTTATTACTTTTGATGCAGAACAAAGTTCGCCGGGTCAGCTTGTATAGTTATAAATTCAACAAAAACAATTTAAACTATGCACTTCAAAACGTTGCAAACGGTACTGACACTGACTCTTGCACTACATCATCACCTCCAAGACGGCGGCTATTCCAATCCCAATATCAACGCGCTATGATTATGCAACATACTAATTTTTAAATAATCAGTAACACAAGTTGATGAAATAAAATTAATTCTTAATCCTCAAACAATTTAATCTTACAACTTATATGAATATAATTTATCATTGATTTGTAGTGGTAAGGCCGTAAGGGTATATATTTATATATATGTATTACCCACTGAGAAAATTTGTTTTGCAACATTGAGTTTCTTGGTTATAGACAATTAAAAGCATATCCAAGTTAATTGATGTTTATTAAAAAAGAACAAAAACATAGAGCCAATTTCACAGGTATATATGAAGAGAATTATTTCAATGTACAAATCTCATTAACAAAGTTGAAGAAAGAATGGTCTTTCTGCTGATAAAAATTGTATCAATATATTTAATATAGATTCATTAGATCTGGACACTTGTGCTTTCATTGCTTGTTTAAAATCTTCTTTGACACCTTTGTCAGCTCCTCTAGTACCAATTCTTCTTTGTCCCAAGTGCTGTTGTGAATTTGGTAATATATCAAGAACTATATTATTACCCTGTTCATTCCAGATGAAACTTAACTCCTCCAAAATATCTATATGAATGATGTAAGAAGTGAAAAGTTGGTAGTGGAAAACACCTTTCTGTCTTATTAAATCTAGTATTTTAATAAATATTGCCTCTTCTTGTGGCCAGCCAAGTTGCATCAATACAAGCATATGACCATATGCCAAATCAGTATTATTGCCTATATTCAATAATATCCTAATGAGTAGTGTACAAAAGTAATGCATAATAGCAACTTTAGATAAGGGGAGGAAATGAAGATGTCTATGTTTACCACCAACTATTAACTCAGGTTCTAATACACCTTCCACATTAGGCAGCTGAGGTAAAGTTGCAAGAATATTTTCAATACACGCAGTGTACTGTTTTTGAAAATAGTTTATTGATACTCTAACTATACTTGCTGTGAGAGACACTATTGTTAATTGTGGCATTGCTTCATCATAATTAGCCCGATAAAGAGCAAATTCTTCTGTAAACCCTTCAGACCATGGTTTTACTTGTAGTTGGTTCGCTAGTTTAGTAAATTCCCTAGAGATCACTTCATTACTATGAAGCAATTCCCAACAGTTAGCTGCTGTTTGAAATTGATGAGCAGATACTCCAGTCACTTCTAGCTCCCCTTTTCTTCGCTTTGGTGGTATGTCTGGATCAGCCAATGCTTCCACTAGTATGTGATTACCTTTCAGATATTTTTGATCATAAAGAGCTCTCAAGAAGAATGTGGTGCCACAAAATAACAATTGGCGACAATCTTCATTGGATCTTAGTGTTAATAGTTTTTGAAAATATTGCTCCTTATTTAAACTATTACTGTAGGTGGCAAGAAAAGGGTCCCAGCCTAATTGTCTACCCATTAAATCTAGAACTCCATACAGTCTTTGCCAAGGGTCAACAATATCATGTTCAGTTTCATCATAAACATAGGAATTATAAAAGTCTATTGCCTTTACTACTAAGCGCTGCAACAGTCTAGGCGATTCTAATGAGCTAAGGAGGGGTAAGGTTTCTACAACTAGTAAGCGTGCGTAGCGATTGTCATAAAAAAATTTCTCTGCATTGATTAATGTTTTCACCAAACTGTCAACACCTAATTGAGGAAACTTTTTTAACAATAGCACTAACAAACGACAGTGCTCCATAGTATCATCACTATTCTCAACACTAGTCTTTAAGATCGTTAACTGTATATCTGGACAAATATTGTCAAACATTTGGCTGAGAAAGCCACCTTCAGGTGATTTGAGAGCATTAGCTATAGCTGATATTTCTGGCAATAATGACGGAAAGTTCTGCCGGGACTTTATTAGTGAAGAGAAACACTCTGCAGCCTCTTGAACATTGCCAGATTGTTTTTCCATTAAATAAGCTTCAAATTGAATTTTGAAGTTGTTTGGAAACAATGTTTTTGCTGTTAGCATCCATGCTTTCGCTGAATGAATATTAAATTTTTGGGCGTCTTTAGCTCTTTCTATAATGTAGTCTTCATCACTTATTACTGTATCGATTCCAGGCATTTTGACTTTATCTTGTATTTATTCCCACAGCGTACAAAAACAGCGTCCAGACCAAGAGCGTCTACGTAAAACACTTACGTTTCTAATTCTTTTTCGTTCGTGAATGGAGGTACTTAATACTCTCTTATCATAATTAAATAACTACTGAATGACTGAAAGAAAACAGCAAAACCACACTGCAGCTGACGGAGCATTTCCACTACCTTGTATTTAGTTAGAGTTTTTACATTACATTGACTTGTAGAGAATGTACGTTTCCTTTGGTTTCCTTCCTATTAGTTCCTATTTCATTGAGCATGCAGATTTGCAGTGCAGTCAGAACAAACCGGTAAACTAAACAAAAGGAATCTTCTTCTACTTCTTCTTTTACAGTTATGGCCCGTATCCTCAGGGATACGATCTTGCCAATGACGGTGACTGAAAGAGCTTGATCGGCATTTTGAAGGCTTGAGCGGTATTGTTGCGGCTTGTTCAGTTGCAATATGATGCCCTCATTAAATAAAGACTGACTTCATTGATCGTCGATCAGATTTAGCCAGTGATTGTAATGGTAGCGTCATAAAGCGGGGAGTAATGCAGTGTTAGCAAAGTTTAATTAAATTGTTACATTAAAAACCCACTCTAGAAAAATCTACAATGACACAACACACAAAACAACAAAAACTAAATTATTAGTAACGAAATCTACGATACATACTTAGACTTGATATTTAATAGTGCAATATGCTAGAGATGAGGATGATAGTAGCTATTTACAGTTTTATGTTATTTTTAGATATAAATTTACATAATGAATGATTAATGGAAGAAGAGAAGATTAGGGAGAGAAGGCATTTAATAGAAGTAGGAAGAGGGATTCCGGAAGGAAGTATATCATATAGAGGGAAATGAATTTTACAGCACGAAAAGAAAATGTGATTTGGATCTCCAATGTCCATACCACATTCACAAAGTGCTGTACTCCTGATCCTGAGTTTGGCGAGAAACACGGGGGTGCAAGAGTGACCGAGTCTCAAACGACAAATAGTGGATGTTGTTGATTTATTTGCATTGCGGAATTTAAAAAACCAAGGGACAACAGGAATATCAGGTTGCACATCAGAGTAGTGTTTGCCTTTCATACGTTTGGATCTATTCCAATCAACTGTCCAGGATTTTAGTAACAAAGATTTGGCGGTAAGACAAAGGTCATGAGAATAAATTTGGGAATATTCTCCAGTGCCATTCTCTGCAGCTATTTTAGCACAGGAGTCAGCTGACTCATTACCGGGAATACCTAAATGACCAGGTATCCATGCTAGTACCACATTTATACCTAGATTATGGCATTCTAGAAGAGCCTGTTTAATTTTAAATATTACGGGAAAACGAGAACTGGATCGAAATGAGTTCGAGATGATCGCCTGAAGAGAACTTTTAGAATCAGAGAAGATGATGGTATTGTTGAGGAGATGAGATTTGACAAAGAGGATGGCTTCTAGAAGAGCTATGGCTTCTCCGGTGAAAATCGTGGTGATAGAGGGACACTTAAATGAAAGGACTATTTTCGAAGAAGGAATCCAAACTGCTGCGCCAACTGGGCTGTTTATAGACAGTTTTGAGGCGTCAGTGTATATGGAATACCATCCACGAAATTTTCGATTTAAGATGTCGTTGAACACCTCTCGAGCGCCAACGCATTCCTTGCCAATGCCAAAGTCAAGAAGTATCTGAGGACGATAAACTAAAGCGTCGTATGGAAAGAGGTAAATGGGATTAATTGAAAATTTACAAACTGAGTTAGGTAAACCATTAAGAATTTTGAAACTATGCAGTAGATGAGGAAGATTATTTGTATTTTGCAGGAGATTAAACAGGATGCTAAGTTTCGGGATAAGCGGGTGATTTGAGTTCTGAAATGTTTTGAAGACAAATCTGTCGGAAAGAAATTGCCTGCGTAAGTTAAGAGGAGGATCACCACAGTCCACCTGGAGGGCGTTTGTGGGTGAAGACTTCATTGCCCCTATGACAATACGCAGACATTTGTACTGAATTTTATTTAATATTTCTAAGTTGGATTTGTGAAAGGAGTTAAAAAGAAAGGATCCATAGTCTAGATGACTACGAACTATGGCATTATATAGGAGCTTTTGTGAATAGGGATGGGAGCCCCACCATACACGAGAAAGAGAACGAATAATATTAATGTTTTTTTCACATTTTTGAGAGACTATTGAGATATGAGAGGAACCGGTCATTTTAATATCAAAGGTGACACCCAAAAACTTGACAGCACTACATTGAGGAATGATCTCATTGTTAGAGAGGATTTGAATAGAGGGGACAGTTCTTTTCTTGGTGAAAACAGCTACAGAACTTTTAGAAGAGGAGATGGATAGACCATGGGTGTCTAACCATTCATTAAGGTAATGAAGAGAAGAATTGAGCGGTCTTGTAGCATCAGTAATAGATGCGGATGAAATATAAAGTGCTATATCATCGGCATATTGCAAAACGTTACAAAAGGGTGAAACGGAATGCTCAAGATCAAATGTGTAGATATTATACAGAAGGGGGCTTAGAACTGATCCTTGTGGAAGACCTTTCCAGACAGTTCTAGGTGAGAGTGGACCAGTTTTGGTATTCATAATGACTGATCTTTCGACCAATAAATTATTAATGAAACGAACTATCTTTTCAGGTACTCCCAGCTGCGTAAGTTTTCTCCTCAAAACTGGAAGAAGAACGTTATCATATGCGGATTTGATGTCTAGAAAAACTCCAACTAATAATTCATTCTTCTTATAGGCGGTTTGAATATCTGTAGTGAGAATACTCAGACTATCCATAGTACACAGGCCCTTCCTAAATCCATACTGCGACTTAGCAAGAATTAAACTATTTTCTACGATCCACTCAAGCCGCTGTTTTATTAAATGCTCCATTATTTTAGACAATGTAGACGAGAGAGCAATGGGTCTATAACTACTCGGATCTGAAGGGTCTCTGCCTGGTTTTTTTATTGGAATGATGAGTTGCGATTTCCACTGAGGAGGGACTAAGCAAGATTCAAAGAGGGAGTTAATTATAGATAGGAAGGATTTCTTGCTCTTTTCGGAAGATTTTCTTAAAAACGAGTAGGGTATGCCATCTGGAGAAGTATCTCGCAATCCGTCAAGAGAGAGAGTTAGTTCATTATAAGAAAATGGGCTATCGAAACGGTTTTGGGAAAATATTGGATAGGGGGAGGATAAAGTTGAGGATAGACATGGAACAAATGGAGGAGCAATATTATCTGAAAAGGCCTCTAGCCAAGAAGAATCGTCATTGGCTAAAATGTTGTCATAATTACAGGACCCTCTAAATCGCCTAATTTGTTTCCAAACAAGGGAGGAGGAAGTCTTAGGAGATAGGGTCTCACAGAAATCAATCCATTTCAAACGCTTTTTCTTTAAGGCTAATTTGGTAAATTTGGCAGCTAAATGTTTATAGCGAATAAAGTTTTCTACTGTCATTGACACATTATATTGTTTCTCTGCGTCTTTGCGAGCAGCAGCCGCTGATGTACATTCAGAGTCCCACCAAGGTGGGGATACTCTGAAGCCTTTTCTTGATTTTTTTAAAGGTATATGAGAGTTGGCTGAAGAAACAACACAGTCTGTGAACATAATATAGGAGGCAAGAGGAGTAGTATTTATATTTAAAGGAAGAGAGTCGATCTTTTGGTCCAGATCAAATGAAGAAGATGACCAGTCAGCTCGGGTTAAGTTATATTTAAAGGAAGGCGAGGGATCACATGAAGGGGAGTTGCGTAAATGAATCGAAATAGATATGGGAAAGTGGTCACTGCCATATGTGCTTGGAAGGCAATACCATCTGGCGAGGAAAAATAAAGTTGGAGAGCAAAGAGATAGATCGACGGCACTCCTAAGATTTTGAGATGGGAGGGTTCTTCGTGTAGGACATCCGCTGTTAAGTAAGCAAAGGTTGGATTCATCAAAGAGATCAAGGAGAGATTGTCCAAACACGTCAGTATGGCTATGGCCCCATACTGTATTATGACCATTGAAATCACCCATAAGAACAATGGGAGAGGGGATAGATGAGATGAGTAAGAGAAGATCAGGAATTAAGGAGGATACAGGTTGAGGAATATAGATAGAAACAAAGGAGATGTTAAAAGCCCTGACACCAACAATGTTAATGCCAGGAGAATGAAATGGGAAGGTAATTTGAGAAAAGGAAAGTGAACGCCTTATAAATAAGGCACTCCCTGCATAGCCATCTGTCCCGTCATCTCGGAGGCAGGAAAAACCTGGAACCCAGAAACGGGAACCTGGTCTCAACCATGTCTCCGAAATGGCAATGACCGAAGGCTGAAGTTTATTAATTAAGTGTAAAAGTTCATGTTTTTTGTTATTAATGCTTCTGCTGTTCCACTGCAAAATGTGTATTGGATCCAGATTGATGTAGAAGTGAGGTAAGTTGGTCAAATTTAAGGGCAACGGTGGACGGTAGGTTGTGAGGGTTTCTTAAAATAAGGTCAATTAATAAGGATAAGATAGATTCCAGTATGCTATCATTTTCAGGATTATGGGAATTATTACTTAACGCACAGCCATTTGGCACTGATGATCTAGGAGTGGATATTAACTCACGATGAGAAGTTTTATCGTATGACTTACCTAACGCAGGCCGAAGGCGGGGAGTAGCATACACAGTTTTGGTATACGAACGATTAGCAGAGGAGGGCTCAGTGAGTTTCTGTCTCACTGGTGTAGAAGATGTTGTAGGTTGAGGAAGATATTCTCGAAGAACTTCAGAGAAAGATCTGGAGGAGGAAGGGAAATATATCGAGGCTTCTAAGTAAGAAAGATTTTCATTAGCCATGACGGACTTGATAGACTTTTGTCTTTCCAATTCAGGGCAAGTTTTACTAGTTGCGAAATGTCTACCTGAACAGTTTATACAATAGGCATTACCCTCCAACACCTCACAGCTGTTACCAATATGCTCCTGGGAGCAGCGGAAACATCTGGGCTTTGATCTGCATTGGGTTTTTGTGTGACCATAACGGCAACACGCATGGCAAATAATTGTCGGATACTGATAAACTTCAACCGGTAGAGAAGTATAGTACAAGAATATTTTACGAGGAAGGAACTGACCTGAAAAAGTAATTACCACAGTCTGAGTGGGCACCCAGATTACTTTATCATCTTCAAACTTTTTCCTATTTAACCTACGTGCCTTGATAATCGAACCACATCCAGATGGTAAATTCAGATCTTTGACAAAATCATCCATAGATAATTCCGTAGGTACCTGTCGTACTAAACCCATTCTCGTAATGTTGAAGGAGGGAATTACAGCGTCATATTTACAAAGTGGAAGAAAAGGGGAAGAAAGAAAGCTGTTGGCATCATGGGCTGACAGAAATTCAACAGAGACTTTGTTGCGGCCAATCCTCTTAACACCATCTGTGCAAATATTGACAATTTTATGAGTAGTGAGAAATTGTCCAAACTTAATTGGACGTATCGAAAACCCGTTCGCAGGATCAGGTGTAGAGCGCGACACATAAACAACGTATGGACCTTTGTCTTCTGTAGTGTACTTATTAATTGTTCCAATAACAAAAGATGGATGAGTGTACACCGATTGAATTGATGGAGTGGCTGAATCCGGAGATGTTATTAATTTTTTCGCCTGGTTCTCATCGTTATGCAACATTCGTCTTTTTAAAACATTAGAAATATTCACATTTGTAATCATTAAATCAGAAGCCGGATCAGGAGGATCCGGAGCTGGAGGAGGTAATAATAGGTCCTCTTGCTGCATGCTCGAGCTATCCAACGGGTACTAAATTATTAAAATAAAATTATAACTCACCAATATTCAACACTAACACACATAAACTACTACACTAATACATAAAATAGAGAGAGTTGGGATGAATAAATAATTTATTATATGCAATTTTTCTACGAACATTAATCTGCTACCACGTCCAATTTGACAATCCCCACTGAAAGCCAAAAGGAATCTATGGAAATGACATGTCAAGTGTCAACATAAAATTGACACTGGAGTGGATTGGATTCACTGAACATCATGGGTACGTTCCATTGACTTGTTTATATGGACGAAACATATTGTTCTATAGGTACATTTACATAACTAAATATTGGCCATTTCGACGTCGCACACTTAAACATATATCTGTATCGTTCTTACTCAGCACTGTCACTCTCATGAAAACAGTATTTCAGTGCGTACTTAATGTGAATGTATACGGAAATAAGATTAGGGTTATATACATCACTGACGCCGAAAGTTCACAATACAGAAATAGATCAAGATAGAAGGGCGAAGAGGCGTGCCAAAACCATGCACTATATTGCATGCTTTTCGAAACTCGCTCTCATTACGCAATGGGCGTCCCCATCCTGCGTTCAGGACGTAAAAAAATTAATAAAACTTCAAAAATATGCCATATTGTGCTGTGGCAAATTGTAAAAACATAAGCAGTGAAGCAAATATGAAGAAAGGAAATATTTCGTATCATAAAAAAGTATAGAAATTCAGTAGAAAGTATTTTTTTTAGACTAAATAATTGTTTTACTTTTACCATGTTCAATAATTACGATCATGTTGTATATTTTTTCGTTATGATAAATATCCATTGCTGTCTACATTCAACGCTCCTGTACAAAAACATTGCGCGCTTAATTATATTTTACGCTTAATGTACGTCGATTAAAACGAAATATACAATACACCTGCCAGTCGATCGCTGTGTCTGTAATCGATGTGATTGGTCTTTGAATGTTAGAGCAGGGACACTCTATGTATCGTTGAGTCTTAGGACTTATCGATAAATTAATTCAATATTAATTCGAGTACCAGCTTATGTCTTGCTTTGTCCCTACCTTTATTCTAACACCACAAATTTCAACCAAAGTGCTTCGTAATTTTATTGGCAGCAGTTTATTTGACAGTATAAATTTTCACCAATTCGACCAATCGCCGACGGAAAATCATCTGGTCCTTCTCATACGGGCAGTAATCGAAGTATATATCGACGTTCGGCTTCGTTATTTAACCAGGATTGTGAGGCCAACCCTTATAAAAGGGGAAAAATTTTATAAATATGTTTTGATTCAAGGACAATAAAATATTTATTAATAAAGTTTATATACTATTGGGAAAACAGGATACTCAGCTTGAATTTTGAATTGTGAATTACTTATGTGATATTAAAGATGTCTGATCAAAGTATTTAACATGTTTTATTTTCTATGATTATCGTTACACAAAATCAATAAAGTTGGTACCATATAAAAATAATAAATTTAACACACGTTTCAGATATTAATATCGTAATCTAAGGAGTGTGTCTCCGCACTGGTCGCCCCGCTTACAGTGAAAATGACGTCACGCTGTGGGCGTGGTTTTTCAAAAAAAGTGACACGCGGGAAATGTATGAAAATATGACATCGCAGCCGTTCTATCTTGATCTATTTCTGTGGTTCACAAAGTATGGCGGATTTTCTGCCAGTTTAGCCGGTAAAATAGTGTTGGAAATAATTTTTCCGACAAAATTTCTTTGCAAAACTATCTAATTTAATCGTCTCGGTGATCCAGCGGTCGAGCACACGGCTTCTGATCTGGCAATATCCCGGTATGGCAATAGGTTCGCCACCTATTCCATTTGGGACGTAAACATAACGGCGGGACGAAGCTTAGAAACCGCTGCCTACACCTTCGGGGTAACAAAAGGCGTGAAGTTATGTTATCTAAATAAATTAGTTAAGCTCGCCTTTGTACATACATCTGTTGTAATTTATATTATTCTGTAATTATGTTTTTGTGTACAATAAAGTATAGTTTTATTTCGTAACGATTAAAAACTAGAGTCCGACCGAAACTGGTTTTCCGGCCGAAACCGAAACCGAATGTTCGGCCGGCACTTCAGTTTCAGCCGAAACCGAAACTCACGTGCTCAAGTTAAAAATTCCTTACAATACTCAAATTTGAATCATTTTGCCCATTATATTGCACTAATTAGAACATGAAATGGAAAACAATGGGTATAGGGATCGTGCGTGAAACATAGAGGCAGCACTACTGTCAGAATTAGCGCTCTCTGATGTTTTATTCGTGAACTTAGTGGGATCAAAACAAACATTTAATAACATTAAAAAAAGTTATAACAATGGAAAAAATCATAAAATACGGATTTCAACCTGTAGTCAATAATATAATACATGGCCGGAATGATGAGAAAGGTAAATGGTTAAGTCATAACTATAAAATAAATGTCACAAATATTTGAAATTTCATCAATTAAATGATCAATTATTACATACGTCGTATTTTAAATGTTATAATTTTACTGAATGGTGCATTTCGATTTTATAAATTTTAATTAATATTGTACTTACACGTAATTTTTCACTGCATTTATCCACTGTTTACGTTTTAATATTTTCCATGAGGCTCCTAACACGCTCTCTGGAAATTTATAAAATTTCACTTCCACACCAAATCCACGTTCTCGACGTGATGTATTATTACATCCTAGAATACAACATATTTTTCTCGAAGCAGGCATTGTTTAAAAAAATGTTTTATTTTTTATTTATAATTAAGTTAATCACATATGTTTACGTTGAATACATGATCCCAACTGTTTCGGATGCTTGCCACTAGTTGGCGTAAAAGTCTAGACGCACGATCCCTATATGTTTTAATTTTGTTCCAATCAACAACATAACGCCAACTTTCTATACGCCAACATAACGCCTTTTTCTATGCTAAGGTGTAGGCAGAGGTTGTTAAGCCTCTACTCGCCGAATCGTTACATCCCAAAAGAAAAGGTAAAAAACCAACATTCAAATCGGTAATTGTTTTTGTTTCATGATATACTAAGTACTTATTGGTATTTTGAGATTGTATTACTATTTAATACTTTGTTTTGTACTTGTACTCAGAAGAATCATTAATTTCTTTTCGGGTACTTTTTTTCTTTTTTTTTACGCGAGGAAATGCTTTATGCACACCCCCCACCTGATGTGCAGCAGGGGGTAGTGTGGGACTCCCTAGAAATAAACGTCAATTCAGAACTCAAAATTCACAAGAATCCACGTGAAATTAAATTTTACTCAATATTCATCCAAAATATTTACTCACAACCCCCACTGCTACACGTTTTCACCATGCAACCATATTGCTAGCTCACCGCGCCCAAGCTGTGTGTTCCACCTTTAACATTCGCCAACAATGCCCTGTTTTTATGTTATTTGAACGGCAATTCCAGCGGTCGTGATCGATGGCGTTCCGGGCGTTAAGTGGAACGTAGCCAGTGTCAAACTGTCAAATGAATGTCATCATGTCTCAATTGTCTGTCAATTGTCGTGACATGACACTGGAATTTTGGATTAGTAAATTTTATTATAAATCTAAAACGGCCTCACATAAATTACATCAACAGATTTAGATTCTGCCTTTGAATTATTGTATTTATAAAATTATTTGCCCTAAGAAAAAATCATCAATGATCATGCATGATTTCGATGTTTATGATGACTATGTAATTGCAGAGGAGGTGCCGGATATCATTATGGAGACGATATTTTCTTTTCTTAGCTTAAAAGATCTTCGTAATTGTGCACTTGTGTGTAAGAGATGGTACAGAATACTCAGTGATGAAAATAATGATATATGGCGGGGACATTGTATGAAGAGATTAGTGGAAGAAGTCATGAAGTCAGATTTACTTTCTACTGTTACAACATACAAATCTAAGTTAAGGGCTTTTTTTCACGCGTGGAACCCTCATGATTGTTCTCGAAATATATATATTAAACAAAACGGTTTCACACTCCACAGGTAGCTTAGCTCAATATAAAAAACTAACACTATTATTATCTCATTAAAAATATACTCTTTGAAATGAATTGAATTTGCATGTTCGAATTTTAGAAATCCAGTGGCACAAAGTACAGATGCATGTAGAAGTAAATTTGGATTCTACCATGGTAGACACGCTTGGGAAGTCATATGGGAGGGTCCCTTAGGTACGGTAGCTGTGGTAGGCATATCAACTAAGGAGGCCCCATTGCAGTGTCAAGGATATGTTGGATTACTAGGATCAGATGAACAAAGTTGGGGGTGGAATTTAGTTGATAATAATTTATTGCATAATGGTGATACACAAGGACACTACCCTTTATTGAATAATTGTCCGAAATATCAAGTAAGTATTTTGTATGTTTATATATTTAGTTGGGGGTAGTTATTGTTGCCCCTAAAGGTAAAATGGTGCAGAGTTGATCTTTTAGAATAGGTTTGGAAATAGGAGTTTAGATTAACATCAATAGTGTGACTTATCTTCCATAGCCAGTATATTTAAAACAGCCCATTCTCACCTATAGACCCATTCACAGTTTGTGCGGACAACCTTCATTTTGAGAAGAAGAAAGAAAAGATAATTGAGACATATACTCCCATGTTTAACTTTCTTTTGTTTGTAAGTTGATCTACCTGAAGGTATATCATTTACTTGATTTTCATAAGTTCTGTCATGCATGCTTTTAGATTTATATATCTCCTAAAATCACCCCCTATTACTTCAACAGGGCACTTTTTTCTTCATCTTTATTTTAATAATTAGTTTTATTTTGTTTTAGGTTGGGGAGCGTATTAGAGTTATTCTAGACTGTGAAGACAATACATTATCATTTGAAAGAAACTATGAATTTTTAGGAGTTGCATTCAGAGGTATTGAAATTTTATTAAATGTGTATGCCCACAACCCCCATACAATATGAAAGATAGTCTAGATAAACAAAATTTTATTGGTTCTTACATTTAGGATTGAAATATCTATGAAAATTTACATATTTATCTCTAAGACTTTCGCGAATCACGTTCATGACATTAAAACAAACTTTAGGATTATATCGCGTTTATATATCACCAATTTTATTCATTTCCCGACCATTAGTATAGTTTGCAGGTCAGACCCACATCACAAACCAAAATAATGTAGAATTTTGAACAGTACAGCATACAATAAAAATATTTTTTATTAACTTGGTAATTAAGTTTCTTTTCTCAATTTCACAAATAATAGTACTATCAATAGCCCGTCCAAAATGAAATAATAATCAGTTTTGAAGAACAGCTGCTGAGTTTTCTTGCTGGGTCTTTCTCAGGACTGGCCGCGTTTGCGACCCAGTGGTAGATTTTTTAACAAATACTTACCTCTAAATTTAAAATCAATAAATATTTCATAATAGTAATTATACTATGATCTCAACTAACTTAAAAGAAATAAGATAATTAGCTAATAATTAAAAATAACAACTGTTACCTATTAAATCATACAACAAAGGATCTGTACAAACCAAACGTTTTCTTTAGTAAATATATCTTGTTAATAAATATTTAATTTTTGTTTCATGGTCTGATGTGGATCACCTATAGTAAAAATCATATTTTTTAACATCAACTTTTTGATTTTTATTTCCAAAAAGTGGGTGTTCTCTGTATCAATGAAAATAGCTTTTGAACAAATACCATCTTTTTGTTCATCACTCGTGAAAATGATCTCTGTAACGAGTTCGAAACGTCGGGAAATGAATAAAATTGGTAATAAATAAACGCGATATAATCCTAAAGTTTGTTTTAATGTTATGAAAATTTAATCATCAGCTATGAAAATTTAATGAATTTGCTGGCATTGATTAATTCATATTTCACCCATCAAAATCAGCAAACTCATCAGCTTTTAACATCACAAACAATTGACTGAGATACTGTCTTTACAGGCCTTCCAAAGAAAAAAAAGCTTTATCCAACTGTGTCAGCTGTTTATGGGAACACAGAGGTTTCCATGGTTTATCTAGGTTCCCCTGTGGATGGCTGATAGCAAATTCTCTCTAGAAAAAAGAACAGTTTCTAGTCAAAATGCAATAATGTGATAAAACTGATTGAGGTAATTGTCCCTACTTGTTACAGAGTATTAAATAACGGTAAAATTTAATGATGACATGACATGACAAGTTAGGTTTTTAATGTTGTATGCTAATATATAAAAATACATATTATATATACATATGTATTTTTTTATATTAATATAATGTAGGAAAATATTGGCTGTCATATCTTTGGTCTATAATTTGCTTGATAGTAATTAATTATAACAGTTGTACATGAATTCTAAATATTGTTTACTGAATTTAGGATACACATACTTAGAAATTTAAATTTAACCCAAAATATGAAAGTAATCTATAGACACTTTGTATGTGAAAAAAGTGGATTAAGGCATCATGAATTGTAAGTTTATGATAAAATAATGTTTGTGTACACAGAATTGCAGGTATAGGCCAGACCAAAAAAAAAGATACTGTATTTTTTTTTTTGTTAAAGTCTATTGGATGTGGTTACAATAAAATTATTGGGTAAATACTCTAAATAGAAGGATTTGCGTCCATTTTTAATACCAATATGCTTCCTTATAACGAAAATTAATTAACAGTGTTCCCGATTAATATATCTGTCACAATTTTTTCCGCTGTCATATTGTATTTACCATTAAAGTAGGCAGTGTTCCACTCCTATTGATCGCAGCGTAAAGTAATATAGCCCACTTCGATAAATATTAGTGACCGGCCGAAGGTCTATTTTTGGCCGAAGCCGATTAATCGGCAATCTCCACAACCTTCGGCCGAAGCCAAAGATTTATAAACTATTAGTAATTTAATAATTCTCTTCAATATTATCTATACAATACAACTAAAGAAGAATATCGGCGTAAAGTGGCTCATGCCGCTTATCTCTCGGTGATAGAGGTGTCCGCACTGAAATGTGCAGTCCGGTCCGTCAGTTACTCACTCTTTCGTAACAGTTCGTTTAATTCAGACTGTTCTCGGACTTCCGCGGGACATAGCATAACATAACATAACTTCACGCCTTTTGTTACCCGAAGGTGTAGGCAGCGGCTGTTAAGCCTCGTCTCGCCGATATGTTTACGTCCCAAATGGAATAGGTGGAGAACCTATTGCCATACCGGGCACAAAGTTTGTCAGTCATCGGTATTTATCACACAACTTCCGAAAACAATTTCGAAAAGTCATTGGTGTGAGCCAGTGTCTGGAATCGAACCCCGGACCTCTGGATCAGAGGCCGTGCGCTCGCCCACTGCGCCACGCGGGACCTTCCCCGAAAATCTCGCCGAAGATGGATTTTTGGCCGAAGGTGGCCGAAGCTTCGGTCGGACACTAATAAATATCTACCAACTACTCAAACTATCTATCCAATACAAAATAAGCTTTATAGTATTAGTATAGATAAAGTTTACGTTATTTCAAAGGTTTTGGGCTCATCATTTTCATACCTCATTTTTTTGTAAGAATTTATTCCTATTTACTAATAATGTTTTTAACTTAAGTACTTACCCTGTAATTCATTTCCGGTCGCATAAGCTTCTAGATCGTTCCATTTACCATATAAAATTAATTTTAAGGAAGTAGCTTATCGTTTTGATTATTAATTTCAGACTATTTTAGAAGAAATTCCTTTAATTGTCTCGTTATCAAATGCTTAAATTATGATTTCCAAAGTCCTTGCAAGATCCAAAAGAAACATGTCTTTACCAGTTAAAACCTCGGTGCCTGATAATTAATATGTCGTATGCTAATGTTTGCATATGCTTCATGGAAAAGAAATGCAGCATTATGTTCTACGCGTGCTATAGTACCTTATTATATATTTAATAATAATAGTATAATATTTTAAAGGTTACATGACAATTTCTTCAGAACCTCAAGAGTATAGAAAACACTTGCTTATATGAAAAAAAGTAGTACCAAGTAGTCCATTAATCACGTGATCTTTTAATAATTTTGACCCCCCCCCCACTCCCCCTTGGTAATACGTTGTGAGATTTAAAATCCCCCCGTGATATTTAAGAGCCTACCCCCCTCAAAATCAAGCCTCACGTCATTAATGGACGACCCCTAATTAAAATAACAGTTTTCATAACGACGTCCTATAAGTGTGCGTTTTCGTTTCCATGACCTTTAAATGAAATTATTACACGGTTGAATAGCATTACACAATACATAGGAAAATAATAATACAAATAATACTTGTTTATGGGAAATATGTTAGTTTGTCTTGTTGACCGACCTCCAATAAAAAGAAGGTATCAAAATCATATTTCATCTGAATTTTCTTGGTCAAGCAAAAAGAGATTTTACTATCAGATAAATTCAGATCTTGCTAGATTGGATCCTATTTTTCATTATTTGGATAATGCTAAAACGTAATTCCGTGTTGTAAATGAGTACATTCCGTCCATAGACTTCTCGAGGCATGTTTGAAGATTATATGCGTCTTCTACTGTTACTGATTGACCACTAGCGGAAAGCACGATTGGATTTTCAGACAGCTGGCACGTATTCTGCGACTGCCTATTGGTCTTCTTTCCGTGATGACTTGCTCCCAGCTAGAACAGCTTCTTAGGAACAGTATGGGTCGAGGAGACAAACTAGCTTCCTACATATTACTTACCTATTATTAAGATGGGTTCATTTGTTACTGATTTTATTTTTATATATATTAACAATAGTTTTAAGGGTTTCTTAGTTTTTATATTGTAAAGCGAAGCGCTTTTCTTTCTACAACTAAATAAATTATTTGATTTTTAAATGTTTTTTTGTTTATTATGAAATAAATGACCAAATAAATTCGGCGTTGTCAAACTCCAAACCCATAACAAATCGAATTAATTGAAGGTGATAAAAATAGACAGCAAAAACTAAATTTTAAAGAATACCTAATAAAAATATGAAAGTAGGTATATATCGAGACGAGTCGGGGCTTAACAACCACTGCCTACACCTTCAGGTATAAAAAGGCGTGAAGTTATGTTATGTTTAAAAGAGGATAATAATTAAGTAGAATTATACCTTATAATACAAATAATAATTTCTTTGTTGGACCTACATATTATAAAAAGCTTTTGTTGACTTTTACAAATCTGTAAGCAATGCTCCGACTCGCACTTGAATTGTGGCCGGCTAAGTGTGAGCTGGAGCGTCTTTGGAGTTAGGTAATTTCTCGAAAACCATTTACCGTAACCAATGCAATATTTTGTATAACTCTAGCGCGTTTAAATTGCAATTGGCTTGGCCGCCTTCTTGGTGATGATACGTTTAGTATTGAGTTATAATTATTGTTGGAACGAAGTTCCTTACGGCAGGCTTGGAGGAGATAGGGATTTTGCTGCGCGACCGAATTGAAAAAAATGTGATAGTAAAAACATAACTTCACGCCATTGTTACCCGAAGGTGTTGGCAGCGGCTGTTAAGCCTCGTCTCGCCGTTATGTTTACGTCCCAAATGGAATAGGTGGCGAACCTATTGCCATACCGGGCACAAAGTTTTTAGTCATCGGTATTTATCACACATAACTTTCCGAAAACAATTTCGAAAAGTCATTGGTGTGAGCCAGGATTCGAACCACGATCTCTGAATTCAGAAACCGTGTACTCGACCACTAGACCACCGAGACCAACCGGTGTGATAGTAAAACCGTAAGAAAAAGTCCGTGGCATAAAACCGTTAAATGAGACGTGCGCAGGCGCGACAGTTATACACAAGCGAGTAATGTATAATACCTTTCTCTTTCTTTCAGCAATAAAATTTAATAAAGAGACTGATTAATAAGAATTACTTAAAATAATAATAAACTTTTTGTAATTATTTCTATTTCTATGTAATTTTAAGTTGTCAAACAAAAATAAAGAGACATATTTTGTTATTTTAATTGATAATTTGAATTGCGAATTTTTATTTTACGTAATCTATTATTTCCTAAAATACTGAATTTCCTTAATATTTTCCTGTACTTAAATAAAAATTAATCAGCAAAATTCAAGAGAAAATTCAATAAAACCTACATAAAATTGAACACGATTTTTTTTTTGCAAATTGTGTCGATTCTACACTAGCCGAAGGAACTTCGTTCCTACCTGGTGTCCCACAACATCACATCTTTTTGTTGCTTAAAATTATAAATGAAACGCAACTTAACTCGTAAGAGTAGTTTAATTTTAATATTAACTACATTTAATTGCACTTAACTTCGTGGAATAAACACAAAATAAATATCAATGGCAAACTCTACCCTTATTGTAGTGAATAAAGCATAACTTCAGCAATAGAAAATAAACCAGTGCTTTTACCTGCTTCATTAGCAGGTAAATTATTTTAATTAGTTACACAATTCTCTATTGAAGTGAAAATAATAGGTGCTCTACTTATAGATAAATGTTATTAGTTACGGCATATTGAACATATAAGTAATCTGGACGTACGCCATATCATACAGTTTTAAATGTGAAAGGTTTTGCAAGGCAGGAAAACCTAGGCCACACTCGTATATAACATTAAAACAACTTTTAGGATTATATCGCGTTTATTTATTACCTATTTTTATTTATTTCCCTGCGTTTCGAACTCCTTACAGAGATCATTGTCACGAGTGATGAACAAAAAAAGTTTTATGTTCATTTTCTTCTTTACAGAGATCATAATAAATATACGCGATATAATCCTAAAAGTTGTTTTAATGTTATGAATGTCATTCGCGAAAGTCTGAGAGATAAATACACACTCGTATATTCAAAGTACCCGTATTCAAAAGACTAGGTACCTCTATATCATTTTATATATGCAAACTTTTTTGAATTGATGTTCTATAGTTCTAGAATATAACAGTAAATTGATTACAACATAAATGGTAGGCTGTTTAATTTATTTTGCTTCGAGAATTAAACATACTTCTTGGTACACTAATAAATATAAACAAAATGAAAAAAAATCTAATCAGAGATCATTTATAGAAGAAACACGGGCATCATCAATATTACCTATATAAATATATCTCTTAGTGATGTAACAAATGTTACATTTAGCAATTCCGCTAATGCGACTATTTACAAATTTTATATAAACAAATTATGTAATACCTCTCTTATCATCAATATTTATAACACAAAAGACGCTTAAATTATTGCAGATTTTTCATTGACGTACATACATCCGGATTAGAAACGTAGGTCATTTGAATCAGAAGTGGGATAGTGGTCTATTAATAGATAGTTTTGGTTATTTGCAACAAGAAATCTTCATCTTGAAACTTTAAGGACTTTAAGGATCTTGTTTGTATTGTTCTACAGTCCTTAACATAATCTCGAGTTACAGTTTTAGACGCTCAGGTATGTTTTGTAATTGTTTTGGACAACTCTCATTACTATGAGTTACAGACGCAGGTCTTCGATAGAGTAAAAAACCTGTACCTACTTGAGATAAGTAATTGAGTGCTAATATGAACTAATGAGCATACAATTAGCTCTACAAACTAAATGCTATTTAATACTGGAGAGTAGCCACAGATATTAATTCTTAAACTTTGCTTATAGGATCGAATATAAGCGATTACCAAGATTCAGAGAGATTCGGTGGCAGTTACAGTTTGAGTGACAAAAATATGCAAATTTATGCTAATGCAAATATTTGTTACATCACTAATTTCTATTAATGTTACAAGTCAAGGGATATTACAAGACTAGCGTCAAAATTACTAGGATATTACGAGGATTTTAAATGTATTAGACCGTTCTTATACAATGTCAAAAGAAGACTAGACAAATTCGTACAATAAAATAGGCATATGCAGATCAACTGATCTGTATGTATTGCAGCATGAGGGGCCGTCTATTAATCACGTGATCATCTTTAAGATTTTTTATGCCTCACGTGATTAATGGATGACCCCTAAGCAAGTTGATTCAAAGATCTCAGGAGTTCTAGATTAAAGTACGACTATATATATTGGCATACTATGACTCTGTCATTATTCACTAGTGTCATGCTAATTCATATATTTATCAAAAACAAGTTTATAGGCTAAAATCGCTAATGAAAATGTCACAATACGTGTGTTAGTTAGGTAAGTGCCTTTTTATAGTATTTGAGACACTAATAACGCCCGAATACTGAACCGCCACTCAAATCTGACAATCAATAAAGTGCTACTTACTGCTCAAATTTGACGTGTTCTGTCTATAATGTGACAGCTACTTAAAAGCTTAAGTAGTATATTTGAGTGGTGGTTCAGTATTCGGGCTTAAATCACTACTATTAACATATATTCATTGCGATAAAACCTGAGATGGCTTGTTTTATCTTGTTAATATAAAGCCAATACTTTCGCTCATTTTCTTAAAGAAATTGGGCTCAATTATTTATTAATAACACTTACAATTTTTTTTTTAATCTTACAAAGTAGCTATTAATTATATACCAAAAGGCCGCAAAATTTATATTATTCGGGGTTATTACTTACATTAATACACACTACTGTTTACTTAAGATTTAATACTATAGTAATAGTCAGACCCGAAATTAAATAATACCTCTCGATATTGCGAAAACATTGAAGTTTACCTTATGCAAAAGGTACTGAGATTACACACTCACACTTAAATAGTGAAAACTACTTAGTGAAGGTTAACATTATAAATTTAATACTACCCAATTAATTCCCCCTTACCAGTGTAGCCATTCTAAAAAGTAATTCTTGTGATATATGCTCTTTGCATACCTATATTATGATTTCCTGTCTTTTAATCTCTTGTTATATCCATATTATGCATTTCTGGCTGAGAACTTAAAGTGTCATGTATTAAAAGCATATTTTCTTTTTAATTTTCATCATAATTATAAATATTTTTTACTATACATGAATGAGAAGTAAATTCTGCTTAGCTATTTAATTTATATATTTAAATATATATTACTCTTTAAATATTTCTATAGTTCTTCTACCAAGATCCAGTATGACATAATTCAGGTAAATACATTTTAACAAGATTGCATAAATATTTTATTACTCTTTAATTATCCTCATATATATATGCGTGCAATTAAATTATTGACCAGCTATCACGTTCTGAGAGCATATATTTGAGATTACAATATCTATTCATATATATATTCTACCAACATATATCATCACAAAATCTTTGGAATATTTACCTTCTATATTAATTTTATTCTTATCACTACCATAACCACCAGAACCGAATGGACGCGATGAATTATAATATATTTTTACTAATTTAAATGGTGACTTATATTAAAAATCTTAACTACGCAGAAAGATATTACAGCCGTTTTATCATATCTTACCTCATGTTGACTAGTCTTTGTGGTGTTCTTTAACTGACTTTTCCTCTACATCACAGTCCATAAGGTGATCTCGCATCTGAGGCTTCACTTTAGTAGGTGGGAATTTAGTTAAACAAAATTCAGATACCAGACAGTATACTTTACATAATAATGGACATAATAGTGCCTGATGTGCCACAGCCGCTAGTCTGTACCATGGCCCATCAAATGGATCAAGTATAGCTGGACATAACATGTGGTTCAAATTCACCTGGGCAGGCTGAAACAAGCAATTCAACTATTTGAAAAACAATTTCCACAAAATCATCTATACATTATTTAACACTGGTAATTTTCATTATTTCCTATTACTATACTACTGCTGGCACATATAATATTTATATGCCATGACATATAATATCCCTTACACTGGAATTTACTGAAGTAAATAATAAAAAGCACCAGTGTTCTGGGTGTGTCTAAGACAAAATGACCTCAACATCAGGTGGAGAGCTGAATAGACCATAAAACTTACTTATTTCTATTCTTTTTTTTGGATGGTAAACGAGCAAGCGTGTCACCTGATGGTAAGCAACCTATGTCACCCATGGACACCAGCAACACATATAGTATTACTGTTGCGTTGCCGACCTTTAAGGGATAGGGGATAGGAAGGGATGGGGAAGTGGGGTGGGCCTCTGGGTACCTCTCTCGCCAGACGAAATGCGGCATGAGCCACTTTACGTCGATCTTCTGAGAGGTTGTGGTATTTCACCGGTCGAGCTGGCCCATTCATGCAGCGAACTGCTTGGCTCTGCCACTGGCTATTCAGCTAACATATGGTGTCCCACTAAAGAAAGGCTTGAAAAAACTAAAACATATAATCTAAACACCACATGTTTGTATTATGATATAATAGTAATAGTATTTCAAAAACTACTTACAATAGCAATAATTTGTAAGACAACAAAGTGATACAAAAGGTTCAGGCTATAGCTGAATATTGCCCAATTGAAGTCCCAAAATGGTTCTATATTATAAGCACCTGGAAAATACCAATAACATATTAAAAGTCATGTATATAAACACTGTATAACATTCTTAAAATATTGTAATGTCATACAACACATTCTTAAAATATTGTAACGTCATTCACCTCCAATTCTCAATAGGTAATACGGAATAACACACATCATTCCATGTTGAATCCAGTACAGGGCAGCTTCAGCAAAGATCTGAAATATTAGAAAATTCATTAAAATAAATAATATAATAAAAGATGTTGTTAGATAAAACAAAATTATTTGTACAGTTATAAATTATTTTACCTTCCTTGAAGCAGTCTCAGGAAATAAAAATGCTAACAGTGGTCCATTTAATAAATTCAAGTGTATACGAAACAAAGCAGTAACTGTTCTGCTAGGTGGTGCAGCCAATAAGTAAATCTGAAAATTAAAATTGTTTGATAATAATGGTAAGATAAGCAAAATATACCTCATACCGATACCTCTCTCAACGAGCGCTACCTCTCTCTAATGAGCTATTTTACGCCAATACTTTGGTATTTCACCGGTTGAGCTGGCCCATTCATGCAGCATACGTTTGATCAAGAGTTACTTACTTGTATCAGAGTTGTAACATGACAAGGGTTTAGCAAATATATGACTGTACGTGAAGCAAATTTAAAGCCAATTTCCATTCCCCAAAGTAAAGCCAGAAGAATAACTAGCAATCTTTTGCCACCTCTATCATTCTTCACATAATTTATGTCTTGATGTATACTTAATTTGGGAAAAATTTTAACCTGTGAATGTAAGAATATTTATGAGTGTCCTATTTATTAAACAATGGATTATTATATGCAAACATCAAATGTGATTACTAATTAAATTTAACAATTAGTCAGTAAAGCTGACAATGTTAATAGTAATTGAATTTACCAGTTAGTAAAACAAAGTCAAATGAATAGAAAAAACGTCAAATGATATACTCTCTGTTCTTGTCCACATTTTAATTCTTTTTCTATAAGAGTATACCTTATTCCTATTAGTCAGCTTGAATTATAAAGTAGATATTATTAGGGTTAAGTATTACGACAGGCAAATGTTTAATACCAACTGTAAGTACTAGGAACGTATATTTAACTTTATTTGGATGCAGTTTGCCACTTTAATCTTTATAATTTAATTTTATTATTATACTTATCCCGTGCATACCATAATATATGTACAAGAGCCAATCACAATAATCGTTTCAATAATTTGCCTTTTCCATGATAAAAAGTAGGCACATTCTGGACCCACATTTCTAGGTACAGCCTTATTTGCACCACTATATGCCCACTCAAACATTTTTTAGGAATTCTTATGCTTTACACACGAGATTTTCATCGATTTTACGCTCGCAATTTTATATTTTTGTAGCACACTCCATTCTAGACGTGCCTAACCCTTGCCTTTCCCTTTACTGAATAGTGAGTGAATGACTGTAAATTGTGTGAACTGAACGATTTCAGTAAAATGATTTTTTTTTTTTTTTTAATTTATTTTACGGCAGTGGATACAAGTCCTTAAGCCTATCTTAATTATAATACAAATGAAATATTATTAAACTTAAGTAATAATCTTAAATATTAAATTTTTCCAATAGTATTTACAATAAATTTATATAAGGGCTTATAAAATAAAATGTTTGATAATATTTGTTGTACACTATTGGGAATGTTTACACTATTGCATATTGATTCTAAATTGGATACTAAAATTAACCGTTGGAGTTTAAATTTTTGGCATTTCATAATGAGATGGTCTATGTCATTGATTTCGTTACAAGTATTGCATATTCCTTCGGATTGTGGTATTATTTTGAGTTTCGCTAGATGTGCTGGTATTCTGCAGTGTCCAAATCTGAGTCTATTTATGGTGGATGTGAAATTTCTGTGATCTATTTGTGAATCTTGAGTTTTATTGTACCAAGGTTTAAGCGGCGGGGATTCTTGGAGTTTTGAATACCATTTTCCTTTCTGTGCGCTAACACGAGACCAGTAATTGTGCCAAAGCAATCTTAGCTCACCAGAGATATTTATATGGTAATCGGTGTAGGGAACCTTAACTATGTTGGTGTGATCTTCAAAAGCTCCTCTAGTCGCTCTGTCTGCTATTTCATTTCCTGTAATACCGCTGTGAGAGGGTACCCATTTAAAACCAACAACTTTGCCTTGTCTATTTAAATTATATACAACTAGCTTAATATTAAATAGAATATAATTTAAATTGAACCTAATATTAGGACTCTCTAATGCTAACAAAACACTTAGACTATCAGTAACAATTAAAAATTTTGAGTGATTTACAGTTTCTATATACAATAAGGCTTTATAAATTGCATAACATTCTGCTGTGAAAATACTGCATGTAGTATCTATTTTGAAACATTTTGTGTCTTTTATTTGTGGATCATAAAATGCTGAAGTTACTTTATTAATGACTTTAGATCCATCAGTATATAGTATATAGGTATTACATTGGGTATTTACAAAATTGAGATATTCATATTCATTCATAACCTTATTTGTGTCTATTGACAAGTTGTTAATTATAATATTAAAATCTAAAGTATACAAAGGTAACTTGGATATATAGATATTTTTACATAAACATTCCATATTTAGCATTAAGGATAATAGTTCAGGGACTTGCCCGGATAGCAACTGTGATGTAATATTAATATTACTTAATAAATCGCGTGGAAGATCCCGAGTGGGCAAGATGTTATTCATGACAAATTCATTTTGTAGAGCTATTAGCTTAAGACTAAAATTGTTGGCAATTTGTACACGTCTAAATTTTAGAGGCATTATACCAGCTTCTGCTTCCATTACATGAATTGGTGTGGAACACATAGCCCCTGTTATAATTCTAAGTGCTTTATTTTGAATAATGTCTAATTTTTTAAGTTGACTCAAATTTGCATTCATATATGCTAATGAGCTGTAATCAAAATGACTTCTAACAATACTTTTATATAACATTGATAATATTTTGGGATCAGATCCCCAATGTACTCTTGTTAAAGAACGTAATATATTCAGTCCTTTAGAAGCACTTTTAATTATGTAATTAATATGAGTCTCAAATTTCAATTTTGTGTCTAGCCATATCCCTAAAAATTTTTTTTCACTTAGCCAACTTAGTGGAGTATTATTAAATAATATTGGGTCTTTCTCTATAGATGGTATTGTTCTTTTGCTAAAGATCATGGATCCACTTTTACTTACATTTATGTTTAGTTTAAGATAATCATAGAATTTGTGTATTTGTTTGAGACCATTATTTAGGGTTTGTACAGCAATGTTAACATCTTTATTCACAGTATATACAACTATATCATCCGCAAATAATAAATACTTAACAGATGGGTCTGTTATATACTTGTTAATTTGTGAAGTGTACAAATTATACAGTAAAGGGGAGATCGTTGCTCCCTGCATTGTCCCTTTATATACTAGTCTAGGTCCATGAAGTATGTTGTTAAATTTAATAAACATTGTTCTTTTAAATAAGAAGTTAAATATCCATTTGCAGATTTTTCCTGGTACACCAAGATCACTGAGTATTTTAATTAATATAGAAGGGTTTACATTGTCAAAAGCACCACTCACATCAAGGAAGGCGCATGCAGTATTTGAATGGCCATGGTAAGAATTTTTGATATCTGCAATAAGGGATGTAAAGCTTTCAGAGGCACTTTTGCCTCTTCGGAAACCAAATTGTTGAATGGGTAATATGTTGTATTTCTCACAAAAGTATTCTAATCTGAATTTTAGCATGCATTCAAATATTTTTCCTACACATGATGAGAGTGATATTGGCCTATATGAACTACTATCATTTGTTGGTTTATCAGGTTTAAGAATTGGGATAACACATTGTGTTTTCCAACTTTCTGGAATATTATCAGTTGACCATAATATATTGAAAATATTTAGAAGAGTAGTTTGAGCCGTGGGGTGTAGGTTGGAAATTAATTTGTAAGGTATGTCATCAAGCCCTGGAGTTGAATCTTTTCTTGATTTTAGTGCTATTTTAAATTCTTGCATAGTAAAAGGGACAGATAGGAAGTAGCTATTAGTGTTTCCTGGTATTTGAAACAGTCGATTTAATTCTTTTTCATCTACATTTTTTTCAGCTGGAGTGATTGGTGCATATTTATCGAAGAATGAAGGTATCCACTCATCATTTTTCGGAACTTTTTGCGATCCTGCTCTCTTAAATCTACGAATGTAGTTCCAGATCCTACTAACAGGTGTGTATCTATTAAATGATTTACATAATAATTGCCAACTTAATCTTTTTTTCTCAGAAATTAGTTTCTTTTTAATTGCATCAATTTTCTTGTACTGAATATAATTTTCAATTGTGGGAAAGACCCTGTAATTTTTTAATGCTCTTTTACTATTATTAACTGCTATTAAGCATTCTTCATCCCACCAAGGAACAGGTTTTTTAATTTTATAAGATGTTGAATTAATTTTTTTAGGTATACAATCTACTTTAAGTTTATTTAGAATATTGCAGAAAGTGTTGTATAAATGAATAGGATGATCTGTTTTAAAATTCATATTAATAAATGCCTTTTCACTTTCAGATTGGTATTTGGTCCAGTTTGCCTGGCTGTAAATGAATCGTTCTGAAGGAGGGCCTTGAATATATTTCTCTATAGCACATTGAATGTTAATTGTTATTGGAAAATGATAACTGCCCATGTTATCATCATGAACATGCCATGTGCACAAGGGTGCTATTGTTGGACTTACACATGATATATCTATTGCAGAAGGATTGTGACTAATTGAACCTAGGGTGGTAGTTGTTCCTGAATTTAAGATACATAGATCACATTCATCTAAAAGGTTATATACATCATTACCTCTAGCGTTTGTGGATCTACACCCAAATGCCACATGATGTGCATTTAAGTCACCTAAGACCATAATTGGAAGGGGCAAATGATCAATAATTTGTTTTAATTTTCTAAATTTAAATCTGCCCCTAGGAGGGCTGTAGGCACATAGTATAGATAAGTTACCTGCATCTGTTTTAATAGTAATTGCGCTAGTTTGTAAGTTTTCATAGTAAGGAGTGTTACATGTCTCATACTTAATTGTATTTTTAACTATAATTGCTACTCCACCATGACCATTAGGGCCATGTTGTGCTATGATATCAAATCCTGGAACACTAAAACTACTTCCTTCTTTTAGCCAGGTTTCATTTATTAAACATATATCTATATCTTGATCATATAGAAAGTTAATTAGTAAGGGTTTTTTGTTGTTGACACTCTGAATGTTAAACTGAGCTATTGTTAAATAGGGCTTAATGGCAAAACTATTGTGATTGTTGTTATTATCCATATTAAAATAATTTAGAAAGGAAAACTTCTTTTATTTTATTCATAGTTATGGCTTCATTGCCAGAGTTAGCTAGATGAACTAAAGATTTTACTATGGCATTTAATATAATTTCATTATTAGCTATTTGTTCTAAATCTATTTTTTTATCTTGGATAATTGTAGTGACAGATTTATCCACAGATGGCTTGGTCTGTGACTTATTGACTATATTTAAATTATTATTAACATTGGATATATTTTTATATGAATTTGTGTCTTTTCTAGGTATTAAATGTGGGAATTCCTTTTCACTAATTACTGATTTAGTTACATCAACATAAGTAATTTTATTCCTCTTTTCAGTAATCTTCTTAATCTTAATAGGACATGAACGTGAGATAGCAAGGTGAGAACCACCACAATTTATACAATTTATTGCACTAGTATTCTGACAATCTTTATATAAGTGATCTCCTGAACAAATAGAGCATTTTTGTGTTCCATTACATATCTTGGCTGAATGGTTAAATTTAAAGCACTTAAAGCATTGTAATAGAGGTGGTATGTAGTCAAAGACCCTGTATGAAAATAAATCATACTGTACTGATTCTGGCAAAGTGTTGGATAGGAAGGTGATACTAACCGTCTGTAGGGGTACCCTCTCTGGTCCAACTTTCTTCGTGAATCTTCTTATAGATATAATATCAAACTTCGATGACAACTTGCTGTACAGCTCTGTATTTGATATATTTGTGGGGACATGTCTTATTATTCCTATTTTTTCTATTTCCTTCGCAGGAATATAGGCTTTCAAATTATATTTTTCTAGAAAATTGGTGTTTAGTAAGAAATTGTTCGCGTAGTTATATTGCTTGAAAATAATTGCTATCTTTGTAGCGTTGACCCTATGCATTTTTTGAATTCCTTTGATGTCTACTGAGAAAATGTGATTCAAGTAAATAGGGCTTTTGTTCCCTATTTTCTCTTTTGCATTGGTGTTTTCTACAAACACTTGAAACACTTGGGTGTTTGTATTTTCAGGATAAATTCTTTTATATCCCTCTTTAATGAATGGTTTGTAGGGATCATTGCTCCCAACATCGTTGTCTTGTGGAAGATTTGTTTTAGAAAATTTTCTTTTACCTGGAGGTGGCCCGACCCCTGTTGGGCCAGGGTCTTCGTCCCCGTCCATGTTATATATAAAAATTACTATTGTTTATTGGAGTTTATAACTTTTTCCGAATTACAAATAAAAATACGACTGCTTCTTTTGAAATTTCCCGCCAGAATAGCCAGTAAAATGATTCGCTACTAGTGTTGCCAACCCCAATTAACCAAAAAGAATGGTTCCCAAGTAACAAAACAGTAGAAAACAGTAAGTAGGTAAAGTAAAATTTAGATTCACATTTTTATTTCTCATATTATCGCGATTCACATTCATAACATTAAAACAACTTTTCAGGATTTTATCACGTTTATTTAATACTTATTTTACTCGTCAAAATGATCTCTGTAAAGAGTTCGAAACATCGGGAAGTAAATAAAATAAATTAAATTTGAATGTCATTAAAGTATGTAATATTAATTATATGTAAGTGTTATGTGTTAGTATGTGTATATGTGTTAGTTTATACAGCAAGAGCATATATGTACCTACATATAGTTGAAAAATCATTGGTATGAGCCAGTGTCAGGAATCGAACCCGGTCCTCTGGATCAGAAGCCGTGTGCTCGACCACTGGGCCACCGAGACTATCGGGCCTCAGACGTAATAAATGATTAAAATATTTTCCTATAATAAAAGTAGCCTAACTTACGCCATATTACATCAGTTAGCTGCCAGTAAAAATCCCGTCAAAATCGGTTCAGTTATTTTAGATATTAGACAGACAAACACTGAAAACACAGTTTTCGACAGTGGTAGAGCCAAGCAGTTCGCTGCATGAATGGGCCGGCTCGACCGGTGAAATACCACGACCTCTCAGGAGATCGACGTAAAGTGGCTGATGCCGCGTTTCGTTCGGTGAGAGAGGTACCCGGAGGCCCACCCCCCTTTCCCCATCCTTTCCTTTCCCCTATCCCTTAAAGGTCGGTAACGCAATATCTAAAATTCGTGAGGCTGTGTCACGGGTCAGCTAGCAATTACTAAGTGTCATAAAATAAAAATTACCAAATACCTGAAATTCTTCTAATATTCAATTTAGAAATCACAGTCTATATATTATTGAATTGAAACTTTAAATATATATTTTAAAAAAATACACCCGGTCACATAGTTTCTCTCTTTCGACTTGCTGATTTTTTATGTCCAAAATTGAATATATACCTACATTACGCACAACTATCGCAAATAATTCCCAAAAGATGATAGAGTGTGTGCCTGGAATAGATACTGCGACTTCTCGATTCAAAAGTGCGGGCTCAACCACTGGACCACCGACCCTGACAACGCATAATAGAGAGTTTTACCTAAAATAAAACTTACCTATTATTTTTCCTGAGATATCCGGAATCCATATTGAGTTTAGCCTTCCGTTTTTCATGTGTTCTGCCGGTCAAGCGAGCTCCTCTCTCACGCTGGTGGCGCCCTCTCGCCATGATTTGGACAGTTTCCGGGAAAGTACTCGATTGTCAGCTCATGGATCGCGCAATTTTATTTGTCATTATACGGCGTAAGTACCAGGTAGGAATTACCTGGATTCCGGATATCTCAGGAAAAATAATAGGTAAGTTTTATTTTAGGTAAAACTCTCTATTATTTGTTCCGTCATCGATATCCGGAATCCATATTGAGTGATGTGTTTGATTTCTCCTGGTACATATATAATAGGTCGGGGGAAAAGTCTTTTCGCATAACGTAGGTATAAACTTATTATAAAATTTCTTTGACTGTACTATTTGTGTCTGGCTGGTTTTGGTAACATTAAAAAGGTTACATTATAAAGAAAAGAAAAAAATAAAAAAAAAGTTGTTTCCCGCTATTTTTCATTTGTTTTTCTCTCCGTAAAAATGAGTGAATCTAATGAAGAAATTCGATACATTTTAAAATTTTATTATAAAAAAGGCAAAAATGCAACTCAAGCAGTGAAAAAAATTTGTGATGTTTATGGACCTGATGCAGTGTCAGTAAGAGTAGCACAAATTTGGTTCAAACGTTTTCAGTCCGGAAATTTTGATGTTAAAGATGCACCTCGCTCTGGTCGCCCTGTTACGAATAAAATGGACGCCATTTTTGAAAGAGTGGAGCAAGATCGGCATATTAGTAGTTACGATGTAGCTGAAGAACTGGGAATTGACCACAAAACAGTTTTGACCCATTTGAAGAAAGCTGGTTATACAAAAAAGCTCGATATTTGGGTGCCACACGAGCTCACTCAAAGAAACTTAATGAACCGTGTACTCATTTGCGATTCATTATTGAGACGTAATGAAATCGAGCCGTTTTTGAAGAGATTGATAACTGGCGATGAAAAGTGGATCACGTACGACAAGAACGTGCGAAAAAGGTCGTGGTCGAAAGTTGGCCAGGCTTCACAGACTGTGGCCAAACCTGGCCTAACACGAAATAAGGTGATGCTGTGTGTATGGTGGGATTGGAAGGGCATTGTTCATTATGAGCTTTTACCGTCCGGCAAAACCATCGATTCTGATCTTTACTGCCAGCAACTGATGAGATTAAAGGAAGCAGTCGAGAGAAAACGGCCGGAATTGATCAACAGGAAGGGTGTGGTCTTTCATCACGATAACGCTAGACCACACACATCTTTAGCCACTCAGCAAAAATTAAGAGAGTTCGACTGGGAGGTCCTAGTGCATCCACCATATAGCCCTGACCTTGCGCCTTCAGATTTTCACCTGTTTCGGTCTCTTCAGAATTCTTTAGGTTCTGTAAGAGAGGACTGCCAAAACTATTTGTCCCGTTTTTTTGATCAGAAGTCCCAAAGTTTCTACAGTAACGGGATAATGTCTCTGCCCACAAAATGGCAGAAAGTTATTCAACAAAACGGTACATATACTCGTATATTGTAAATAAATGTAAATAAACTTTGAAAAAAATGTCTTGACTTTTCATACAAAAATACGAAAATACTTTTTCCCCAACCTATTATATTGATGCTATAATGTGTATGTATTAATTTTAATATGAGTGCTATGAAGATATATGTTATTGATATAGAATAGAATGCTATGAGATACAAGATATAATCTGATATATAAAAATGAACTAAATTTATTTCAATTAGTCAAATATTTCACAATGCTTCAAAATATTGTGATAACGAGACATTACTTCGAGGTACTGATATATCTAAATCTTTTATCTGTCTATGATAATAATTTCTGAATGTATGTTCCTGTTTCCAGTTACTTGTTGATAGGATTTGATCTATGGTATATTTTTCTAGCCAATTTAATGATGAAACTGCTGAACGCACAGAACCAGGAGGTGCATCAATCGCTGCTTCTCGCAATACTGTCCGAACCCATCCTCCAATAATGGTTCTGTTAGCAGGTTTACACGGACCTCTTGTCGTAATAAATAATTCTGACAAAGTGTTATTTCGTCGCTGCTGCGATATTTCTATTAAAACACGGATCCAATAAATTATGTTTAAATTTCTTTCTGGATGTGGTTTAATCTTCCAGCCAGATTGACGATGTATAGCCGAATCCGTTTTTGAGCGAAAGACTGGTCACAGAACCACCGAGTCTCCATCCTCCCTAAGATGCTCTGGCCCGATCCTTAAAAGAGTCAGGTCGTGTACTCGTCTACCAGATGCTAATAAAAGTAAAATTGCAACTCTCCTTGAGACTTGGAAAAAATTTTGCTCATCTACATTTTCAGAAATCAGGTGGTCCAAAACAGTCTTTGGATTCCATATAGGTGGTTTAGGATCGTTAACTCTTGAGACTGATATTGCCTTAAGGATTTGTTTTACTAAGAAATTTGAACAAATTTCGAACAAATTTACTTGAAGACACCTCATGTTCACTGGTCTTTGTCAATGTAGATATGGTCGATTTATGTACTAAAATAGTCCGATATGCTAAGCCTTCGGTGTTATGTAGATAAGCCAGATACCTGGCAACCATGGACGGATTAGCGTGTTTGAAGTCCACAGATTTTGATAGGCACCACTTTTTCCACTTGTTCCATGCTGTTAAATAGGTGTTTATCGTGGACCTTCTCCAACTAGTTACCAGTAGTATTGGTGTGGTAGGGATTTTGGCAACTGTCGACTGTAGTATTGCATTGTTCGACAATGGAGCCTCCCTCTGCGAACGACGAACTGGCAAAACTGAGTCTCCCCATTAGGGACTGGGCCTGTCTGAGGGACCAGTTGCCAAGCGAAATCTGTTTTATTAGTGCCCTGCGTAGCGATAGGCATTTTGGTTCCGACAGGGACTTTGTATTGGATTGTGTGTCCCAAGTAACACCTAGAAATTCCAGATGTTGCGTCGGAACCAGAACAGATTTGCTGAAGTTGATTGTCCACCCTAGCTGCTTCATTAGAGATGTCACAAAATTCACCTGCTCCTGTAATACCTCGTAGGATTGATTTGCCAGCAGTAAAACGTCGAGGTACACCACACATCGAATATTGTGTTGTTCCGCTATCCAGTTTGTAACTGCTGCAAAAATGCCTGGGGCTGACGATAGACCGAATGGAAGACATGTCATTTGGTAAAGAATATCGTCGTAGCTCATCCTGAGAAACCTGCGATGTTGTGGATGAATGGGTTAGTACTAACAGTGTCCCCGCCTGGGTTCGAGTATACTGATGATCTCGCCCCAGCTGGAGACGTCAATAGTTTTTTAGCCCCCCCTTTATATCAAATAAATCTGCATCGAACAAATGTTCGGCGCTAGGTGGTATTTTATTAAGGCCTCCTCTAATAAAAACGTCGGGTATACGATGGAGTAGCAATTCCCTACGCAAACGAATGAGATCGGCCCTTATACCACAAGTAATTTGTAATATGTCATCACTAACTTTCATAAATTCCGATTCCTTGTTAAATAACAGTTCTACTTTTTCAAAAAGAAAAGATGGGGTAAGGTTAGTTGCCTCACCAACTGACCAATTTATTAATTGTTGTAAAGAGTTACGTAATTCCTCTCTCTGAATAAGCATTGCATTTGTCATAGCCGCAAAGGAGCGCTCTAATAAATATAGACGGTAATCCTCTTTATTAGAAGATTCAAAGCGCTTTAATTCATCATTTATTTTTAGTTCTATAAAACCGGGGGTAGATAAATATTTTTTCTGAGCATCCGAAAATCGAATTGATTGCCCATTATCACTTTTAAAATGTTGTAATGTTACTAGTTTCTTCAACAATGCTTCATTTGAATTAGGATAAATAGGATCCTTCACTATCGTGGCATAATCAGATATATTTATATGAGAATTTTCAATATCTAAACTAGGTGGTGGTTGCAAAATTATTCCATCCACGATGGAATTATTTGGCGATGTTACAATTCTTGATGAAGACTCGCTATTGTTATTGAATTGTTTGTTGACAACTTGAGATTGGGTAATTAAATTCGTGAGAAATTCCACCTGCTGTGACAAAAATTGAAATTGCAAGTCACTTACTTGTCGTGCCCGCTTTTTAGGTATTCGAGTGTCCATACCATTTCTCATTTCGCTTGCCGAATCTGGACCTTCGCTGCTCGAGCTGGAGGTTGAGGACGACGACTCAACTGACGCACTGCTTCGCCTCTTCCTACTCGCGTGCGGTTGTTCAATGTTTTCCATTGCGCAAGAGAGGTTATAACTTATTAACTTAACGTAAATTCTCAAATTTGAAAAACCGTTAAATTTAAATTTAAGTATTTAACTTTAAATTAATTTAATACTTTTTAAATCGCTTTGCGGATGTCTGAACACTAAGAAAAACGACGCTATAATGACAAATAAAATTGCGCGATCCATGAGCTGACAATCGAGTACTTTCCCGGAAACTGTCCAAATCATGGCGAGAGGGCGCCACCAGCGTGAGAGAGGAGCTCGCTTGACCGGCAGAACACATGAAAAACGGAAGGCTAAACTCAATATGGATTCCGGATATCGATGACGGAACAAATAATATAACATTTGTGTTTTTACTTTTAAATATAGGTATGTCAAAATTATGTGATACCAATGTCACTCAATTGTTTGCCTTCCCGGAAACTCTCCTCTAACAACTGAACTTTATGTCATGGAAATAAAGTTCAAATTGAATTATTATTTTAAGTATTATTAAGATTCTTTTGTAGTTTGAATATAGAAAAGTGTAGTTTTTGGACTTTTTAAAGGATATTTTTTATTTTTCGCTCCAAAAGATCCATCCTCGTACTTCAAGGAACATTATGAAAAAAGGATTAGCGAAATCGGTTCAGCCGTTCACACGTGATTAGATGACAAAGGGAATTTTTATATATAGGTTTGAAGGAAAGACAAATCAATTTTTTAAATCGTTTATTGTACGAACACTTACATTCGTTATAACATTATATATCTACAGTATGGCAGTGTTTCGAAATATAATTATGTTATAGGTTTTATTTAGGTTTTACAATAATGTAGGTAAATAATAACGTAATATTTTGTATTATGAAATAAAGCTTATTTTATTTTCACAATTCAAAAAAGCAATACTTGAGTTTTTTTTTTAAATATTGACGTAGACAACTGAAATACGTATGGCCAGAAGGTTATGCCTGTAAGTGGAAGCAGGGATATTTTATATATATATATTTTATCTAAAACATAATGCTTTAATATTATATACAATTAAGCAAATTTACATTATCACAAGTCGAATGCTACTATGTATAATGGCTACATATGGCTCTATGTTTTACTGTGACTAGTGAATTAGTTTCATATTTAAATAACTGTGTACTATTTCATAATTGATGATAAAATTAATATGATAATATTTAATATTAATTTCATATGTTGCTAGTTTGTTACAAGTTTCAACACAAAGATTTTAAGTAACATCGCTGTAATATATTTATGAACAAATACATATTCATTTTTAATTGTTATTATTAAATAATAAATCTTAAATTATTAAATTGCTTTGGTTTTATTTATTTATGATCAGGAACATAACAATTTTATTCGTTTATTTAATTATTAAGTGATAAATTAAGTTTACGCTTCTCTATTTCTTATTCATATGAATATTTAATAGAAATTCAAACCTAATCAGTACCTATTCAATAGTTATAAAAATACCTGAAATTAATATTTTGTGTTTTTCATACAGACAGCACATCGGCCAACACGCTCCAGTTGATTACCAGCTTTTAATGTTTGCTTTTGCGGGTTTTGGAACTGATCGTCTTCCCTGATGGTAGTCAACCAAAAACTGAGCTTGTTAGGGAATTTATTACATGTACCTCCCTCACCGTTACATTCTATAAATGGCACTGTACGGAAGCTCTCCAAGCATGATCCGGGACTCTCCAAAGCCTGACCTCCTCCTTGTCCACCTGCACCTGTGTGCTGTAAATCAAATTATATTTATTTAGCACATGACATGCATTTGTATAGAGTGTGGTGCTTAATCGACCAATACATTCGTGTTAGTAGGTACCTATGTTACTTTTTTATTTAGGTATTCTTTTATTTGTTAATATAATCCTAATTTTTAATGGATATTTTCAGTCGCCGAAGTTGTTCATTAAATTAACTTCTTTAGATTAACAAACTTTGATTATTGTATTTGTTATAGCAATAGATATAAAATTAATAATATGGCATGAGAAGGGCAGTAAGAAATGTAAAGTTCAGTGTTATTGAGTCTAAATAATATTATTTAGTTAGGTATGCTAGAATATATTTTTCTGAATTCTACAGTTGTTGGTATATGACATATTAATTGAATATGAAATAATTTATGCGTCAGTATTGCCCGACGGATATTATACGGTTATTATTAGTAGTGAATTGGTTTTTAGCAGACCAATACAAGTCCGTCACACCACCAAAGATTAATATTATTTATCATTAGATGTAGTCAAGCGCTGTTGTGTAGGTAAAAAGTTATTAAAAAAAAACTTACCATTACAAAACTGTAACCGATCCATAGTTCGGTCCAATCTGGAGGACAATCCGGAACGCTAATCGATTGGCTGTGCACTGCTATAACATTAGCTGGTGCTTCACAGACGACACACCTGGATATATATCTCATTATTTCATTTTTCTCAACTGGGGCCATAGGTGTTTCAGCATTTGTAGATAACCAATAACTTCTGTCGTTTCGACTGGCGTAATTACACGATTCAGTAATATCACAGAAGAGGAAAGGCATGGTGCTGAATCTCCTTACACACGAACCCGCATGCCCAAGATCTTGACTGTGCGCTTTCTCATTTCCGTCTATGTATAATAAGGAATATCCATCCCATAGTTTTACTAATCCCGTGGGGCAAGTATGTACAAACTCACCCTGGCTATGACGCACTACAAGAATTCCAGTTAAATAATCAGTTTCAACACATGGTGCTCCGGGAGCTCCAGGTAATCCTATTTGTCCTGTTATACCAATTTCACCTCGTTCACCTTGTTGTCCTTGTAAGCCGGGTGGCCCCACAGGTCCGGGTAATCCTACTTGACCTTGATAACCACGATCACCTTTCATCCCTATAAGTCCGTCCATACCTGGAGCACCTGGTGCCCCATCCCTGCCTGGAGTACCATCAAATCCTCGTGGACCAGGAGGCCCTGGTTCTCCTTTGGCACCAAATATAAATCGCGCTGCCTCCCCTTTGTCACCTTTATCACCTTGCACTCCCTGCAAGCCAGGCATTCCTGGATAACCCCGTTCACCTTTTTCACCTTGTAAACCTGGGAGGCCAGGTGTACCATCTAAGCCATTAATTCCTTGGTCACCCTTATCACCCTTTGATCCCATGAGACCCTGTAATCCCGGGAGACCAGTATCTCCTTTTTCACCCGGTAAACCGAAACCAGTCTGTCCTTTAGTGCCTTTGTCACCCTTTTCACCAGCAGGCCCCGGCAATCCAGGCAATCCCGGTCTTCCATCAAAACCTGGTGGCCCTGCAATACCCTCGCGACCTTGTTCACCCTTTTCTCCTACTGGTCCTATTGCCCCTTTTTGACCTGGTTCACCAGTTCTACCTGGTAAACCAGTAAGACCTTGATCTCCCTTTTCTCCGGGTGCACCAATCATACCAGGCCGACCATGTTTACCTGGGATACCTGGTAATCCCTTTTCACCTATCTTTGTCAATCCTGGCAATCCTACGGGGCCAGCTGGACCCCTCTCACCTGGAAACGTTAGAGTAATGTTAAAATATCACTACTAGAATATGATTATAATTTAATATTAATAATGAGTAGCAAGATATAAGTTCAATCCATCAATCATTTATTCACATAATTCTGGCTATTTACAGTACGGTGACAGTATGTTCCAAGTATGCATCTCCAATATTTGCCTAGTAAGGCGTGTGAAATGTACGTGCAGTTGTCTTTTTATACAATATACAATAAATATTAAAATTATTACACATACCATGTCAATAATATTAATAAATAATAATAATGAAACAATCTCATAGCTATTATAAAAATGTCTGCAAATAAAAAAATAAAAAATCTATTTATGTCAATAAACGAAGCAATAATGTCAATTACAAAAAAAAGTTGTAATTAAAAAAATCATTTATACAGTAATAACATTTCTCAACTAATATATTTTTAACAATATTTTTAAATTGTTTTATAATAATGACGGAAGCGTTAATATTTTGTACATAATGAAAAACGGTTTACAACTATCTGTGGACTGCAAACTAAACATTGCGCGAATACAGCGTTTTTGCGCTTTAAAGACCATTAAGCAGTTCGTTGGATTACCCCAAAAAACAATACCATATCTCAATAACGAGGCAGTAAGGCCATAATATGCAGTGATAACAGCATGAGTGTTGATAACCGATTGTACTTTGTAGAGCGCATAAGCAGAACTACTCACTTTTTACATAAGTAGGAAATATGGTTTTTCCAATTTAGCTGGCTGTCCACAATTAAACCTAAAAACTTAGCAGAGACAGCTGAATTAATGATGTGTTCATGTCAATCAACCGTTCATGTAGCCTTTTTATCACAACTTTTTTATTATTATTATTAATTTATTTCCTTCCCAATTCCTCTTTTTTATTTCTTAATCAAATCAATTCGATTAAGTTAAAGACCGCACTAAAGAACTAAAGATTTTTTTTATAGGGAAGTCGTAAATGGCATTTAAATAATCATAGTCATATAAACAATTTTGCTCACCTTTCTCTCCTGGAAGACCCACCCGCCCCGTGGCACCCTTTTCACCAGTGTAACCACGGTCGCCTTTCTCTCCATCCATACCCATTAGACCAGTAAGACCTCTTTCACCTTTTTGCCCCGCTCTGCCTTCGGCGCCCTGAATACCAATCTCACCCTTTTGACCTTTTTCACTAAAACCTATCCCAGGAAGGCCTCTGTCTCCTTTTGGTCCAGGTAAACCTACACGTCCTTCAGGTCCTTCAGGACCCGGCAGACCAGTTTGACCGGGCAACCCATCGATACCATCTCGCCCTGGTAAACCTTGATTCCCTTTGTCTCCTTTGGCACCTTCGAAACCAGGCAGACCAATAGCTCCAGTTTCACCGGGAGAGCCATCTAGACCTGGTAAACCAGGCTGACCTGGTTCACCTCTGAATCCTATATTTCCTTTATCTCCCTTAAATCCTTGTGGGCCTGTATCCCCTTTAATTCCTTCAAAGCCAGGCGCTCCATCAAGCCCAGGCATACCCGGATCTCCTTTCTCACCTGGGCGTCCAGGTGTACCGAAACCTGGTATACCTTGTCGGCCAACATTACCCTTTTCACCTGGTTCTCCATTTATGCCATCCAAACCTCTGAAACCAGGTATCCCTGGTTGACCTTTGTCACCTTTGTCCGATGCAGATCCAGCATCTCCTTTCTCTCCAGGGACTCCTTGATAACCTCGGTCACCCTTCTCACCAGACAGCCCAGCTGTTCCCGGTAGTCCCGGATTACCAGGATATCCTTGGTCACCTTTAAGCCCAGGTTGGCCAACTGGGCCAATAGGGCCATCTTTACCAGGTGTTCCCGGTTCACCAGGAAAGCCGAAATCTCCTCTATCACCTTTTTCACCGGGTGCTCCAGGAATGCCAGCAGACCCTCTAAGGCCTGCAGGTCCACGTGGCCCGGGAAAACCTCTCTGTCCAGGTATGCCTTGAATTCCAACATCTCCTTTTTTACCCGGTAATCCTACTACACCTGGTTTTCCAATATTTCCTGGATATCCTTGTTGGCCTTTGCGCCCTTCAACTCCAGGTGTACCTGGTTGCCCTGGTACACCAGGAGGTCCAATTGGACCAGCGTCACCCTTTTGACCTTGAATACCGGTTGGACCTGGTCGTCCTGCATTACCCTGGTCACCTTTTTCTCCAGGTAATCCTGTACTTCCCGGAAAACCATCACGACCAGGTATACCAGAAATTCCTCTATCACCTTTCTCACCATTAACACCGGGAAGTCCAGCGGGACCGGGTGGACCTGGCATCGATACTCCGATTTCTCCTTTATCACCTTTTCTTCCTGGCATTCCTGGGTTACCTATTAAACCATTATCTCCTGGAATACCAGGAAAACCAATTGGACCAAGTTCACCTTTAAGTCCTCGGGCTCCTGTAAGTCCCCTAGGACCAACTTGGCCTGGCCTACCGGCAAAACCCATTGCTCCTTTTTCACCAGGCCTGCCAAAAGGACCTCTATCGCCTTTCTCTCCCGCTTCACCTGTTAAAATAACATCACAATTTGATAAAGTAGACGTCTTTAACCAAATTATTAAAGGGTGTGTGTAATACTTATATACTTAAAATTTTAAATGTATACTTTCTAGACTTTATATAAGTGTCGTATTTTATTATTAAATAAGTATTTTCTCTGATAGACATAGTTAGATCATTGTAATCAGAGGACTATTTCAGGCCCATAAAAACATTTTCTATTCACACTATATTTAAACACCTATTAATATAAAACAAATGAAATGAAGAGATTTAATAATTTTTTACTCTGTTTGTGAAATTGTGTTTATTTTTAAAATAAGTTTTTAATTTAAACAAAACATACATACATAATAATTAGACTTGCAAACGAATATTCGGTTACTATTCGGTATTCGGCCTATTCGGCTGCTTTTATTATATTCTGCTGAGTACCGAAAATCTACATATTATTCGGCTGAATATCGAATAATTAATTATTATATTTTGTCATAGAGAAAAAATTGTAAAATTAAAAAATTAAATCGATTGATTATGTATAGGTATAATCATGTTTCCATCTCTGTTATAATCATAAATAAGTAGTCATTGGTACATAACACAGGAAAAATGGAGGATGTATTTGAATTATTGGGGTAATCAAAATTTAGAAGGGTAAGGATCTCATTTCTTTTATAATCATTTATTAAGTGGTCATTGGTACAGAAAACAGGTACATAATTTAATCATTTTCTTTGTAAAACAATTTGAGAATTTTTCGAAGCATAGGACAAAATCGATTTTTTTTTATTATTAAAGTACGTTCATAATTATTTATATGTTTATTTGTTAAATTTCAAACTATCACTCTTACAAACAGATGACAACTAAGAAAGCACAATAAACTGTACTTAACGTAATACCATATCCACGAAATGAACTTGTCGAAACATACAGCGCGTTAGCAATATTATATACCGCGCCTGCCGAACAAAACAAAGGAGCGCGAAACAATCTGTACAAGTTTTTGGCGCAAAATCCAGCCGAATACTTTTGTCTAATATTCGGCCATTCGGTCAGGGGCCTCGCCGAATATTCGGTATTCGGTATTGGCCTGACGAATATACCATTCGTTGCAAGTCTAATAATAGTACCTATATTATTGCCATCTACCTATATAATTAAATAAAAATACTATTTAGTGATTTTTTGTGTGCGTCATGCAATATCTAATTTATTTTTATATCAAAGTGCTTATTGCCAAACTCCATTGAAACGTCTTGATTGATACTTATGAAAAATTTTGTAATAAAAAAATAAAAATAAAATAAAAATAATAAAAAAAATAAAAATGCGTAAAAATTTCTTATTCAAATGGTAGTGTCGTAGTAAATATCAGTCGGTTATAGGAAGTAGGTTCACCGAATGAGCTAGTACTTATACACGAATAAATGTATTATATAGTATATAAATCATACCTGTAAACCCTTGCGGTCCGGGAGCACCTGGTTCACCCCTGTCACCTCTGGTAAGTTTCTCAATATCAGCTGGGCATTTACCGGGTTCACCTTTATTTCCCTGTACACCGTCCCACCCTTTATCTCCTTTTAGTCCCCGATCTCCTGGACCACCTTTTTCTCCCTTGATTGATTGCGCATCTCTTCCAGGTGCTCCAGGGTTTCCGTCAGAACCGGGAATACCGTCCACGCCTGGTAATCCGTTCAGGCCTCTGTCACCCTTCATTCCTGGCATACCAACTTGACCTGTGTTTCCTTTATCACCCATAATTCCCTTTTCTCCTTTTGGCCCAGGGTAACCTTGCGGCCCGCGTTCACCTTGTGGCCCGCGTTCACCTTTGACTAAGTTTGAGGCAATAGTAGCATCTGCACCTCTCTCTCCCCGACTTCCCATTGGTCCATCATCTCCACGTTCTCCCTAAAAATATTCATTTTTTGAAATATATCACTTACTAGCTGACCCGGCGAACTTTGTGCCGCATCAAAAGTAATAAATGAGTAAATTTTGGTTATCACGAGGTTCAATGTGTGCTATTTATCGGCATTAACTGTTGTCCCGCTATGTTAATACTACAATATCTTGGAAAATATTAGTTGCGTGATAATAATATGCAATATAAATTGCATGCTGTAAAGGGCCATGATCATCTATATTACATGCACAATCTATTTAAGACAATTAATTGGCTGAAAATTATTGCTATAATGTTTAAAATCGCTTCGTAAATAAGCCATTATTTCTCGTAAAAAGTATAAAAATAAAAAATGGTCATTGTGGGTTATCCTTAAGAGATAGACTGCCCTCGCGGACTTTTGTGTAGACCTTATATAGGTGTTTAATAATATAGAACATTAATTTGATCTATCAATTAGGGTTCAGCCAGCGTTTGAAATTAAAGTGCTAAATCTCGAAAGGTCAACGGGGAGGTTTAGATCTATAATTCATATATGTTTTTCTCTTGTTTGTGAACGACTGTTTGTATGATCTCCCAATCTTGAATTGTAATTTTGTTTAGGGGGCCTGGCATCTGTCTGACAGGAAACTATTTCCTAGTACCGATGCCAGTTTCACACAAATTTGTATTTGCCATGTTATTATTGTTTCTTTTTTCTATGTCCTTTTTTTTGTGTGAGAAAAATAAACGTATTATTATTATATATGATGTAAAGAAAATTACATTTTTTCTTTACAACATCATATATGAATTATAGATCTAAACCTCCCCGTTGACACCCTCTAACTACTTGACTTCCTACTAGCTAGTGAATCGGACAAGAATTAAGATCGTTTCGATTAAATCTACAATAATTCTACAAATACTGAATATATTTAAATAATAAATAATAATAGGTAATTAGAAGGAGGGGGGAGACCAGGTTATCTAGTAGTAAAATATAAAAACAAAAACATCTGAGGATATTAATATTTGAAATCAAACGGTGTACAGAGCTTTAGCGATATGAGATTATATTCTGCTTAGTAGCTTCATATATCATGCATGCAACAACAAAAATATCCAAGGAATCACAATCACCCGGTGTCGTTGAGTATTGAAGTAGTTTAACTTACTTGAGGTCCTGCGGCTCCAGGCTGACCGTTCACTCCGTCTTTCCCTCTTTCTCCTGCAGCACCAGGAGGGCCAGGAGGACCACGCTCTCCAGGCATTCCTGAAGTACCATCTAGACCACGGTCACCCTTTTCGCCTGGACCTCCAGGTGAACACTCATTACAACGTCCGCCAGAGTCACCTTTAGGACCGGGATTTCCTGGGATGCCCTCAAAACCAGGACTTCCTTTGTCACCTTTTTCTCCAGGTTGACCGATTTCACCCGGGCTGCCGGGTATCCCCAAGCTTGAGTTGCCGGGACTACCTCGCATACCCATATATCCATCTTTTCCTTTCTGACCTTTGGCGCCGTGAAGTCCTGGTAAACCAGGCTCTCCTTTTTGACCCTAGAACAATTTAAATATTTTTGGAATATTTTAGATAAAGTAATGAACGCACAATTAAATTTTGGATTTCATATATTCATTCCCTATACTACATCAAATTTATATAAATTTATTTGTAATCCATCAAAATAAAATGTATTTAAAAATATTTAAAAAAATATGGTAAAATAATAAAAGACATTTAATGTAGGTACGTGCATTTGCACGGCCTATTGATTAAAAATATTCTATTTGTCTAAAGAGAGCTGACAATGGAATTGTTTCAGTTTTTGTATTCGCAGTAGTTGTGTCATATTACAAATAGGTGTACTAGTGAATTCTTAAAGATATCAATAGTGTTTTTTTTTCCATTTTGTTAATTTTTTTCGCTATAATTAAGTATTTGGTAAAAAAAATTAAAACAGTGGTACAAAACCGGGCATTTATATGTCAGTGAATCAAAATTTTATAATATTAATATAGATTAACTTACTGGTATAGAAACACCTTCTTCGCCCTTGGGTCCTCTTGGTCCGGAACGACCGGGTGATCCATCATAGCCTCGTGCGCCCGGTAACCCTTGACTTCCATCTCGACCGGGTTCACCTTTTTCACCTTTAAGCCCAGCTGGACCTTCTCTACCAGGTGAACCAGGCTCACCCTGGCCGCCGGGATATCCCGCAGGTCCGATTTCACCTTTTTCGCCGGACAAACCATCTGTGCCCTTTGGCCCCTGTTCTCCTTGATAACCTCTAGGGCCGGGTGGGCCGGGTGGACCACGTGAACCGGTACGCCCTCCAGGTGCACCAGGCACTCCTTTTATACCTTGACGTCCTGTCATTCCAGGCCGACCGGGTTCTCCTTTACTTCCAGGCCTACCATCTAATCCTACTATGCCGTCATTACCTCGATCTCCTTTAGCACCTCTTGATCCTGGGTTACCATACATTCCATCGCGACCCTACAATAACAAAGTATTAAAATATTTCTGTTAGTCGTTTTTTCGTTCGAACTTGATTTGTTAGATGTAGAACTGAACGAAAAAATAGATATAATGCAAAAATATCAAAAAAAAAATCCAATTATCGCTTTGGCATACATTTTTTAAACACGTTTATGGTTATTTGAATTTAGATTATGGTTTCACAATTCAAAATATATCTTATTTTGTAAACATGTTGACACGATAAATACCCTAAGATGTGGACAGCGATTCCTGTCAAATATTTATAAAATGCAAATTATTTTATAATTATGAATAAAAAAACGTACTCTTTCTCCAGGGTTGCCTAAAATTCCTTTCTCTCCTTTTATTCCCATCTGTCCTGGACGACCTGCTTCACCCATAATTCCTTGATCCCCTTTATCACCCATGGGTCCTGGCTCTCCTTTCTCACCCTTAGTTCCCATATCACCTTGCACTCCCTTTATGGCATCCTTCTCGCCGTCTTCCCAAGGTAACGTAACAGAAGGACAACTAGGCCCTCGGTCACCTTGATCTCCTCTGTCTCCTTTATCTCCTTGAATTCCCTGACCCTTAAAACCTTTAGCACCTTTGTCACCTTTCGGACCCGGAGGACCCTAGAAACGTCAAAATTGTAAAACGATCAATTTCAAATTTGTAATTACTTGGCAATAACAGTATTGGAATCTTTAAAAATTTGTTGAAATAATTATTTTCTTACCATAGGCCCTGTTACACCTTTAGGTCCTTGCAAACCTGGAAGTCCACTTGGCCCAACTGGACCTTGAGCACCTGCCAACCCATCCGCACCCTGTTCACCCTTTTGACCTTTGGGATATCGACCGGTATAAGCAGGTTCTCCTTTATCACCTCGATCTCCTTTCAAGCCAGGAAAACCTCGGGGGCCTTGCATACCTGTAGGCCCTTGTAATCCACGTTCCCCCTTAAAAACCATCAAAGGCAATTTAAACGTGATTCAAATTATTAAAAATTTAATGGTTTTATATTTTATATCTCCTTTGAATCGTGAAATGTGTATATTAACCCTGAAAAACACTGCTGCGTGGATGGAGCATCTAAAAACTTACTACAGCTTTTACTGTTAATTTATAAAAACTTCTAAAAATGGTTTGATGTATGTATTGCAACAGAAAGTCATCTTCTGTAAATATGTCCACTGTCTTACTATCACAGTTCATTGGGTATAGTCTGGTGACAGGCAGAAGGACGGATAACGTAGTACTCTTTCTGTATGAGATTATTAAATCACGAGAAAGAAAACAATGTGTATGATATTTTAATTTCTCATTTTCTACTCAGATTATCAAGTTAACTTTAATTACCATATTGTTCATAGCTAGGCTTATGAGATTATGCCAGCATATCTTGGACTTATTATAAACTTTTTATACCAATTAAATTAACAAATACTTACGTCTGTACCATTGCAACCATCTCTACCAGGGATACCAGGCAAACCGGGTTCACCTTGGGGTCCGGGTGATCCGGTTCTTCCCACGAAACCACTTTGACCAGGTTTTCCTCGGTCACCTTTAGGTCCTCTGGGGCCTGTATTTCCAATCTGACCCTTTTGACCTTTAGGACCGTCCGGCCCGTCCGGACCTTCATGTCCTGGAAAACCAGGACTTCCAGCTGGACCACGTGGCCCTGGGAAACCCTGTAAAAATATATGGCATCAAGAAAAATATTCTTCTTCTTCCCTACCTCTCTTCCTATTCCATCTCAATCGTCGAAACCGCATCTCTCGATATTGCTGATGTCCATTGGCGGCGCTAGTCGCTTACACATTTGGCTATCCTCTTTTTCAATCTCTATGATCAAATATTTACCCGGTTTCCTTTTTCTGCAAAGCATTTTCGTACACAACACCCGGGTGCCGTGCAGTTGCGATCGGCGGGCGTGGTGCGCTGTTTGGTCACTGGGTCGTAAACGGCGAAGCTCAGGCCACTGTTACTTTGCCAATTACTTGAGGAGTCTACATTCGAGGAGCCACTGTACTGTGGCGGCCCTGCAGGCGGGGGCGGCATTATATCTGGCCGATTGGACAACCCATATGTGTTTCCATTCGAACTGCCGTACTGACTTTCATATGTATTATATGAATTCCTTGTTGGTGGTACAGGATTGTTAGGATTGAAGCTCCCTCTGTTATTACTATTCCATCCATTTCTGTCGTTGTCTCGATATTGGTTCGACCAATTGTTGTTTATATATTCATCCGGATTGTCGTCTGGCCATTGATTTGAACCACCATTTCCATTAAAGTCCTGAAACAATTACAATCTATGCTTTCAAAATGTATCAACAGTCTGTATGGAATTTGTCCGCCGCAAGGTGAGCATTTGAAAAATACAATTAAAGAAAATTTTAAGTACCAATTGAATATAAGAATTTAAAAAGACAAGTGTCCCTCAAGTATCGGAGATTTTGGAGATACTATCTACTTACTATATACTCTATACTATCTACTTTGGAGATATTACGAAAATATCTTAACGAAAAAATGTCTGTGCTGTTAGTCTGTCTATTTGTTCCGGGTGATCTCTGAAATGGCAGGACCGATTTTGACGGAACTTCTATTGGCCGGCCGCTGGTATAACTGGAGTAACTTGGCTACTTTTTTTCCAGAAAAAATCTTTTACTGATTTATTTATTGATTCCGAGGCGAAACAAAGTTCACTGGGTCAGCACATTGCTGTAACTATTTTTTTCACACGCAGTTAACATACATTTTACGCAGCAACATTTCCAGAAGTTATGAATGTTACAGGAAACAAATACTTAAGTCGTTCCTCCTACCAGGCTTAAGATTAATTATAGCGTCATTGATGGGTAAAGTGGTGGATAGGTATAACTGCCAGCTGCTAAGCAGAGGTAGGTTAGTTCGATCCGACTCGAGTACAGACATTTAAGATGAGCATGGACGCTTGAACTGCGGCGTCTGGTCTTTTTTTCATGTAAACATAACATAACATAACATAACTTCACGCCTTTTGTTACCCGAAGGTGTAGGCAGCGGCTGTTAAGCATCGTCTCGCCGTTATGTTTACGTCCCAAATGGAATAGGTGGCGAACCTATTGCCATACCGGGCACAAAGTTTGTCAGTCATCGGTATTTATCACACATAACTTCCGAAAACAAATTCGAAAAGTCATTGGTGTGAGCCAGTGTCTGGAATCGAACCCCGGACCTCTGGATCAGAGGCCGTGCGCTCGCCCACTGCGCCACCGAGACTTATGAACATACTTTTTCATGTACATACTTGTAATATGTGTTTACCTAAAGATAGAGGAACATATACTAATATGTATTCTCTAGTCTCATAACACAAACTTTATACTTAAAAAGAATTAACAATTATATCGATTATGCAAAAACTATTGAAGTATTAACAAAACTTTCGAACAGATACGTTGACACATTTAAATGCTAGAAAGCAAAATTGATTCATACAATTCATTCATTTTTTTGGCTAAAATAGCATATTCGTATTTAAATGAACAACACATAAGATATTCATAGATAGGTATATATTCGCACCCTATCTAGGAACTTTGACCACGATATGTGATACGTCGCTGTGTTGGCTGTTTTGTAGGTAAGTCGATATTAAATTTACTTTACGCGCCATTACTAAATATGACATAATTTTATTAATCAAAGCGTACAAAAAAAAATAAATTATTCAAATATAAATTAGTGGAAAATTACTGAACACACATATTACGAGTACAGCGGTATTAATAAATAATCAGTCGTCGAAATAATTTACAGGTCACGTGTCTTGATAATGATATCTCTCTACAAAAAGTTCTTATAAATTAAGGTTGAATTTAACATGAGTTTTAAAGTTATGATATTTTTTTTAATATATTCTGTTTGAAGCAGCTAAAAAAATCTAGGATTTTTTATGTGTAAATAAAGTAGCTTTTTAAAAGTAAAAGGATTATTTAAAATGTTTTATTATTTTCAGGGTTTATTGGTTCCAAATAAATGCTCATCTTCTCCTAAATCCTCTTTATAACAATAGTATAGACTTCTTGTTGTACTTGACTTGTAGTATAGACTTTTTATGGTATAGGGGGCAAATGAGCAGGCGTGTCACCTGATGGTGAGCAACAAACGCCGCCCATGGACACCTGTACACATGTATTGTTACAGTTGCGTTGCCGGCCCTTACAATAGAGTATGAACGGGGTCGGGAGTGGCATGGGAAAGGGAGAGGAAAAGGGGTTGTACCTCCGGATACATCTTTCACCGAGTGAAACGCGGCAAAAGCCACTTTAAGTCGATATTCTGAGAGGTCATGGTATTTCACCGGTCGAGCCCGCCCATTCCTGTAGCGAATTGCGTGACTCTACTATTCTAGCCTGCTTGTTCTTAGGCTAATCAATTATCTAAATAAAGTTTAATCAAAGTGCTACATAAGATTATGAACATACAGACAGATGGCCATAAATTATAAACACTGTTGTTTCTGCTTCCTTTGCCTTAATAAAGATACCTATTAATTTTTCTTTAATTTTCCCAATGATACTGTTATATGTTTGTAAATATTTTATTATATATAAATAAACTAATAAAAATAAGATGTTCTGCAGATTTCGCGGCACGTAATCTATTGTCGAATCTTTCAATCGCGTAATAATTTTCGTTATTAAAAAAACGAGTTAAAATTTACAAATTTCAACAGTTCGTAGTGTTTATATTTTTTTTTGTATTTCATTACATAATTAAATCGTTGCCATTTTTTAGATAATTATATCGATTACGTTTTTATACTTGGTAATATTGAATGTACATAACATACATAACATAACTTCACGCCTTTTGTTACCCCAAGGTGTAGGCAGCGGCTGTTAAGCCTCGTTTTGCCGTTATGTTTGCGTCCCAAAATGGAATAGGCGGTGAACTTATTGCCAAACCGGGCACAAAGTTTTCAGTCATCGATATTTATCACACATAACTTCCGAAAACAATTTCGAAAAGTCATTGGTGTGAGCCAGTGTCAGGAATTGAACCTGGACCTCTGGATCAGAAGCTGTATGTACCGTATGTACGTGTATGTGCCATAATGTACCGAAAAGGCAATTTTTTTAACATTTTTTTTAATCCAGTTGTCCATTTCGCGTTTGAGAATCAACAAACCGTGGATCAATTCCGGGCTCACATCAAAATCTTTTCGGAAGTTATGTGTGAAAATATCGATGACTGACTAAATTAAGGCCCGATGCATAGTAATAGGTTCTGCCACCATTTGGGCCATAAAAATTTAGCTAGTCTAGGCTTAATAGCCGCTGCTTGCACGAAATTACACCGATGAAGTTGTAGACATGTATAAAATTAAGAATGCAAAAGTGACTTCCATAAAAATTGCTTACAGGAAAACTATTTAATTCTTAATCTTAGCACATATTTAATGTGATGACAGAAATATTTATTTTTATTGTGAGAAATTCGTTTTGTTATTTGTTTAAATCTCAACGCCTTTTAAATACAATTAGAAAAATCTAAGATGACTCTACTTAGTAATATGAGGGCGCCTGTCCGTGGTTAAACCTAATTTAAGATACTAATTCTCTGGTAAATAAAAGAACATATAAAGTAAGTATAATAATAAATAATTTATTATATTTCACTGAAATATTATGAATTTATTCTTAAAAGTAAACTAAATTTAAATAAAAATAAAACTTTTATGCTTAGTTCATTTTTAAAACAAAATAAACACATGTCGTTTTAGTGTCTCATACCATGGGCGCTAGTACACGGCAGTTTGAACATTAATTTAATTATTATAATCTAAATATTTAAATATAAATATTTTAGTATATTATTAAATATTTGCTCGGGGTATCTGTGAAAGATAAACTTAGGAATGAGTATATCCGCCAGAGAACTGGGGTAACCTAAATAGCTCGTAGAATAAGCTCGCTGAAGTGGCAATGGGCTGGTCATATCTGCCGAAGGACCGACGGTAGATGGTGTAAAAATGTTATAGAGTGGAGACCGTGTCTTGGTTAAATTAGCGTAGGACGCCCACCAGCCCGATGGTCAGACGACCTCAGAAAGTCTGCTGGAAAAGACTGGATGCGGAAGGCAGAGAATCGGATGTTGTGGCGCACATTGGGAGAAGCCTATGTCCAGCAGTGGACTGCAATAGGCTGATGATGATGATGATGAAATATTTAAAGATTACATATCTTTACGCAAGATTTTGTAAATCTTTTATGTTTTTTACACTTCGTAAGTTAAATATCGGTCTATATAATTTCTAATTTTAATCAAACCCATAAAGCAAAATTTTTTTTTTATTAAAACAAATTATTTATTCAGGAGAGAATATATATGATAGAGGAGATAATAACATAGATATGAAAATATTCTTTCATTTGATTGCAATTTGACCATTAAATGATAACCTTCCTGATAAACAATTTAAATCCACTATTCGTTATCCATATAGATTATAAAATTAAAAACAAAAAAAATAATTTACCCCAATTTATAAATTATTCTTATTTATATTTGTTCCAAGAAAGAAAGAAAAAAAATGTGTCTGTAACGTTTGCCAAAATTAAAATTATTATTTTTTGAAAATTTTGTTCACAATTTTTCAAGTTTTAAATATGCTGTTTTTTAAATATTTTTTTAGGATAAATGGTTTTTTTGTTATCCATATCTGTGGTATATTATGTAGGCTATATAAAAATAAAACATAGGAAGCTGTATGTTTGCACAATACCGACGGGCTGCATCCGAATGATGATAAACTTTGTCGGTCTTCAATTAATTACAACATGTTACGTTCACAATACAATAAATAACTTAATTATGTTAACAACTTACGACATGCGTCAAAAAATATAAATCACAGTATTGATACCAAAGTTATTATTTGCGAAACGAAGTATATTACACGCTTCCGATATAAAGTTACAAAGTTTAGTGGTTTCGTGAATCTTTAATAGCGATTTCGTGAAAATGCAAAAGGACAAGTGCAAGCGGACGAGCGGGTCGGCCCCTCCGACGGCCGACAATCCCTCCTGCCACATTCTCAAAATCCGCCACCGTTTTTGCTAATACATCTCAAACAAACCATCTAATTTTCTAAAACGGACACGTTTGCTACAGAACAATAATAACTAATAATATATTATATCACTTACTTGTGTATTGATTTGATAGAGCGATGCTAATGCAGCGACAAACCTTTAAAATAAGAGAAAAATAAATAAAATAAAAAATTGAAATTTTATCACAAATTGAGACACGAATACTATTTATATATATTTAAATACATTTTATAATGTTTATATACGAAAATTTACTTATAATATAAAATTTTCGTAGAAGTGAAAAAATATAGGAGTTGTGAAATTATTCTTACCATAGCACGTTCATCGCCATGGCCCGGAGCGCGCTGCGCTAGAATCCCGTGCGCGCGCGCCGTTAATGCCGGGATACTAAAGGATAGGTGGTCATGCAGTAGATCGAGCACCCCCGCCCCGCGGAGGCGCGGAGAGGCGAGCGAGGCCCAGGCCGGCCGAGATCCATGAGGGCGCGCATCCAGTAGTGGCGGCGCAGCCATGTCGGGCCCGGCGCGTGCGCGATACTTCGCGCTACACCTTGTGCCCACCACATTACTTCTTCTAGCATGGACTGCAGCACCTACTACAGCAGTAAGTACCCTACGTATTAACTATGCAACTCCATCAAAGCCACACCAGCTCTTACCAACTTGTCGCCAACAAAAAGACATCAACGCATGAACTTACACCAGTAAGCTTTTGAGCTTCCCTTTTTATGAAGTATTACTGAAATATAGACATAAAATAAATAGTTTACATAAATAATTTCGTTAATAGTAAAATTTTGAATTACATAGCATGTAATTCATCAATCAGATTGTATTGTTGTCAAAAAAACAATAAAATGTAGAGACGATAAAATGTAGGAATAGCTCATTAGATTTATATTTTTATATTGTGTGTTAATTACTTCTTTCTTCTATTGTAAATACTATTGGCTAAATGTAAAGATTAAGCCGTTCCATTCGTTAAGGATAGATATAAAAGTTTTAATATAATGTTATAATGAATTTCAAAAGTAGAGTCGGAATCAATATTGTCATTCTCAGTTGCAATAGCTTGTTTTGATCAATGTTTCTATAAGTACTTCTTAACATCAGTTAATATATGTATATTAATGTATTCAGATATTATTATGAAATAATAATTAACAGCTTTGACTTTACGAGATAGTGTTAAGTTCCTCGGATGTGAATTGTTCACTCAGTTCGCCCATTTTTTATTACAATCATTATTTATTAAGTGAATTTAATGATAAGCTTATTATCAACTAGCTATAATAGCCCATGACTTCGTTCGTATGACCATCTGCAGTTTTTTCCTGTTCGGAATGTGTGAAACTCTTGCTTTCCTCGGTGTGCACTCCCATAAAACTTGCACATTTACTATCTGGTAATACTAAAAATATTATACATGGTAAGTGGCACTCCATCTCCATCCCCAACTCCGATCTCGTCTCCACATTCACCAGATGCGGAACATATATCATTTCCGAAATTTCAGTGGCTCAGTAGTTACAAACTCGGACTTCTAGTTCAGAGAATCCCCGTGGTTAGCATTCTAGACTTAACCAATGACCTGAAACTGAAATCGATAAACATCGATGTCTAACTTGATTAGATTTTTCTGACTTAGATTTTTAGACTTTTTAATTAATAGCGCTTGTGTTTAAGAATTTTATTTTCAAATAATAAGTTAAATTAAATACATTGACTATTTTTAAGTGTCTACAGAAATAAAGCTTCTAACTTTGACTTTAACTTTGATACGGCATTACGAGGAATAATTGCCACTCCTAAGAACATATTTTTTTAATCATTGATTATTTAAAATTATTGTTTAGTTTTTGACGTGACAACATCTTATAATTTGATGGAATTGGCTACACATGACTCATGCGGCTGTACCTAGATGCGGCTGCTGATTAAAATTTATTTTAGTAAATTGTCGTTATTTAAATAAAACATTCTTTCGAAAAATGAAACCTTTCCATCATTATTTATTATGACGTTGTTACGTTCAACTATCTTCAGTAAACCAACTTTACAGACAACCGATATTGTACAAAAAATATAGAATTATATCAGTCATTGATGACAAGTATCTACTTACGTGATATTCGCTTGAAATATTTTTATTGAGTACGGCCTAGGTACACTATCCCTAAATTACATTATTACTATAGAGAATGCGATAGCGTATCAATGCCCAATGGCCACTGTTTACCCTTTTGGATGTTAAGGAACTGAAGTTACAATACATAAATATAATACAATATTTTCTAATAAGATATGAGTTATTTAAATCGTTACGATATTACTTTGGTATTGGGATACAGATTTCAAAATTTAACATGGGTAGAGTCACGCAGTTCGCTGCAGGAATATGTCGGCTCGCCTGGTTAAATACAACAAACTCATAAACAATTATTAATGTAAAGTGGCTCCTGATTCACTTTGTTTGGTAAAAAAAATGTCCAGAGGTGTAGTCAGTGACAGATCTCTGATATTTCGTCAGGATTTTTTATCGAAATAGTTCTTAGGTAGTATTTAAAGTATCCATCCAAAGAAAACATTCTCATATGCTATTTCGATAGTAATTTTGTCGAGCATAACCTATTTCGTATAGGCATTTTTTTTTAAATCTTTTTTACCAAAGAACTTACTGACACTGTAAATGATTTATTTACAAGTATTTATTGTATTTTACAAAAAAGTAGAGTGCATAGTGCACAGTAACAGTTTACTTCCGGGCTTTTGGATTTTGAAGCGGGTTCCAGGCCACAGAGGCGACTTAAACTTAGTTCGAGTTAATCGATCGAACCTTAGTAGGATTATAAATGATTATCTGGTTGTCAATGTCTGCTGAAAAATCTCTTAAAGCAAGCAACGAGCATACCTATAGTTTGCAAATCTTCAATCTCTTGAGCAAGACGAGATCAATGGATTTTTCAATTTTCTAGAAAATGATCTGCCGGTTTGTATCGGTGTGGCCTTTTTTTTATTTCGCGAGGAAATGCTTTTGCACACCCCCCGCCTGGGTACGGCAGGGGATAGTGCGGGACTCCAAAAGCAGTACACTGCAATCCGATCCTAGGGCTCCCCACTAAAACCTCGCGGCAGCCTTCCTCCGGCGTTACCGGTATAGCCTATGATGCTTATCTTCGTAGCATTGAAATTTGTTTTCCAAATTTTGATACTTATTACTAGACTCTACTATATATTTTTTTTCTGTAATCGGTCTTTTTTAATAAGACATTTAACGTTTCAGTTGAAAGTGGCCTGTACTGTTATATATCTATCTATTGTCTATGAGTTTAATCTTCTTCTAGGGCAAGAAATTGTGTGATTTAAACAAACATAAACATAACTTCACGCCTTTTGTTACCCGAAGGTGTAGGCAGCAGCTGTTAAGCCTCGTCTCGCCGTTATGTTTACGTCCCAAATGGAATAGGTGGCGAACCTATTGCCATACCCGGCACAAAGTTTTCAGTCATCGATATTTATCACACATAACTTCCGACAACAATTTCGAAAAGTCATTGGTGTGAGCCAGTGTCAGGAATCAAACCTGGAACTCTGGATCAGAAGCCGTGTGCTCGACCACTGCGCCACCGAGACTGTGTGTGATTTACATAAGCATTTTTTATCTTGAGTATTTTTTTTTTGTTTCTTTAAACTATGTATTTATCTTTTACGTATCTTCACACCTTTTTCTACCCGTAGTCTATTAAAGCCTCGACTCACCGAATTGTTGCGTTACGCCCCATATGAAATAGGTGGCCAACCTATTGCCATTACACCGGGCACAAAGTTTTCAGTCATCGACATTCACTTTTAAGCTTTCGTTAACGATATATATACCAATGAAAGACCCAGTCATGGATTTTATCGCGTTTATTGAACTTATTATTTATTCATCTTGACGTTTCGGATAATTTCGCTTAACCATTTTCACCATTTTTACCTCTACCAATTTTATTAATTATTCATTGATCAAAACAACTTTCAGGATTATATCGCGTTTATTTATTATTCATTTATATTTATTAAAGTGAAACTTTTATTACATCGTCTCAAACTTTTTCGTCTGTGTGTTGCATGTCGCGTGACGGTCGGCCGCGGAGTAGGGATAAAGTGAAAGGCGCTCGTCAGAGCGCCTTTCACTTTATCCGAGGCCAATATGGCGGCCATGTTGTTGTTTATGGATTTATTTCAATTTTGAGTGCTTGAATTTATTAATTAACTTATTTTGTATGAATATTAAATTAAGTCTTTTTATTTATATTCGGTCCATTCAATATATTTAATTTTATTTAACATTTATTTTTAGTTAAATGTCTATAATGTGAAAAAAAGTTTCACTTTTACGGTGGTTTCATAAAACCACACAATCTTTTTTTCCCGACGTTTCGAACTCTTTACAGAGATCATTTTCACGAGTGACGAACAAAAAGATGGCAGCTGTTCAAAAGCTATCTTCATTGCTACAGAGAGCACCCACTTTTTGGAAATAAAAATCAAAAGTTGATGTCAAAAATATGACTTTTACTATTGGCAACCCACATCAGACCATGAGAACAAAAGTTAAATACTTATTTATAAGATATAATCCTGAAAGTTGTTTTGATCAATGAGTGAGATTCGCGAAAGTCTTAGAAATAAATATTATTAATTATTCTTCTTCTTCTTTCGTTATTGGCGACTATGACTCTACTAGTCACTTTTGGCCATTAATAAACGGTTAACTTCGCGATACTTTTCAAAAAAATATTTAAAAGGTTCAGCAGAGTTCACCCTGTTTTATTAATTATTCGTTTTGTTAGCAATATGACAATCTTAAATTGTCAAATATGTTTGATGACAGTTTACTTACAACTTCAAGGACAACTTTAGTTTAGCTCCATACATTTAAATAACTATTATCTAATATATAAAATTCTCGTGTCACGGTGTTTATGACTCTACTCCTCCGAAACGGCTCGAGCGATTCTTATGATATTTTGTGTGCACATCGGATAGGTCTGAGAATAGGACAACAACTATTTTTCATCACTCTAAACGGCAATGGTAGTTCACCCCTAATATTTTTTTCATAACTATTTTGTTTTTATATTTTTTTTATGAAACAACATACAAAAATACATATAACCCTAAAATTTTCACTTCTTTACGATCAACCCCTACTGTTTTTTTTTGGCAAGACAACATTTGCCGGGTGAGCTAGTATAAATATATATAACTGAACTCGACTGCGCTCATCATCACGCGTGATATGATACGTACCTACCTACCAACATTTTGATCAGAGGCTATCACAATTATAAAAATTAATATCACCATTCGGCAATTATAAACTTAATATAATGATTACATCAACACTAGTAGTATATCAATTATTAATTACATTCTCAATGTAGTTACTATTATTTGTGTTAATTATTATAATTTATATTGACAGTTTGGGAACGTAGACCTTCATGTGGTACAATCGCTTGCGACTTAAACAAATGTATAATGAGAAAATTACAATTAAAAAAACATATGAGCAGGATATTAAAAAAAAGTCAGCTACATGTCATGTATTAAATGATTGTTCCAATATTACTCGATATCAAATTTTGCATCTATTGCGGAGGTTGTGATGAAATATCATATCATAAGGGAAGATATATTGCATAGGTGAACTGTAAGAGATAATGAACGTGGAATATGAAGAAACGTTGAGTGGGAAAACCATAGATTTAGTATAGACTATAATAGATGGCACATGTCAAGAAAAATGTACAAATATTCATCATTGACTGCGTAACCGCGTATATTACATTTTCAGAATATTTACATTTCAACACATGAACAATAACTATTGAAAAGTTGACACTTTGAAACAATTTTTACGCACACATGGATAAGTCACTCACACATCAACAATCCATTTTTGGTCTCGTTGTTGTCTTAAATCTATGGGGAAAACCGTTGTGTTCCAAGATTTCGTACTTTAAAGAAACATTGGCTTTATAGTAAAAATATGTTTGAGAAAGATGACGCTTTCTGTAATATCTACTTTAATAGTCTGTAATACTTTCGTGTAACAATTTCTTACCCTGAAATTTTGAATGCATACATTTCGGGATATCTTAAAACATATCTTAATATCTTGGACACAAATCACACAGCGCCCTCTAGTTCCAAGCTAAGCAACTAAATGCTTGTGTTATAGATACTAGACAACGGATAATAATACATATATACTTTTCTTTTGTAAATACATACTTATAATACATAGAAAAACACCCAGACGCCACACAAATATTCATGTTTGTCACAAATATTCATCACTGACAGCGCAATCACGTATATTAAATTTTCAGAATATTTACATTTCAACACATGAACATTAAACATGTAAAAGTTGACACTTTGAAGCGCTTTTTACGCACACATTGATAAGTTACTCACGCATCAACAGCCCATTTTGGTCTCGTTGTTTGGGTGACTATTGCCGATCTATTATTCTTATAGCTATGATTTAAAATTAATTCGAGATTACTCTGCACGAGATTATCCTCATAAAAAATGTTACGGAACTCCTTGTGTAGCGGCAAACAGTAGGTACTGTCTATTGCCAAAAGTCGGCAGATTCTTCTTTCAATGATAAATAGTTCTGCGATGGCTCTGACTACTTCGTAATACCTATCAATATGTATGATATCCTGAGCTATCCCTTTTGTGTGTTAATATGCTGAACTCGAGTTTATTCCAAGATTATAAATTCCTCTTAAGCTACCCTATCTTTTTCCCAAAATATATTCCACTAGTTTTATACAAAACCACTAACGAGATATAAGAAAAAAAAATACTTTAAAAAAATATGATCTTGAAATACAGTAGTGAATTTCAATTAAGAATAATGTTTGTTTGATCTTAATAAAAAGTTCAAGCACTACAAATCAACATACTAAATTGTCTCGATTGGTGACAATTTCAATGACACCCAATCTAATTTACCTACCTACCAATAAATGAATAAAAAAACTACAAACTTCTTTCGTCCATTAGCTAGCTTCGCGCCTTTTTTACAACCGAATTTTGTCTTTAGTCTGTGAAGTTTTTAATCTTTTATCATAATTCGACTTAATTTTAATACTGCAATAAGAATACTAACAATTTGTGTTACATACTAAAAACAAGTTTAATGTATAAATATTATCGTGTAACTCAGTTCGTAGAGGTTCAAATGCGAAATGTTTTAGACGACAATCAATGATAAAAACGAGCCTATAGTTGAAATTGAATTATAATTAATATAATAACATATATAATATATTGTAATCAGGTCGTATCTTATTAATAACTAGGATTTCATTATGTTATATTTAGTGGCGCGTCATTCATCCGCTACTTTATCGGAGGTTAAAATTTGTAACCTCAAAAATCTAAATTAGTTTAATTATTTGGTAGATAAGATAATATAGGTACAGTACTTCTTTCAAACATGAAATATAAATTAAAATTGTGACGTTCATGTTAATACTTATTCTTAGAATAGCGTATTTAGTAGTCTTTGATCTATAAAAAATAAACTTCCGCTAAGGAATTTTGACACCAAAGTTCTAAATAAGCTTAATTCTTGATTACAATTGTTAGTATCTGACAGAATTGATGATCTTTTATTTTGTTTAATTATAAATTCCGTATAAGTTTTATTAAATTATTTCTTAAACTATTTTAGGTCACGAGGCTATGAGATGATAAACAATGTTGTTGCCAGTTGATATAAGTATAACGTACCAAATAAAAACTTATATGATAATGTGTAGTGCAAAGGTTACGGTAACACAAGATTATAACGAAATACTTTATACTAAATTTATTTTTATTAAGCAATAAATTATTCAATGAAATCTAGGCATGTGGCAAAATGTTATTAGGTACTGTTCGTTCATTTAAGCACGCGTAAGCGTAAGTCATAAAACAATACAACTCTAAACAAACTTACCGTGAGCTCACTTTAAAGCCTCATTATGCTTCGATCTAAAAATGAAGTCACTACGAAATTCAGTTAAAAAATTTCATATTCGTAAAAAAATAACATTACGATAAAAATTTTAATATGTCATTTATTATATTAATATTATTAATTATTACTATTTAAAATTGTCTCTGATCTGCCTGTTAATATTGCGCCGCAGGCAGTAAAACAGGGGGGTTTTGACCTCGGAAAATGGTTACAGTGAATTAATTTTTTTTGGGTTGAGGGGGCATTTTCTTTTTCAGCTATGACTTGCAAAGTTAACCAAAAAGTTATTTGCGCATTTAATTGAAAAAATATAAACATCAATATTTAAAATTAAGAATTTTTTATTGTATACAAGGAATTTGACATTAGAAACCCATCTTTGGAAGATACGAATTTCATAAATCAGTGCTGCAACTTTGAATGACTCCACATATGAATTTTATATCCGTATTACATACGTTAGCCGTAATTTATTTATCATTAAAATAAGTAAAGTGTAGGACAACATTTTCTTTTTACATCATTGATCTGCTTAATAAAATAAATCATAATTTGCGATTATCCTTGTACTGCTGTATTTTCCCACTAAGAAAAGAAACAATTTAAAGTTAAATATGTAATTTAAGTAGAAGAAAAAATCAAATTGTATTTAAGCTATGCTTCAACGCCGTCGTCGTAGCACAAAATTACTTCACACTTTACAGGTATCTTGCGTAGAAGATCTACGAACAAATGTGGTCTCTCAGACTTTTACATTCGCTTCAAGGCATGACTTGGTGTGTTTGTAATAGATATTATTCTAAAAAAAGCCTATATTTTCAGCATTTATGTAAGTACAAATGTAAGTTATAAAAATTAAAAAGTCTCTGTGGCCCAGTGGTTGAGCACGCTGCTTCTAATCCAGAGGTCCGGGTTCGATTCCTGACACTGGCTCACACCAATGACTTTTCAAAATTGTTTTCGGAAGTTATGTGTGATAAATATCGATGTCTGAAAACTTTGTGCCCGGTATGGCAATAGGTTCGCATACGCAAACATAACGGGGAGACGAGGCTTAAAAGCCGCTGCCTAAGCATGCGACTTTTTATTTTTCTACCAATAATACTAAAGCATCTGCTCGATAGGCAAAGTCCCGGCGAAGATCCGCAAACAGTCAGAATTAAACGAACTGTTACGAAAGAGTGAGTGACTGACGGACTGGACTGCATTTAGTTCAGTGCGGATACCTCTATCACCTAGAGAAAAGCGGCATGAGCCACTTTACGCCGATATTCTTCTTTAGCTGTTGATAATATAGAAGAAAATTACTAATAGTTTACAAACCTTCGGCTTCGGCTTCGGCCAAAAATAGACTTTCGGTCGGACACTAAGAAGTGATAAAAAAAAAATAAGTATGTACCTAGTACCTAATATTTTTTTCCCGCCAAAATATCTGACAGCACAAATCGGCGCCATTGCTGAACAATGTGGGCAGTCTATCAAAATTTGTACTTAAATTGGGTCAAAATCAAGTACCATTTGACAATGTTTTAAATACAATTCGTCCGATATAAACATCGTTTACTGTTATCATTATGACAGGAAGCCGCTATCAAGTTGTCGTTATGTATAAAACATAATTTTTGCAATTATTGCCGAAATAATAATATAGCTTCCACGATATCATATCTCACATTTGATATAAGCTTTTGTGGGTTGAGATGATAAAACGGAACGGTGGCGAGACTTTAAAAAAAAACTCGTGTAATTATCTCTATATATGAATTGATGCCAATAATTTCAAGATAATTTATGTAATTTTTTTCTGTTCTTCATGGGATGAGTAAGATTTTTACACGCACAAATTCAATTGTTGCCTGCAATTGAATTTGTATTGTTCGTGTTTACGTGACAAACTACAAATGCGGTTGGTTTTTATCTTGAAATAATAATGATATTTTTATTTCCGGCAAAACAATACCAGCTAGTTCGTTACAATGTTTATTCCCAATAAATTTAAGAAAGTATTTGACTAGTTTTACTAAAATTCAAATTTTATGTTATGTCTAATTCGAATCCAATTGAAAAATTTCGTTCTTAATTTTATTTCAGTAGGTAAATACATCACGGAAGAAATAGAATAGAAGTGGTAGATCGGCTTGATATGCACAGGTTACGATAAGGGAAGAAAGTCATGTTACAAGGAGAGTGATGAGAATAGCTGTGGATGAACACATTGGTAGAGGAAGGCCGAAAAATAGAGTATGAAAGGAGTTAGTGTGGAGACGAGTGATAGAACATAATGGAAATAATGACATGTTGTGCCGAACCCACTTAGAGTGGGATGAGGGCAGGAAAATGACGATTAATATGGTCTCTTAGTTTTTGCTATTGATAATTTATTATACTCGCGAAATTATAACCCGCGAGAACCATACCTTCAACCGCCTGAAATATTAACCTACTTAATTGTTATGTGCCATTACAAACTGTAATCAACCTCCTTTCTGAATTTCCTCTAGTGCGTACTAACTCACACTCAAAACTCTCGCAAAACACAAACAGGAAAACGTAAGATTTATTGATTTCACTTTGGCCTATAAAGATATGGACATCGACAGGGACTTGAAGATATATAATATGCAAACTTTTTCTCCTGAATACCCAGAGGCTAACTTACTAATTTTCTGTTCTGAAATGACATACATCGAGTGTACATTTCATAGTCAACTTCTGGAAGGTCGTAGCACTCATAGCGTTTCGAACTCAGGACATCGCAGCTGGAGCATGGAAATCGAGACGTTTAATACGACATACACACGAACCCGTACATAATGGTAGAGCCACACATTAACATAGGTAGAGCCAAGTAGTTCGCTGCATGAATCGGCGCGCTCGACCGGTGAAATATCACGACCTCTCAGAATATTTACGTAAAGTCGATGTTTTGCTTAGCGAGAGAGATATCCAGAGGCCCAAACATTTCCCCTCTCTCCTCCCAATCCCACTTCCTACTCTTTGCCTTATCTTATTTTAAAGGCCGGCAACGCAACTGTAACACTAACTGTTGTATTGCAGGTCTGGTTGTATCTATGGGTCGTTTATTGTAACCTATCCCATAAAAACCATAATAGCTACACGCCCGTACTATCGAAGGTGTAGGCAGCGACAATAGGGACTAAACACGCTATTATACTTTAACTAGTTAACCTGTTTAAAATTATCGGCCCGCTTTGATTTATTACCCAATTAAAACATACTTTGTTTATTTTACAAGTCACAGCCGGTCCAGCGTCGTTTTGTTATTTTTTTTGAGGTTAGGGGTGAGTCGCCCTGTCAACGCACGATCTCATTCATAACAAAACAGTCACTGTTTTATCACCGTGACGTGCAAGTACAGAACATTGAACCCAGGGGAAGTATTCTGTGCACCCAAGTGTCGAGATCTATTTATGTTTTCGTTATATCGTTTATGTATTACAACTGCGCGGGTAATTAGAAGTTTTATTTGGGTCTTTAATGATATTTTTTTAAGGAAATCTAACAATTTTAGAACATGTTCAGAGAATATACATAGAAAATAAACTACTTACATGAAACGGATCGTGTTAAACATCGCATGCAAAATAAGTATGATAGGTATATTTAATATAAAAATATCTTGGACACAAGTCACACAGCGCCCTCTAGTTCCAAAGTTAGCAACTAAATGCTTGTGCTATGGATACTAGATAACGAATAATAATATACTTTGCTTTTATAAATACATACTTATAATACATAGAAATACATACTGACGCCATACTCGGTACTCTGGTGGGAATCGAACCCGCCAACCTCGATACTGGAGTCGATAGCTTTACCAATGCGCCAAGATTCTCTTCGAATATATATTATATGTATAAATATATCCATAATTTTAGTTAGCAAAATATTAAATCCTTATATAAAATCTTTTCGTAGTAGTACAATCTATAGCAAGAACAGAAAATCACTTAACTTATTTACACATTTTGGGGATTTCTGAAAGTACCAATTGAACTGATTCTCATTTGGCTTTCAGAGTGCAATTGACATTTTCCTAGAGCGTTAGATAGCGATAAATGATCTTCATTAAATTGCATATATTATGGAGAAATTGAAATTGTTTTCGGAAGTTAAGTGTGAAACATATCGTTGACTGAAAACTTTGTGCCCGGCATGGCAACAGGTTCGTCACCTATTCCATTTGGGACGTAAACATAACGGTGAGACGAGGCTTAACAGCCGCTGCCTACACCTTCGGGTAACAAAGGCGTGAACTTATGTTATGTTATATTATGGAGACAAGCTATATTTATTAATTCAAATCGCACAATATATAGGTAGATGCTAGTAAAAAATTATATATGCAAATAAATTAAATCGGTGTTTCTATTTTCTTTTTATATCATCAAAATAAACGTTTAATATCATTTTTTTTATGGGATAGGAGGGCAAACAAACAGGCGTGTCACCTGATGTTAAGCAACCAACGCCGCCCATGGACACCAGCAACATATATAGTGTTACTGTTGCGTTGCCGACCTTTAAGGGATAGGGGATAGGAAAGGACGGGGAAGGGGGATGGGCCTCCGGGTACCTCTCTCACCGAACGAAACGCGGCATGAGCCACTTTGCGTCGGTCTTCTGAGAAGTCGTGGTATTTCACCGGTCGAGCCGGCCCATTCATGCAGCGAACTGCTTGGCTCTACCACTGTTATTTTTCTATCTGTCTATCAGCTTGTTCGATAAAATTTATGAAACAGCTACAGCGATTTTAACTGAGACTATTACATACAGACAGCTATTGTATCAAAGTAATAACATGGGGTACTTTAATTTAAAAAAAATCATTTATTCATTGTAAAATTGTCAAATAAATATTTACTTACATATTATAATTGTTACGTTTTTACCACAAAGAATGTGACAAACTTTTCATATGGCACTAACATCAGTATGTGGCGTAACGTTCCGTATGTATCGGCTACTCACATCTCATATTTTACGATTTGAACAGCGTGCGTTGCACTGAAAGTTATTACTTACTTCCAGTTATATGAAATAGGTCAATATGTTCAGTGCTGTAACAAAACCAGTAGAATACGCCGCGAACATTACGTTCTGCTATTATATTTAGCGCGGACTCTATGACAATACAGCATGGAATTGTTCACACACATTTAGTTTAAAATTTCTTTAATTTGTGCCCGGTTCGATTTCGAACTCAAAATGCCAATGATTTCTCGGAATTCTTTTCGGAAGTTAAAAAAATGTGTGATAAATATCGATAACGTTTTTTTTTGTGCCATAGATTCGCCACTTATTCCATTTGGGACGTAAAAAATCGGTGAGTCGAAGCTTATCAGCCGATGCTTACACCTTCGGGTAGAAAAGGCGGGAAATTAGGGATGTACGTTTCTTTTTGTGCATATTCATGTCAGTATTCATAGTACATATATCATTCAGTATATGGCAACAGATAAGTACTACATTTAAATTTGTTTTAATTTCAAGCATACATGCATACATAACTTCACGCCAAATCCCCTGCGGGGTAGGCAGAGAGAATTTCAAGCATAAGTCGTATTATATTCGGAAAGCGTTCGCGTGGTAAGTAGTTTATTATAGTGAGTAATTGTGAGCAGCAACAAATAAAAACTCTGCGTAGGCACAGTTAATATATCGGGAACACGTTTATGAGTCGCCGGGGTCACCAGATCCCGGTGAATGATCGTAAATCCGATGACTACGTTCCATTTTCTTTTTCAATTTTTGACATAGTTAATACAATAATTATAGATATTATTAATAGCTTCATGCCGAGAAAAAACTCCAGATATACAAACATACAACCAAATTGCCGCACATATTATGCATTTAATAAAAAATCATCAATCATCAAATCAAATCATCGATAAGCTGGTAAATAGTTAAACTAATTCATCTTCACAGACATATAAAACTGATGTGATTGATTTCGTGCGACCCGGTGGAGAGTTTTTATCTTTAATGGGATGAGTGGGTAGACGAGCCGGCGAGTCACCCGATGGCAAGCAACGAACGCCGCCCATGGGCCCCTGAACACACATAGGCCTCCGGATAATTTTCTCACCGAGCGAAACGCGAAAAAATTACGAGAGATAGTAGTATTTGACCCGTCGAGCCGGCCTCGTCGAGTCGGAGAACTGCGTGGCTCTAAGACTGTGATAAAGCAAGATCTAAGCCAGAAGTCGAAGTAGTACATAATAAACTTAATATATACAGGTGGCCTTCATAATTTCTAAATCTAAAAGCGCCTTTACGACACGTCACTTCGGAAAACAGAAACAAAACAGCTTTTGTGCTTTCCTGTACTCTTCTCTATGGCGATGCCAGTATTTATGTTAATTATTATTACATAGGAACTAATTATTGTATCCGAATGAGTAATAAGTAGCACATTGGTATATACTACTGTATATTAAATTGTATGTAGACATTGTGGAGGGGAAGCGGCAAGCGGTACGCGGGGAGGGTTCTTCCAGTAGGCGGGATGTGCGAATGGCCGTTATCGCCATGGACACTGCAATGATTGTTTATCCAGGCTGTTCCTTGAATTGCACTAATGAGTCATCAGTTCTATAATCGCTTGTTAACGCAATATGTGGTAAAATAATCAGCATAATAGTTTACAGCTCAACATAACACATCCAATTTTAAATTGTAGTTTAATTTGAATCTCTAAGTCTTAGATATAGCTCACTCGGAAAATGTTGGGGTAAATAAGAGTACTTATAGATTCAGTTCAGTTAAGCCCGAATACTGAACCGCCACTCAAACATATAAGCTCTACTTAAGCGTTTAAGTAGCTGTCACATTAGACAGAATACGTTAAATTTGAGCAGTAAGTGGCACTTTATTGATTGTCAGATTTGTGTGGCGGTTCAGTATTCGGGCATTACAGTTTCGGTGGTCCAGTGGTCCAGCACAGCGCTTCTGAACCAGAGGAACTTGTTTTCCGAAGTTAAGTGTGATAAATATCGATGACTGAAATCTTTGCGCCCGGTATAGGAATAGGTTCGCCACCTATTCCATTTGGGACGTAAACATAACGGCGAGACAAGGCTTAACAGCTGCTCCCTACACCTTCGGGTAACAAAGGCGTGAAGTTATGTTAAATATAACAAAAAATTAGATCTATAATAATAGATTCAATTTTTTGAGGGATTTTAAAGGGTTTATGAATGTTATTTTTCATTTAAAAAGTGCGTTCATCCCTTTCTTCACCCGAAAGTGGTGGCAGCGTATGTGAGGGTTCGATTCGAAATTTTACATCACTAATAGAATGATGATGATGAATGGAATGGGTCGCAATATTTATCACATAAAACTTCCGAATACTTAGTGGTTTGAGCCCGAAATGGTTCCCACGACTTCATGATTCAGAAGCTGGGAGTTCCACCACTGAATCACGGTGCCCAACAAATACACTTCAAATATTTTCTGATGATAATTTTGTATATATTGAATAAATATTAATGATGTACATTGATGTACATTTAGTAATAAAAATATCTTTTATTTAAAACATTCTAATGCTTAGTTATATAGATAGACATATAATATACATAATCTGTTAACGTTACCATCTATCATTTCAGACGGACTCCACGAACCTATATCTCCTGGTATTCTCCGATTCTTTCTACGTTGATTTTTCTATTGAATTACTGTTTAAGTATTGTATTACTGCATAGTTTCGAGCGCTCTTGTTTTAATATGGCAACTATCTATGTTTATATTTTCACATCGAACTGTTAACTCATGTAAATATGAAGCTACTTCCCTGCAACATATCGTATAACTTAAGTACTGCGAAGTGGAATGTGCTGGCTAAGAAAAAATAGTTCATTGCAAATAAATATAACGCACTAATTTTTTTTTATAACCATGTGCTTATTTTAACCTAAAATAAAACCTAAAATTCATTGTTATGTGCCAGATTTTAAAGCCACTATCACGAAGTATAGATACAAGCCTAATCCGACAATAATGTTGAACGAATGGTCTCCATTTAGGGGACAGAGTTTTCGCAGGTAGAGCGCGCCATATTTCAAGGACTACTTACTTACCACTACTCGTTTATATCTTCATGCAGAAACTTTTGTTGCTGTAGACAGTCGTCAAATAGGAAACACGGGTTATTGTAATTTATATTTTTTTTAGATTTAACTTTTTAACAATGTATTCACTGGCTGCACTAAATTCTAGTGTAGCCAGTGGCAGAAAAGAGTACCTTACTATGAACAAGGTTTATTATTGTGTACATTAATAGAATGGAAAAGCCTATACCGTTCGGAGTCCTTGTAGCTACACTTCGTGGCCACAATTTTCCAAACAGAATTAGAATCTTACGAACAGAAGTACCCGTACTAAGATAGATTCTTTGTTTCATTCAACCAATTTTTAGCTATATTGCCTTTTCTGTAATATTAGTAATAATTGTTTTTTCACCTTATGACATATGTTTTATATACTGCAAGGTGTCGGCTGAGTCATTATAATATTCCTCTGAGGAGCGCGCTAGTCTCATGACAAGACTACGACTTGCGTAAAGGCTATTTGGTAGATTTTTGTTTGTTGTTGCTGCAGAAGCATATTAGCTTCCATTTTGCCAATGTCCTTTACATCACGTTAGAATTAAAGCATAGTATTAAAGATAGTTTTGACTGTTGCTGATAATATTTTTTTTTACTTAAATATATAGTTTGAATTCATGACAGTAATATATGTTTAAAAAGTTGAATACAAAGCCATCCGTTATTCGACGGCCAGTTTATGAGTTCATATGTTATCAGAAAAAAATATAGGTCACAGTTAAACCATGCAACATAAATGATAATTAGACTTCCTCCGTGATGATTCTAACATTAAATGACGTATTGTTATTAAATTAACTATTTAAGTACATTAGTTTTTCATTACATATTACACCTAATTTGCTTTGAGAAACAATTAGATGGTTGATAGTAGAGATGGTAGATACAGGTCTGGGAAATAAACGACAGCACAACTGAAGAAGTAACCGCTAAATCACTGTAACTGATTAATATCTCATTGATTTTTTTAATTCTTACGTTACGGCTTTATTGGTCCTATATGCCGAATATTATTCGGTCGGTATTAAAAAGTCATATGCATTCTTTTTTTTTACGGGATAGGAGGGCAAACGAGCAGGCGTGTTCACCTAATAGTAGGCAACCAACGCCGCCCAAAGACACCAGCAACACATATAATGTTACTGTTGCGTTGCCGACCTTTAATGGATAGGGGATAGGGAAGGATGGGGAAGGGGGGTGGGCCTCCAGGTACCTCTCTCACCGAACCGAAAAATGCAGCATGAACCACTTTACGTCGATCTTCTAAGAGGTCGTGGTATTTCACCGATCGAGCCGGCCCATTCATGCAGCTAACTGCTTGGCTTTACCACTGTTCTGTGTTCCGGATTCGAAATTAATTCTAAACCAAAAAAAGATTGTGTGGTTTTATGAAACCACCGTAAAAGTGAAACTTTTTTTCACATTATAGACATTTAACTAAAAATTTTCGGAATAATATTCCATTAAGGGTATAAAAATTGCTTCATCAATCTTAATTTTATACTTAGAAAATGGGAATGATAATGGGAAATGATAAAAGTAGACTAGGTCTCCAACTAATATTTTTATTGAACTCTGTGTCTTAGAGTACGACATACATAATACTTAACAATTATTTAGATGATATACACATATTAAAACACTGAAAACAATATTTTATAATCGTTGAGTCATTTTTTAGGCGCCGCCATATTGGCCTCGGCTGCTCTGACGAGCGCCTTTCACTTTATCCCTACTCCGCGGCCGACCGTCACGCGACATGCAACACACAGACGAAAAAGTTTGAGACGATGTAATAAAAGTTTCACTTTAAAAAACACTAAAAACAAACAATTCTAATTCTTCTGAACGAGAAGTGATGTCCTTATTCACTAGGGCCACAAGTATCGAGTTCTAATCAGAGTCTAAGACAAACAGATTTTGGTCTCTGTTCAGAAATCTCTATGAAAGTATACGTTATAAATATCTATAGCCCGAATATCAAACCGCCACTCAAATATAAAAAACGCTAATTAAGCGTTTAAGTAGCTGTCACATTAGACAGAATACGTGAAATTTGAGCAGTAAGTAGCACTTTATTGATTGTCAAATTAAAATGCATACATAAAGGGGGCAACAATTAGATATTATTTGCTGCTCTCTTTACGCAAGAAGATTGACATAAATCTCTCAATTGTCAAGCGGTAAAATTCACATCAACATAGGTAATAAACTATTAATTATAAAGTAGTAAAACAAATATATAGTAGTCCACTCTATGCATTTGGTTACCAACTTCGTTGTGCAAATTTAGCATTGTTAATAATATTGTTATGCTTCACAGTAATATGATACATATGAAATAGCATCTTGATAAATGTAAGCACACGATATGATGTGATATTATAATATAAAACCTACTCACACATGCGACAGATTCTGAGTAAATTGTTCTGATGTCATCCGCGCTGCTCACATTTTATGTAGACTCAGTTACGAGCCAAGTCTGACTAGGTACTTACTTAGCTTTTTTTTTAATGTAAAGTTTCCTAGCTTATATTGTAGTTCCTAAATCCTAAATGGAATGTAATTAAAAGATGAACGGTTTAATTGTATGAATAGCTACCGTAAAGAATACGACAATTTTAAAAAAATGGACGACTTCAAAAACTAATTTCTATTCTTTAACGTGAAATTATTTATATTATTATACTATTATTTGTACTCAGATTCTTTACATTAAGAAAATATCTTAGCTAATTATTAAGCTACCCATACGTAAAGAAAAATTATAATAATATCTTGGAGACAAATCACATAGCGCTCTCTAGTTCCAAACTAAATGCTTGTGCTATGGATACTAGATAACGGATACTACTATACATATATACTTTTCTTTTGTAAATACATACTTATAATACATAGAAAAACAGCCAGAAGCCATACAAACATTAATGCTTGTCACAAATATTTATACTCGGGTGGGAATCGAACCCGCCAACCTCTATTCTGCAGTCGGTAGCTTTAGCTACCAATGCGTCACGAGGCTCGTCAAACAATGTGAACTAATGTGAAACATGCAACTTATTAATTAATAATACGAGCTTTTACTCGAGTATATGTATGAAAATAGATTAGCAGCTTAATACCCTTATTTGACGATTTATTAAGATACTAGCTGTAACCCGCGACTTCGTCTATGTGAAGCGGCAAAAATTCTATATATTATCTTTAAAAAGAGTTCATTACTTACTCCTAATGATTGATAGATAGATAGATGAGATATGCTAACAAGTATAGTCGTAGTAATTTAATGGGTAATGCAGGCAGGATGACAAATGAGGAATAAACTAAAAACTAATAATCGTATAAACAAACGTCCCAAACATGATGTAATTCTGATGTCATAGCCCAATTTTAAACTATTCTGCAAAATCATTTCAGACAGATTTAACTACCAGTAGCGAATCGTTTTTTTTTTACCTCCACCGTCCTTGCAATTGGTGGCTTCTGCTTCATTCGTGTCCAATAAAGAATCGATCAAACTTTATTAAACTTGCTTACACATCGAATTGTCTGAGTAAAAGATTATTGTGCCGTTAAATTATAATATGCAATTTGAAAACGAAATGGTATGATCAATTTAGTTGGAGGTCACTTTAGAGGAGTTGGAGGAGTAATGTACACCAGGAGGCTTTTATTATTGTTTATTTATTGTGTGGGAATAGAGGGCATACGATCCTGACGGTAAACAACTACCACCGCCCATTGACACCTGCAACACTGATAGTGTTATTGTATTGAGAGGGCATTTGAAGCGGAATGAGGAAAAGGGAGAGACAGGATTTTGGCTCGCTACCGGCAAAAATATTTACGTACTGAATCCAAAATAGGCAAATAATGGAAGCATTGGGAAGCAATTCATTTATTTTCCTGCCCTTATTCCCCTCTAAGTGAGGCGCCACAACATATCATCCTTTCGAACTATCCATGTTATTAAAAGATTTGGTTGCGGTCTTATGACGCTGCCTGCTTGATGTCAACCTCCTTTGGGAGCTTAAATGAGAAGCAATACTCGATCATAAAATGATATTAATGCCACCATTGTATATTTAATTAGGTCTTATTAAATAATTTGTAAACGAGTCCGAAACTTTCAAATATTTGAAGAGTTTTCTTCCAAAGCTTTCAGAGACGAAAATTAAATCGCTGCGATCTTTAAATGTCCACAATTCCTGCAGTTATTGAGCAATGAAGAGAAAAACCTTAGAGCAGTTTAATAAATAACTTAACTTCACACATAACATAACTTCACGCCTTTGTTGCCCGAAGGTGTAGGTAGCGGCTGTCAAGCCTCGTCTCGCCGTCATGTTTACGTCCCAAATGGAATAGGAGGCGAAACTATTGCTATACCGGGCACAAAGTTTTCAGTCATCGATATTTATCACACATAACTTCCGAAAACAATTTCGGAAAGTCATTAGTGTAAGCCAGTGTCAGGATTCGAACCCGCGACTTCTGGATCAGAAGCCGTATGCTCGACCGCTGGACCACCGAGTTTAATAAATATATATAAAGGTGATCGCTGACATGATAACAAATTTTATCATCAAATTTTATCATCATCATCATCGATTTAAAATGTCTCTAAAAATGCATATTACATTTTAGTTAGGATAAATTTAAAGATAATATGGGTGCTTTTTCAGAGGAACAAAGGCAACGTTCTACCAAGATATAATTTTGAGATGTTTTCAGACAAAATGTTATCATCGCCAATATAATGAAACCATGATGGGATATAATATTCGGATCTAAATTTGCAATAAAAATAAGTTACGTTTAACCAGTGCAAAAATGCTGTAGACTGGTGTTCATAATTATAGACACATAGTGTTGGTACATACATACATATAGAACTTCACGCCAAATCGGTAGGCAGAGAGAACGGAGCACCATTAGGCACGATTCTTACACATCTGACTCGCTTCGTTGACTTCATAAATCTTTTTATGCACGCACGTCGATTTTTGAGGCTCCTAGCATCACCTTCCTCTAGAACACGTTCTATTTGGTCATAGAATGTGTGTCTTGGCCGTCCTCGACTCCTACATCCATCCGCTTTTGCATTGTATATCTGCTTAGTCAATCTTGCATCATTAATCCTTTCTACATGGAACATGGTACACCCGAATATGGTATTGGTATATTTTTATAAAACCGATCTAATTACTATATTTTTTATTTACATCAAATTATTGTGCTATTATAGAGTAGGAAGTGAATATCCCTTATACTCGTACGTCGAATGTATGTCAGAGGTCTTGTAGATAAGGCACGCTCATTGTTGCCGAGTTTCACTGCGCACTATTTTTACATATTATTACACGCATCCAGAAAGACCTCTAAAATCACTGGTTCATGGGCTGGCTCACGAAATTTTTTCACAAATTCATGACGAAATGATTGTCAGTTACTACTACTACTGCAACTAGTACCGTTTGGTACTAGTATTCGGTATGGCATCTGGGAAATAAAATTAAATATATCGAATTGATCGGGTATACATGAAAATAATTGGCTCGACCGGTGAGAATATCGACGTAAATTGTCTTATGCCGCGTTTCGTTCGGTTTCAGAGGTCCCCCTCCTTTCAAATTCTACTGCCATATAGGCTGGCAACGCCACTATAACACTGTGTTTAGGTTCAAGCACTCAAAATTTAAACAAATAGTTTTATGTTTGCAACAATAAGCACCAGAAAGAGTTCAAACCATTCAAAATTAGAGCTATATGAAAGCTATTACAACAATATGGGTAATAAATGTTATAATCCATACCAAAACAGTTGAAAGTATTAGGTATTAATGATACTGTTTAGTCACAGTGTCGATTGGAATCTGTCGAGTTACGTACGAAAGTGAATCTTTCTTAGGAAAATGTTCGTGCAATAATCTAGTACCACTTTAGAAGAGGCTTCACACGGTTTCAGTGTTTTGAAGAGCTAAAATCTGGGTTCAGTGATAAAGCCATGGACCTTTTTTAGATTTAGAATTTATTTAAAATTCCAGCTCGGACATAGTAGTATTAGAACGCCAAAACTGCGCCATCACTGAAATTAACATCATTGCTATGAGACGACTAATTATCAAAGATCGTCATGTGGCGTATCTAAAGATAGAGGATTTATTAGCTCTATAAAGCTGGCAGTGAAAAGTCAGCAAAAATGACTAAAATTTTCACGTGAATTTGTAGCTAAATAGTTGCTAATTAGTTGCTGCAAAACCGATTTTGTAGCTCTAACCGATTTCCCAAAAATCGAGTTACTGCTATCTTAACGATAAGCTAGCAGTAAAATCCCGAAATCAGGGTTAAATGATACGACTAATCGGACAAAATTTGTTGCTAATTTGTAGCTGAAAAACGACGTCACAAAAAGGTCAAAAAAGTTAAAATCGGCCGAAGGTAGAGACCGGTCACTAATGATCACTGTCCCAGCAACCTCAATGCACGGTTCTTATTGACATCGGGTAGTTGTAGATTTTGTTGCTGCTCACGAATAGCACCAGACACACTCAAAGAGCCAGCAACAAAATAGAAACAAAAAATCGGCCAGGCCTAGTGGCCGCAAACTGGACACCAGTGTCCCTGCTACTTTAACGAGCGGATCTCATTGACTTCGGGTAGTTGTACATCTTGTTGCTGCTCACAAATAGCACCAGACGCACTCGAAGAGCCAGCAACAAAATAGAAACAAAAAATCGGCCAGGCCTAGTGTCCAGAAACTGGACACCAGTGTCCCTGCTGCCTTAACGGTTGGTTTTTATTGACTTCGAATAGTTGAAAATTTTGTTGCTGCTCACAAATAGCACGAGGAACACTGAAAGAGGCAGCAACAAAATAGAAACAAAAAATCGGCCAGACCCAGTGGCCGGAAACTGGACACCAGTGTCCCTGCTATCTTAACGAGCGGTTCTTATTGACTTCGAATAGTTGAAAATTTTGTTGCTGCTCACAAATAGCACGAGGAACACTGAGAGAGGCAGCAACAAAATAGAAACAAAAAATCGGCCAGACCTAGTGACCAGAAACTGGCCACCAGTGTCCCTGCTATCTTAACGAGCGGATTTCATTGACTTCGGGTAGTTGTACATTTTGTTGCTGCTCACAAATAGCACCAGACATACTCAGAGAGCCAGCAACAAAATGGAAACGAAAAATCGGCCAGACCTAGTGGCCGAAAACTGGTCACAAGTGTCCCTGCTATCTTAACGAGCAGTCCTTATTGACTTCGAATAGTTGAAAATTTAGTTGCTGCTCACAAATAGCACGAGGAACACTGAGAGAGGCAGCAACAAATCAGAAACAAAAAATCGGCCAGACCTAGTGACCAGAAACTGGCCACCAGTGTCCCTGCTATCTTAACGAGCGGATTTCATTGACTTCGGGTAGTTGTACATTTTGTTGCTGCTCACAAATAGCACCAGACGCACTCGAAGAGCCAGCAACAAAATAGAAACAAAAAATCGGCCAGGCCTAGTGTCCAGAAACTGGACACCAGTGTCCCTGCTGCCTTAACTACATTTATGTTCACTTGCAATGTTATTGTAGTCCATAAAAAAAATAAGATAAAAAAGTAAATATCGAAACAATAATGTTTCATTGTCCTTGTTCTCGAGAAAAAAGACGTGCTCAAGTAGCGAGGACAATTCTAGTCATTTTTCGATTGCTAGTTCGAGATGATTTATTTAATTTTATGTTGTAACAGACTCACCAACTACGATAGAAAAAATCACTAACCAGCAAAACAAATTCTAATTACCGCTCGTAAATAGAAACGATATATAAAAATAGCAGGGACACTGATAATCTGTTAGCAATCGTTAGGGCCAGCCAATATTTTAATGCCGTTATGACGATAGCTTTTTGTGCCTATTTTGTTTCTGGCTCTCTAAGCATCTCTAAAGTGATTGCTGGCCAGCCACAAACATAACTACTGCTGTAAGAAAATAACAACCGCTCGTCAAAAAGGCAGGGCAATTGATTTTCACTTTCTGGTCGCTAGTTCTAGCTAATTTTTCCTTTCGATTTTGTTGCTGACTCTCTGAGAAACCTTAATGAGATTTATGAATAGCTACTAAATTTACTACTGCCCGAAGTCAATGAGATCCGCTCGTTAAGATAGCAGGGACACTGGTGTCCAGTTTCCGGCCACTGAGTCTGGCCGATTTTTTGTTTCTATTTTGTTGCTGCCTCTATCAGTGTTCCTCGTGCTATTTGTGAGCAGCAACAAAATTTTCAACTATTCGAAGTCAATAAAAACCAACCGTTAAGGCAGCAGGGACACTGGTGTCCAGTTTCTGGACACTAGGCCTGGCCGATTTTTTGTTTCTATTTTGTTGCTGGCTCTTCGAGTGCGTCTGGTGCTATTTGTGAGCAGCAACAAGATGTACAACTACCCGAAGTCAATGAGATCCGCTCGTTAAGGTAGCAGGGACACTGGTGTCCAGTTTGCGGCCACTAGGCCTGGCCGATTTTTTGTTTCTATTTTGTTGCTGGCTCTCTGAGTGTGTCTGGTGCTATTCGTGAGCAGCAACAAAATCTACAACTACCCGATGTCAATAAGAACCGTGCATTGAGGTTGCTGGGACAGTGATCATTAGTGACCGGTCTCTATCTTCGGCCGATTTTAACTTTTTTGACCTTTTTGTGACGTCGTTTTTCAGCTACAAATTAGAAACAAATTTTGTCCGATTAGTCGTTTTATTTAACCCTGATTTCGGGATTTTACTGCTAGCTTATCGTTAAGATAGCAGTAACTCGATTTTTGGGAAATCGGTTAGAGCTACAAAATCGGTTTTGCAGCAACTAATTAGCAACTATTTAGCTACAAATTCACGTGAAAATTTTAGTCATTTTTGCTGACTTTTCACTGCCAGCTTTATAGAGCTGGATTTATTAGGCATCTCAGGGACAACCATTAACAAGATTTTGCATGAAGCGCTTGGTGTGAGAAAGCTAGTTTGCCGTTGCACCACCACAACGCAAGCTCACACAGCACTCGTCATACGATTGAATATATGAAGCAAAAATAAATATAACTTCACGCCGTTGTTATCCGAAGGTGTAGGCAGCGGCTGTTAAGCCTCGTCTCGCCGTTATGTTTACGTCCCAAATGGAATAGGTGGCGAACCTATTGCCATATCGGGCACAAAGTATAGATTAAAAACAAACTAAAAAAAACACGCTTTTATATCATACAATCTAAAAAGTGTTAAATAATTTTAAAAAATCGTGGGGTGCTTTGTGCCACATCACAAAGCACTCGACGCTCTTTTTATTAGCTTCACCTGTATGTATGTTTGTATATTTGTATATTTGTATGTTTGTAGGTTTGTAGGTTTGTTTGTAACCGACTTCTTTTTTAGTTTCCGCTGATTGCCACTAGATGGTGCGATTTGTGAACTATGTAAATAATAGTTTAAAAAAACTAAAAAACACGCTTTTTATAGAAAACCGAACTAAAAAATAGAAAATAAATTTTAATGAATTTAAATTAAGAAAATAGTTGTTTCTAAGATTTTCGCGAATCTCACTCATTGATTAAAACAACTTTAGGATTATATCTACTTCTAACTTTTAGGATATTATCGAAATGATAATCACTCTACTCATATCTGTCAATAAAATATTTATAACTATTGACACCATGCACCCCACGCTTTTTTGAACGATAGATGGTGCGATTTGTGAACTATGAAAGTTCATAAATCGCACCATCTAGTGGCAATCAGCGGAAAGTTTACGTTATCAACTTGAAACGAGTTCCTTATAAAAGTCACAGATGGCGCTATTCCTCAAATTCGAAACTAAGAAACGCGCTTGTTTTAGAAACCCGAACTAAAAAAAATAAAATAAATAATAGTTTAAAAAAACTAAAAAACACGCTTTTTATAGAAAACCGAACTAAAAAACAGAAAAATAAAAAAAAATATTTTATTTTAAAAAAAGCGTGGGGTGCATGGTGTCAATAGTTATAAATATTTTATTGACAGATATGAGTAGAGTGATTATCATTTCGATAATATCTTAAAAAGCACCCCACGCTTTTTTTAAAATAAAATATTTTTTTTTATTTTTCTGTTTTTTAGTTCGGTTTTCTATAAAAAGCGTGTTTTTTAGTTTTTTTAAACTATTATTTATTACATTATTTTACACTTTTTAGTTTGTATTATATTTTTTTTAATATAAAGACTAATTAAATACATTAGCATCAAATGTATACCATATAGTATTAAAATTCAAATCAATTCAATTCTTAATATATCAATATTTTTATTTATTAGGTGGTGTGCAACGAGACACTATGCGATTGTACTGGAATCAAAGGCGATGTGGGGTCTCCGGGACCCCTCGGTATACCAGGAATGCAAGGCGAATACGGTGAACAAGGACCCGTTGGACGTGCTGGGCGGCCTGGAGAACCAGGTGAAGTCGGAGACCCAGGCGACTATGGCGATAAAGGATCAAGGGTAATAATACTTTATTAAACTACAAGATTATTTACTTGAATAACACACAAATATTAATAACGGCTTAAGCCGCTGCCTTCACCCAAGGGTTGAAGAGTTATGTCTTATGATATTAATAACGTTTCTTTTTGTTTTTCAGGGAATCGATGGACCTTACGGTCCCACAGGAGACACTGGACCACAGGTATGTTAAATGTACCAAATAACTGATATTGTGCAGTAATGATTTAAAACTATTAATTTTTTTAAACTAACCTAGTGGTTATTACGACATTGTCCTGAATTGCAATGAATTAATAAAATTTAATCTTTTATATTAGGGTCCGTATGGATTGGAAGGAGTATTAGGTATACCAGGGATAGACGGTTGCAGTGGCATTGATGGTGTTATGGGACCACCTGGAAGAATTGGTCTGCCTGGTGGGAGAGGTTTATCTGGTGTTCCTGGTGAAAAGGGTGACCAAGGTATGGCTGGCGAGGGTGGTGTCAATTCTAGAGGAGCAAAAGGTGACTGGGGAGAACAAGGACGCCCAGGAAGTCCCGGACCGAGAGGTCAGGTTGGATGGTCGGGTGATAGCGGCCCTCCAGGAGAGGACGGTGATCAGGTAATAAAAAACGCATTGTAATTACTTTAGAGGGCTATGTTTTAATTTAAAACACATTTAAGAAGCTGAAAATTTTCATTAGAATTAAATTAGGACCGAAACGTAATTTGTTACACAATTAGGTCTCGGTCGTCCAGTGGTCGAGCACTCCGCTTCTGAATCAAGAGGACGTGGGTTAGAATCCTGCCTCACACCAATGAATTTTACAAATTCCTTGAGGAAGTTATGTGTCATAAATATCAAAGACCGAAAAACAACAGTGGTAGAGCCAAGCAGTTCGGTGCATGAATGGGCCGGCTCGACCGGTGAAATACCACGGCCTCTCAGAAGATCGACGTAAAGTGGCTCATGCCGCGTTTCGTTCGGTGAGAGAGGTACCCGGAGGCCCACCCCCTTTCCCCATTCTTTCCTTTCCCCTATCCCCTAAAGGTCGGCAAGGCAACAGTAACACGATATGTGTTGCTGGTGTCCATGGGCGGCGTTGGTTGCTTACCATCAGGTGATACGCCTGCTCGTTTGCCCTCCTATCCCATAAAAAAAAACTTTGAGCCCGATATAGCAATAAGTTCGCCACCTACTACCATTTGAGAAGTAAACATAACGGCCAGTCGAGGCTTAAAAGCCACTGCCTACACTATAGAAAAGGAGTGAAGTTTTGTTATGTAGTAAATTGTGTTTTGTGTTTTGTTGTGAATAATAATTCATTGAGTTATACTTTACTATACCATATGAAATAAATAATGCTGCATACATACATTTTATCTCTGGTCCTTGTTCTAATTAAAAGAATAATTAAAACTTTAGAATTCAGTAAACATATGTTCAACAGTGGTAGAGTATTGCAGTTCGCTGCATGAATGGGCCGACTCGACCGGTGTAATACCACGATCTCTCGGAATATCGGCGGACTATCCGCGTGAAGTGGCTTGTGCCGCGTTTCGTTTGGTGAAAGAGGTATCCGGAGGCCCGATCCCCTTGACACTCCTATTCCTATTTAAAGGCTCGTTTGTATCCTATCCCATAAAAAAATGTACCTACTTGTTTTCTATCACATATCATAAATACTTCAGGGCAGACAAGGTGCTCGTGGTGAGATGGGAGATAGAGGCAACGACGGTGATGATTCAATCGGACCACCTGGAGAGAAGGGTAGTCAAGGTCCAATCGGTGAACCAGGACGACCAGCTGTAATAATATCGACTAGTGAAGTTCGTGAAAATATTACTGTTATAACTAAAGGCAATAAAGGAGAAAAAGGATTTACCGGACCCAGAGGAGTAAAAGGCATAAAAGGAATGCCCGGAGCAAGGGGACGAACAGTAAGTTCCATTATGTATACATTTATATTGTCTAATGAGTAATGTAAGTTTTTTGCTTAATTAATATATGTCCCAGTGGTCGAGCACAGGGCTTCTGATACAGAGGTCCGGGTTCGATTCTTGTCACTGGCTCACGCCAATGACTTTTCGAAATTGTTTTCGGAAGCTATGTGTGATAAATATCGATGACTGAAAACTTTATGCCCGGTATGGCTATAGGTTTGCCACCTATTCCATTTGGGACGTAAACATAACCGCGAGACGAGGCTTAACAGCCGCTGCCTACACCTTCGGGTAACAAAAGGCGTGAAGTTATGTTATGTATATTTAGGTACGGCAGTAATATACAAATTAAAAAGTGAGTAATTGAGATACTTAGCTTTTACTTACTGATGTTATTAAAATTAAGGTTTGAGTTTATGACACTTAATGAGTTCAAATTGATATTGATATACTTAGTCAATACTACTTTTTTCCCCCAAAGGGTCCGTACGGAACGGATGGTCCTCAAGGTCGTAAAGGTGATCAGGGAGCAGATGGCCCTAGAGGTAAACCTGGTCACCGCGGACGAGATGGCAGTCCAGGACCTAAAGGAGATAAAGGAGCACCGGGATTTGCCGGTCCTGACGGAGTAGACGGTTTAAAAGGCCAGGTTGGTGAAGATGGTACACCTGGAAACCCTGGAATTCAAGGTCCTACTGGAGAAGTTGGAATTTATGACGAAACTCTAGATGTACCACCCCTGCCTGGGTCGATGGGACCGCAAGGGCCCGTTGGATTTATAGGGCCAGTTGGTAATCCAGGTTTACCTGGAGCACGAGGCGTACGAGGAATTATTGGCCCCCCTGGACTACCAGGAATAAAAGGAATACAAGGAAGACCCGGTTTTCCCGGTACGTCGATGAAAGGTGAACCTGGCAATGATGGATTCAAGGGCCACCCTGGTTTCAAAGGAGGTTCCGGATATCCAGGACCACCGGGCCCTATGGGTTTGAAGGGCGAGAAGGGAGCTAAAGTAATTGGTCCCCAGGGTGAAGAAGGATTACCGGGCTTTAACGGCATACCAGGGCAACAAGGTGAACGTGGTGAACCGGGCCCTGTTGGACCACCAGGATTTCCAGGTACAGGTGTATATGGCGTAGGTCCACCAGGTGAAGATGGCCGCCCTGGAAGACCAGGGCCTGTTGGAGACCCAGGAACACCAGGACTCCCAGGATATAATGGACCCAAAGGAGAGCATGGCGATGACTGTCCTTATTGTAAATCAGGTAATGATTTATCGTTTAAGTACCTACCCTCTTTGTAGTTCTTGATCTTTCAAGTAAATGTTGATTTAATTATAGCATTTATTTGCCTTGTACTTATTTCAATTATTATTATAACTATCAATCGTAAAGGTTTTTAAAGTCTAATTCTCTCTCAATAAGAAAATATATTTGAATTAGAATGGGATAACCGCAGAAAAATTATGAAGTACACCCACCTACGTATGCACAGAAAACATGCCACCGGGTACCTACATGTTTTTAATATTAAAGTTTCTTTTATATAGTAATAACGGAGTGCTAATATGAAAACTTTTACGGGCCATTGTGAAAAAAATATTTCACTTATTAAATAATTGGATTCACTCATTAATACCGTTTTAATAAAATAGAGAAAGTTAAAATGACAGTGATAAATCCTATTGAACAAAACAATGAAAATTTTATGAACACAATACATACAGGTATAGGTACAGGATTAATAAATAATCACATATTATAATCAATTTAAACTTACAGGAACAAAGGGCACCAAAGGGAAGAGAGGTGATTACGGGTACCCAGGGCCAATAGGATTTGCGGGACCTGAAGGCTTGCCTGGACCTCGAGGTATACGTGGCAATCCTGGTATTGACGGCTTACCAGGACCACAAGGCCCTAGAGGCGTTAAAGGTATCACTGGTGCAGCTGGACCACAGGGACCCAAAGGATTTGAGGGACGTATTATATTACCACCGCAGAGTTTAATCAAAGCTGAACCCGGATTACCTGGTGAAAGGGGTAAATAATTAATCATACTTTATTTCCTAAGATTCCTGAATATAACAAGCTGAACATTTTCAGCTGAATATTTTCTCTGGGTAAAAAAGTTGATATAATATTAAGGTGATGAAATCAAATTCTTACTATTTATGGACGAATACAATTTTGCATTTACATTGTTACATTACTCGAACATAATTTCTTTAAAATGACAAGGTTTATTTTAAAGTTCAACGTCATCGTATAAAAAAACGTTATTTTATTAAAACATCAAGAACATCCAAGTTCCAAAAAAAAAATGGTGTGTGTGCGATTCACACACGATAGAAGTGAAACTTCAGTAAATCGATATAAATATATATATATTAATTATATATAGAATATAATATAATCCATGATCAGTATAAAATAAAAATCAAATTTATTGATTGAAAAACATTGAAATATTAGTTTATACTTAAAACAGGATTAAAAAATATTTACACTTATCATTTATTACATCAGTCACATTAACATTTATATTTGAACATCTATTTTGATTGTTCAATAATTGTTTTTTAAGTGCACGAAACTCGCGACTACTATACAGGCGGTCCTCGACTTACGTCGTTTCGATTTACGTCGTTTCAAGTTACGTCGAACAATGTTTTGACACTATTCCTCAAGCATACGTCATTTGTTTCGATTTCCGGCATAGGAGAATTCACTTGTCGCAAGGTCAATGTCCGTGTGGCCGACTTGGCGCGGTGTCGGCATGCGGGGAATACCCCGCAAACGCTGCTGATTTTGTTTAGTTACATAAGGGACAACGGACAATCAAGACGTAATACATTAGTTTCTTTAAGCCAAAACTTTAATTAATTATTTTTCATTACATATGTATTTTGATTACATAAAGTTTTATAATTATTATTAAAATTAATAACACACTAATACCAAAAATAACGAGCAATTTCATAAGTGCATATTATAATTATTTTAAGAACTTACTTTTGATAATAAAGTTTGTATATCCTTTGTTATAAATGCAGTTTTTTTTTAATTTAGAGTCCGTGTGGATCCTAACCCTTGAGTTTTACATGAAAACATATGAAAAAATATGTCTCGACTTACGTCGTTTCGATTTGCGTCGCGTATTTCGAGAACCTAACATGCCGTAAGTACGAGGACTGCCTGTAATTATTAATTTAGTTCATAGATGTCGCTAAACCTTAAATAAAGTTGAGGAAGTCGTTCCAATCTGCATCGGTAATCTGTGTAGTAATTAGTATTACCTGATGGATATAGATGGACATAGATGGCAATACAATAAATGAAATAGCATTCCGAAATTTTCGTAGTTAGTTATTATATATACGGGTAATTGACAGTCACTTCAACTACCACCCGTAGCCTAGTGGATACGCCGCTACGAACAACCACTAAATTGCGTGACATCGAGGCTGAGTTTAGCCTTTGGATGTTTTTGTGATTATAAAAATTGTTTCTATACAGCGTGTCAATGTAGAAACTGAAATTCCAACAAACAAAGAGGCGAGACCGTTAATATAAAATAAAATAGTATGTATATTTCTGTCTCATTCTTTCCTGGCTTCATCCTACACATTTTTGTATTTGTGTCTCTTACCTGTCGTATTTCCGTTGCATCCGGTTTGAAATCACAACGATTCTAAAGAAGTTTCACTTCAATAAAAACTCATCGTGCAATAATCGCAAATTTCTGATGGCACATATTCTTTCGTGTGCCCACGCCTGCATACTTACTAAGTAACCAAATACTAAAATTTCGTACTCGAAATATGTTTTATGTTATATGGTATGTAGTTATATGACAAATGATGACGGTAACCTATGTCCCTTTCGCTGGTGTACAATAAATTCAAACAACCTTGCAGACTCGATGGGCACTCTACTTTTGATCCATACCTTTCGAGTTCGAATGTGGTTCACCAATGACTTTTAAAAAATCTTTTCGGGACTGATGAGTTTGTGATAATTGTGTTTGCGTATAAAACAACTGACAAAATAGATTTACAATGGATATAGAAGTTACAGATTGAAATGGAACTATAAAACCGAAAGTCGTAAGACAGGTCTTGGGACTGTCAGGGCACTGCTAGAGATTCACTATATTATCATAATATTTTTTGATGATTATCAAGATAAATAAAGTACATTTTATTTTGCAAAGGTTATTACGGCCCACAAGGGCTCCATGGAGATCAAGGAGTGCGCGGTTTGCCGGGAGACTCGGGAATAATAGGCAATAAGGGTAAAATGGGTGATGACGGAGTTCCCGGTCTACCAGGACGAAATGGTTCAAACGGACGCGACGGACAACCTGGTTGGCCTGGACAGCAGCCTAGGACTCCTATATATTTCTTGACTGGTCAAAAGGGTGAACCTGGTTTAAAGTAATTCATATTTTTTTGTACTTTAAAATTAATAACGTTGATAACAATGTATTTTCTATTAGAAGTTAGAAGTTGTATTGGCAATTGCAAAGTCCAAGTAGGTTTGATCGTTGTATTAATTTGTAGATGTATATTTTTTAGCCTCGGTGGTCCAAGTGATCGAGCATCCCACTTCTGAATCCAGAGGTCGTGGGTTCGAATCCGGGCTCACACCAATGATTTTTCCACATTAATTTTGAAAGTTATGTGTGATAAATATCGATGACTAAAAACTCTGTGCCCTTTATTGCAATAGATTCACCGCCTATTCCATTTGGGACGTAAACATAACGACGAGTCGAGGCTTAACAGCCACTGCTTACAACTTCCGGTAGATAAAGGCGTAAAGTTATGTTGCTATGTTATTTTAGAAATTGGTACATTTTTACCAGAGCAGGGGTAAGTTAAGAACTTTAATAAACTCCCAACCCATGTGACAGGCTAACCCTTTGATGAGATAGCTAATTGCATCACAAAGTAGTTGATAAGTGGAAGCAAGATAAGTGGATGTCTGCTTCTTTGTAAAAGCCTGTACTCAACTAACATATAAGACCATAAATGCCATCCAAGTCCCTTGTGGCGATGTGCATAGAGAACAGAGCGCCATAAGGCACGGTTCTTACTCCCGAGTCAAGACCTTTCTCGACAGTTGTCATACATGGAAAGTAGGCTGTGGCTGTCTTCGACTCCTACTTCCATCCACTTTTGCATTTGTAAACATAACATGTATGCGTGTTGAACATATTTTTACCCTGTCTACTTAGATGTTACATCAGTCAATATAAATAAAGCTATATAAATAAAGCTATTATCATTGGGTATTAAATTTTTAGGGGAGAATTTGGTGATACAGGAGAGCCCGGATTACCAGGTTTTACTGGCGATTCTATAGAAAACGGAATTTACGCTAAAGGCGACAAAGGATATCCAGGACCACCAGGAATTCCAGGTAATTTTAATTGATAACGACTATACCGCCCATAACACAGGACTGTGGTAGAACCACGCAGTTTGCTGTAAGAATAGGCTAGCTTGACCGGTGAAATACCCCGACCTCTCAGATATCGAAGTAAAGCGGCTCATGCCGCGTTACGGTGAGAGAGGGGTAACTGTAAGCTTTCCGCTCCATTCCTAATCTACCCCTTAAAAGGCGGCGGTAGTTGCTTACCATCAGGTTGTTACCTGATGGTAAGCAACTACCGCCGCCGCTTGCTTGTTTGCCCTCCTATTGCATATAAAATGATGATTGGAGTTGGATTGAATTTTTCGACACATACGTCTGCAATTCTGATAGCTAATTTGTACGATAGGGTAGTGATAATATATAGAAATGAAAATTTAGTGCTCAACATTGTCAATGCTCAGGATTTTTTATCATATGTTATATGAATCGCATGTAGTTACAATTTTATGTATATTCTAGGTTTTCGTGGGCGCAAAGGAGAAAGAGGTGATACAGGTTTCGATGGAAATCCGGGTATTCAGGGAGAACCAGGACCAGATGGCATAACAAGACAGGGACCCCCAGGTTATCCAGGAATTCCTGGTCTAAAGGGAGACGTTGGACCTTTTGGAAATCCTGGGGTCAGGGGATCGCCAGGTCAAGCTGGAGTGACGGGTAATGTGGGAAAGAAAGGGGCTCGGGGTGATGCAGGATTATACATTATTGCTGGTGAAAGGGGTTTCGAAGGAGTAGATGGTAAAAAGGGAGAACAAGGAGACCAAGGTTACGGAGGACAACAGGGACGAACAGGGTATATGGGATTGAAAGGACAACAAGGAGAGTCAGGGGAACCTGGCCCAGATGGGCCACAAGGATTACAAGTAAGGCTTTACTCAATTTTCAAAGTAATAATATTTGCTTACTAGCAACAATAAAAAATATCCACTTTTTTTGAGGGCGAGTCTTGTGTCTATCAAAAATAGGCAAAAAAGACCAGAAATTTTTATTTTACTTTCCCTTAAAAGAAGTACTCAATTTATACTCATTTGATAGCTGGCCCGGCAAACGTGTTATCCTATCATCGCATGATGATAGGATTTGGAGGAAGAAGGTTGAAAATTTGGGCGTTGTGTATATTTTCCAAGGCCGAATACAGGTCAATATTTAAGGGTTCGAAAAATAGTTCTAGGATCCATAAGTACATTCAAGCCGTAGGAAATAAGGATTTGAACAAACACCGAGGAAGATATAAATAATTATAAAACTAAGTGTCATTTGGTATCGCCGAAATAGAAGACGAGCCCAAACCTCGTCTTCTGTTTACTGTACTAAATGTAAAATTGTAGACTAGATCAGATCAGATCTATGCATATACCATGCATACATCTGATGAAGATCTTCGCAGATGTAAGTAGCATTTTGCAATTTTAATAAACTATTATATATAAAAGTCTTTTACCACTATCCTAAATAATGTTATTTGAATCCAATTTGTAATGAAAATTAAAAACTACCTAGCAATTTAAAAAAATATTTCACCATTATAAAGCTATATTACCCTGAGTTTTCTAGCAATAAATATAGCTTATGTTAAGCTATATTTATTGCTAGAAAATATTATGGATCCTTGCAAAAACTTTACTAAAGTACTAAAACTTAATCCGATGTGTAAAAAAAGTGCCCTAATAGTCTGTTGTGACATGCCCTGCGGAAACTATTGATGATAGAACAAAATAATTATCAAAATCAAAATAATAATAATTATCACTATCTACAAAATATGTCTCGACAACATATTCCATTATAGTTAATTCACATTATGAGGTATTTTTATTTTCTAATATAATTAAAATGTCGTCGCTATAAAACCTCTTTATTTTGTACCTTGGTATTAATCCATAACATACCTAATTATTAAATTCATTTTCAAGACGGATTTAATAGAATTCTAGAAGTTTTTGAATAATTCAATTCCGACATTTCTAGCAGACCCGGCGAACTCTGTTCAGCATCAAAAGTAATAACTGCTGTCTCGCTATGTTAATACTGCAATATCTTCGAAGATATTCGTTTAAATTGCATGCTGTAAAGAGCCAGGATCATCTATATGGCATGCACAATCAATTTTTAGACACTTAATTGGATGAAAATTAATGCTGTAATGTTTAAAATCCCTTCGTAAATAGGCCATTATTTCTCGTAAAAAGTAAAAAAATAAAAATGATCATTGTGGGTCATCACTAAGAGATAGACATATGCCCTTGCGGACATTTTTGTAGACCTTTTAAGGGTGTATAATAATGTAGTACATTTTATCACTTAGGGTTCAGGCAGCGTTTGCGATTAAAGTTCTAAATCTTGAAAATTATCACTTTTTTGCTACACTATACATGAATTATAGATCAAAACCACCCCGTTGACACCCTCTAACTATTAAAAAAACCGCATCAAAATCCGTTGCGTAGTTTTAAAGATATGCCATATAAGGGGATAGACAGCGGAAAGTGACTTTGTTTTATACTATGTAATGATGTAGAAATTTAAGTATTAATTACCCACGCGGTTGGTTCCCTGCAGAACGATTGTGCTTAGCGAACTACTTTTATTTTAATCAATTTAACTTTAGTTCGTCTTCCTAAGGAGATCCCGTCAGTTAACACACTCATTACGAAATCTCGGGAACAATTTAGACGGATTGGCTTAAAATTTGGTATGAGTATTCCTTACCTTCTTACAGAGCTAAGGACAGAGAAGGATGGCATTCCTTGAGGGGCTTTGACCCGAAATGGTATCCATGCATTAAATAATTAGCAAAGCAAATCAAATAATAATGTCAAGTAATTGAAAATAAAGATTATTATTTTTAAAAAGCTAAAGTTAAATTGATTTTACAAATCAAATTCACCGAAATGTAACAAACGTGTTTGAATATCTATTGTAAAGAAGTTACCAATTGTTACCATTTATTATGTATCATGCAATTAAATAAAGCCTTTTATTAAGTTTAATTTCTTACGCGGCGTAGAGGTCAGATAAAACCAGGTTTTTAAAAACTAGGATAGGATGGGAATCATGGAGGCTTTACATAAAGAAAAAGGCATGTTTTTAAGTTGATATACCTAGAACTCGGTTAAAATATCCTTTTTGACATGATTTAATCACTAACAAACTCACCCGAATGACTCGACCGATTTTAAAGAAATTTTTTGAGCGTATAAGGTCTATCTGAGAATCGATGTTCAACCGCTTATTTATTTAATTTTTGCATAACAACGTTTCAGCTACTATAATGATGTAGGCATATCATCATACCACTGTAATTTTTAGTGGTATAAAATATGGAGGTATGAAGTTGTCTGGTCAGCCAGTTCTTATAGGTATTTGGTGTAATTAAAAATAGAAAGGAGAACCGTTGGTATCAAATACAATCTTTCTACTAGTTAGCACGAAGCTTACAGCCAGTCTTGCTTACTGTAAAGCGACCAAGACCTCATAAGATAGCAAAATGAAATAAATAACCGCGGTATACGCCAAAAACATTGCAATTGAAAGTTAGGTACAGAAAAAAATAATTTTATATTTTTGATTACAGGGAAGAAAAGGAATGGTCGGTATTGCACTTCAAGGTTCACCTGGAATACCTGGTGTTCCTGGATTCCCTGGGCGCATGGGTGTTATTGGAGAACCAGGTTTACAAGGACAAAATGGTATTCCTGGTGATGTTGGACCCAAAGGAATGAAAGGAAATATTGGACCTAGTGGTATTCGTGGAAGTTTTGGAACGACCGGAGCCATGGGCTCACGAGGATTTCCAGGAATTCCCGGAGCTCCCGGTATTAAGGGTGATCAAGGGGATCAAGGTGGACCAGGTGTACGAGGTATTGACGGTCCAGATGGAAAAGGGGGATTTGAAGGATTTAGAGGATTAAAGGGTAGTCGAGGAAATCCTGGCCGGCCTGGATTTGATGGTGTTGATGGTAAATTAGGTTTGAATGGAGAACGTGGAGATAGAGGATTACCTGGATTTAAAGGTCCAAGAGGTGACGATGCATTAAAGGGTGAGAAAGGAGACATGGGCGATCGTGGTTCCGATGGAATGGCTGGAAGACCTGGCTTAAGAGGTTCTAAAGGACAGGAAGGTGATGTTGGGCTACCAGGATTAAATTATGAAGGAATGCCTGGATCGAAAGGCACTAAAGGAAACTCTGGATATGATGGAAGACCTGGCGGTAATGGACAAAAAGGCAAAACTGGTAATATCGGTGATATAGGCCTAAGAGGTGATTCTGGTGATAAAGGGTTCCCTGGAATACCCGGCAACCCAGGTATATCAGGTTCCCCCGGACTAAAAGGTCGTCGTGGGTTGCCAGGTGTTCTTGGCCGAACTGGCATAAAAGGTGATGAAGGCAACCCTGGCATACCTGGACGTATTGGTATACCAGGTCGACAAGGATACAGAGGGCTGCAAGGTCCTATCGGCCCTCAAGGTATGCCTGGAATTAAAGGAACTCAAGGTGAAATTGGTATATCCCAACGTGTTGTTGGTGAACCTGGTGAAATGGGTGATAATGGCATGGTAGGTTTACCTGGTTTACCCGGAAAGATTGGGGAGCCTGGTTATCCTGGACAAAAGGGCAAAAGAGGTGAACGGGGAGACGAAGGTTATCGGGGAATGATAGGCGATATAGGATTACCTGGACAAATAGGATTGGTTGGAGATGAAGGCCCGCCTGGTCTACCAGGACTCAGTCCAATTAGTGCTCCGTCTGGGGAGATAGGAAAACCAGGTTATGACGGGCTCCCTGGATGGCCCGGTAATAGAGGTCCTAAAGGAGCTCCGGGTGAATATGGCGTAAATGGACCTGATGGAAGGCCTGGTTCACCTGGCGTAACATTCCAAGGACCAAAAGGAATGAAGGGAATGGATGGCGCCCCTGGATATCAAGGAATTGCAGGAAGACCTGGTCCACGTGGCTCACCCGGGAATCAGGGTTTCCGAGGCATGAAAGGAGAATGGGGAGAAATTGGCGATGTTTATAGTGCTAAAGGTGCAACCGGTGATATAGGTTTGCCTGGTTTTGATGGTGCCAGAGGGCAAAAGGGAGAACAAGGTGAAAGAGGCTTATACGGCCGCCCAGGAGCTCAAGGTGAACAAGGCTCTGTTGGCTATAGAGGTGATATAGGTGAAGAAGGTTTCGATGGACTCCGTGGAACCAAAGGATTTAAAGGTGAACCCGGAGATGCCGTTCTCGATGCAGATATTAAATCTGGATTGAGGGGTGATGTTGGTCTGCCAGGTATCAATGGGCGGCCAGGACGTGATGGAATGCCAGGTAGTTTTGGTCTAAACGGCTTACCGGGGAAGAAAGGCGAAAAGGGTGACGTAGGACTAAGAGGCCTTACTGGTGCTCCTGGACTTATGGGACAAGAAGGCTTAAAAGGAATAAGAGGCTTACAAGGTTTCGAAGGTTACCGTGGAACTCAAGGAGCTGCTGGCCCACCTGCAATTCAACCCAGACCCAGAGCCAGAGGCTTTTACTTTGCAATTCATTCTCAAAGCATACACATTCCAACATGTCCTAAAGGAACATCGCCTCTTTGGAGCGGATACTCTCTCATACATATAATTGCTGACGGAAAAGCACAAGGACAAGATTTAGGTAAAAAAAAACATTATTTTGAACGCTTACTGAACCGAACAAAGAAAATATTTAATTACACAAATATTTCTTGAAATTTCATGTGATAAGTCTTAAAATAGTTTTTTAATGAGATACGAGACAAAACGAGCAAGGTTACGTGATGGCAAAACAGATAGTTGCCGTCCTTTAAGGGAGTAGGGGTTAGGAACGGAGAGAGAGGAGGCTTCGGATAACTCTCTCACCGAACGAAACACGATATGAGCCACTTTACTTCAATATTCTGAGAGGTCGTGGTATTTCACCGGTCGAGCCTGCCCACTAATGCAGCGTGGGCCAGCCACTGTTGAATAATACCTAATATATATATATCTATATATATATAAGAGATTTCCACCTATATATTGACTCATCACGATATCTCTGGAACCATAAGGCGTAGCGTAGCCGAGTAGAGGTCAGCTAAGAACGGATTTTACGAAATTCCACCCACAAGGGGGGTTGCGGGGGTGGTAACAATGGAAAATTCCCATTTTTAACCTATAGCTGCTATCGACTTCAAATTTGTCGAAGATATTGCAGTATTAACATAGCGGGGCAGCAGTTATTACTTTTGATGCGAAACAGAGTTCGCCGGGTCAGCTAGTACATATATATATATATATACCTAATGTATAAATTTTCTCTTTTACTGATGTATAATTTTAACAGATTTAACTTCCGAAAATGTTTCTGAAAGGTTATTTGAACTCGAGACAATGCTTCTGGTACAACTGTACCAGAAGCAGGGTGCTGTACCAGTAGGCTGTCCAGACTAATACAATTGATGCAACTATTATTCCACGTTCTAAACACAGGTGGTGCTGGTAGTTGTCTGAGAAGATTCTCCACAATGCCATATATGATGTGTAACTTCGATTCAACATGTAATTTCGCTCAGAGAGAAGATTACAGTTTCTGGCTGTCTACAACAGAACCTATGCCTATGTCAATGATACCTATACAAGCCACTGACGTACAAAACTACATATCAAGGTATTGTATCCAACAAATTACATTGACAAACGTAATTTGTTGAAACGTAAGCTTACTTTTGTAACTCTTTATTATTCTAAACTACTACGACTACGACTCTAAAAACATTGAACGTGGAGCAGGAAGATAAAAATTCAGTAATAGTAGTGTGACGCATAGGTACCACTATATTAATATACTATTTAATTTCACTGTGTAGGGGAAATTGTGGCAGAATCAAACGAAACTAATAATAAAAAATGCGTATTACATAGACAGACAGACAATTAATGAGTGGTAAAGACATGTAATGAGCAATGATAAATCTAAATGTGAAAGGAAATTTGAGAAGAGGAAGACCTAAGAAAAGATGGATGGAATGTATGAAAGAATAATGTTAGTGTAGCTAACGGGTGTTAGGAATAGCGTGGCAAAGGAAAACCTGTTATGTCCACGTCAAATTATGAGAACAGGGCATGAAGAAAATAATATATTACACAACGACAAAATTTACGACTCCCAACAACATTAACTATTTACAATTTTCAATAGGGATCGTGCGTGAAACATAGAGGCAGCACTACTGTCAGAACTAGCGCTCTCTGGTGTTTTATTCGTGAACTTAGTGGGATCAAAACAAATATTTAATAACATTAAAAAATTAAAAAACGTTCTCGACGTGATGTATTATTACATCCTAGAATACAACATATTTTTCTCGAAGCAGACATTGTTTAAAAAAATGTTTTATTTTTTATTTATAATTATTTAAAAGTTAATCACATATGTTTACGTTAAATACATGATCCCAACTGTTTCGGATGCTTGCCACTAGTTGGCGTAAAAGTCTAGAAGCATGATCCCTATAGGGTAATTCGTTAATATTTGATTGCAGGTGTCAAGTTTGTGAAGCGCCAACAAGAGCAATTGCAGTACATAGCCAAAGCACCGTGCTACCCGATTGTCCCGATGGCTGGAAAGAGATGTGGCACGGATACAGTTTCCTAATGGTAAGATAACTACAAGTTAGGGTAACAAACACGAAACATTCATTAAGCAAGACGTGCGGGGAAAGAGGTTATTTGCGTTATTTGCAGCTGCACTGTTATAATTTTTGGTAGCTTGGAGTGAGTATATAGGTTAAGAGCTTCATAGTTCATAACCTATCTACTATCTTCAAGCTACCAAAATAATAATTTATTATTCAGTTTTTATTTTTACTTTCTAACAATAAAACAATTCAATTTTATAGTAATGGAATTAATTTTTAATAAGTATGTATGTTTAGAGATTAGAGAGATTGCCTTTCACGTCGACTTATGGACGACAATCTCGTGTCTTAAAGTCCTAACCGCCAATTAGATTTCAATTTAGATTCTGTCCGAATCTTCCTGAAATCTGTCTATCCGCCTGGCACAATTAGAGCAGAAAATACTGGAACGAAGATGTTGAAGTTTAGTAGGGTATATTGTAGTCAACTAAACGAGAAAAGACATAAAAGATTTTACATCGTAAATCGTTACTTGTTCAATCGTGAATTTTAGACCACATTTGAAAATTAACAAAATCGATACCAATACTCTTGTTGCAGCACACTGCCGGAGCTGATTCGTCGGGACAGAGCCTAATATCACCAGGGTCATGCATGTCAGAATTCAGAGTACGACCATTCATAGAATGCAATGGATTAGGACGCTGCAACTACTTTGCTACAGCAGTTTCATACTGGCTCTCGATCATAAATGAAACTGAAATGTTCCATAAGCCTGAACAGAAAACATTGAAGAGCGATCTAGAGTCGCACGTTAGCAGGTATGAGAACAATTAAAACTTACATCAATAAATAACCATATTTTAAGAATACAAATTAAAGATTACAATTTTTTGACTGATGAAGCATCATCCTGCCCTTATCCCACTTGATGTGAGGTCAGCACAACATGTCATCCTTTAGAACTATGCATGTTGTAAGAAGATTTGGCTCTCTGTTTTATAACCGGCCGCCTGGCTGATGTCAACGCTCCTTGGGAATGTTTTCGGTGGTGGGATAGGGAAGGGGTTAGAAGTGTAATGACGAGAGGAGAGAGGAAGGGGTTGGGCCTCCGAATACCTCTTTCACCGAGCGAAACGTGGTATGGGTCACTTTACCATTATATTCTGAGAGGTCATGGTATTTCACTGGTAGAGCCGTCCTATTCATGCAGTGAACTGCGTAGCTCTGCCCCTACCTACTCACTGATGAAGCATATAATAACGAGATGTGTATTTTACAGGTGTACCGTCTGCAGAAGAGAATGGCCAGTACCGATCAAGAGTTCTGCTCCGCCGCCTACGTTTGGTGATCTGAACTCCGTACCCAATGCAGCTATCCGCCGCCCTGGTACATATCGCAATTACAGTACTTACGGACGGCCGAGACCGTACGGCGTACGGCGCTATGGCGGTCGTATCGTGCGCGGAAGACAACGTCGACACTGAACATAACCTCTTAATGTGTTTTAAACTGAGATTCGTATAAAACTTACATTTAGATTTAAATTGTGATGTGCTCTCTGTATAATAATTAAACAATGTATGCATAAGTAGAGACAGTATATAATTTTATCACTGCCAAAATATAATATTTAGGTAAATAATTAAGAAGGTATATATTTATATCAATGACTATTCACATAAATCGTGTATTGTTTTTAACTTTTTTTATAAAAAAAATATTTTAAATAAACCTTCTTTGAAAACGACTTTTTAAAACTCGAATATTAATACATACACAGAAATGATTTAATAAGCTCGCTGAAAGTCCAGATTGAATATTTTAGTATCCCTAGAACACCCCTAGAACCTAGTCCCTATTTGCTTATCAACTAAATAACTAGTCCTATATGTAACAATAATCATGGCACTTAATTATAGTGTGTAAATATTACCGCACTAGTTGCGTATAATTTAAATAAAAATACAGAAATTTACAATTTGTCATTTCATTTAAAAATCATTACTATTCAAATTAGTCATATATACTAGCTGTCCCGGCGAACTTTGTTCCGCATCAAAAGTAATAAATGAGTAAATTTTGGATATTAACATATCGGGAAAGCAGTTTCCTGCTATGTTAATACTGCAATATCTTCGAAAATATTCGTTTAAATTGCATGCTGTAAAGGGCCAGGATATTATTACACGCATTTAAGACACTTAATTGGATGAAAATTAATGCTGTAATGTTTAAAATCGCTTCGTACATAAGCCCTCGCGGACTTTTTTGAAGACCTTCTGAAGGTGTTTAATAATGTAGAACATTGTTTTGAACCAACACTCAGGGTTCAGCCAGCATTTGCAATTAAAGTGCTAAATCCCGAAAATCATCATTTTTTCTTTACAACATCATACAGTGTTAACTCTTTATAACGTTATCCTTTATAACGATAAACTCCCTATAACGTTGGGGTGAGCCCAAGTTGGTTGGTTTGCGTTAAAACTCACATATTGAAACACTCTTTATAGCGATACGCCATTCTCTATTACGAAGAAATGTGTTCATATTTGTAGACAGTAAATATTTATTATCGGTATTATTGTTTATGTTATGTTATCAGGTAACAAAAGACTTTGAAGCTCCGAAACATCCGAGGTCGGTCTAGCTTTTGTTATCCTTAATTGCCTTGTACACGTGCAGTATGACGCATTGTTTTCTCGGAAGTGATGGTCTTCGACCAAGCATAGTGGTTACCTATCGTATTATCAGTCGTAAACCTACTTTGAAACTGTTAACATGGCCAGTAAACGGAAAGCGATTAGTGTTGACGAAAAAGTTTGTGTGATACGTGCGATTGAAAAGGGAGAAAAGAAAAGTGACGTTGGAAGGCGTTTTTTTTTTGTTCACTCCATATAACGATAACTCTCTATAACGACAAAAAATGCTCAGTCCCTCGAGTTTCGTTATAAAGAGTTTACACTGTATTTGAATTATAGATCAAAACCACCCCGTTGACACCCCCTAACTATTAAAGAAAACGCATTAAAATCCGTTGCTTAGTTTTAAAGATATAAGAATATAAGGAGACTGACAGCGGAAAGTGACTTTGTTTTATACCTACTAATCTATGATGATAAAATGATCAAGCAACATATCAAATGACGCATCCAATTACAAAATTAAAAATCTGTTTCTATCAAAACAGATCGTAAACAAAACTCCTTTAAAGGTTCCTAGTTAAAAAACGACCTTTCAGGGTCTAGACTAAACCTAGTTTCGACGGATATGGTGATAGGTCAAACTACTATTATATTTAAATAATTACATTAACCCTAAGAGATAGTGTTATTAAATAAGTTGAAAACGGAGGACAATTAGCTGCCAATAGTAAATCCTCAGGCCTCCCCTTCTGTTACGGAATTCAGATCTAACATTGGTCCTTTATGCGCACTAATGACTTTTCAAAAACATATTTCTACAAAATCACGAACCAGTGTTTAGATTTTTTTGAGATTTACACTTCAGACGTTCACTAAGGCAAAGATGCGGCTATGAATTTCCGTATAATACACTAGCTGACCGCACAAACTTTCTAGCGCTATGTTATACTTTTACCTACTAAAAGTTCTAAAAATTAGTGTTCTGCTCGTATTATTGTGCGTGATAGTATATGCATCGATGGTCAAGTGGTCGAGCACCAAATAGAGCACCAATAGCACTAAATAGAGGGCGCGGGTTCGAATCCTGACACTGACACACCAATGACTTTTCGAAATTGTTTTCGGAAGTTGTGTGATAAATATCAATGACTGAAAACTTGGTGCCCGGTACGGCGATATATATATATATATAGCCACCTATTCCATTTGGGACGTAAACATAACGGCGTGACGACGCTCAACAGCCGCTGCCTACACCTTCGGGTAGAAAAAGGCGTAAAGTTATATTATGATTTTTGTTTGTTATATAAAGCTTTCCTTGATTAATGGATTGTAAAATGCCAACAGATTTTATTTAATTTGAACCAGTAGTCCCTAAACCTAAGATAATTATCTAATAATTAAAAATAAGAACTGTTACCTATTAAATCATACAACAAAGGATCTTTACAAACAACTTTTTTTTTCTTTAGTAAATATATCTTATAAATAAATATTTAATTTTTTGTTTCATGGTCTGATGTGGGTTACCAATAGTAAAAATCATATTTTTAACATCAATTTTTAGATTTTTATTTCCAAAAAGTGGGTGCCACAGAGCATATAAATAAAGTGGGTGCTCTTTGTATCAATGAAAATAGCTTTTGAACAACTACCATCTTTTTGTTCATCACTCGTGAAAATGATCTCTGTAAAGAGTTCGAAACGTCGAGAAATATATAAAATACCTACCTAAGTAATATATAAACGCGATATAATCCTAAAAGTTCTTTTAATGTTAAAAGATCAATACGTTAAGAAGTAGATGGTAACTAAATTTGATCACCACAAGAGGAGCAGATTACGTCTTACGTTTGCATTTCAGCTTCATGTCGTAAATGCCGTTAACCTGTGTCCGGGACGCTTTCCTGACCTTGAGAAATCTGTGCTGGATTTCGGGTAAGGTTCCCATGGACTGGAGGCGCGCTGTCATTGTCCCCTTGTATAAAGGTAAGGGATCACGTATGCAGTGTTCCAGTTACAGGGCCATCAGTTCGACCAGTTTAGCAGCAAAAGAGAGAGAGTGAGATCGATGGATGTAGGGATGCGAATGGGTGACCTAGTTGTGAGCTGCCTGCTTTACGCAGATGACGCCGTGCTTCTAGCCGAATCGCCGTCGGACCTGCAAACACTAGTCACTACTATGAAAGATGATTGCATGTTTAAAGGCTTGCAGTTGAATGCGCTGAAAACGAAAGTTATGGTGTTTGAAAGGGAGAAATCCAGAACGGATGCAAGGATAACGGTTGATGATGTAGTGCTGGAACAGGTGAATGAAATTGTATATCTTGGATGCGCTTTTAGCAGGGATGGAAGGTACACCGCGGATGTAGAAAGACGAGTGGCGATAGGAAATAGCGTAAATGGAGCGTTGGGCAGATTCCTGGGCGCAAAAAACATTAGCAGAAAAGCCCAGCTAGCAATCTACAATGCAGTCCTGATCCCAACGCTAACTTATGGAAGCGAGAGCTGGGTATGGCAGAGTGTGCATGAAAGTAGAATAAACGCGGTAGAAATGAGGGCACTACGCAAAACAAGGTTGTAAGGAAGGAAGTTGGTTTAAAAGAGTGTCGGTGTAAAAGTAAGAAAGGGCATGCTCCGATAGTTCGCACATGTAGAAAGAATGGTTGATGCAAGACTGACTAGCAGATATACAATGCAGATGGATGTAGGAGTCGAGGACGGCCAAGACACACATTCCATGACCAAATAGAACGTGTTCTGGAGGAAGGTGATGTTAAGAGCCTCAAAAACCGACGCGCGTGCATGAAATGAGTTATGAAAGTCAACGAAGTGAGTGAGGCGTGTAAGAATCGTGCCTTATGGCGCTCTGTTCTCTCTGCCTACCCTGCAAGGGATTTGGCGTGAAGTTATGTATGTGTATGTCGTAAATGCTTCTGGCAATAATTTTCTTCTGTCTAAACTCTTCACAGAATTTGATGTGAAGCTTGGCGATTCTGACTTAGTAGATACTAGTTGACTCAGAAAATTTTGTTTCACTTTAGTAGAAAAATGGTAATTGTGGGTTATCCCTGAGAGATTAACATTTGTAGACTTATAAAGGTGTAGAATTATGAATGTAACTTGGTTTTGATCACTTAGGGTTCAGCGAGCGTTTGCTGTTTGTTTGATTCTGACTTAGTAGATACTAGTTGACTCAGAAAATGTTGTTTCACTTTAGTAGATAAATGGTGATTGTGGGTTATCCCTGAGAGATTAACATTTGCAGACTTATAAAGGTGTAGAATTATGAATGTAACTTGGTTTTGATCACTTAGGGTTCAGCGAGCGTTTGCTGTCAAAGGGTTAAATCTCGAAAATACACATTTTTTTTACTACATCATATATGAATTCATAAAAATACCTACAATACATAAAAATTGCCAAGTTGACAACCATTAGTTAGATTACTTAAAAAAACATACCAAAATCCATTGGGTAGTTTCAAAGATCTAAGCATATAAGGGGACAGATGGCAGAAAGTGAATTCGTTTTATACTAGGTATGTATAATAATAATAATCTAAAATTATATTGAAATGATAAAATGATATTGAAATTAAATAAAAACATCAGTATTATTTATATATTATATCAAAAATAACATAAAAATTTAATAGGTATACATTAACAGTTCCTTAGTACACATTTTTAAAGTAGTACTTTGAAAAAGTGTGCAAGACACTTATGTTTTAAAGTATTACTTTTAAAAAACAATTGTGTGTTTCTTACATTCTTAAATGTTATAAGAAAATTCTATTGTACATGCCTTGTTACAGAATCTAAATTCTTTAATTTGTGATCATCAACATTAGGTCTTGTTTCATATGTACAAATCGTAACTCCATGTCGATGTGCCGGTGACCATTCACCTTTTAATCCAATGTAATATATCTTTGTTGTCTCTGCACCAAAATTGGATGGAAAATGCATTGTTAAGTGGGAAACTGATGAAAATGTGACTATTCTGAAATTAAAAAAAGGCAAATTATTTCACAAACTGGTCTATCTATAACTTCATTATTAATCTTAGTGTGATACAAAAAGTTCTTATGCAACCCATATGCAAGGTAACACTCTGTTCTCTCTGCCTACCCCGTAAGGGAATTGGCGTGAAATTATGTATGTATATGCAAGGTGTTTATTGGCATACTAGCAGATCCCGCAAACTTTGTACCACCTTATTATATATTTTGACAACGAAAAAACGTTTCACTCATATTTTTATAGTGGCATGATAATATTATTTAAAATAGCTTAAGGCCAAACTACACAATGTGTAAAAAAATTGAAGATGTTTCAGCTAAGTAATCAATTTTTCTCAACTTTAACCCCAGTATCACTTTCTCTTAACATACATACATAACTTCACGCCAAATCCTATGCAGGGTAGGCAGAGAGAACAGAGCGCCATAAGGCACGATGCTCATGCCTCACTCGCTTTTTTAATTTCTTATCTCCTCATACATGCACATCAATTTTTAAGACTCCTAACATCACATTTCTCCAGAACTCGTTCTATTTGGTCAAGGAAAATGGAATAGCTGGCAAACCTATTGCCATACTGGGCACAAAGGTTTCATGCATCTTCATTATCAATTATATAATTAGCAAAATAATATAATAGAAAAATACAAGTGGTAAAAAAATACAAATACATAAACAGGTACAAAACTTAAAATTCATATTCAAGTCTACAAAATAAGTAACTACATCTTTGCAATTATAATTTTAGCCAATATTGTAAAGAGACTTACTTTGGTGAATACTCTAGATCCCCTTGGTTATCTCTTTGAAGCTCAAAAGCCTGATCTGGTTCCATTGCAACATCATCAAAGGTCATATTGGGTTTATTTTTAAACCTGTAATTACAAACATAAATTAGGTATGTATCATTATAATGTATAACTACCGAATTTCGATAATATTATTAGAATGTTATATAAGAATAAATGGTCTAAATAAAACAATACTTTGGTATAAACATAACTTCAATACTTTTTCTACCCGAATGTGTAGGTAGTGGCTGTTAAGGCTCAACTTGCCATTATGTTTACGTCCCAAATGGAATAGGTTACAGTGATCGATATTATGTATAACACATGACATAACTTTTGAAAGTCACTGGTGTGCGCCAGGATTCGAACCCACAACCTCTTGATTCAGAAGCAGAGTGCTTCTGCTTTGGTATCTTCTATAGAATTTACCTATTTCATTTTATTTTCCTAATTAATCATCCTGCACATCACTAAGATGAATTAACACTAAGCAAATGCATAAAACACCAACTCAGGCAACACTTTCAGAAAAATCAATTCCACAATAACTGACTAAACATGTTTGTATGTACAGTTTAGTTTTACTAATCACTTATTTAGTTTTTAACAGTACCAAAAAATATTCAACTCTAAAAATTTTAATAAACTAATTTAAATAGGAGATGCACTTACAATCTTAATTTGGCAGGGTGTGAATCAGAATCTTCTGCTAGTATTTTAATTCCTTTAAGTTTTATATTTCCCGTAAATGGTATGTTAAACAGTAACTCTTCATCAGCATCACTCTCGACAAACTAAAATTATTATTTATTATTTTTTAAAATATTTATATCTACTTTAACCCAACCCATATTACCTATTTTTATAGGCATATTTGTCTTTAAAACATAAAAGTGAGTATTGTTCATAGGGCTCATTGGGTTGGTTTTCTCAACCAAAAATAAAAAGCGAAAAAGATTAAGTAAATTACTATTGTGTATGTATACTAAATATTGACTTTTCGAAATTGTTTTCAGAAGCTATGTGCGATAAATATTGATGACTGAAAACTTTGTGCACGGTATGGCAATAGATTCGCCACCTATTCCATTTGGGCCGTAAACATAACGGCGACGAGGCTTAGCAGCCGCTGCCTACACCTTCGGGTAACAAAAGGCGTGAGGTTATGTTGTGTATACTAAAAATGATTTTAGAATCTTATGTTCAGGTTATATAATATATAACCTGAACATAAGATTCTCTAAAATCTCTTAACTCAAGTATCTATAAACTAAAACAGGTAGAGACCTCCATAATTTATTATTATTTACAATAATAGGACATTCGTTCTGACTAAGTTTTATGTAATGCATCATACAAAATAACAAAGATATAGTACAAAACTATTGACACTAACATTAGTTCTATCAAGACGTTTCTCCCATGGCTTAAACACAGTTTTTCCAGAGCCCTCGATACTTTCATTTAAACACTGCAAATTCTCTTTATCTATTTTTTGATAAAGGTTATACTGGATCCCAATTTCATCAGCATCACTGTGATCATGGTCGTGATGACCATGGCAATGACTATGTGCCATAATAAATAGAACCTCGAAAGTAATATCAGATGTAATAAAAGGCAAGAATTAATTTCTCCGGAACACTAGAAAATGTCAACTCATCGCGTTTCAACCTATCCAGGCTGTAGTGTATCCAGGGTTAATAATATATAAAACGAAAACTTATAGGAGTATTAATAACTAGGCTACAAATAGTAAAAACCGGTAGCACAAATTAAACAACGTAAATCGGTAAATCACTATTCCAGTTTTATTTAGTCACAATAGTGTTTTTCTTTTTTTTAAGGGTTTTAATGACCTGGTAACTAAGACCTTTAAGTCAATCACAATAGTCACACACACGGGTGATGAGTAGGTATGTGAAAAAATAATCGATTATTGAAATAATCGATAAAAATTCGATTTTTAAAAGTAAAAAAATTGATTTTAATTAGTGATTATTTTTATAAGACTAATCGATTAATAATCGATTATTATATTAATCATTCCATTACATTTTACCGATTTTTTTTCATCTGCAACGCCCCGATATTAAGTTTACTCTTCTGGCCCGGAACGAAAACTACTAAAGAATACTTTCTCCATAATGTTATTTTTAACGCCATCTATGACCGCATTCCTTCTATATCTTTGAAAGAGTTTAGTTATTTATTTAATCAAATATTCACTAGATGGAGTCAATGAATAATACTATTTTATTAGCCGACATTTGGTTGATATGTTTTTTTTTATTGTTTATTTCCAAATTACTAAACACAAAAACCATCTGGGGTTTATCAGTGGTATATCATCCACCCCACCAAAAGCCAACAACAATTATGTGATGATTAGGTCGGTTGCAGACATAAGTTCCTTAAGACTATTTTACAATTTTTCTTAGTTAGTGTGTCACGAATTTCGTTAATTTCGGCAGGCAGACATTAATTATGCTGTATACTCAAATTATATAAGCGCTACTTAGGTGTTTAAGTAGCTGTCACATTAGACAGAATACGTGAAATTTGAGCAGTAAGTAGCACTTTATTGATTGACAGATTTGAGTGGCGGTTCAGTATTCGGGCGTTAATTGGATAAATATTAATACCGTAATGTTTAAAATCGCTTCGTAAATAGGCCATTATTTTTCGTAAAAAGTAAAAAAATAAAAATGGTCATTGTGGGTTATCACTAAGAGATAGATAAATATTAGGTCGGGGAAAAAGTCTTTTCGCATAACGTAGGTATAAACTTATTATAAAATTTCTTTGACTGTACTATTTGTGTCTGGCTGGTTTTGGTAACATTAAAAAGGTTACATTATAAAGAAAAGAAAAAAATAAAAAAAAGTTGTTTCCCGCTATTTTTCATTTGTTTTTCTCTCCGTAAAAATAAGTGATTCTAATGAAGAAATTCGATACATTTTAAAATTTTATTATAAAAAAGGCAAAAATGCAACTCAAGCAGTGAAAAAAATTTGTGATGTTTATGGACCTGATGCAGTGTCAGTAAGAGTAGCACAAATTTGGTTCAAACGTTTTCAGTCCGGAAATTTTGATGTTAAAGATACACCTCGCTCTGGTCGCCCTGTTACGAATAAAATGGACGCCATTTTTGAAAGAGTGGAGCAAGATCGGCATATTAGTAGTTACGATGTAGCTGAAGAACTGGGAATTGACCACAAAACAGTTTTGACCCATTTGAAGAAAGCTGGTTATACAAAAAAGCTCGATATTTGGGTGCCACACGAGCTCACTCAAAGAAACTTAATGAACCGTGTACTCATTTGCGATTCATTATTGAGACGTAATGAAACCGAGCCGTTTTTGAAGAGATTGATAACTGGCGATGAAAAGTGGATCACGTACGACAAGAACGTGCGAAAAAGGTCGTGGTCGAAAGTTGGCCAGGCTTCACAGACTGTGGCCAAACCTGGCCTAACACGAAATAAGGTGATGCTGTGTGTATGGTGGGATTGGAAGGGCATTGTTCATTATGAGCTTTTACCGTCCGGCAAAACCATCGATTCTGATCTTTACTGCCAGCAACTGATGAGATTAAAGGAAGCAGTCGAGAGAAAACGGCCGGAATTGATCAACAGGAAGGGTGTTGTCTTTCATCACGATAACGCTAGACCACACACATCTTTAGCCACTCAGCAAAAATTAAGAGAGTTCGACTGGGAGGTCCTAGTGCATCCACCATATAGCCCTGACCTTGCGCCTTCAGATTTTCACCTGTTTCGGTCTCTTCAGAATTCTTTAGGTTCTGTAAGGTTGACCTCAAGAGAGGACTGCCAAAACTATTTGTCCCGTTTTTTTGATCAGAAGTCCCAAAGTTTCTACAGTAACGGGATAATGTCTCTGCCCACAAAATGGCAGAAAGTTATTCAACAAAACGGTACATATATATTGTAAATAAATGTAAATAAACTTTGAAAAAAATGTCTTGACTTTTCATACAAAAATACGAAAATACTTTTTCCCCAACCTATTATAAAGAATATATGCCCTTGCGGACTTTTTTGTAGACCTTTTAAAGGTGTATAATAATGTAGTACGTTGTTTTGATTTATCACTCAGGGTTCAGGCAGCGTTTGGGATTAAAGTTCTAAAGCTTGAAAATTATCACTTTTTTTTACTACACTATGCATGAATTATAGATCAAAACCACCCCTTTGACACCCTCTAATTATTAAAAAAAAACCGCATCAAAATCCGTTGCGTAGTTTTAAAGTTGAGAGGAGAGTTGTGAAGTTATGTTAAGCTATGTGAATTTAAAGTTCCGAAATCTGATATCGAAAATCTGAAACTGTAGATATGGTACTCAAAAAAAGCGTTACGACCAATGTCCAACCCTATATTCAACTTAAAATAAATTCTTGTTACTTTATCTCGATTTATCTACTAACACTAAAATCTATGGCATTTATTTATATACTCTATTTATATACTCTTTGATCTATGGTTAACATCTGATTGTCTTGTCAAGTCTTGTGTACTTAAATAGGTACCTAGTTAGGTAGGTACCCCACTCACCTCTCAGGACCTCTCTATCTTGTCTATTACAAAATTTACAACTAGCGATAGGGATGTGACATTTAACATAAAAAAACAGTTTTTAATTAATCGATTAATTAATTATTAAGAAAAAAAACGATTAATTAATAATATTTTTATTTAAGAAAATAATTGATTTATTTAAATTATTTGATTTTTAAATTTTTGGGCAATATGTACAATTGGCATTGCCAGATTTATTGTCAACATGGAAATATTGACGCCATCTACTTGTCGTCCTTTTAGTCGTAGACATTGTTCGAAAACAAAACCAAAAGACTTTTATAAACTTTAACAAAACTTTTAATCACGAAAAACTTCGTTTGAAAAATGAAGTTTTACCAACGAATAATTAATGACATATATAATAATGTCATTAATTATTCGGTAATTGATAATCGTTAATACCAGCAGGCAGACATAATTAATGTCTGCCTGCCGAAATTAACGAAATTCGTGACACTCTAAGAAAAATGGTAAAATAGTCTTAAGGAACTTATGTCTGCAACCGACCTAGTCATCACATAATTGTTGTTGGCTTTTGGTGAGATGGATGATATACCACTGATAAACCCCAGACGGTTTTTGTGGTATGTGACTAGAAAGGTCTCCATTTAATATTTAGTAATTTGGAAATAAACAATAAAAGAAAACATATCAACCAAAGGTCGGCTAATAAAATAGTATTATTCATTTACTCCATCTAGTGAATATTTGATTAAATGAATAACTAAACTGTTTCAAAGATATAGAAGGAATGCGGTCATAGATGGCGTTAAAAATAACATTATGGAGAAAGTATTCTTTAGTAGTTTTCGTTCCGGGCCAGAAGACCAAACTTAATATCGGGGCGTTGCAGATGAAAAATCGGTAATATGTAATTGAATGATTAAGAAAAAAATCTTTATCACAGTGTTACCTTTCGTAATACTCTGTGCTAAAGATTTTTTCTGATCTGTGGGGCATACTCCCGGGCTACAGGGTGAGCGGGGCAATGCTGCGCGCTGTGCAGTCCACTTATGAGGGCGGCACAGCGTGTGTGCGTGTTGACGGCGGCTTGTCCCCCTGGTTTGACGTCAATATCGGCGTCAGACAGGGTTGCGTGCTGTCCGCTCGACTATTCATCCTGTACCTGGACAGTTGTCTCCAGAGAGTGAGATCGATGGATGTAGGGATGCGAATGGGTGACCTAGTTGTGAGCTGCCTGCTTTACGCAGATGACGCCGTGCTTCTAGCCGAATCGCCGTCGGACTTGCAGACACTAGGCACTACTATGAAAGATGATTGCATGATTAAAGGCTTGCAGTTGAATGCGATGAAAACGAAAGTTATGGTGTTTGAAAGGGAGAAATCCAGAACGGATGCAAGGATAACGGTTGATGACGTAGTGCTGGAACAGGTGAATGAAATTGTATATCTTGGATGCGCTTTTAGCAGGGATGGAAGGTACACCGCGGATGTAGAAAGACGAGTGGCGATAGGAAATAGCGTAAATGGAGCGTTGGGCAGATTCCTGGGCGCAAAAAACATTAGCAGAAAAGCCCAGCTAGCAATCCACAATGCAGTCCTGATCCCAACGCTAACTATGGAAGCGAGAGCTGGGTATGGCAGAGTGTGCATGAAAGTAGAATAAACGCGGTAGAAATAAGGGGAATACGCAAAATCTGCGGAGTGACTCTCGCTGACCGCGTAGAAAACAAGGTTGTAAGGAAGGAAGAAGAAGGAAGTCCTTTAAACAAAGAGAGTGTCGGTGTAAAAGTAAGAAAGGGCATGCTCCGATGGTTCGGACATGTAGAAAGAATGGTTGATGCAAGACTGACTAAGCAGATATACAATGCAAAAGCGGATGGATGTAGGAGTCGAGGACGGCCAAGACATACATTCCATGACCAAATAGAACGTGTTCTGGAGGAAGGTATGAAAAGAGTTATGAATGTCAACGAAGCGAGTGAGGCGTGTAAGAATCGTGCCCTATGGCGCTCTGTTCTCTCTGCCTACCCCGCAAGGGATTTGCCGTGAAGTTATGTATGTTTGTGTGTAAGAAAAAAATTGATTATAAATCGATTAGTCATATAAAAATAATCACTCATTTAAATCGATTTTTTTACTTTAAAAAATCGATTTTCAATCGATTATTATTTCACATCCCTAACTAACTATCGATATTGTTGGTCGTCGCGATTGACTTAAAGGTCTTAGTTACCAGGTCATTAAAACCCTTAAAAAAAAAATTGGTCGTCGCGAGCTATATATATTTATATGCTCTGTGGTCGCGAGACTCCCCAGTCGGTCGTTGGTTGGATTTAATTATTTGTGTTCTTTCAAGGATAGAATTTTAATCCTAGTTAATTGTTCTTATATCTTTGAGGCTAAATTCAAGCAGAACGAGTTTTGTAAATCGCTGTCAAGTTTATTTAAGGATGACGCTTTCATATATTTTTAACTCACTGTGTTTTCTTTCTATAATTTTTACTTGTGTTCTCATAACCAGTGAAAATTATGTTCAAGCTAGTGAAAATGATGCCGAAAGCATCACTAAAATCGGACAAGGTGTAGGCCACATAATGAATATATATTATTGGTAAGGATAAGTCTAATCATACCTTTCATTTGCAAATGATGATTCATAAAACTTGTGCATGTTTTTATTAATTTATTATTGGTTGCAGTTATTCATGTGGATATAGAAAAGTATTTGAGGATTATGCAGGAATAATACAGCAAAAATATCCTGAAATATCTGTAATTGGAGCTAATTATGATCCACCAGGGCTAAATATGTATTTATCTAGGTTAATTGTAAGTATGAAATTGGAATCCATTTAGCTGTTCTGCATTCTCTAGCTTAGTTGATCATTTAAAACAGAGATAAACATTACTGTATGGATAATGATGGCATAGAAAGTTGTGCTCTTTGCTCAGGTTAAGCCTTCATACTTGCTCCTAAATTCACAGGAATTACTGGTAAGTGGAATTTGGTCTAGGTTTAAGTTCTTCTACTTCTGAACCTGGATTCAAATGTGTCTAGTCAGATCAAATGTATGTGTAAATGATACAAGTATTTAAACAAGAAGAAAGTTCATTATGCCTGAGTCTTTTATGCAACAGCTATTGCCATTAGCCAGAAAGCCTATCATATGATAAGTGCATATAAATTAAGTTTTGCTTGATATATTAAGCAATATGAAATTGTAACTAAATTGTAAATTTATGAATTATAGATTTCATAGACAAATTCAGAATTAATCTAAAATGTATTTATTAATTTCAGGGTTTTGGTAAAATGATACTTATAATGTGTGTACTAAGTGGGGTGAATATATTTGCTTGGCTGAATAAGCCGCAGCCGGCCTGGTGGAGTTGGTGTCTTGAAAATAAACTATATGCATGCATGATGATGTTCTTCTTAGCCAACATGATCGAAGGCCAGTTGGTGTCATCGGGTGCTTTTGAGATATCCCTCAACAACATACCGCTGTGGTCAAAATTGGAAACTGGAAGAATTCCGCAACCACCAGAATTGTTTCAAATAATTGATAACACATTGCATTTCTCCAAAATGGATTTACCTAATAATAATAATTTTGCTCAATAATAATTCTCAAGCTGTATATACAGGGACTGCGGATGTTTAGTGAATAGAGTGAAATATAGGTTATACCTAAATTTAATATTTGTTATGTAAACCAAATGAAAGTTACAATGTATTTACAAATAACGGGCTAGGGAATTTTTTTCTTACCATTACTATTTTTTTTTTCATAATAAAGATACTATATTTTTGGCAATATAATTAAATGTTCTCATTCTGACCACAATGTAATTATAGCACATCTTACTTTCACATTAGTTGCATTTCTAGTGAGTTTAATTTATAAATTTCCTTGAATCAAGTAGAATAAAATATGAGTTTAAACAAATATATATGTTGTGCAGTGCAGGTGTATAGTCCCTACTGTTTTCAATACCTATGTTTTATGTCTAGTCAGGATAATCTTCAGCACCTTTTAATTAAAATATATCTTGTGTTATACTTTATTTAATTAAAGATATGAGAAATTTAGATTAAACATGTGAGTACTTTTTTTATTATTCTCTCGGTGGCCCAGTGGTCGAGTACACTCTTTCTGAATCCAGAGGTCGTGGTTCGAATCCTGACACTGGCTCACACCAATGACTTTTCAAAATTGTTTTCGGAAAGTTATGTGTGATAAATATCAATGTCTGAAAACTTTGTGCCCGGTATGGCAATAGGTTCGCCATTTGGGACGTAAACATAACGGCGAGACGAGGCTTAACAGCCGCTGCTTACACTTTCGGGTAACAATGGCGTGAAGTTATGTTATGTTACTTTTATTACATTCTAAAGTATACTTTCCACTGTAATAATTTTTGATTATTTTAATTGGTCATAAACATATCTATTATTTTCAAGTAACGTATTTATCTATCTATATATATATATAAGAGATTTCCACCTATATATTGACTCATCACGATATCTCTGGAACCATAAGGCGTAGCGACTTGAAATTTGGTAGGATTATTCCTTTCGCCGAGTAGAGGTCAGCTAAGAACGGATTTTACGAAATTCCACCCACAAGGGGGGTTGCGGGGGTGTTAACAATGGAAAATTCCCATTTTTAACCTATAGCTGCTATCGACTTCAAATTTGTCGAAGATATTGCAGTATTAACATAGCGGGGCAGCAGTTATTACTTTTGATGCGAAACAGAGTTCGCCGGGTCAGCTAGTAAACTATAAATATAATATAGTCACGGTAAAGTCAAAAACTGTACAATTAATATCTTTTTTTTAATACTTGGGACATGATCGACAGTAAATAACAAACCCGAAAAATAAGGATTTTAGAATTTGTTTTTTTTTTTTATGGGATAGTAGAGCAAACGAGCAGGCGTGTCACCTGATGGTAGGCAACCAACGCCGCCCATGGACACTCGATCTTCTGAGAGGTCGTGGTATTTTACCGGTCGTGCCGGCCCATTCATGCAGCGAGCTGCTTGGCTCTACCACTGTAACATGTCTGTGTGTTTGTTACGGATTAACTGTAAAATACTGCGTGTTTTTATATCGAGATTTTGCCTGAATATTACCTGAAGGGGTTGGGTCAACACAGGCTAAATATCATTACGCTATCACTAATTCGGGATGAGCAATGGCAACGAATCCTTATATCTATGAAAGCGGTACAGAGTACCTGGGGTCAGCATAATACAATAGTATTATAAAAGATCTAATAATGACAGAAGTATGCATTCTAATGATTTGACATATTCAATGCAGCATATGCCAAAATCGCATTCCAACATTCTAATTTATAGAGAGGGAATCAAAACATTTGTTTTACTAATACTAATTGGAGATTAATACCAACTTATTATATCTATTTTCTTTAGCGCAAAGCAGATTCCAATAAATTACGTACATACTATGACGTCACCTGAACGAGACAAAACGTAGATCAAAAGGTGTATTATCACGGCGAAGTCGCAGGCAACAGTTATTTAATGCAAGAAAATTAATCCAGTGGTCGAGCACCCCGCTTCTGAATCCAGAGGTCGCGGTTTCGAATCCTGGCTCATATCAAAGACTTTTCCAAATTATTTTCGTAACTTAAGTGTGATAGGTATATATCGATGACTGAAAACCTTGTGCCCGGTATGGCAGTAGGTTCGCCATGTATTCCATTTGGGACGTAAACATAACGGCGAGACGAGGCCGCTGCCTACACCTTCGGGTAGAAAAAGGCGTGGAGTTATGTTATGTTTAATTATATTTCAGTGTTTTAATTAAACTTCAGAGGTGAATGGGTAATTGTTCTTATTATTACGAAACTAGGGCATGACACATTGGGCACGAATGTCGCAATACTAATTCGTGCTGTTGAGCGTGACTTCCACAAACGTTGCACGTCCACACAGTGTGTGGTGCAACTAAAGCTCGTCCAGACACCACACACTCTGGGTAGACGGTACTGCAGCCAGGGCAAGTCGTCATCCTACAAAAGAATATAGATGGAAATTTAATAGCAAAGGCTATACTAGTAAGTAAATTTTGCCAAGTCATAGGTCTACACTACACCATTAAAAACCTAACTTTGTGCTGTACCTACTAGGTACAGCACAAAGTACTGGACTCCTTGGTGATTCCAAACAATACACCTGTTTATAACCAACCAATTGTATAGGATAACATCTAATATATAAATTTCTCGTGTCACAGTTTTCGTTCCCATACTCCTCCGAAACAGCTTGACCGATTCTCATGAAATTTTGTGTGCATATCGGGTAAGTCTGAGAATAGGACATCTATTTTTCATCCCCCTAAATCACAATCACAAATCCCCTCAATATTTATTTTAATTTTTCGATATATTTCTGTTTCTTATTTTTTTTATAAAACGGGATACAAAATACATACAACCCTAAATTTTCAACCGCCTACGATCAACCCTTATTTTTAAAATTTTATTTTTCGGCAAGACAACGTTTGCCGGGTCAGCTAGTAATCAATAAAATTGCTATGGTCATAAATCAAAGCAATGAAGAAAACTTTCCTAAGTTATAACTTACATAACCCGAAGGTATATGCAACGGCTGTTTAACATCGACTCGGCGAAATGTTCCGTCCTAAACGGAACAGCCGGTGATACCTATAGCCGTACACCAGGCGCAAAGTTGTCAGTCAACGATATTTATAACACATAATTTCCAAGAAATCATTGGTATGAGTCCGTAATCGATCCTATGACTTCTGAATGACAAGCGGGGAGCTCTACACAGAGATTAAACAACGGCCGTATAAGCTTTTAATATAACGTTCAATGGAAAAAACCTAACATGTGATATATTGAGTTTCACTAAGACTAGAACTCACCATTCGGGCATGCTAGCCTCACAGCTAGGGCACTCAATCCTATTCCCTTTAGCGTCTTTAGGTTTAAATCTTGTAAATATTTCAATAGCTAGGTTTTCAAAAGTATCTGGCTGTAAAAGAAATATCCTAAATTAAACTGTGAAAGCTTGAACAGAGGTGATAAATCGAAATCCATCACCGATACACCTAAACGATGAAGTCAAGTCAGCCTTCTGTGAAATTGTTGTACCTCGGATGATGATTTTGAGGAATTATGACAGCAATTTAAAAGTGCACATTACTTAAAATTTAGATAGATATATACACAAATCAACGCACCAATTGATAAAAATGCTACGAAATTTATTCAATAATAATGAAAATGTCTTTTAGTCTGGATGAAATTCTAATAAAAGAATGTAGTAATTCGCATATTATCGAATTTAGACATCGATTTTGTTACTTACATCGAGCGCTTCCAATTTGATCATGGCCTTGGAACACAGTTCGAACGCTCTAGCTTGGAATGCTATCGAAGCTATAGTACACCAAGCCTAGAAATATAAATATCTATTAGCATATACATTATTTAAGACAATTAAATCAAAATAATCATCTGCATTCAGGGCAAAGACCCTTAGCCGGAAGAGGGCGCTATGCTTCGAGAAGCACTCGTTTAAATACTTGCGAGAGTTTTGTCACCGTTGATAGCTACGTTTTATACTACATGAGAGATAAGGAAAGAAATTTTGCGATATATTTTAGATTGAACCATCAGTGTGTCGGAATATGTCGAGCCAGTGGCAGAAAAGATACGATAAGACCATAAGTTGTCAGTTTGTTATTGTGTACATTAATACTATGGAAAACTATACCGTTCGGACTCCTGTGTATCTATACTTCGTGACCCGTAGCAACACAAGGCCATATCTATTTAACCAGTAAGAGTTCGCCGTTCGCTGCACGAATGGGCCGACTCGACCAGTGAAATGCCACGACCTCTCTGAATATCGACGCAAAGTGGCTTTTTTATGGGATAGGAGGGCAAACGAGCAGGCGTGTCACCTGATGGCAAGCAACCAACGCCGCCCATGGACACCAGCAACACATATAGTGTTACTGTTGCGTTGCCGACCTTTAAGGGATAGGGAAGGGGGCGGGCCCTCCGGGTACCTCTCTCACCGAACGAAACGCGGCATGAGCCACTTTACGTCGATCCTCTGAGAGGTCGTGGTATTTCATGGTCGAGCTGGCCCATTTATGCAGTGAACTGCTTGGTTCTACCACTCTTTTTGCTGCGTTTTGTTCGGTGAGAGAGGTATCCGGATCCGGAGTAAGGTATCGATCCTTTTCGTGTCCATGGCCTCCATGGGTGTCTTGATGGTGATGACCTACGGTGCCGAAACGTGGACATTCACGGTGGGGCTCGTCCACAAATTTAAAGTCGCTCAGCGAGCTATGGAGCGAGCTCTGAAAGACAAACTCAGGAATGAGTAAATCCGCCAGAGAACTCGGTAACCAACATAGCTCGTGGAATAAGCTCGCTGAAGTGGCAATGGGCTGGTCATATCTGCCGAAGGACCGACGGTAGATGGAGTAAGAAGGTCATAGAGTGGAGACCGCGTCTCGGCAAACGTAGCGTAGGACGCCCACCAACCCGATGGTCAGACGACCTCAGAAAGGATGCTGAAAAAGACTGGATGCGGAAGGCAGAGATTCGGATGTTGTGGCGCACATTGGGAGAGGCCTATGTCCAGCAGTGGACTGCAATAGGCTGATGATGAAGGGTGGCTGTTCACTATTAGATGACACGTCTGCTCGTTTACCGCCTATATCATATGTATACGTGGTGAGTGTACCTGCGGGTGCAGCGCGTGGTGCAGCAGGTGCAGCGAGTGCGCCAGGCGGGCGGCGGCGCGCAGCGCGGCGTCGGGGCGGAGCGGCAGTGCGAGCGCGCGCGCCGCCGCCGCGCCCGCCCAGTGCGCCGCGCGCGCGCCCCGCCAGCACCGCGCCGCGCCGCGACTCCTGCCGCCGTCTGTATTATACAACTTATGGAAGCGAGAGCTGGCTGTGGCAGAGTGTGCATGAAAGTAGGATAAATGCGGTCGACGAAATCAGGGCGCTGCGCAAAATCTGCGGAGTGACTCGCGCTGACCGCGTCGTGAACAAGATTGTAAGGAAGGAAGTTGAATTGAAAGAGTGATGGTGTAAAAGTAACAAAAGGGCACGCTCCGATGGTTCGGACATGTATAAAGGATGGACAATGCAAGATGGACTAAGCATATATACAATGCAAAAGCGGATGGATCTAGGAGTCGAGGACGGCCAACACGCACATTCCATGACCAAATAAAACCTGTTGCGAAAGAAAGTGACGTTAGGAGCCTCAAAAATCAACGTGCGTGCATCAAAAGAGTTATGAAAGTCAACGCAGCGAGTGAGGCACGCCGTGTAAAAATCGTGCCTTATGGTGCTCTATTCTCTCCGCCTACCCCATAAGGTATTTGGTGTGAAGCTATATATGTATATAATACAATACCTAGTCAGCTCCTTCCAATTTGTTTCATTCTGCCCTGCTCAAGGAGCTGACTGCTAACCTTCAGTAATGGAGACGCATACAAGAGATATACAATAGCGTGTTGCATGCAAATATAGGAGTAATTTAAAGCGCCAAGCGCTGTTTAAAAAACTATGCTCGGCACGGTTCGATAAAGTTCACACAATCCATCTTTGTTGGTATTTTGGACACGGATCAAAGGCGCACACGCCATATTCGGCTCCGCTGGTGATAATAACACAAACACGTGCCGCCATACCGCGCCGTGTATACGAGCAGGCTTGCGTTCGCATTAAGCCTAGCCCCCTTTTCACGGATAACGCAACTCGCGTAAGAGCGTGCTACCCCGAGCAAGTGGGTCACGTGATAAAACAATTAGCGCCGTTAATGATCACCTGCAACACAAATAGTGTTACAGTTGCGTTGCCAGCCTATAAGATGTGATAGAGAAGCCGTCGGAAAGGGAATGTGAACAGAGGAAGGATTTGGATCTCTGAATTCCTCTCTTCATTACATAGTATAAAATAAAGTAGCTTTCTGCTGTCTGTCCCCTTATATGCTAAGAACTTTGAAACTACGTAACGGATTTTAATGCGGTTTTTTTAATTGAAAGCCATCTATCAATTTAAAAAAAACCTCATCAAAATCCGATGACACCATTGTCAACGGGGTGGTTTTTAGCTATAATGCATATATGTATCATCAATCATATACATGCATTGTAGCAAAGTAAAGAAAAAGTGATAAATACTAAATTTACTTATTTAATACTTTTCATGCGAAACAAAGTTCGCCGGGTCCACTGAATAAACCATAAGTGGCTAATGCCACGTTTCGTTCGGTGAGATAAATATCCGGAGCCGAACACTCCTTGCTCATCCTGCTCCCTTAAAGGCGGGCAATGCAATTGCAACATTATTTGTGTTACAGGAATCAATGGTCGGCGGCAGTTGCTTACCATCAGATGACCCAGTTGCTCATTTGCCATCCTATTCCATAGAAATAATGATATTTCATCATATATAGGTACTGTTCATCAAAGATTATCCAATTTAAACTGATTCGGCACTCAAGAGCAAGTACGTATTAAAAGTAAAAAGTAACTAACCAACACTGCTTTGACTATACAAGTGACCAGCCAGTACATAAAGTTTTTTGATCTTCAGCGGTGAGGACTTCATAGACGCTTCCAAATTTGCTAACTGAAAAAAGATCGTTTTAATTAATTACATTGGCTTTGACATTTCGAAAGTCAACCTGATGTTTATAATGAGTTTTTAATGTTTTTATCAAATCCACCCAAACTTATAAAAGAAAACAGTAGACATTATGGTACTTACTTGAATGGCTAGCTCAGCGGCCTGAATTAATTTGCCACTTTCCTTCAGTTGCACAATTGCTTGTATAGATGGCGTTTGACTAATGTTTTCATTGATCTCGTCCAATGCATTCAATTTAGATGCACCCACGTCCTGGTAGAACAAAGTTATAAATTAATGATCTATGGTCAAGAAGAGTAATGTTATAAAGCTGAAGATTTTGCTGTTTATTTGGTTAAATGAGTTAAGTCTTCCAGTGTTACACAAATTATTTAAGGTTGAGCGACGTCGACTGCTATGTATCATCACGCTAAGACCCAAAAGAGCTGAGCGTTGACCTTTTTAGAGAATAATAATGATGCATAGTAGAGCGTAAGGTAACGTTAAAATAAAATAGTAACAAGTTTATTAAATTAAATTCAAACTCATTCGCAACGCATTCTTACTTAAAGAGCAATTATAATACATAAAAATAGAAAAGTATATAACATAGCAAAATTATTAAAATTTCAACAATAAAAATTATAAATCATAGTAAGCGGTATGCGCATGTTAAGATATATTCATACACAGAAATTGCACATCTTAAATTATATTAAAATAGTGCAATAACTATTGAACATTGCATCAGCCGATCGACCTGGATTAATTTGCTGACTCAAGCCTCGTGCCTTCCACTCGACACCGGACGGCGGCTTCGTTAATTAATAAAGTTATTTTATATAATTACTCTTGTTACAACCATCGAACAATTGTCATGTTAGCTAGTAATTAGTTTTTGTAATTTCTTTTAATTTTATTAAATAAGTTAAATTCATTTGGTTTTTTTTGAGAGCTGTCTGTCGGTCCGACATAATTGGCGCAGTCGGTAGGATTCATTCACGAATAATACAGGATATCCTAGAGACGTCTTGTTGGCCGAGCCCTGTTCGAGAATACGAATCTACATCCGTCGAGTCCTGCAGCAGCTGTATCCAGACATTGATACACAGAAAAGCCAAATGCAGTATATGTAAGTACTCTAAATCTTTTAGTGTCTTGCCATTTTTATCTTTTAAGTTTTCCTTTCATTTTCCGTTTTTTTCCTTTTGTGAAATTCTAGGAGTGATAGGTTTAGTGAGTAGCTATAGTGATAGGGCAACTAATTTAAATATTCCTCATCATTTTCAAAGATTTTCCTTCTGCGAAAATCCAAGAGTGATAAGTTTTAGTGAGTATAAAAAAATATTATATTTTTTTTTAATTTTCACATTTCAAAATTTTCTTTCCACGAGAATCTAGGTGTGATAGATTAGGAATTAGACGTAGTAATAGGCAGAATATATTAGATTCGAATAGGAATATAAATTTGAATTCTAATACTGCAAATAATAATTCTAATTTAAATATGGCTGAGCTAGATAGGATTTTTAAAGCCCTCCGGCTAGTTCCTGATTTTGACGGTAATGTCAACGTTTTAACTAGGTTCATTAAATTATGTGACGAATTAATTTCCGAATTTGTAGCCACCGGTAACCCTTCATCCGCGTTAAATGAAATAGCTCTTACTAACGGTATTCTGAACAAGGTCATAGGTCCAGCCGCTAGATTAATAAATTCTAATGGCGTACCATCAGACTGGCCAGGCATCCGTAAAGCTCTAATAAATAATTTTGCTGATCAACGTGACGAAACCGCCCTATATAATGATTTGGCTTTATTAACACAAAGTAACGATAGTCCTCAAGAATTTTATGAAAAATGTCAAAATCTGTTCAGTACTCTTATGACTTACATTACATTGCATGAAGATATAAGCACTACTGTAGAAGCCAAGAGAACGTTATATAAAAAACTAACCCTCCAGGCGTACTTACGTGGATTAAAAGATCCCTTAGGCTCACGTATTCGTTGTATGCGACCGGAAAGTTTAGAGAAGGCCTTAGAATTTGTTCATGAAGAACAAAACATATTATACCTTCAGCAACGCAATCATTCCATATCCGATAGGAAGATACCATCTCAAAATCTATCTAAACCTTTATTACCTATACAAAATTTTAATTCTTCTATACAAAAGCCGTTCTCCTTTAACATGAATATACCAAATAGACAGCAGCATATTCCACCAATGATGCCTCAGATACCTCAACCATGGAGGCCACATTTAAACCTGAATAATCAGGCCGGGCCCTCACGCACTCAACAGATGTTCCGCGGCATAAACCCTAATTATAACAATCCAAATAACGCATTTAGGTTCCAACCAACACCCCAACGTAACACTATCCCACAACCTAATAATCAGAACCAACCACGTCCAATGAGCGGAGTAAGCCATTTTGTACCGCGTACCTTACAGCCTAATAACGGTCTGAGAGGACACGATTGGTCGAGATCAGGCAACCCTCCTCCCAATAACTACTTTAAAACCAGAGAAATGAATTTTAATAATTGTTTAGGATACGATTATTCTGACTTTTACGATGATAATTGCTTTTATTACGATCCGATTGAATATTATACCGAAAATTACTGTACCGATTATGAGCAAATAGAGCCTCAGCAATCTGAAATTGTATACGAAGCTCCTAGCACTGATCAGAGAATGCCAAACGATATATCAAAGGATTTTCAGACAGTTTTAGAATTAGACAAACCAAAATAGAAGTTAACCTTCACACACAACGTCAACTTCCCTTTTTACAAATAAAAAATCCTCCCTTAAAGCTTTTAATAGATACAGGCGCGAATCAATCTTTTATAAGTCCTAATGCAGTCGAAACGTATTTTAAAACAGTTCCTTTAAACTACGACCCTTTTGAAGTCTGTAATGTTCATGCTGTGACACGTAACGATTACTCTATAACTATACCTTGTTTTACGGAATTGAATAATTCTGATAATATTACTCTTTTTGTTTATAAATTTCATGATTACTTTGACGGTTTAATAGGTTCAGACCTTTTAGATAAATGGGAAGCTGCTATTGATTTTAAAACTAAAACTCTTTTCACTCAAAACGCGTCTAATCCTATTCAAGTCTATGATTCACGAAACGCTAACTTATACGAAGATATAATACCGGCTAATTCTTCTAGAATTTTAAGATTACCAATAAATAGTGAAGATGGAGAAGTAATTATACCAAGTCAGATAATATCTAACTGTCATGTTACGGAAAGTTTAACAATTGTTAAAGATAACCGAGGCCTTGTAGAAGTAAGTAACCCAAACCGCAGCGATATAATATTCTCTATGGACTGCCCTGTACAGGCACAATTACACAATAGCGAATGTACTAAGCAATCCACACCCCCACGAGTAAAAGAAGTGCTATCTCGATTACGTACCGATCATTTGAACCAGGAAGAGAAATTAAATTTAGAATTATTATGCTCGCGTTACGCAGACGTGTTTTATTTAGAAGAAGAGAACTTAACTTTTACCAATAAAATAAAACATTCAATTAAAACACGCGACGAAATCCCAATTTATACCAAAAGCTATCGCTATCCATTTGTTCATAGACAGGAAGTTCAGGAACAAATTAGTAAAATGTTAGACCAGGGTATCATACAACCCTCTCAATCTGCATGGAGCTCACCTATATGGGTGGTACCCAAAAAGGCAGACGCTTCGGGTAAAGTTAAATGGAGAATAGTCGTTGATTTTCGCAAATTAAATGAAAAAACTTTAGATGATAAATATCCTATTCCCAATATCAAAGATATTTTGGATAAACTAGGTAACTGTCAGTACTTTACTACTCTAGATTTAGCGAGTGGCTTTTACCAGGTCCAAATGAACCCAGCCGATATCCAGAAGACAGCATTCACAGTAGAGCATGGGCATTTTGAATTTTTAAGAATGCCCATGGGTTTAAAGAATAATCCATCAACTTTTCAAAGAGTAATGGACAATGTTCTAAGAGACCTCCAAAATACTATCTGCTTAGTATATCTTGATGACGTCATCGTATTCTCTACGTCACTCCAAGAGCACTTAGTAAACCTCGAGAAAGTCTTTGCGAGATTGCGAGAATCTAACTTTAAAATCCAGATGGATAAATCTGAGTTTTTGAAGTTAGAAACTAACTATCTAGGACACGTTATTAGTAAGGACGGCATTAAGCCCAATCCGGATAAAATATCAGCAATAAAAAAATACCCGGTTCCCAAAACACCTACGGAAATTAAGCGATTTCTAGGTCTTTTAGGATATTATAGAAAGTTTATTCCAGATTTTGCTAAACTAACTAAACCGATGACACAATGCTTAAAGAAAGGCTCAAAAATATCATTAGATGAAAATTATTTACAGTGTTTCAATAAATGTAAAACTCTCCTTATAAACGATCCAATATTACAGTTTCCAGATTTCTCCCGTGATTTCATTTTAACCACTGATGCTTCAAACTTTGCTATCGGAGCTGTTTTATCTCAGGGTACTATTGGTTCTGATAAGCCCATAGCTTATGCCTCTAGGACGCTGAATAGCAGCGAAATTAATTACAGTACAATTGAAAAAGAATTACTTGCAATTGTGTGGGGTACAAAATATTTCCGCCCTTACTTATTTGGTCGTAAATTCAAAATAATAACCGACCACAGACCCCTGCAATGGGTCATGAATTTAAAAGAGCCAAATTCACGTTTAACAAGATGGCGACTTAAATTAAGTGAATTCAACTTCACTGTCGAATATAAACAGGGGAAACACAACACAAACGCAGATGCATTATCACGTATAGAATTACATAATGAAGAAGCTGACTCTCTTAAAGGTAACGCTTCCGAAAATCCCCAATCATTGGCACAAAATTCGAATACAGATACCATACATACAGACGCTGAGAACCCTATATTAGAAATACCTATAACCGACTATCCTCTTAACAAATATCACAAACAGATTGTCTTTATAATAGTCGACGATATAAAAAACCGTCCCACAGTTTCCAAGCCCTTCGAGTCACATACTCGTACACAGATTCAGATTTCAAAATTAAACCTAGAAGAAGATGTCATAAATGCCATTAGAGAATATGTCAACCCGAAAGTTAAGACAGGTTTACTGATTAACCCTCCATTAGCAATGTATGATATAATACCAATAATCCAAAATAAATTTCAGAACTCTGCTATGGATATTGTTTTAACCAAAGTAGAATTAAATAATGTAAAAGACTATCTAAAACAACAGGAAATTATTAGGAATTATCATGAAGGTAAAACTAACCACAGAGGCATAAACGAGTGTTACTTATCTTTGTCAAGCAAATATTTCTGGCCCAAAATGAAAGAGCATATAACAAAATACATAAATGAATGTAATGTATGTGGTCAAGTCAAATATGACAGGAATCCCATAAAACAGAAGTTCCACATAGTACCACCTCCAACCAGACCTTTTGAAATTGTCCACTTAGATTTATTTAGTGTAGAGACCCAAAAATATCTCACAATAATTGATGCTTTCTCTAAATATGCTCAAGCCTACCATCTTCGAGATTCAACCGCAATTAGCGTTGTACAAGCACTTTTGATTTTTAGCACCCATCACGGCATTCCTTTTACAGTTGTAACAGATAGAGGTCCTGAATTCACGAACCAGTTATTTTTAGAATTTATTAATTTACACAAAATACAACACCATAAAATATTAGCTTACACCCCTAACGAAAACGGCATGGTAGAAAGGTTACACTCGACTTTACTCGAACACCTTCGCGTTTTAAAATATCAGCATCGTAACGAATCAGTTGTGAATTTGATGCCTTATGCAATACTAGGATATAATAGTTCAATACACAGTTTCACTAAAATTAGGCCCTTAGATATAATTAGAGGTCACCTAGACCCCCGAGATCCGTTAGATATAAATTTATCAGAAAATGTTCTACAGCAATACATACAAGACCATAAAAATAAAATGCAACAAGTTTATAAAATGATTAATGACTCTTCTCTTCACGATCGTACACGAATAACTGAAAATATTAATAAAGATAGGGAGCCTGAACAAGAATATTTACCAAACCAACAAATTTTTATACGGAACCCTATAGCTAGTAGACAAAAGTTAGCCTCAAGATTCATACAAGACACTGTGCTAGCAGACCTTCCGATTCACGTTTACACTAAAAAGAAGCGTGGACCTGTTGCCAAATCACGACTCAAAAGAGTCCCTAACAGCGCCCGTTTGTTACAGGATTCTCCCCCTGATCCTGGCCCTGGGCCGAGCACAGGAAATAACGCTGAACAGCTTGGATGACGGACCAGGCATATTACCTTTTAACCTAGGACATAGTAAAATTATTTCACATTATCATTCTTTTCTACAACCAATTAATTTAAATACCATTTATGTTAATCTTAGCACTGTCGAAGAACAATTGAATAATATTTCACCCCAGTTCCATAATAAAACCATATCATTATTTCAACCCCATATTGAGTTTTTACGTGAAAAAATTAATAGGCTATATGATCAATTAAATTTATTTCAGTTAAGTCGCAATAAAAGAGCTTTATTTGACGCCTTAGGCTCCGTTATTAAAAGCATTTCAGGGAACTTAGATTATACTGATGCTATTCGTTTTGATAACGCTATAAAAGAGTTAGAAAAAAATAACGAAAATTTGGTCACACAAGTTAATAACCGAATTAGTTTAAATAAAAATTGGATGTCTCAGAATGCTGAAATCCTTCACAATATAACTTTGAATCAAAAGAAAATTGAAAACACTATTAACGACATAATGTCCGGAGATATATTTCACGAGTCCGATTTCATTAAATATACTCATTTAGCTCAGTATATAATTATATTAGCCGATAATGTAGAATGTCTCTCCGACGAAATATTAAAATTGCAAAATCTTTTAGCCTTTATACGTGCTAAAAGTATACATTTGCAAATGTTTAGAATAGATATATTTAAAGATTTAATAAAACAATTAAATTTGCTATATGGTAACGACCATATATTAAATTCTAGCTTTAGAGATTATTTTGATATTATTAAGTTAGGTTATTACTATAACAATGACAATCTTGTAATAGTTTTCAAGATTCCAATAATTTTTCCTTCAACTTATAATTTTTATAAATTATCCACTGTTCCCAATAATGACAGTAAAATAATTATCCCATCCTATCCATTTTTGGCAATTCACGACAAAGATTTTATGTACATAGAGGCTGAATGCCCGAAGTCAGGCTTATACTATCTGTGTGAGAACAATGTAAATTATCACCACAGCAACGAAGAGGATTGTATATACCAACTTATCACCACGCAGCTTATTCATAAATCTTGCCTATTCACGACAGTAAGGCTAACGACAGAAGCAGTTGAAACTCTAGACGATCGACATTACACAATAAGTTTTCCGACGCCGACCAAAGTTCGTCTGTCCTGCACACAAGACCACTATACTATCATACACGGAAGTTTCCTGGTCACAATTCCAAAAGGATGTACCCTACAGAGCCCGAAGTTAACATTAACTAACCGAGATGACCATATAAAAGGACAAGCACTGAAGATTATGACCCTGCCTCGAAACAGAGATACGGAAATTCCAGATGGAAAAAGACTAATACTGCACTCCGTTGACCTCAATAGTCTTCAAAGCAGTACTAAACAGATATCAATCGAACCCCCTGCAACATCGAACAGAACCGATATTCAAACCGTGTACTACCTAATTATACCGCTGTACATTATACTATTCAGTACATCTGCACTGGTATTTGGCCTCATTCTGCGTAAATTATTCAAGAAACACTCAACTGATCAGAACAAGGATAACTGCACATACGCTGAAGTACAAAATCACCCTGCTACATCGCAAACCACATTCTCAGCGATACTCTCGAAAGCATCCGACAGTAGTCGCTGATCTTCGGGAGGGAGATGTTAAGATATATTCATACACAGAAATTGCACATCTTAAATTATATTAAAATAGTGCAATAACTATTGAACATTGCATCAGCCGATCGACCTGGATTAATTTGCTGACTCAAGCCTCGTGCCTTCCACTCGACACCGGACGGCGGCTTCGTTAATTAATAAAGTTATTTTATATAATTACTCTTGTTACAACCATCGAACAATTGTCATGTTAGCTAGTAATTAGTTTTTGTAATTTCTTTTAATTTTATTAAATAAGTTAAATTCATTTGGTTTTTTTTGAGAGCTGTCTGTCGGTCCGACATAATTCGCATGTCAACGTTGCGAACGGTTCTTACTGTTTACCTACGTCATCATCACCAAGATGGCGGTCAAGCCACTCCCAATATGAACCCGTGCGGGTACTACGCAAAAGTTTCTTAAAATAATAATTGCCATTCCATTCCATACTGCACTTGTATAAGAACTTTAAAGACGTGAACCCGTTTTACCTTAGATTTTTTTGGGGACACCACAAATAGTTTCGACAGTGATTCGTTATCTTCAAGTGCCATATGACATTTCTTCAAGCCTTCAATATTATTCGACATTGTGTAGTATTCGAGCGCACTAGACCTGCAGAATGTACTCATAATATAAATATCCGCTAAATTTAGAGAATTTTGCGGTTATATTAGATTGCTTCAAGTGAAAGGAAAGGAAAGGAACTAGCGAGGGGATCACTTGGTGGTAAGCGACTATCGCTACCCACGGATATCTGCAATACCGAGGCACAGTCGCGCTACCAGATTCAAGTGTGATAAGGAATGGCCTTCAGATAGCTCTCTCGCCGAACGAAACGCGGCATGAACACTTTTCATCAATTTTTTTAAAAGACCTGGCGTTTCAACCTTCGAGCCGGCCAAGTCATGCAACTATGTACTGTACCACGTTTATACTACTAGCTGATTATTGTTTGATTAAAATTTACAGGTTCTATGCTCATAGCATGTGAATGATCTACTAAGCATAAAAAAACTATATTTAATCGTTTTATAACTCATATTTTAATGTTATAGTCTCGGTGGTCCAGTGGTCGAGCACCCCGCTTCTGAATCAAGAGAAATCGTCGGGTTCAAATCTGGGCCCACACCAATTATTTTTCAGAATTCGTTCCGGAAGTTATGTGAGAAATATCTATGGCTGACAATTTTGTGTCCAGTTTATGGCAATAGGTACGCCACCTATTCCATTTGGGGCGTAAACAAAACGGCGAGTTGAGGCTTAACAGCGGCTGCCTACACCTTCGGGTAAAAAAAGGAATGAAGTTTTTTTGTTGTTATTTTAATATATCGCTCACCAATTTTGTCTGTCAATGTAATAGTCTCCGATATTGCTATAAGCCTGTTTAATCTGTCCGTCTGTTGTGCTCGCCGACATCTTTAACAGCTCCACGACTCGAAACCAATGTCCTAAGCGCTTTCTCAGAGCTATAGCCAGGTCTCTGAAATATTGTAAAACGTTAACTTGACCCAAAGATTTTATCTGGTAATTTATTTTTTACACAATACGCGGCACCAGTTTCCTAAGCTGAGCAACTAAATGCTTGTGATATGGAAACCAGACAACGGATATCAATACGTATATAGAGTATATACTTTTTATATAAATTATAATTTAAATAAAAATGTCCAGATGCCATGCACATTTTGTATTCGATCGAACGCCTCGACATCTAATTATTAATCAGTAGTTTTAACAGTGTCCAAGAGGCCCACGTTTATCGATTTTTTGGAAAACATATTTAATATATTTAAAAATCTAATAAACATGCCACTTTAAAATATTGGCTTTGGCACTTCTGGTTTATGGGTATTCATTTAAATCATCCAATACAAACAAGTCAATTGGCATCTAACATTTACACACAAAAAATAAATTAAACCGCTTCGTCGGGATTAAATTTAAATATTGCAAAATGTACGCAAAGTACAAGCATACTTGCTTGTTAGTCCAGTCGGTAAATAAATATAGTGCAAAGATATATTAAAGAAGTATTGGGGAAGCAAATACTTCTACATACAGACACGGACCAATTCCAATTATGTCTTAAAATGTGTTGAAACGCACTCGTATACGTAAAGTGCGTGCACGTATACGCAGTGAAATGAAATAAGTGAGCCGCGCTATGCGTTTGCAAATAAGTTAAATATACAAACCGTCTGTCTTCGTTGTGATATATTTTTTCAGCAGCATCAAAATCTTTGAAGTATGACAGTATTTCAGCTTTTTTCAGAGCGTTCGAATGTAACGCGTTCAAACGTGACACAAACTTTATTCCGGCGTAGTCGTTGCGTCGCACGAAAGCAGCTTCTGCCGTCTCCAGTGCTGTCTCAGATTCGAAATTCTTCAATGCTGCCTCAGCGAGTAACAGCCTGAAATCATCTAGTATTTTATTTAATATTCTTTATGTAACTGCATCAAATGAAATATTTAGTTCCATGGGATCGAAACGTACTGCCGAGATTTTCGAAAATTCATGCTTTTTCTTCTATCTTTGTGACAATCCATCTTTGGAAGACACGAGGAAATGCGTTAAACAGTTCCTAAGCCATAAACATTTTCTTCTGAATTTCTGTTAACCATACATGAGAGGACAAAATGTTTGGAAAATATTTTGTTTGTGATTTTGTTCTCATCCGACACGAGTTTACTTGTTTTTTTAATATAATACTTATGTAGGTATAACTCCAGAAGGCAAGTTTTCGTTATGTCAGTACTCTTACCATAGTTGAGGATGTGGATTGTCTTTTATGAAGTTTTCAGCCTCTTTTAATCCAACCTTTTCAATAAGTTGTCGCGTGTCTCTCAGGGACTTCACTTCAACCCTTATAATATGTTGAGGCGTACATTTATCATCCAGGCTGTCCAATAGCACAGAAGTAATTTCTAGATCCTGAAAATATATCAATAAGATATTAAGAAAGAAATAATAGTCTCGGTGGTCCGGTGGTCGAGCATCCCGCTTCCGAATCCAGAGGTCGCGGATACAAATCCTAGCTCACACCAATGACTTTGCGAAATTAATTTCGAAAGTTATGTGTGACTTTTCCAAATTGTTTTCGGAAGTTATGTGTGATACATATTGATTACTACAAATTTTGTGCCCGGTATGAAAATAGGTTAGCCACCTATTCCATTTGGGACGTAAACATAACGGCGAGACGAGGCATAACAGCCACTGCCTACACCTTCGGGTAGAAAAAGGCGTGACGTTATGTTGTGTTATATATAAATTATGGAAAATCTAAGCGTATTTCCACGTACCTTAAACTTACAAAGATAGCCTTGCATAGTTAAAGGTTCTTCTGGCTCGGTATCTCTCATTACATAAAGCCTAGCTTTCTCCGCAACAGCCAACATTTGTGGATTATCAGATGCCCACAGAGCACTCCAAACGTCCTTGCGTAAGGCTTGACCCACGCTTATATTGTTCGCCATGTCAGTGTCAAGCAAATATAGAGAGCCAGGTTGATCAATCACATAAAACTTACTGAAAGAGTTGAATGTGCAATTATTGTACAAAGAAGTGCGCATGTCGACATTTTTTGGCAAATTCACACACGAATTCCATACTAAATATTAGCTTCTGCCCGCGAAAAGTAAAAATGAATCCCTATCTGTCCCTTATGGATTTATAAATAGATATTAAAAATAAACAGAATCTAACGAGTTTTTATTTGTTTTTATGGAACTTGTATCTATTTAAATAAATGGTCCATAGTAAACACAGTCTATAGTACTTCTGAATAAGGAAGCTTTTGAATTGATTACTTTCAGATTTGGTAGTTTACAAGTAAACAAACGAACGTTTCCCTTGTAACATTGCCAGAATCACACTTCTCAGAAGTGGTCAGAAGAGGTCTTCACACAATCTCAGGTTGAAAGTTCCACCACATTCCACGAGTTTTTACGCCAAATCATTTACCACTACAGCAGTAAGCTTGTGGAATGAACTACCAATAGAAATTCGACGTGCTAAAACTATAGGCACGTTCAAGAAAATGGTGAAAGAACACTATCTGGAATCATCGATATAAAATTTATATTTATTCTTCGTCATTTATATTTATTTTTATGTATGTGCATGTCAGCATGTATGTGTATGTATGTGTATGCATGTTTATGTAAGTATGTATATGTATGTGTATAGAATTATTAATATTATTATAGATCTACAGAATATTTAATTATATTATCCAACTAAATTAAATTGTACACAACATTCACTGCCTTCTCCTTTTTATTTCCATCCATCCTAAGGTTGCCTGGCAGAGATTGCTTACAGCAATAAGGCCGCCCATTGTACTGTTGTTTTTGTATAAGTTTTTATCATGTAAGTATCTGTATTTTTTTGTATGTGTGCAATAAAGTATATATAAATATAAATAAATAAATCAATACATACACATAACTTCACGCAAAGTCCCTTGCGGGGTAGACATAGTGATCAGAGCGCTTCAGGCTCTAATTATGCTTCATACATACTTCACTCGCTTCTTTAATTTTCAAAATTCTTGTCTCGTTGGTTTTTAAGGCTCCTGACATCACCTTCCTCAAGTAATCGATATATTTAATCATAGAAAGTGTGTCTGTCACCACCCTCAACTCCGCAACTTTCTGCTTTTGCACTGTATATCTGCTTAGTCAAATTGCATCATCCATAACCACCATCATCATGACCAAACCATCAGAGCATGCCTTTCCTTACTTTAACACCGGTACTCTCTTCCAATCCAACGTCCTTCCTTACAAAGGTCACAGATTGACTTATATATGTACAAAAGAGAGCGCTAAGCATTCGAAGGCTTCCTAAATTCAAGGAATGGAAAAGAACGGAATATCATACCTGGAGTTGGAATTCAGACCCAATCTATACGGTCTAGAGTTCATATTGATAGAAGTTATTTTCTTAAAATGTACAAGCGAAAACAGCAATATAGAACCAGACTCTCTTCCAATTAGCAAATGACTGTCAGAGCATGCGATACAGCATATAGCGTCGTCTTGATATCCAACATCATTTCCAGATATTGGTGATCCGTCCGCATTATAAAATTGTTCGGTGGAATCTGTTAATCCAAGTCAATGTAACATGAATATGGCACACGTAATAAAAGCAATCAGTATTATCCCAGAAAAACGACAGTAATCTCGGGATTAAATTAAAAATTCTTTATTGAAAAAAAAAGTAGTTGTCCGTGTAGAATTTTACTAATTAATTAGTATTTTTGGAATACTTTTTTTTTTCTTCTTTTTTATGGGATAGGAGGGCAAACGAGCAAGTGATCCACCTCCTGGTAAGCAACTACTCGCCGAATGAACACCGTGCTGCGTTGCCGTCCGTCCCGGAAGGGGAAGGAAGGGGAAAGGGGATCGGGCCTCCGGATACCTCTATCACCGAACGAAACGCGGCGCGAGCCACTTCACGCCGATATTCCGATTTCCGAGAGGTTTCACCGGTCCCACCGGTCCAATCATGCAGCGAACTGCTAAACTCTACCACTGTTAAACATATATTCAGCTAGATAATTTGGTATTAGTAGAGACAATATTAACATCATTATTAGATAATGTGTTACGATAAAACATAAAATTATTCTTACGCGGTCTTGTCGGTGTAGAGAACTTCCAAATCATGAAGGACTCCTTGGACGCAGCCACCACAATCGCCTTACTATTAATTGTGGCATACACAACTGGTATGGTTATTGGCTTAGCTGTAAACAGGCAATAACATACTATAACTTCACGCCCTTTGTTACCCGAAGGTGTAGGCAGCGGCTGTTAAGCCTCGTCTCGCCGTTATGTTTACGTCCCAAATGGAAAAGGTGGCGAACCTATTGGCAACTACTAATAGGCTACTAACAGGCAACATATTTATATCAGCAATTTCAAACAGTCCTTAACAATTAACATTTTGCTATCTATTACAATTGTTTTATGTTGCCATTGAAAAACAAACATTTATATAAACCAGCAAAAGAAATTAATATACCTAAGTCGATCGGAAAGACCAACTTAGCACTCTGACACCTGATGGAAAGGTTGAGAGTTTGAGCCGGGTTACATATAAATTACTTTTGGAAAAAAATATGTGACTAACAATGATGACTGGCAAAATTGTATGCCCGATGTGAGAGAGCTGGTTGTAAGAGACTCCGAGTCTTTCATACGCTTGGATAAATCACTAACGCCCGAATACTGAACCGCCACTCAAATCTGACAATCAATAAAGTGCTACTTACTGCTCAAATATCACGTATTCTGTCTAATGTGACAGCTACTTAAAGGCTTAAGTAGCGCTTATGTATTTGAGTTGCGGTTCAGTATTCGGGCTTTAGTGTCATACATAAATCATAACAGAAAATAAGACACACTACAGCAGGTACATAAAAGATAAAAATATATACACTTACCATCACACTGTATACCCTGCTGGTTTGCTATAATAAGCATTCCCAATGTTACAATCACACAAAACTCGTCGACACCACACATGTCAATCACGTCCGGTATATGGTTGATCCAAGACTAAAACCGTTTATAAAATCACAATAATTAAATCTGCGAGACATTTTAAAAGTGCAATTTTGTAAATATCTGAATCTCATAAATGCCTTTAGTTAGGCAATTTACATAAATAGACTAAGACTCAACTTCGTCAACTTGGAAACTTGGTCCCTTTGGCCAACTGTGGCAAAAGTCTCCTCCACTCCATTCGATTCTTCTCTATATAAAGCTGCCCAACATTGGCTCTTATTTTTAGTAACTATTTATTATATAACATAACTTCACGCCTTATTTACCCGAAGGTGTAGGTAGCGGCTGTTAAGCCCCGTCTCGCCGTTATGTTTACGTCCCATATGGAATAGGTGGCAAAACAATTGCCATACCGAGTACAAGGTTTTCAGTCATCGATATTATCACACATAACTTCCAAAAGTCATTGGTTTGAACCAGGATTGGAACCCGCGACTTCGTGATTCATAGACTATTAATAATTCTATAATATATAATATAATATTCTTTATTCATATATTCGGCTGAGAAGTTAATGTGAGTTAAGTGAATGTGAGAAACAAACCATCAAAGTCATAGTTATAATATTAGTAATGTTTCACAAAGAAATAGCGGAGTCTCATGTATTAGGGTCCCGTTGTAATCATTTGGATAACCCTTCTTGGGCATCTGTCAAAACGTCCATTCTGGACACAATGTTTGTCCGCAAAGCGGACTTTGGACAGCCGGATCTGAGTTTGAGTATAGATTTACAAAAATTTTAGATTTTAAAGAATCTAAAGGGGATTATATAATACTGTTAGTAGAATTATATTCCCAATTAAATAACTTATTGCGATATAGTAAATTCAACTAGAACAATATATATAGACATGTATTTATTTACGTTTTAAAATGAGTCATCAAAAAAAATGTCCAAAAACGACTCTTATTTTCTAATTATAAATAAAATTAAGCCCTTACAAGATTTAGAATCATTTATTTATGGTTCTATTACAATATAAAAACAAAACAGCACACTCGCAGGAACATTTGTTTATACCACTTAAGTTTGTTTACATTACGATAAGAAGGTAACGGCCACTTGAGATGTCGGCCGCGCGCGGCTCAAATTAAATTGTTTATCTAAACATCTTTATATCGGGGCCGGGTCGTGTTTTGTTTATAAAAACTTAAGCATGTGGGCTATGTAGTTAATTTATTGATTTATTGGGTTTAGATAACCGATTTTGAATATAAATTTCTCAAAATTGGCACCAAAACAAATCAAACAAAAAATAGGGTATCCTTAGAAATAAGATTTTACGAAAAGTGTGCTTATGAGTAGTATATTCAGTCATTATTTATGATTTACATTAGTGTAGCTATTCGTTTAAATGAAAAAAGACACATGTTTAGAAGGTAAATCAAGAAAATCTTATTCTTGAACTTATTAGAACAATTGCCCGATTGTTAACGTATTTTGATGGTCGAAATTTTCGTATTTTCGGTTAACCCACTACTATTTAGTTATTTTACATTAAAGTTCAATATATAATGATATTATAAAACATAAGGATTGCTTAGTTTTAATAAACTTTCTAGGACAGAGAAATAGGAATCGAACGCAACACCGTAAAATGACCGGGTCGAGGATCTCATGTGTTTTTTTTTATTTAAATGCAAAGAATATTCCCTCATTTGTGTATATAAGTAATTATTGTTTACTCATGCATGATTTTCTGGTGTTAAAAGGCAGTTGGAGCTTAATAACTGGAAGAAAGACACCAAGAAACACACGCAGACTGGTGCGGGACCGGTACAAAAGTTCCCGCACTTTCAATTAATTTTTGTAAACAAAATTGTACCACAGACACATATGTGTATGTGGTAGGGCGGCCCTGTTCATATTAAAGCGATTGAAATTTATGTTTTGTACATCGAAGCCTTTTAAAATCGAAAATACCCCTGAGCGGCAGAGGTTTGCAATTGCCTTCAATTTGTCCGCTGAGCGGACTTGCGACAGTATGGACGAAAGATACGATGTCCGCAGAGCGGACATTGGACATAGGACAGGTTTTTTAAAAATCGGCTAAAGTGATCCTCATGACCAAGCTACCTGATGTGTAATGGTGTCCCAGAACGTGACATTGTCAGTCGCCGACACATACGCTAGCGTGTTACCATAGTACGCATACTTGTGATCCATTTTGACATTGGCAAAATATATAAAGGAATCGATTGCAATTGCCAGACGCAATGACTTTCTTTCCCATGATAATGCTCTCATTGAACCACCAGGTACTCGTAACGTACGTAAATGCTGCAAATTAAAAAAAAAGACTATACTTAATATGAATAAACATTGAAACTAGGCCTGTCGGATTTATTAGCGTAAGAAATTGATATTTTTAAGGGATATGGGGGCATATGAGCAAGCGGGTCACCTGGTGCTAAGTGACTATCGCCGCCCATGGACATCTGCAACATAAGATAATGTTACAGATGCGTTTCCAACTTTTAAGTGGAAGGATGAGAAGGGATGGGGAAGGGGCCTCCCCCTTCCGGGATACCACTCTCACCAAACGAAACTCAGCTTATGCCACCTGAAGTCGATATTCTGAAAGACCTTGGTATTCCACCGACCAAGCCAGCCCTTTCATACAGCATAATACATGGTTCAACAACTAATAGTAAATCACGATACTTAAAAAGGCAACATATTGTTCTCTATGTGTGATAGATTCGCTGTGCTAAATTATACTAATATTACAAAAACCACAAACATTATACTTTAGTATTCGCCGGCTAAAATACATGATACTCAACAGTTTTAGAGGCAATTATTACTATTTCTATGTCACTTAAAATTTACATGAATGAACGAATTGATCTAACAATGAATGAATTATATCAATGAATTATTCATATCTAAAATAATAAAGGAATAACACTGAATTTTCAGATTTACCTCTCCATACGCACTGAAAAACTGCACTACGTTGATTTTATCATTGGTAAATCCAGCGGCGGCTAAAATACTTCCGTTGTGATTCCAGTGACAATCGATCAATGTCATATTAGTTTCGACGACACAACTATCTGGAACATAAAATAAAATGAAAATAACATAGTTTAAAAGAAAATATTTTAATTTTATTTATGCTATGCCATGCCATAGGAGTTTCAAACCGTTTGTAGTGTGCTGAGCGCCCGACTAGCTCTGTCTCTCTTACTCGCGTGAATTCTGAAGCTTCGTCGTATGAGAGCAAAATAGGTAGAATCAGCCAGAAAGAAATTTTTGCATCCTGGCGAATTTGTTTCTGCGAAACTATTTGTGTTCAGGTGTCCATGTGAGGCGTTTGTTACTCACCATCAGGTGACACGCCTGCTCGTTTGCCCCCCAATACCATAAAAAAGTGTTGTCATCGGTCTCTGACAGGTGTGCAAAGTTAAAATAAATTTCGATCGTTCAAAGTAGGATAAAATCGAACTCAAAGAGTTTGATTACATACTTAAAGGTAAAGCTAAATAGTGTATTAAAAAGTAAATAAAATAACAGTAGTAATTCAATATTTCGTTTAGATGGATAGTGTTCACGAATTTACCTTCTTCATTATAATTTTTGAGCAGCAATATAACACCATTTCTATAGCACACGGCTAATACAGGCCTATTGCTCGGTGCAATTCCAGAATACCAATCCATTTTGATAATGTCCATGGATCCCGACACATTATTAATTGCCACTGGCATCTAAAAGTTACAGACATATAACATTTAAACTGTTATTTGTTAAATTGTTTGTTTTAAAATGACATATTGCGTTTGAAAATGTGAACAATTACTTCGGCAGCATATAGTTATGAAATTTTAAATCACCACTCCAACACACAAAAGCATTTTTTTTATGTCAGATTCAGAAAGATTATTATTGTTTCAACATTGGCAGTCACGCAGTTCGCTGCAAGACCGGGCCAGCTCGACCGTTGAAATAGCACGACCTACCATAATATCGACTTAGATTGGCTAATGCCGCGTTTTGGTGAAACGTTTTTCCTATCCTATTTTAAAGGTGGACAGCGAAACTGTAACATTAACTATGTTGTAGGTTTCCATGGGTGGCTCTGTGGCTTGCTGCTTTGTCCCTATCCCACAAAAAAAAAAGAAATTAAACTTGCAGATCGTGTGAGGCAATCCAAGACAATCTATCTATCTAAGGCAATCTAAGATATTTATCAATCACATCAATTTTCCTTACGGCGTAAGGAACTGCTTTACGTTACTTTTGAGCTTAGTCTACCTGATAACGTTTCTATATGTGGGCTCCATGGTAACAAAGATTCTAGTGTAGAAAGGAAACATACTTGTATCAGCTCAACCAAAGAATAAACAGTTTTTGTTAAAACTTCACGCCTCTAATACTAACAAGTATCGGCAGATTCATTCGTGTCTTAAAGAGCAGATTATGTTGTTTGGTCCCGTGGAATAGTGCGGAATCTGCCACAATTCAATCAGTCATCAATCTAAAAGTCTACTTAAACAGTGGGTGCGTTATTCTGTACATACTGTAAAGTTTCCTTGGTCATCATAGACATGAAGTTCACCATTGGACAATGCAAAAAGTAACTGTGAATTATCCGGTGACCACTGAACCGCTGCCAGTCCTGGTCCCTTTATGTCTTTGCCCCACACACGTGACCCATCTACTGATCCAACTATGACTGCACCTGAAACAATAATATGTATTAATATACTAACCAATAATATATCTTACATGTAACATAACATAACTTCACGCTTTTTTCTACCCAAAGGCAGCGGCTGTTAAGCCTCGTCGCGCCGTTATGTTTACGTCCCTAATGCCGGCCATACACGCTACGGTCTACCGGAAAGGTCCACCTGTGCAGGTATGCCTGCGCAGGTCACTCGAAAAAATCGATTTTCGATCTTGCGCCGGTTGCCTGCGCAGGTTCAAAAAAACTGCACAGGTCTATTCCCACACACATTCCGGTTTACCTGCGCAGGCATATCTGCACAGGTGGACCTTTCCGGTAGACCGTAGCGTGTATGGCCGGCATAATGGAGACGGTGGCAAAACTATTGCTATACCGGGAACAAAGTTATTTGTTTATTGTACATACCATCTTCATATGCAATGCAAATTTTTTGTCCATCAGAGCCCCAAGCCATACTTTTGACAGTCGATTTATTTCTGTTATTTATCATTTCTTCATACCATGATCCCTGTAAGCCGAAAAATGCAATTAGAAATATCTGTGGTAGTTTGGTACAGTAACTGTAACTCTACACGCTTATTACTGAAAGGTGTAGGCAGCGTCAGTTAGTGGCAAGTTTGGCAGTGGTAAAGCCGCGCAATTTGGTACATGAATGGGCCGGCTCGACCGGTGAAATGTCAGATTGAGCCTCTTAGAATATCGACATAAAGTGACAGAGTGAGAGAGAGAGAGTGAGAGAGTTATCCAAAGGTCCACCCCTCTTCTCCCTCCCTTGCCATCCCACTTCCTTAAAGGCCGGCAACGCAACTGCAACACTGATTTGCAGGTGTCCATAGGCGGCGCTACTTGCTTACTATACGGGGACCCGCTTGCCCTCCTAATCCATAAAAAAAAACATTTATACACTATTCCCAACCACTGATCCCAACATTTGGAAGTGAGAGTTGGGTATGCCAGAGTGTGCCTGAAAGTAGGTTAAACGCGATCTAAATGCATAGCGCAAAATTTTAAGTGACTCTTACTGCCCGCGTCTTATACAAGGTTACATGGAATAAAGGTGGTTTGAAAAAGAGTGTCGATGTAAAAGAAAGAAGTTTTTTTTATGGTATAGGGGGCAACCGAGCAGGCGTGTCACCTGATTGTGAGCAACAATCGCCGCCGATAGACACCCAAACACTTATAGTGTTATAGTTGCGTTGCCGACGGCCCTCGGATACCTCTATCACCAAACGAAACGCGGCAAAAGCCACTTTACGTCGATATTCTGAGAGACATTTCAACGGTCGAGCGGGCCCATTTCTACAGCGAACTGCGTGACTCTACCACTGCAAAAACTAGCGTTGGATGTATGAAGCAGCGACAGGTAACGGATACAATTTGCAACCCCCGAATGCCTGTCAAATTGAAGGGCAAAATGTATAAACTATTGACAGACCTGTCGTCATGTATGGGTAAGAATTGGGCCATGAAAGGGACGGATGAAAAAGAATACATGCTACGGAGATGAGAATGTTGAGATGGATGTGTGGAGTGACGAAAATGGATAAAATACGAAATGAGTGTTTAGAGGACGCTTGAAAGTTGCGCCAGTAACTGAGAAGATAAGAGGAAATCGGAGGGATGATACACACATGTCGCCAAAAGAATGATGAACTTGAATGTGTGAAAACAAGGGAAGGAGGGAGACCGAAGACAACATAGATGAATTGTGTGAAGGTGATATGACTAGGAAGGGTGTTGCTGTGGAAGAAGCGAATGATAGGGAAGCGCCCGAGAATTCCAACGCCGCATTATGCTGTTTCCTACGCCACTCTACTTTCTTCTTTACTTTCTTTGAGGTTGAATTTCGGAAAATCCTTTGTTATTGGATTTCTACATTAAACAAATTACACACCTTCTGAGGTTCGGTATCAATGGTCTGTGGTTTAAGCTGTTCATACATACATGTACAACTATATATTACAACTATTATATCAATATCTTTTCAGCAAAATTAATTATTTCATAAGTATAACTGTTTCAATGCCTGATTATTACTTTTTTAATTAATGAACTTGAATATGCCATTCCTAAAATATTACAATATACAATATGATTTTAACTAAGTTTGAAGTTAGTTAATGCTTTTGTTGTTTTCCAAAGTTTGCTATTTTCGTCTTCTTATTAAATAATTATTGGATAACATGTAGCCAGATTCTTGTATTACCTTGTAGAGCATCCACACAATAATTACACCATGCTCATCACTGGTAGTGAGCTTTTGAAAGACTTCATTCCATATTGCAACACAGAGCTGCCCAGTGTGGCCTTCCAAACTAAGATTCATAGACAGATTTCCACTACCTCCTGTAATAATTTAGACCTTTACATTTGTATAATATTTTCTAACTAATCTAAACTATACTATTTATTTTGTGAGTATTGTAGATTAATTACTTTATTTTAAAAAATAGTTGTTAAGGTTTCGTAAAATATTCAGTTCATTTCTAACCAGATTCCAATTTCAAAACTTTCAACATCCCATCTTCACCACCAACTGCAATGTATCCTGATGAATGGTTCCATGCTAAACAAGACACACCTGATTGTTTGGGTATTGCGATCTAGAAACAAAATTTAATTTACTTAAGACGCTGCATGAATGGGCCGGCTCGACCGGTGAAATACCACGACCTCTCAGAAGACCGACGTATAGTGGCTCATGCCGCGTTTCGTTCGGTGAGAGAGGTACCCGGAGGCCCACCCCCCTTCCCCGTCCTTTCCTATCCCCTATCCCTTAAAGGTCGGCAACGCAACAGTAACACTATATGTGTTGCTGGTGTCCATGGGCGACGTTGGTTGCTTACCATCAGATGACACGCCTGCTCGTTTGCCCTCCCATCCCATAAAAAAAAAGACATTAGTTTAGATGAACTTGGTAAAAATCCCCATATAAAATATAAATCACTTACCTTTTTACTCATGTAAATAAACATGTTTTTTGGGTAAAAGTTTTTTTATTAAGTGATGCAGTTTACAGGTAAATCATTTCATTATGTATCCCTTATTCTGTATGTTGCAGAAAACTAAGACTACCCAATTAAAAGTAACAATTTTATTTTCTTTTAAAGATCAACATCTCAACTATAGTATTATTATAATAACTTTGTTGTTAGCTGCTCATTACTATGACAACCACCTTTAATAAATAATCTATAATTAATTGATTATCTTTGTAGATTTTGATTCATGTAGATAAATATATATTCTGTTTTGGTTGTAATCTAATTTATGTTGTAATCTAACAGAAATTAATAAAAATGAAAACTTTCAAAAACCAAAACAATTTTTTTTTTAAAGGATTTTAATGACCTGGTAACTAAAACCAAAACAAAAACAAACAACAAACGATTGAGCTGCGTTTACAATGAGACCTATTAGCAAATTTAAGCTTTTTGCTTAATCTAGTTTAAATAGCTAATAAGCGTATAAAATTTTCGAAATTATGTGATCGATGTGAAATCGATGTCTGAAAACTCTGAGCCCAGTATGGCCATAGATTCGTCACCATTTGGGACGTAGACTTAACGGTGCGTCGAGGCTTAACAGCCGCTGCCTACACCTTCGGGTAACAAAAGCGAAGTTATGATAAGTTATGCGTATAAAATACCGTCTGTCCTAGGAACAAGCCGTCAACCACTTCTCTATTCCATTTTAAGTGGTGATATAGCATCTGTAACACTATTTGAATTGCAATTGTACATGGGTGGCCTTCGTTGCTTACATTTTGGTGACACGCCAGCTAGCTTTCACCTATTACATAAAAAAATAAATCCAAACGAAATTATCTTAGTTTTTGTTAATTATTTTTTCCTGGAAACATGCCAGCAACATTTTAGTGTTATCCATATTCATTTTATAAATTTTAACATAGAATATCATCTAATGTGTAGTAGAGTACATATTACCGATTTTTTTTCATCTGCAACGCCCTGATATTAACTTTGGTCTTCTGGCCCGGAACGAAAACAACTAAAGAATACTTTCTCCATAATGTTATTTTTAACGCCATCTATGACTGCATTCCTTCTATACCTTTGAAACAGTTTAGTTATTCGTTTAATCAAATATTCACTAGATGGAGTCAATGAATAATACTATTTTATTAGCCGACATTTGGTTGATATGTTTTCTTTTATTGTTTATTTCCAAATTACTAAAGATTACATGGAGACTTTTCTAATCACATACCACAAAAACCATCTGGGGTTTATCAGTGGTATATCATCCATCCCACAAAAGCCAACAACAATTATGTGATGACTAGGTCGGTTGACGGACTATTTTACAATTTTCTTAGTTAGTGTTTTTTTTTTACGGATAGGAGGGCAAACGAGCAGGCGTGTCACCTGATGGTAAGTAACTACCGCCGCCCATGGACACCAGCAGCACATATAGTATTACTGTTGCGTTGCCGACCTTTAAGGGAAGGGGATAGGAAAGGATGGGGAAGGGGGTGGGCCTCCGGGTACCTCTTTCACCGAACGAAACGTGGCATGAGCCACTTTACGTCGGTCTTCTGAGAGGTCGTGGTATTTCACCGGTCGAGCCGGCCCATTTATACAGTAAACTGCTTGGCTCTGTGTGTCACGAATTTTGTTAATTTCGGCATTAATTATGTCTGCCTGCTGAAATTAACGATTATCAATTAACGAATAATTAATGACATTATTATTATATAATAATGTCATTAATTATAATAATAATAATTAATGACATTATTATAATATAATATAATAATGTCATTAATTATTCGTTGGTAAAACTTCATTTTTCAAACGAAGTTTTTCGTGACTAAAAGTTTTGTTGAAGTTTATAAAAGTGTTTTTTGGTTTTGTTTTTGAACAATGTCTACGACTAAAAGGAGGACAAGTAGATGGCGTCAATATTTCCATGTTGACAATAAATCTGGCAATGCCAATTGTACATATTACTAAAAAAAATTAAAAATCGATTAATTTAAATAAATCGATTATTTTTTTAAATAAAATCGATTATTAATTAATCGATTTTTTCATAGTAATAAATTAAAAATCGATGTTAAATGTCACATCCCTAATTGTAAGCCACAGAGCATATAAATAAGAGTCGGCACTCCATACATTGTCCTGAGCTCATTTAGACTGCATCTTTCACCAACATAATAATCATTCGTTTTTCCTCTGTACCTTATGTTGGCATCGTTGCCGTCACTGCCTAACGTCAGTGTCACTGTCAAATGTCAGTGTCACTCTCAAATGTCAGTGTCACTGTCAAACATCCTCATCCATATTAATAGTCGTAGGAAAAAATAAAACATTTTATTTTGATGTAATTGATATATTTCGTAATATATCGGAGTCCTCCTTTATTGGCGCGTATTTATAATGACTAGTTGTTATATATATTCTGCCAGGCTTAGTTGCATTGATGTCATAAACCAGTGGACAATATAGATGTGCAATACGATTGAGTATTGACCGAGCGAGACCACAGATAGTGATGGTCGACTCGAGTTACCAACTCGAGTTGGGCTTGATTACCTCCTACTCAAGTTCAAATACTTGATTAAACCAACACGTGTCATTGTGTCAGTCAGTGAGTCGTGATTATATATGACTACATTTGTTCAGAGCAAACAAAGCGACATATACATATAGATTAAAAATTAACTAATTTTTGTTCTGTTTCTGTCAATCATCTTTCATCTCCAATTTATTTCAGTACCTGGATGACCGCGATTTGCTCGATATTTCTTTTTTTTATAAATTGTGTTTTATGAAAATTAAATATATTTATGTACGAATCACATAATCACAAAATGATGAAATATGAATAATATTTTTACCTTACCGACAGAATAGCAAAAAAATATGAACTTTAAAATACGATAAGATACGACACGATAAAATGACATTTTCTAAAAATTATTCCTAGCTAGACCGATTTATCGCCCCCGAAACCCTCTATATACTAAATTTTTTGAAAATCGTTGGAGCCGATTCTGAGATTCCAAATATATATAAATAAATATATATTAGTGATGTTACGAATGTTGGATTTTGGACATTCGCGAAAGCGAATGCGATCACGAATATTTCTTAAAAACATTGGCGAATGCGAATATTTCTTTTAAGCCTTCGCAAACGCATTCAAATTATTCTCAGACCTAAAATGCACACAAAATTTTATCAAAATCGGTCAAGCCATATTGGTACAGTTTTTTAATTATTAATATCACTCGTTGTCAGAAATAGTTTTACTTTGCCCAAACATGTGGCACCATTTATTAGATGATTAAAGAAATGGTTCAAACCTCTGGAGCAGTCTATACGCTTAAGACACCCTCAGTCCCTCACTCTTGTATAAGGCTCTGTATGGATAGAACGTATATCTATACCTTGTGTATATGATATAATAAACTTGAAACTGCATAGCTATATACATAACCACCAGTGTTGTTTTATTTAAATAGTCATCCTTCCTGCATATTCCACATATTTAGAAGCATTTAGTCCTTCAGGTTAAGGACTCAGCACGCTCAGGACGTGTTTCCTTATCTCGAAAGAGATTAGGAAAAGGATTAGCTCTGTGCAGTGTGACGAATCGTGCTTAAAGAGTGCTTTAAAAGACTAGAGGCTCGTGTCTCAAAGTTGAAGAATATCAAGTAAACTGGTAAGTTTTAAATTTCTTTTACGTTAAGAAGTGCATTTTGAATGCAAAAGTGAGGAGTTCAAATTTAGATGAATTTGAAATTAAAAGAAATTAAAACTTTATAGAAATTTAGTAGAAATTTTATTTCGAGGAATAAAAAATAATAATAATAATAATTAAAATAAAAATGTTGAATCAAACATAATCAATGATGTTTGAGGAGTTGTGTTAATTTAATAGAAGTTAAAGTTCAGAAGAAATTAAAGTAAAGTAAAATTTAATTTAATTTAAAGAAAAGAAAAGAAAAAAATAATTAAAGAATTCTTATTTACGATGAAATTAAAGTTATAATAATTTAAATAATTTAAAAAGATTACAATTTGAAAAGTTTGTTTGAGAAGAATTTTTTTTAATTTTTTTTATATATTAAAAGAATGAATATTATTAAAATTTTGAAAATTTTTTGGTGTATATTTTATTTAGTCAAGTTTAAACTTGTCGAAGCCGCCCGGCTCGAGTAACATGATATTGATATACACAATGTGTTAGTCATATGTAACACAGAACAATAGCGCGCTTTGTGCTTAGTGCGAGTTTGCCAAAGTTAACGCGTTAACTTAACCATCGCGTCAATCGAGTAAACGTATACTTCAACGTATATGGATAAAACCCGAGTGCGAGTTGATACATTCGTTAACGTATGGCTTCGTGTTTACTCACTCGAATTAGCGTTTATGAAGTGTATCAACTTCAGATTAGTCCATATAATCCCAGAAAATTAAGAAGGTCATTTCTTTACTCTACTTTAATATGATTCGTTAGCGAGTAGTCGACCTTTGAAATTGTGCGGGCTATATTATTGTTTTTTAAGTATTTATATACTCTTTGGTAAGTACTTATCAGAAACTTTTTGGTAAATATGTTAATAAGTTTTGTGTTTGCAAGATTTAATTTAAATTAGAAATTTGTAAGCTAATTTAAAAAATGGGAACGAGTGCTTTTCAATTCGCTAGAATAGTGACATTTATGGAAGAGTAAACAGAATATCAATTGTTACGTGTTCTTTGGATTGGGCTAATACGAAATATGTAAAAAAGACAAGATTGTTTTGTTTTTTCGGCATGGAGAGCTCGGAAAGTTGTCCAGCAATGCTAGAGATAGAATAAAAGGCTTCCAAAAGTGGGAAGTTTGTGAAAATCAACCCAAATATTACATTGTGATAGTGGCAAATCTAGAAGTACTGAGTAATGGGGAAATGTAACTTTTGTGACAAATTCATTGCTTCAGTACATAAATATGTTAAATTATAGTGTAATAGAATTGCCTTTGTTTTCAGAGTAAGTGAGGTACACTTATTGATTTGATATTGACACATTGGAGAAGTTTCAAACTACAACAGCAAGACATTGTCAACATAGTAGAGCAGAACAGAATTAGGGAGACCGAGGTGCAGGCTCAAAAAGGCTGGCAGGTGCAGGCACTGGAGTATTGGATAGTATAGTTTAGAAAAATGTAAATAAGTTGGATATGGAATTGTGTTAAATTTAAATATTGATAGTGACATTTAATTAAATATAGAATGGCCTTTGTTTTCAGAGTAGGTGGAGAAATGTCAAACGACAATGGCAGGACTATGTTAACCTAAGCGAGCAGAATAGAATTAGAGAGACAGAGGTGCAGGCTCAAAGTTACTGGCAGGTGCAGGCACTAGAGTATTGGATAGTATATTTTTAAAGAATGTAAATAAGTTTGATATGGAATTGTCTTAAATTTAAATATTGATAGTGACATTTAATTTTATATAGAATTGCCTTTGTTTTCAGAGTATGTGGAGGAATTTCAAACAACAACAGCATGATGTCCGAGAGCAGAATAGAATTATGGAAACAGAGGTGCAGGCTCAAAACAGGTGTTAGGCACTAGAGCATTGGATATTTTAGAAAAAATGTAAATAAGTTTATTATAGAATAGTCTTAAGTTTAAAGATTGATAGTGACATTTCATTTAATATAATATAGAATTGCCTTTGTTTTCAGAGTAAGTGGAAAATTTTCAAACAACAACGGCAGGACTATGTCAACCTAAGAGAGTAAGATACTGGAAGGTGTTAGGCACTAGAGTATTGAATATTGTAGAAAACTAATGAAAATAAGTTAGATATGGAATAGTTTTAAGTTAAAAGATTGTGTAAATTAAATGTATTCTAAATGTAACATTCTTATTAAACAAGGTAATTGATGTAATTGATTCACTATGAGTTCATGTTCCTATTTATTAGTTTGTAAATGTAAAATAAAAGTTTCATGTTTAAAATTATTGTATAATTATAGTAACCAACAATAACATGACACTAAATTAAAAATATTAATTGCTCCTCCAGAATCTCCTCTTATTAATTTAGATGTTACACTTGATGACTACCTGTTCAGTAATGGTTGCCTTGGAGTCTTGTTCACATTTCATTCTAACCCTAAAACAATTTTTGTTATCAATATGTATTCTATTAATAGAATATTAAAGAGATAAGCAGAATACCAATTCAAGTAATAATGGGATTTGTTGCCATACCAGTAATAACTTCTTTAATTTGTCACAATCAATGCCAAAGTTATTTATCAAACAGCAAACTTGTTTAATTCAGGCAGATTTTAACAACTCATTGTTAGAAGTGTGTCTTTGTTTAAGCACAACCATTCTTCAGCCTCCCAAATGTATTCCCAATTACAACTCTGACTGCAACATGCCTGTGATAGCATCTAGTGTGATACAGCAACCAAAATTGGAGTCATTAGGTCTTGGCAAATAACCAGAGCCTCCTAAAATCATAACCGCATTATTATATCAAATAATGTTTCTTTATACATATGTTATCTTCTTAAAAGCTACACCATTTCCCCATTTTTGTATAACAGCTGCATAGGGTTATTGATCTCAATGTTTTTCCAAAACAAACCATCCATAATTTGTACCTCCAAATTTGTTTTTGACAGTTAAAATACTATAATGATCACCATATATCACAATATCTGTAAATCAGACTCAATAATAATTAAAAAATGTATATAAATACATATAATATCAGTTACAACACACCACAACAAAAATAGTATTACTCGAACAAGAAAAACAACAAATATAAATTCATAACAGGCATTAGTAAGTGTACTAACTATTAATAGATACCTACATACTAACCATTTTAACATTGATTGTGCAGTAGTGCTTATGACAGTAATACAGATGTTTTTCAGACCTAGGTGTCCCAGAAATTGTGAACTAGCTACTATCAATGCATCCACTCACTCTGTATCATATATTTAGTATAAAACCTAAAATAAAGTGAATATTGTTTGCATATTATCTCTGTTGCAAGCTATCTATATAATAACTTTGATATGTTCTTCCACTAATTGCTTGTCTGTCTTGCTGCACTCGGAGTATCAGGGAACATATGTATTTATTTATCATGTTTCTTTATGAGAGTCTTGGTAACCTCTTCATCTATTCATGCTCATATTTTGATACATACGATAGGCCACTGATAGGAATCAGTTGAAGGCAGGAATATACCTACCTTCATAAGCTTCAAATTAGAAGTTTGATTGAAACAGTTATTATTATTCTGAACTCACAATTATATTGCTTTCTTTATCTTCTAAAGTTACGATGAGAAATCTTTAAATAAGATAGTTTTAGCTTTTTACTTCGTAAACTCGGGTGAATTCCACACTTGGTAGATTTAATATGTCGATATTGTATTTCAAACCTTTGCGCGACCACTAGACAACAAATTACGTTCATTTGGGGCTGTAGCGGTCGCAAACATGTTCCAAGCAAATTAATAACGTGATTCCATCGTTTTCGAAATTACAATTAATAAAAAGTTTAAAATATCACGTTCTCACGAGAAAATTTTAGGTGAAAACAAATTTACACCGCGTTAGACTTAACCAACACAAAAGTGACGATTTTACGTTAACGAGCTGTCAAATCCATCAAAATGTTAACTCGCACTCGCGCTAATGTCACTTTTGATAGTAAATACCAACTTCGACGTGAGAAGTGTACGGTCTTCACTTCGTCAAAATCTCGCACTCGCAGTTTTTAGTTCTCACGTATGGCACGGGGTGGCGCTATTTCAATGCCATACAAATCTGCGTTAACTATAATGTGATGGTCAACGTGTAAAAACTCACACTAGGCACACTTGTCGCCTATCCGTTAGAGAGTTTATGACTCTCAGCTCTGAGAATCGAATATTAATGTATATGTTTAGATGAAAAATAATATTGCTTTCAAGCAATAAATAGAGGAAAGTACTTGAAGTTGTTGACTTGTTTAAGATATAGTTTGATTTTGAAGGTTGATAATAATTATAGTTTAAAGATTATAGTTGTTTTACGATGAGAAATAAATTTTAGAGGTTTAAAGTTTTAATAAATATTTACTCAGATAAATATTTATAAACTATATCCAGAAGTGAATTAATTATTTTTTTAATAAAGGGTTAATTATACAAATGGTAAATAATTTAATGATTGTCTCAGGGTAAAGTCTGTAGTACAGTACTAAGCCTTGTTTCAATTAAATTGGCTGTTGCTCTGGTGTGCGATTTGTGTGTTACACGTGTACGTATGGCCATCCCCAAACGTTTCAACGAGCTGTGCCGTTTGTTACGAGGTGGGAGGGAGCACGTGTGGCATGTTGTTGCATGCGGGGAATGCAGTTGATTTCACTTAACTCATTTGCAATTTGCAGTGCAGTTGCAGATGAAGGTGAATTATATCAGTCTCTGATAAGTTTGGTATGCTTCAGATTGCTCATAATTAGAAGTTTGCTGATATTTAGAAGAAATGAGCAAAGAAACAATGAATAATGAGCAGAACGATAAGCAAATGCTCAAAGATCAAGGGACTGTAGATACTCCATCTGACGCGTCAAATAATAATGAACCTAGAGGAAAATTTCATTTATTTCAGAGGTGGATCCAAATTAATTTAAAAGCTAATTAACTAATAAATAATCAATTAAGCTAATAAACAGTGGCAATTCATTCCACAGTCGAGCAGCCTGGACTGAAAAAGATTTGTCGAGAAAAATTGTGGAGTGCACTGGTATTTCCAGGGTCAGGCTCGCCGATGATCTCAAGTATCTCGCATGTGTGTCATGGAGAAACGCGAAACGTTTTTTAAGATAGTAAAGAGTAGCAGGATTGAAAAGAGTATTATACAGAAGACAGAGAATATGAGTATTCCTTCGAAGGCGAATGGGCAACCACTTGAGCTTATTACGAAATTCGGTGATGTGGTCATATTTGCGTTAACCAAATATAAACCTAATACAGAGATTCTGAAGACGCTCAAGTTTATCAAGTTGGTTTTCAGTGAGATCGAGATAGCTGGTATCAGCATAGTCAAGAATAGGAAGGAGAATAGATTGTGCAAGCGTAGTCTTGGTGGTAACGGGTAGAAGATTACGACTTCTTAGAGCTCCTGCAGAGCCGAGCACCTTGCGGCTGACGTTTTCTATTTGAGCCGACCAAGAAAGTGTACTGTAGAAATAAATTCCTAGATTTTTTACTTTTGCGCTATAGGGGATCGTGCTACCATTAAATATTACCTTAGGCAATGTTTCTATGTCAACTTTGGTCAGTTGTCGAGAGCTTCCTATGAAAATGGCTTGAGTTTTTCTTGGGTTCACCAATATGCCATATCTTTGGGCCCATTACTCTATCCTTGATAAATCTGCATTGATTGCAGATATGGCCTTAGATAGATCCACTAACGCTTCTTGGGTATATATCTGCAAATCGTCTGCATAAAGGTGGTAAGAAGAAAGTAATTTGTTAGAGATAGAATTTATAAATATAGAAAACAGTAAAGGGGATAAAATGCCACCCTGTGGCACACTGACAATATTGGACCAAGGAGAATACGAGTACAGGTAACTACGAAACCAATCAATCACTCCAGGAGATAAATTAAGAGAACCCAATATGGAAAGCAACACATCGTAGTCAACAGTGTTAAAGGCATTGCTGAAGTCTAACAGGCAAAGAACGGTTAGCTTTCCATTTTCCATGCCTGACCTTATATCATCCGTAATATTGACGAGTGTGGTAGTGGTACTATGACCAGGACGGAAACCAGATTGGAGTGGGTTGAGCAAGTTGTTGGAGTTAAGGAATGTATTTAATTGGATATGGACCAGGCGTTCAAGGACTTTCGATAAGAATGGAAGAATGGATATGGGGCGAAATTCGGAAAAGGAACTAGGTTTAGGGACCTTTGGAATTGGTATTACTTGGGCATCTTTCCGCGATGACGGAAAGACGCCACTGGATATGGAGTGGTTGAGGATATGGCAAATAACGGGTAGGACTACATCAATAATGGGAAGGATCATATTACGGCTAATGTTATCAGTCCCAATGGCGTTGGAAGCAATAGATTGGATATTGCTCTCAACATCACTAGTAGTAAATTGACGGAAAAAAAATGGAGGGTAATCAGGAGTTGGTAGTGTTGAAAGATATTGTAACGTATTGGCTATAATAGTCTTATTGAAATTAGACGAAGAGCAGAAATGAGCATTAAGAGCTTTAATATCTAGAGAAGAAGAGGTTACTTGACGCTGTTTGCCAACTCCTAAAGATTTTAAAAACTTCCAAACCTTAGCACGGTCACCGTTTTGTACGGATTTATGAACGTGTTGGCGTTGAGCATTCCTACACACCTTATTGCAATGATTCCGAATTTTCACATATCTGTTACGATTTGCGTCCGTAGGTTTAACTTTCCATTTAGTTTTCACAGCAGCCTTTTGCTTTATGAGCTGTTTAATATCGTCAGTGAGCCACGGAGATGGATAGTGGCGTACTTTGATCGCTTTTATGGGCGCGTGTTTGTCGTAAAGAATGTTGTGTTTCCGTGAATAACTTCACCTTTTCTTCAGTTGTTACTGACGAATAGATTTGGTTCCAGTCAAGAGCTTTCGAATAAGCCTGCAGACTGTTGTGGTCCATTTCACCAAAACAGCGCTGCACAAGAATTCTTGACTTAGCTTTGGGCAGGCGAATTTTGTAGGACAGGAAAATAAGGTCATGTGATGAAAAGTTGTCTGCTGGACATTGGCCATGCAGAACAGATCGATCTAGAGAAGAAACAAATATAAGATCAAGCAATGAAGGAGTAAGGTTAGGAGGATGATGAGTGGCATTTAGTGGAAGAATGTTGAGGTTAGTTGAGTTAGCAGTTGAGAGAAGAGAGAAAGAATGGGAGTCTTTTTTTAAGAGACAGGTGTTAAAGTCGCCCACGATAATAGGTTGACTGTAAGAGGGAGTAAGACTTAGAAGAATCTGTTCGAAGGAAGAAAAAAAGTTTATGTGAAGAGAAGGACAATAGTATACACCAAGCAAAATTTTTTCATGTCGAAGCTCAACTTTCAGAAATAGATGCTCGCCGGCGTTAGGTTGTGGTGGTTGTAGAGAGACATCTATAATTCTATGAGAAATATGTGAGCGTATGTATATAGCAACCCCACCACCCCGCGCCACAGCACGATCGTTTCTGAGAAGCACGAAACCGGGAGGAGTATAAGAAGTGGAAGACAGACATGGTTTCAGCCATGACTCTGAAACCAGGATAGCATTTTTACAGTCAAAACTTACCAGCATATCAGTGAAATGGGCAGGAATACTCTGAGCATTTATATGAACAACATTAAAGTTACCTGGAACACCGGCAAATTGTGATTCGAGTGTATCGTTCAGTGACGGAATACTGACGAAACTGTCATTGGCACTATTTACAGAACAAAAATCATCGTCACTATTCACGGAATGAAAATCGTCATCACTATCGTTCTGCATAAATAAAAAAACTTGTGTGGTTTTATGAAACCACCGTAAAAGTGAAACTTTTCAAAGTGAAACTTTTATTACATCGTCTCAAACTTTTTCGTCTGCGTGTTGCATGTCGCGTGACGGTCGGCCGCGGAGTAGGGATAAAGTGAAAGGCGCTCGTCAGAGCGCCTTTCACGTCTATTATCGTTTATTTATTAAAGTGAAACTTTTATTACATCGTCTCAAACTTTTTCGTCTGCGTGTTGCATGTCGCGTGACGGTCGGCCGCGGAGTAGGGATAAAGTGAAAGGCGCTCGTCAGAGCAGCCGTACGACGTGCCCGTGCGGCCAGGAGCTATCGCTAGCGATACCGGCGTAGCGTGCCTGCCGCCAGTGCGGAGCATTATAAATACGAGCGTATATAAAAGCGCGGCGTTCATTCCGTGTCGAACACTCGCTCGAGACGCACGCCGCGACTAGCACGCATTCAGCGCTCGGCACTCACCGCATCTATATCGAAAATCAAGCAAGCACCGTACAACTTTTATTACATCGTCTCAAACTTTTTCGTCTGCGTGTTGCATGTCGCGTGACGGTCGGCCGCGGAGTAGGGATAAAGAGAAAGGCGCTCGTCAGAGCAGCCGAGGCCAATATGGCGGCGCCGGCAATGTTGTTGTTTATGGATGTATTTCAATTTTGAGTGCTTGAATTTATTAATTAACTTATTTTGTATGAATATTAAATTAAGTCTTTTTATTTATATTCGGTCCATTCAATATATTTAATTTTATTTAACAGATGCCATGCTGAGTACTAGTACCGTTCAAAGTGGTGTGCCTGTATCCGTAAAAGGATCCAATGGAATATTATTCCGAAAATTTTTAGTTAAATGTCTATAATGTGAAAAAAAGTTTCACTTTTACGGTGGTTTCATAAAACCACACAATCTTTTTTTATTAATTAATTACCCAAATATACACTTTATATTTGTAAATAAATACCGTAAAAACATGTAGAAAAACACCCCCAGACGAGGGATCGAACCCGCCCCGACCTTGTGTTATCGGTAGTGCGGTTTACCGATGCACCACGAGGGCCGTAAGTATAATCGTCTAATTACCGTCCTCTTTACCAATTTCGACACATTTTCTAGGATCGGGTTTGTTTGTTTGTTTGTTTTTTACATACATACATATACGTACGTACGTATTGCAGGCGGAGAAAAAAAAAAAAAATTATAAATTGTGTTTTTATAAATTGTGTTTTTTGAAAATTATATTTAAGTACGAATTACATACTAATAAAATAATGAAATATCAATAATATTTTTCGATCTTACCGACAGAATAATAAATATATACTAATATATACTATGTACTAACATATTATATTAGAAACATATACTTAATTTTTTGCAGTGATAAACTGTAATAAAAGCTTTTTCTCAAAAACTTTATAAATAATAACAATATCAATAGCCCGTTCAAAATGAAATAATAATCAGCTTTGCAGAACAGCCGCTGAGTTTTCTTGCTGGGTCTTTCTCAGGACTGGCCGCGTTTTTGACCCAGTGGTAGATTTTTAATAAACACTTTACCTTTTAATTTAAAATCAATGAATATTTAATAATAGTTATACTTTAATATCAACCAACTTAGAAAATAAGATAATTTGTAATACCTAAATAATAACAACTTTTACATAATTAAATCATACTACAAAGGATCTTTAGAAGCAGGATATATTAATGCATCTTATAAATAAGTATATAACTTTTGTTCTCATGGTCTGATGTGGGTTACCAATAGTAAAAATCATATTTTTAACATCAACTTTTTGATTTTTATTTCCAAAAAGTGGGTGCTCTCTGTATCAATGAAGATAGCTTTTGAACAACTACCATCTTTTTGTTCATACTCGTGAAAATGATCTCTGTAAAGAGTTCGAAACGTCGGGAAATAAATATAAATAAATAATAAATAAACGCGATACAATCCTAAAAGTCGTTTTAATCAATGAGTGAGATTCGCGAAAATCTTAGAAACAAAAAAAAACTGTAATAAAAGCAAAGCAAACACACATTGACTTCGTGTTAGTTAACAACGCCATCTGCTGGAATAGAAATTTCATGAAAATCGTTGGAGCCGATTCCGAGATTCCAATTTTATATATATATATATATATATATATATATATATATATATATATATACACAAGAATTGCTCGTTTAAAGATATAAGATAAGATAGTGCTCTTTATATATGTATTTGTCACATTTTCATAATAAATCGAAATATCATATTTACTGGAGGAAAAATATCGTTTTGTTTTGTAAAGATCCTTTGTTGTAATGTTGTTAACGTTTAATAGGTGTCGCGTTATCCCTAGTGCCGTAGCTGGAATACTTGTCGATTCGGGCGACATCTATCGATATAATACGATATTACGGCAGAATCATCAATAGTAGCAACCTAGTAGCGCCATCTAGGAATTATTGTCGTGACCACGTAAAATAAAAAACATTTATTAAACCCTATTAACAAATACAAGATGGCAAGTAAATTAAAATAGCCCTTATCGCACAATCCCCTGAAAGCCGGTGACGTCCGGTTCGATTTCAAATTAAACTAGTTTTCTCTCTCTTTGCAAAACTGCCACTGACTTGTAACTAACGAATTAGTGGAGGAAGCAGACTGCCTTTCTTACTTTACTTAAGTTTCCAATTCCAAAAAGTGTGCCAGGATTCGAACACGCGACCTATGCGATTCGGAAGCCGTGTGCTCGACCACTGGACCACCGGAACTACATATATGTGACACAGTTATGTTCGTCAATTTATTAGCGATAAGATAGTGCTCTTTATATATGTATTTGTCACATTTTCATAATAAATCAAACACACAGTTATGTTCGTCAATTTATTAGCGATAAGATAGTGCTCTTTATATATGTATTTGTCACATTTTCATAATAAATCAAAATATGAAAGGCAATGAAGCGAGTGAGGTGTGTAAGAATCGTATGTATGTTATTAAGCGAGGTTTTTGCAATAATTATTTGTAAGGTAGAAAAAGTCTCGATGATTTAGTGGTTTACCTCTCGACTTCTTATTCAGATACATCGTATTTATCAGAAATTTTTATTTAATGATAATATCGATACAGAACAAATTACTTATATCCAAATTATATCGTCTACGGTGGCATTGACTGACCGCGCTGACCACCTATTTTGTAGGTACAAATATACAATAAATTGAATTGGGTTAGTTATATTTATCTGGCAAACTATGACCGGCAGGTACTTAATTACAATACATGTATTAGTATTACTTGTGTTTCATAATTTCCTATCCAATATCCTATAACTGTTATATAATCCGCGAACATTTTGTTATGATGAAACATTTAATAATATCTTGTTTCTTCTAATTCTGATATGTTATGCAAATATTACAATTCATGCATTTAGCCATTTAGAAATCCCAAAAAATATTCGTGTATAGGTAACAAAACTCGAATACAGGGTGGTCACTGGTCAACCCAAGTCCCAAAGCTTTAAACGCTGGCTAGCCCACTAGCAAAGAACTGTAACTGAAATATGTATGTTGTTATTATCAGAAGCCGTGTGCTCGACCACTGGACCACCGAGAGTATTATATACGAAGATACGAAGAGATACGAATTCTCTTCCTCTTTACGTAATAAAAAATCTGTTAAATCGCCATTAGATCATAAACCGGAAACAATTCCCGACACAATTTATAATGTCTATAAAATTCAATTATAATAAGTCAAATAAATATTCGAACTCGAACGATTTGAATTTAAAAAGTTTAATCATTCGAATTTCGAAATTGACGATCGATTGAAGCGACACCAATGTTTTTTTTTAATTCTCATACGGCCATAGGCCTCTCTTAGGGCCATATTGTGACTTGCAAATTGGTTCTTTTAGCGTATATCTGTAGGCTTCATTTCCACAGGCACACAATTTACGAAAAATTACCTTATGTTATCATGTCTTTATTATGTGAAATCAAAAATTCCGCCCCAAGCTATTCGGGAATTCAGTATGTGTTAATATTAGTGAAAAAATGCTTTTCACATTTTTCTCTTCCCTTATTACCTACCATATTGAGATTTATCATTCTTTTCACGACATACGTATTATCCCTTCTCATTACATATCCATGGCACGCAAGGAGATATCCTCTAATCCTCTCGTCTTGTCTATTTTTTGTTAAATTATTTGAATAATAACGACATTAATATTAATTTTATAATCTTGTGTGATTGGATAGAAAGAAGTCAGAAAATAATATGATAGCGCAACGTCTGACTTCATAAAAAGATTGGAAATCCCAGCAATAATATCTATAAAAGTCGAACGATCGTATCAAATGTCTGCCTTCACAACGCCAGTCTTTCGGTCCGGGTGACTCGCCTCAAATCACACGCTTGTCCGATTTTTAAAGGTTGTCATTTATTTCCGACATTTTACAAATGTATAAAATCGGATTGGTTGTCCCTATTATAGATTACTAGCTGACCCGGCGAACTTTGTAACGCTTCAAAAGTATTTTTACAGCGTTTACAATTAAAGTGCTAAATTTCGAAAAATATCACCTTTATTATTATTAGATTATACATCAATTATATATAAACCATCCCGTGGATACTGTCTGTCTAATAAAAAACCGCATTAAAAATTGATTTGATTCCAAGATCTTAGCATTTAAGACAGCGTAAAGCGACTTTGTTTTAATACTTTGTAATGATATGACAATAACTTACTATAAGTAATTTTTGTATTAGGGTAAGACACCCGATTATTGGCACTTTAAGCGGCTATCCCATAAAAATTAAGAGTATTTCTGATATAATGTAATTTTAAAGAATGAAATGTACTTTAAATTATTTTAATATTACTCTAGATCCTTATCCAATACACTTTATTTTAGATCATGCAATATGATTGAACATTTTTTAAAAATAAATGATATGGGCTTAAGGCTTAAAAGTTCCTAAAAAGTTCCTGCTTAAAAGTTCCTAAACTACTTTCCTGATAAATTATATTATATTATAAATGGTTAAGATCACTGCCAATAAAAGGATTTCCTGTGCCAAAGACTGGTTGTCTTTGGCACAGGAAATCCTTTTATTGGCAGTGATCTTAACCCATTATTGGCTCTTCTACTATTTTACTTAATTAGCATACTTAGGAACAAAAAATACTACAGTGTAAATGAAAAATATAATATTTATTTATAATATAATATAATTTATCAGGAAAGTAGTTTAGGAAATTTTTTCTAATTAAATATTCAAAAAACTTCAATTAAACATAAACACTGTTTAACTTTATTACTATCTAACAAAATATTAACAACTCAAATGGTTTTTTATATGTAGGTAATCATCCAAATCAACATTCTGAGATCGTTAAATATCTATGAGGTATCACCACTATCATCATCTAATTCAGTCAACATTTTTTCTATTTCGTCCGTGGTGTATGTTTTATTATGACTATTTACTTGTTTTCTGTTTAAAGTACTTAACCCCTGATCATTTTCTTTATTTTCGTCTGTATCAAATGTATAAAATTTCTCAGAAAACAGTATTTTCGTTATTTTGTCTTTAGGCTTCTTTTTGTTTTTGGTTTGTTTCTTTGACGCCGTTTTTAAAAAAGACTAATTTCTGTTTTGCCAGTAGTATATAATGTTAAACCTACTATTTATTACGCGAAAAAAAAATTGTGTTCGGATACTGGTAAGCTTAAAATCACCTTTTCTTTTTCTCCTAATCCAGCTAATCCCGACACCACTCCACTGATTCCTGATTGATTTCCGGGTATTTGCTGAAATATTATAATAAAAATTACACTTAAAATACATTGTGGTTTTTGGCACATTGCCAATATAGAAGAGGTGGATTGAACAACTTTCAGTCATAGTGTGGTGATTGAATTATGCGAATTCTGTTTAAATAGACTTTGGTTTCAACCCCAACCAACGCATCTAATAATGAACTAATGACGCTTCAAATGCCAGATTTAGCAGTCCATGCGGATAGTTATTCTTCTGTTGCTGAAATTGGCAGTGGACTATTACGACGCATGAGAAATACTTACAACATATACATATAATGATTCCTAACAGTCTTAATGGGCTAGGGGTTAAAAACTCTGCTTAACTGGCATACATGACTTTACGGAAGTTGTTCTGAGAGTTATGTGTCCAACATATGGTAATTAGATTTCCAACATTAAATAGGACTAAAACTAGATATAGATAATTTTGCAGCTTACAGATTGGAAGAGACTCATAAGAACAGTCCAAAGGCGTTGAGTCTTAGCGTTCAAACGTGCTGTTTTGGCGTTCATTTCATCAACTGATGTCAACATGTTTTCTACCTTATTTTTAAAAAATTGATATCTGAAATAAATATAATGAAAATATTTGAATATAATAATAAGTCGAGTGAAAAAACAAAATTCAATTTCATATTTTGCCTACCTGAATTCTTTTCCATCACAATCCTTACATTTCTTGATAGTTTGTTCATCATTTTCAGGCTGACTAAAGGCGGCTGAAATAAATAATAATTTGAATTCAAAGACAGCAACTGTATTTAAAGTATAAAATTACACTGACACATGAGGAGTAAGAAATAAATAAAAAAGCCTTTATTAACCTTCTTACATAAAGCTAATACACATTTACATATCACTAAATATTTATTTTACTAATATTAAATCAATCATTTCTGTAGTTAGTTAGGTATTATTTTGGAGGTTCCCATGTTGGGAAAGACTTCCTCCAATTTTTGCTCCGATTTTTTTCTGTCCTGTGCTATTTGCCACCAGTTGAGGCCAGTGACTTTTTTATAACATCTTCCTATCGGGTAGCAGGTCTTCTTCTCTTTCTTTTTCCTTGCAGTCCTGTCCATATGGTGGTAAAGTAGGTCCATCTCTTATCAGTAAGCCTAGCTATGTGACCAGACGGAGGTGCCGTTTGAATTTTAGTGCGAAGCTAAATGCATCAGTGAGTTCTGTTATCCCCTTATTGTAGTGTGCTGGCACTTATCATTTTTTTAACATTGAGCAGGAGAGAAGCATCTAATAATTGTTGGCAGGTCAACATTTTTTTGTTGTCAGGGGTTAACCACCCTAACGCCGGAGGAAGGCCGCCGAGCGGTTTTAGTGGGTAACCCTAGGACCAGATGGCCGTGTACTGCTTTGGGAGTCCCACCATTTACTTGCGTAAAAAAATAGTAAATATTTTGTGCTGAGGTCTTGAGATGATAGGTCAAACACGTTAGTAGACACAAGCCCATATTCTTAGTTTTCAAATCTATGGCCAGGTTACATTTCAAATATTCTTTTAGACTCCAATATATGTTCTATGTTCCCTGCACTCCTCTTACAATCTCTGATTCATTATTGCCCTTTTCAAAACTGATTGCTTTCCCAAAATAAATATATTTCTCTGCGTACACCAGTACATTTCCATTGATATCTATTGTTTTTTTGTAACTGTTAGTCATGGTAATGCTTTTAGCGAGATTAATTTCAACTCCTACCTTGGTGCTTGCTGATGGTCTTCAATCATGAGTTACAATTGTGAGCTGGACTGAGATATTACTATGTCATCCGCGAAACGTAGGTATCTGTGAGAAGCTTCTTCTACAGTAATTCCATGGTTGATATGCTGAGCTGATCTTGTTCATGACACTTTCTAATACAGCTATAATAATTATTAGTGGTGAAATAGGGTAACCTCTCTTAATTTCAAAGCTCGGTCCCAGTATGTCTAGTTTTATTCTGACTGTGTTGTTGTTATATAAAATTCGGGTTACCTTTATATATATATCTGTTCTTTTAAGATTCGCCACATCACATCTATTGTGAGCAACCTTGTCGAAGGCCTTTCGGTAGTCAATAATCTGAGATAGAATGGTCTCCGATTCACTATAATTAACTGTAACTCACTCTACTGTGCTGATTCTAGAGAGAGATTCTAGAGATTCGGAGTCAATGAGAAAAGCTTGTACTGAGCCGGTAGTAGACTTATCGGTCTATAGTTGTCTATATCTTTGGGGGTCTTCTTTCTTATATATTAAAATAATGTTGGATTTGGACCATTGTACAGGCGTTTCAGAGCTTTGTAATATCAGACTGAATAGATCGGCGAGTCGTGTCACTTTATGTCGACATTCTGGGAGGCCGTGGTATTTCACAGGTCGAGCCGGCCCATTTTTGCAGTGAGCTGCTTGGCTCTACCACTGTTATCACATTTTATATAATACAAAAATGGTCTAATATAGGGCCAAGGTCTCGGTGGCCCAGTGGTCAAGCACACGGTTTCTGGAAACAGAGGTCGCGGGTTCGAATCCTGACACTGGCTCGAATACTGACACTGGCTCACATCAATGACTTTACGAAATTGTTTTCGGAAAGTTAAGTGTGATAAATATCGATGGCTGAAAACTTTGTGCCCGGTATGGTAACAGGTTCACCACCTATTCCATTTGGGACGTAAACATAACGGCGAGACGAGGCTTAACGGCCGCTGCCTATTCGTTCGGGTAACGCAGGCGTGAAGTAATGTATGTTTATGTAATACAGGGCCAGTTAACTTTATGGCTAGAGAAATATTTAGACTAACTTCCTAGCCTAATGTACACCAATGACTTCTCGGAAATAGATTATATTGCAAGTAATATTTGAAAATATATATATGAGTATCACTCACCATTGTCGGAAGAGACGGTGGAACTCCATTTCCTTTTTGATGGGGATGTCGCAATTGAAGTGGGAGAAGTGGCAGACTGTCCCGCAGCATAAATTTCATTAACATTTTGCACTTGGGACTGCACCATATAGTTTTCAGGAATTTCATTCATAGTAGGCATTTTTGTCGAGTTTGTCCTGGAAGTGGTGATGGTTTAGTTAATAGCCCCTTCATGCCTATTTCAATTTTAAAAACATTCAGAGTTTCATACCCCCTTTTTAAACCACAGTACATAAAAGCGTAATATATAACAGTTAGACATTAAATTACTATTATACTAACCCATTATTCATATCCATGACAGGATAATATGTTGAAGATACTTCATGAGCTGGTGGCTCTGAAAATAATTTCAATAAAATATTGAGTATTATTCTGTAAAAATAAACTACTAGCTGAACCGGCAAACTTTGTTCCACAGCAAAACTACTAAAAGAGTAAAATTTGGATTTATAAAGTTCAATTTGTGCTATTTATCGGCACGCGTTTTGGCGCGCAATGCAACCACTATTTCCCACTATGTTAATACTGTAATATCTTCGCAAATATTCATTTAAATTACATACTGTAAATGGCAAAATTGATCTGTATTAAATGCATAATCGATTTAATACACTTAACTGCATGAAAAATAATGCTGTAATGTTTCAAATCGCTTCGTAAATAAGCCGTTATTTCTCATAAAAAGTAAAAAAATAAAAATCGTCATTGTGGGTTATCCCTAAAAGATTGACATAATATGCCCTCGCGGACTTTTTTGTAGATCTTTTGAAGGTGTATAGCAATGTAGTACATTATTTTGTTTTATTGCTTAGGGTTCAGGCAGCGTTTGCGATTAAAGATCCAAATCTTGAAAATTATCACTTTTTTAATTACACTATACATAAATTATAGATCAAAACCACCCCTTTGACACCCTTCAACTATTAAAAAAAACGCACCAAAATCCGTCGCGTAGTTTTAAAGATAAACGCATACAAGGGGACAGACAGCGGAAAGTGACTTTGTTTTATACTATGTAATGATTAGTAATTTAATAATTTTCTTCAATATTATTCATAGCTAATTCCGACTGTTCTCGGACGTTCGGCTTCAGCCCAGAATTCGGCCGCGTATCGATGAATAGAGCTAATTGATTTTAACAAAATCACTAAAAATTATATTTTTTTGCCATTGATAATTGATTAATCACCCCAATGTTTTGGCATTTTCTCTGATGGATAATGGCTCACAATGCACTCGTAGACTGAAAAGGATTGTTCCAACCCGACCTATTGAGAACATAAGCTGGCTACAGTGAAACTCACCTAATAAACTATCTGGATCATATATACATGCTTATTGTCCTACTCATAGGACAGATTGCTGTAGTAAAAAAAAACTTGATCATTGATATTCCAGTTAAGTTATAGAAAATATAAAATCAATTTACCTTCCATCAAACAAACTGTTCATCTTAACAATTACAATTAACGAATGACAGCACAATGACTGTTCAAATTTATCAAATCTTACTTTCAAATAAAAAAAACTAGCCTTCGCTAAAATATTGATATGATATTTAAAATTACAAGCTGCGAAATTTAATAATATGAGTACTTGATAGTAAAAAACAACTAAAGTGCTAATAATTGTATTGCAAGTTGCTGTTGGTACTTTGGTGTTGCGTTAATCATTGACCTATCTGCAAGACTATCACTTGCACTGTAAAGACAAACCCAATATATATTGCATATCTGCAACTACCACTGCTTATTGAAGTGTCAACAATACCTGGTAACATTATAAGCAATGTATGTACACACATGCTACTATCGAGCACTTGCTATATATATGCATTCATGCTAATAAAGAAAATGTGTATTAGTACCATAACTTGGACTAACATTTTATAACTATTTAACCATTTTCTGTTGCTTCAGCAGAAAATCTCAAGCGGCACAAATACAGAAACCTTGTAGGTAATTATGTATTTGAGGCATTTAGGGTTGAGACTCTGGGGACATGGGGTCTGAGTGCTCGTGCGCTTTATAAAGATCTGGCAAAGAGACTGATCGAGGCCTCTCGCGACTAGAGGGCTGATCTATTCTTCGCACAGAGGATTAGCATTGCCATTCAGCGTGGCATTGCGGCCAGTCTTCAGGCCACGCTGCCATTAGACCGAGATACGGAGAAACTTGATTTTAGCTAATTTTTTAATTGTATATATTGTAAATAATGTAATTAATGTATTTCTTCTTATTTTTTGTAAATAAATTTTAACATTACTTCTTCTTCTTCTTCTTCTTCTTTGAGTGTGGCTATCGTGACTTTAGCCCGATTCTGCCAATGGATGCCCTAGATGATACTTTCACAAACTGAGGAGAGCAAGTATTATTTAGAATTTGGCCAGCTTTATATAATTTGTGACAATCATTACGACCCGAGTGATTAACCTACAACAAACACAACTATACAATATAAATAAAATACAAAATTACTTTATACACAAGAGTTAAAGACAGAACTATAGCTAAATTTTATTGTTAGGATATATACATGTATATTTATAGTTTTAAATTATTTCTATGTACAAACTTACAGAGGATTTGGATGATAGACGGGAAAAGTGTATGAGAAAGTAGACATTTAATGGATGTAGGACGAGGAATCTCAGGGGGTAAAAATTCATACAAGGAGTGACGAAGGTTGGAGCAAGAAAAAAACATGTGATCAACGTCCCCGTCAGCTAGACCACACTCGCACAAAGAAGTATTCCTAATCCTAAGCTTAGCCAGGAAAACCGGATTGCAGGAGTGACCTAATCTTAGACGGCAGATGGTAGATGTTGTGTGCTTGTTGGCTTTACGGAATTTGAAGAACCATGGGGAGTGGGGAATTTCAGGTTGGATTTGGGCATAATATTTACCTGTTAACAGTTTGGATGAATTCCAAGCTGCCTTCCAGGATTTTGTGAGGAGGGAGTGGGCCAGGGTACATAAGTCATGGGAGTAAGAGTGATTGTGTTCTAATGTACCGTATTGAGCAGCGAGCTTGGCACAGGAGTCAACAGTCTCATTACCGGGGATTCCTGAATGACCAGGAATCCATGCTAAAACTATATTGATGTTCAGATTATGGCACTCATACAGAATTTGTTTGATTTTAAGGATTATGGGAAAACTTGCAGATCGGAATGGGTTGGAGAGGATTGCTTCAAGACAGCTTTTAGAGTCGGAGAAAATAATGGAATTGTTTAGGGAATGGGATTTGATAAAAAGGATAGCTTCTAGGAGGGCCACAGCTTCGCCAGTGAACACTGAGGTTGCTGAAGGACATTTGAAAGAAAGGGAAATTTTAGTGGAAGGAATCCACACCGCCGCACCAACCGCACTATCCGTAGATGCTTTTGATGCATCGGTATAAACGAAATGCCATCCAAGAAAGTTCTGCATTAGATAGGTGTTAAAAGTTTTTCGAGCATCGGTGCTCCATTTGTCGACGCCGAAATGAAGTATGACTTTGGGATTAAAAACTAACGCGTCATACGGAGTGAGAAAAAGTGGGTTCCTTGGAAACTGAATAACTCGATAAGGAAGTTGTGATAGGGTCTTATGGCTTTGGAGAAGCGATGGAGTTTTATTAGGGTTTTGAAGTAGTTCCTGGAGGTAGATTAACTTAGGAGGAAGGGGGTGGTTTGAGTTTTGAACTACTTTGAACCAAAACCTGTCGGATAGGAATAGTCTTCGTAAATTCAAGGGCGGTTCACCACATTCTACCTGCATAGCATTTATGGGTGAAGATTTCATGGCTCCAAGAATAATGCGAAGACACTTGGATTGGATCTTATTTAATATGTCTAGGTTAGATTTATTAAAGGAGTCAAAAAGGAAGGATCCATAATCCAAATGACTTCGGATTATGGCGTTGTAGAGGAGTTTCTGTGTGTAAGGATGAGATCCCCACCATACACCAGAAAGGGAACGAAGGATATTAATATTCTTTTCACATTTCTGTGAAATGAGGGATAAGTGAGGTAATCCAGTCATTCTAGAGTCCAACTTAACACCCAAAAATTTGACCACGTTAGACTGAGGCAGGATCTCGTCACGAACAGAAATGTTGACAGAAGGAATTACTCTTTTTTTAGTGAAAACTATAACAGTGCTCTTAGCTGGAGAAAGAGATAAACCATGCTGATCTAACCAGTCGGCTAGATAGTTTAGAGCAGAGTTAAGACGAGTAGTGCACTCCTCGATGGATGACGAAGCAAAGTACAGTGCTATGTCATCAGCATATTGCAATATTTCGCAGAAGGATTCTACAGATTGTTCGAGATCATAGGTGTAGAGATTATAGAGGAGCGGACTCAAAACTGAGCCCTGAGGCAAACCTTTCCAGACAGTCCTATGAGAAGAAAAACTAGAATTGGATCTCACTACGACTGATCTTTCCACCAATAGGTTATGGATGAAACGTACAAGCCTCTCGGGGATACTCAGCTCTGAGAGTTTTCTCCTGAGTACTGGAAGCAGTACGTTGTCGTAGGCGGCCGTAATATCTAAAAAAACTCCAACTAGGTATTGTTTTTTTTTATAAGCAATTTGGATGTCTGTAGTGATTATGCTGAGGCTGTCCATCGTACTAAAACCCTTGCGAAAACCGAACTGACTTTTGGCGACTATAAAGCTATTTTCGACAAACCATTCTAGTCGGTGCTTAATTAGCAGCTCGGTTACCTTTGCTAAAGTCGAAGATAAGGCTATAGGTCTTCGATTTTTAGGATCTCTAGGGTCTCTACCGGGTTTCAGGATGGGAACTATAACTTGAGTTTTCCATTGGGGTGGGATTATGCCAGAATCGAGGAATGAATTTATGATGGAAAGGAACATGGATTTACATTTGTCAGAGGACTTTGTAAGAAAAGAGTAAGGAATGCCATCAATGCCTGGGGATGAGTCAGTCCGTCCGTTCAGGGCAAAAGATAGTTCATTAAAAGTGAAAGGTTGATCTAAAGGACTCTGGGAAGTGAGGAATGTAATAGGGAGTGGTAAAGATCGGGAACAAGGGGCAGTTGGTGGGGCTAGGATATCAGAGAAGGCCTCTAACCATGACTGAGGGTCATTAGCTGAAGTGCTATCAAGGGAGCAAGAGCCTCTGTAACGTCTAATCTGTTCCCAGATAAGAGTTGCAGGGGTCCTGGGGGATAAGTTTTCGCAAAAACCTATCCATCCTTGGCGTTTTCTTTTTTTAATTAGTTTAGTGAATTTAGCAGAGATATTCTTATAATTTAGAAAATTTTCCACAGTCATTGACCGACAGTACCGTTTCTCTGCTTCCTTCCTAGCTGTTACTAAACGGGTACATTCTTCATCCCACCAAGGGGGTGAGATTCTGAAGCCCCTTACCGTTTTTTTGCGAGGTATATGAAGGTCTGCGCAAGTAACCATACTGTCAGTCAACTTCCTGTATGCGGAGAGGATAGAATTGGGAGTGGTTATAGGGGAATGCTGAAGCTTAGTGTCAAGGGCATTGGCATATGATGTCCAATCTGCACCAGACAGCTTATATTTAAATGAGGGAGAGGGGTTACTATAGGGGTGAACTCTATTAGAGGGAAGGAAAGAAATAGAAATGGGAAAATGATCACTACCATAAGTAGTTGAAAGGATATTCCAAGTAATGTTGGGTAAAAGTGTAGGTGAACATAACGAGAGATCAACAGCACTTCTCAGATTTTGGGAAGGGAGGACTCTACGGGTAGGGGAACCATCATTGAGAAGGCATAAATTGACTTCATCAAAGATGTCTAGTAGGGAATGACCAAACAAGTCGGAGTGGCTATGACCCCATACAGTGTTGTGGCCATTAAAGTCGCCCATAAGGATCATAGGAGGGGGGCAAGATGAGAGTAGGGACAGCAAGTCAGGGATTAAAGAAGAATTGGGACGAGGTATGTATAATGAAATAAAAGAAATATTGAAAACCCGAGCACCAACAATGTTGATGCCTGGGGGATGGGGAGGGAGAGGAATTTGAGTAAAAGGGAGGGAGCGCTTTATTAATAAAGCACTACCTGCATATCCATCAAGTCCGTCATCCCGAAGGCAGCAAAAGCCAGGTACCCTAAAAGGGGAACCAGGCCTCAACCAAGTCTCCGAGATAGCAGCAATGGAAGGATGGAGGGATGTGATAAGGTGAGTGAGCTCATGTTTTTTGGCGCGGATGCTACGACAGTTCCACTGCAGTAGACCCACTGGGTCCATTATTATGTAGTAAGGAGTAGAGTTGGTTAAATTTAGAGGCAACGTGGGACGGTAGGTTTTGAGGATTAATTAAAATGAAGTCAATTAATAATGTTAACATTGATTCTAACATATTTTCCTTGTTGACAGGTAATTGGTTGTTGTCCAAAGCACAACCATTAGGCATTGATGACCTAGGGGTGGAAACTATTTCGGAATGTAATTTTTTATTGTAGGATTTACCAAGGGGGGCTCTGGGGCGAGGGCTGGAATATAAAGTTTTGACAGAGGTATGTGAAGGATGGGATACAGATTGAGAATGAGAGGAGCCAACAGAAGTTTGTTTCTGTTGGTATGTGTGCTGAGGAGGTTGAGAGAAAAGTTCTCTGGCTACCTCAGAATAGGAGCGAGTGACTGGAGGGAATTGTAAGGATGCTTCTTGATATGAAACACATTGATGAGCCATAACATGTTTGATAGATTTTTGCCTTTCGAATTCAGGACATTTGTGGCTGGTAGCAAAGTGCCGACCAGTACAGTTAATACAGGAGGCTTTATCCTCCACCACATTACAGCTATCCCCACCATGTTCCTGTGCACATCGAAAGCACCTAGGCTTCGACCTGCACTGTGCTTTTGTGTGTCCATATCGACAGCAGGAGAGGCAGATAATGGTTGGATATTCATATATAACTACAGGAAGGGAGGTGTAATAAAGGTAAATTCTATCCGGGAGTTTTTGTCCTAGGAAAGTTAGGACTACAGACTGGGTCGGCACCCAAGTTACCTTGTTATCTTCAGTACTTTTCCTATTTAATCTGCGCGCTTTGATTACCATTCCACAGCCTGCAGGAAGGACCAAGTCCTTTACAAAATCATCCATAGACAGATCAGTGGGAATCTGTCGAACTAAGCCCATTCTAGTGACGTTAAAAGTAGGAATGGAAGCATTGTATTTACACAAAGAGAGTATGGGTGAAATCGAAAAGTTGTTAGCATCCTCAGCCGAAGAAAATTCTACTGAGATTTTATTACGGCCGACTTTTTTAACACCATCTCTACAGACACCTTTAACCTTGTGAGTGGATAGGAATTGGCCAAACTTAAGCGGACGAATGGTAGTACCAGCTGCCGGGTCTGGGGATGTACGGGATACATGGACAATGAAAGGGCCGTTGTCCTTATTGGAGTATGTATTAATAGCTCCAATTACATATGAAGGATGGGTATACAGGGTTTGAATAGATGCAACAGCAAGATCAGGCGAGGTGATCATTTTTTTTGGAAGGGTTGCATCATCTGCTACCAAACGTCTCTTCAGATTGTTTGGTACCGTTTCTGTAATCATAGGATCTGGAGGATCAGGGGGAGGAGGATCGGGAGCTGGGGTTAACACCAACTCATCTTCACTACTATTTTGCATGTTTGAGGCTAACCTCAAACACGCTAGTGTTAATAATACACACAAATACTATTCTACAACTAATAATTACTTACCGACACCACAAGGACAACACAAACCATATACACTAATCACACTGGTAAGTAAACTGTTGAAATAAGGCCGATTATCAGTTAAATATAAAACCACACTCTACAACCGATTGCTCGATATCACTTTCGGACGCAGAATCTGATTTTAACATTATTTTTCCATCAGACTTTGACACGACCAATAACAAACACAAGTAACAGACATTTCTTACCTGCTTTCGTGGTCTGCATTATATAGCTCTTTGTACCAACTTGATCGTGTAATGTTAAATGATACAATACATCTAAGAAGAAAACGATATCTTTAATGTACAAAACAAAGAGCACAAAACCAAATTTGCTCGCCAATCGCGCCATGTAAATTGTAAGTAGGGATGTGAAAAAATAATCATTTTTGAAATAATCGATTAAAAATCGATTAATAAAAGTAAAAAAATCGCGATTATTTTTATATGACTAATCGATTAATAATCGATTATTTTATTAATCATTCAATTACACGTTAGATAGAGTCATCATAGATCATAGAATTTCTAAACAAATGATCTTCTCGCACGTTGAAAACAAAACTGGCATTTTCAACGTGCGCACTGTGCAACACGTCTGCAATGGTATTAAGTTTTTAAAGTATATTAATCATTACTTAATGATTAAGCTATAAGGATACAGATCTAACACAATTTGAAGAAATTTTTTGAAATTTTTTTTTTTTGGAAGGTACACCGCGGATGTAGAAAGACGAGTGGCGATAGGAAATAGCGTAAACGGAGTGTTGGGCAGATTCCTGGGCGCAAAAAATATTAGCAGAAAGGCCCAGTTAGCAATCCACAATGCAGTCCTGATCCCAACACTAACTTATGGAAGCGAGAGCTGGGTATGGCAGAGTGTGCATGAAAGTAGAATAAACGCGGTAGAAATGAGGTCTCTACGCAAAATCTGCGGAGTGACTCTCGCTGACCGCGTAGAAAATAAGGTTGTAAGAAAGGAAGTTGGTTTGAAAGAGAGTGTCGGTGTAAAAGTAAGAAAGGGCATGCTCCGATGGTTCGGACATGTAGAAAGAATGGTTGACGCAAGACTGACTAAGCAGATATACAATGCAAAAGCGGACGGATGTAGGAGTCGAGGACGGCCAAGACACACATTCCAAGACCAAATAGAACGTGTTCTGGAGGAAGGTGATGTTAAGAGCCTCAAAAACCGACGCGCGTGCATGAAAAGAGTTATGAAAGTCAACGAAGCGAGTGAGGTGTGTAAGAATCGTGCCCTATGGCGCTCCGTTCTCTCTGCCTACCCCGCAAGGGATTTGGCGTGAAGTTATGTATGTATGTATGTATGTATCTAACACAATTTATGTAAACTGTACTAGATCTGTATAATTGTGGCATCCTAAAATTATTAAAAAATGTACTTAATTGAAAAAAAGCATGCTTTGTTATGCTTGTCGCCGAAATACACACCTCTAGTTGCGTTCAAATTCTGTTTTAATGCCTTTTAGCCCAAGTATAGTATACTACATTCTACAAAATGATTTCAGACACGGCAGTTTTCGGTTAAAATACATCACTTTCCCAAACATTTCTTAAATATAATTTTCCAATTAATTTTGGTAACATTCTTACTCCTTTACTAGGTATTTCATTTCTATTTTATGGTTATAGTTTTGTCACAAATACCAAACGGCCTCAAGGACTGATATCAGCTACATTAAATAGTTTTTCAAAACTCAGTTCAACATATTTATATGCTCTGTGCAGTTCAACTTCAACTCTGTTTCAAAAATCAATACTTGGTTTTATCCACTCAGCAGTTTAGTAGAATATTATTTAAAAGAAATAGAATGAAATCAATACTTGAAGCTGGGATTTCAACAAAAATCTTTAAAACCAAAAATAATTTGCAGAAAAAGGTCCATGAAAATATTAAAGAATCTTAGGAAATGTAAGAAATTCACAATGTCTTGGATTATGTACGAATTAAATGTACAATAACATTGTATGTAGTGCCTAGGAAAACTTTACTTCGATATATTTATTTGAGAATACGGTTGGGCTACGTGCCTAATAAAATCGGCACTATTGAGCTAAAATTAATGAAAATGTTGGGTCGGAAGCAAAGCCTTAAAGGTGAGCCGGTACTGGCTGATTATGGGCCAGAAGAATCATTAAATGAAAGTGCTGATATTGAATGGGTCAATAAGGTAAATGATTTAAATAATTCTGTGTAATACACACATACATAACTTCACGCCAAATCCCTTGCGGGGTAGGCAGAGAAAACGGAGCGCCATAAGCCACGATTCTAACACACCTCGATCTTTCATGCACACACATCGATTTTGTAAATTCTGTGTAATGTAAAAAAAAGTACTTGTATACCTGCTAGACTGCTAATGAAATGATTTTATATTTTCCAACTATTTATTGCTATTAATATTATTACCTGTATACTGTAATATTTCTTTATGACACATATGAGGTAAAATTGTCAGTAATTATTATTTATAGTAGGACTCTATTGAAAAGTAATTGATGTATATGTCTATATTTGAACTTGAGACCTCTTAATCTGAAGTTGGGGTGTTATAACACTTGGATAATAGTGCTATTATTATAAGTTTCTATTACAGGTATGTCCCCACGAAATGGGACTAATTCTTTTTAATGCTAATTTCTCTATTGGCTTCTAAGGAGGATTTTTTATAAATTTTATTTATAATTCATATTTATAATTTACAAAGCCTATGAATATTGTAAACCTATATAATATCAATATTTTTATTTCAGTTATGGGTCAGAAGAATATTAAGATTGTGTGCACTTCTCAGTTTGATGTCTGTATCATTAAATACTCCTAAATCATTTGAGAAATATCCATGTCTGCAGACTATAACATTTGCTGTGGACTGTTCTGTCACTCTTCTGTTTACTGCTGAAATGATTGCCAAAATGCATATAAGAGGGATATTAAAGGTTTGATTGTGATTTATTAATTAAATTTATGGCAATGATCTCACCTATTTTATAAAACAAAACTACTTCATGTATTTTTTTTCAGGGTGATGTTGCATACTTAAAAGATCATTGGTGCCAATTTGATGCGTCTATGGTATTTTTTCTTTGGGTATCTGTGATGTTACAAATGTTTGAGTTAACTGGTATAGTGCCAAGATACAGTTACCTTAGTATTTTAAGAGCACCAAGACCTTTAATTATGATAAGATTTTTAAGAGTTTTCTTGAAATTTTCAATGCCAAAATCCAGAATAAATCAAATATTTAAGTAAGTATAAATTGAAACTCAATGTTAAATTTATAGTAAGACACTTTTCTAAATTTATGTTATTTATGTTTTACAGGAGGTCGAGTCAGCAGATATACAATGTGACATTATTTTTCTTGTTTTTCATGTCACTCTATAGTTTACTTGGGGTACAATTTTTTGGAGAATTAACACATCATTGTGTTAGGAATGACACCAATCCTGAGTAAGTAATATATCTGATCTCTTTTGTGGGACAAAGAACAAAGCGATCATTGTCGCTGGTGGACCGCAAGGGTGGATATCACTGGTGCTGCGCCTAATGGGCATCCTGGGTTCTGGGAGCACTCCCATCACAGGGAGACTTATTGGTCTTCTAATTATGCTGAAAAGTCAACTGAGCAAAGTGTGTAGGTACTTCAAGATATCAACCTGATAGCCTCATGTTATGCCTGCAAAATGCCAAAGTGTAGACTTGTGATCACTCGTGACCACTTGCCGCATTTCGGAACATTGTCGGTTTTTCTGCACAAATCAAAGGCAGTCGCGCGCACTCAACCAATAGTGTACACATAAGCATGTGTACACTATTGGTTGAGTGCGCGCGACTGCCTATTATTTCGCGGTTGACGTCCGACGTCCGACTGCTGAAATAGCTTCTACATCGACGTCCATATTTTTTCAATTCACAATATTAACAGAACAAGGCCAACATGTGGGCATCTTTTTCAAAGCTCTGCTATAACGATGAGCCTCGTAGTGCATTGGTAAAATCTGCGGAATCGAGGTTGTTCGATCCCCATCCGGGTACAAGTATTTATGGCAAGCATGTTTGTATGGCGTCTTGGTGTTTTTCTATGTATTTTGAGTGTGTATTTACAAAAGAAAAGTATCAATCATCATTACGTAGTATAAAACAAAGTCACTTTCCGCTGTCTGTCCCCTTATATGCGTATATCTTTAAAACTACGCAACGGATTTTGATGCGGGTTTTTTTAATGGATAGAGGGTCTCAACGGAGTGGTTTTGATCTATAATTCATGTATAATGTACTAAAGAAAAAATTATAATTTTTGAGATTTAACACTTTAATTGCAAACGCAGGCTGAACCCTAAGTGATAGATCAAAACAATGTTCTACATTATTAAACACCTTTAGAAGCTCCATAAAAAAGTCCGCGACAGCATATGTCTATCTCTTAGAGATTTTTAAACATTACAGCTGCTTTAATTTTCATCCACTTAAGTGTTATAAATAGATTGTGTATGAAATATAGATGATCCTGGCCCTTTACCGCGTGCCATTTGAACGAATATTTTCGAAGATATTAACATAGCGGGACCGCAGTTAAAGCCGATAAATAGCACATATTAAACCTCATGGTATCCAAAATTTACTCATTTATTACTCTTGATGCGGAACAAAGTTCGCGGGGCAACTAGTATGTATTAAATCTGTTCTCATCTAATTTCCATAACACAAGAAATTAATTTCTTAGCTTAGAACTAGAGAGCGCTGTGTCTGTGTGCAAGATATTATTATTATATCGGCCATTTGCATTGGATGTGTCTACGCTCAGGTTGACCAGTAAGGCCAAACGTGTATTGCATCAGTGGGCAAAAGCTAGTATATACATAAATTTTGTCTTCAATTACACAAACACATTAATATTATGTCTTTTTTATGGGATCGGAGGGCAAACGAGCAGGCGTGTCACCTGATGGTAAGCAACCAACGCCGCCCATGGACACCAGCAACATATATAGTGTTACTGTTGCGTTGCCGACCTTTAAGGGATAGGGGATAGGAAAGGATGGGGAAAAGGGGTGGGCCTCCGGGTTCCTCTCTCACCGAACGAAACGCGGCATTAGCCACTTTACGTCGGTCTTCTTAGAGGTCGTGGTATTTCACCGGTCAAGCCGGCCCATTCATACAGCGAACTGCTTGGCTCTACCACTGTTTTTTTCTTAAAGTATCTTTACATATTTGTTACAGTAAAATAACTATAAACTCCTTGGCTATTCCTGACACATTCTGTTCTCCCGACCCTGGGTCAGGATACCAATGTCCCGCAGGCATGAAGTGCATGAAATTACATCTTTCTAAATATATAATGGGATTCAATGGTTTTGAGGAATTCAGTGAGTTGCCATTATTTCATATTATGCGTGATTTTATTGTATGCTTTTAAGTTTCTTAACTTAGGATATTTTTAAGCAAGAAAATTTGATTTAAATTTATTATGGTCTCAGTGGTATAGTGGTCGAGCACCCCGCTTCTGAATCCTGAGGTCGCGGGTTCGAATCCGCACATTGGCTCACACCAATGACTTTTCGAAATTGTTTTTGGAAGTTATGTGTGATAAATATCGATGACTGAAAACTTTGTGCCCGGCATGGCAATAGGGTTGCACCTATCCCATTTGAGACGTAAACATGAAGGCGAAATGAGGTTCAACAGCCGCTGCCTACACCTTCGGGTAGAAAAGGCGTGACGTTATGTTTGTTAAAATTTACAATGTGGCCTCGGTGGTCCAGCACCTAGCTTCTGAATCAAGAAGTTGTACTGCACGAAATAAGTTATGTCTGATAAGCCTCGACGACCGACTACATTGTTCCCGGTGTATCCCAACAGATTCCGCCTTCTATTCCATTTGGGACATTAAAATTCGGCGAGTTTATACTCTACTGCCGCTGCCTACACCTTCGAGTAGAAACAGGCGAGAAATCATAGAAAAAAGCTATTTCAAGGGTTTAGGGTTTGAATGCGAGAAAATATGTTAGAAAACAATAGAAGTTATTTCTGAACAAATTGCCACCTCATCTATCGTTGGAACACACCACAAAGTTCTGTTATTTGGCTGCGATTTTTTGTAAGATTGGCGTAACTACCGGGACCGGCTTATTTTTATAGGATAGGAGACGTAACGAGCAAGCGGGTCACCTGGTGTTCACTTTACGTCGATATACCCAGAAGTTGTAGTATATTTCACTGGTTGAGCCTACCCCCATTCATGCAGCGAATTGCGTGGCTCTACCACTGATGAGATATAATGATATGTGTCAAATCTGCTTACTTTCTTTCTTCTTTTCTTTATTTACAGCTACAAGTCTCTTCACTGTCTACCAGGCGTCCTCACAGGAAGGTTGGGTATTTATTATGTACAGAGCTATAGATTCTTTACCAACTTGGAGATCAGCTTTATATTTCAGGTGATAATTTGTTAACTGGTGCATACAAGCTTTAAATTTAAATATTTTGCTGGTGAGGTTGGCAACTTTTTCTTAATTGTAATATTACTTTTTTGCAATGAATTTGTTTATCGCCATCTATTACCAAGTTGTTACTAGTTATAAGCAAACAAAGCTTGTGTTATAAATGCTAACAATGAATATAAAACATTATTTATTATAGATCCGGCGAACTTGATTTCGCCTCGGAAGGGTCGGAAGCAATAATTGAAAGATTTTATTTTTAAATAGTATCTAAGTTACTTCTTATGACACGAGCTGCTTGCAAATAAATTTATATGTATAGATTATTAGAATACATAATTATTTGACGTTTTGTATGTATTTACAACCATACAAACATACACTTCACTCTTCTGCTGCTGACCTCATTACGCCCAATAAAATAATAAATACAATATGTCTATATTGTATATATTATTAGCTAAAAACTTTATTATTCATAATGTTCCAGTACAATGATATTTTTTCTCGCGTGGCTCGTGAAGAATGTGTTCATAGCTGTCATTACGGAGACGTTCAATGAAATCAGAGTGCAATTCCAACAAATGTGGGGTGTCAGGAATCCAATCACGAAGGGTAGCACTACACAATTTTTCACTGGCGACGACAATGGTTGGAAGTTGGTTACCATAGACGAGAACAAACATTCAGGTATTGTATTAACATAACTTCACGCCTTTTCTACCCAAAGTACACCTTCCGCTGCGGCTGTTAAGCCTCGAAGTTTTCAGTCATCGATATTTATCACACATAACTTTCCAAAACAATTTCGAAAGCCATTGGTGTGAGCCAGTGTCAGAATTCGAACCCGTGACTTCTGGATTCAGAAGCCGGATGCTCGACCACTGAACTATCGAGACTACCTAATCTATCTATAAACTAATAAGATAATATCGTTTACAAAATTTGTAAGGTAAAATATATATCCATGAATATTTAATATTCATGGATATATATTTTATGAATACCTGATGACGTTTATTTGTTTTTTTTTTTCTTATAGGCAGTGCTCCAGAAATTTTCCACAAGCTACTGAGGTCCGCATATTTTCGTTTACTGATCATGGGTGTGGTATTGGCTAACGGCGTTATAACTGCAACCATGAATTTCAAACATGATGGTAACCCCAGGGAATTCTTCTACGAGAAATATTACTACATAGAGGTAATTGATTCAATCAAATATACTTACAATGATACAGTAAGAAATTTCTTTATCTATCTTATTAACCTTCGATTTAAATTACAAATATAGCAGCACGTATTTCGCTGCATGAATGGGCCAACTGTACCAATAAAATACCACAACATCTCAGTGTAAAGATATAAAGAAGGTATCCAGAGGCCCATCTCTCCCATTCTTCTCCCACTCCCGTCCCCCTCAATAACTGCAGCCGGCTATCTGAGTTACACTTACCACCAGGTATCCCATAAAAAATAAATGTACCCGTCGAAAGCCGCTGATATATGCTTGTTTCAAATAAGTTTTGTATTACTTACTTATTTTCAGATTGCATTTACAATATTCTTGGATCTGGAAGCGTTAATAAAGATATGGTGTTTGGGTTTAAAAGGATACTTCAAACATTCGGTGCATAAATTCGAATTGCTCTTAGCTATCGGTACAACACTTCATATAATACCACAACTGTATATGTCCGGTTTCACATATTTTCAGGTATAACACGTTATTTTATAATTTTCAAGTCACTTTCTGTAAAATTTCATTAAAGATGTGACTTATAGGAAATGTTCATCTAAAATAAGAGCCTTTTTTACTCAAGCCTTTCGTATGGATTATTTGAAATTGAGAAGAAAGTGAAACTTCTAATATTTTCAGTGCATTTCTAAAAATTTAGCACTGTGTTGTCATTATAATTCTAAAATGTATTAATTAATACCAAACTTGTTTCTCCAATCAAGCTAATGAAATATCTTTCAGGTTCTACGGATTGTGAGATTGATCAAAGCGTCACCTTTGTTAGAGGGTTTTGTATACAAAATCTTTGGCCCCGGCAAAAAACTTGGCAGTCTAATTATATTCACAATGTGCTTACTGATTATAAGTTCGTCTATATCCATGCAAATGTTCTGTTTTCTGTGTGAATTCACCAAGTTCGAGACATTTGATGAGGTGAATATTCTTTAGACTCATTTCTTTAATATATTCTAAGTACTATAATATACATAGCCTTTAATTTAGATGAATTGGTAAATGAACTGATTAGAGAGTAGAGGTCGGTGGGTTCGATAGCTACGCGAGAACACGTGTATTAATAATTAATATCTGTTATATAGTTATCATAATAGAGCCATTTAGTAAATATATATATATATATATTAGGGTGCTTTTTTTTTTGGAACTATTTTTTTTTTTAGCGGCCCCATAGTGAAATTTTGTTGGAAGTACCTTAAAAAAATTCCCTGAAAGTTTGAGCCCTTAATATTAATATTAAGTACTAGACCAAGGCGTGTAAAGATTTCCCATATAAAATACACGTAAATCTTGATTTTTTTTCTTTTAAATTTTATAACTCAGAGGCATTTAATGGGATTATCTCGCCCATGAATAGGTCTTTCTCAGAATTGAACGCTCTACAAAAGTCTCCATTACAGTTAAGTCATAACTTTCACCTACGGGGTAGTACGGGCCCCTAAACCTAATTTTTCCATAAAATTTGCGTTTTTTTGGATTTATCTCGTATAAAACACTAGCTACAGAAAAAGTGTAAATGACAAACTTGTAGGAAATTTAATTTCCTACAAAAAAGTCTTTGGCACCAAATCGTGAATATTGATACTTTTTGAGATACAGACATTTTGAGTAGAAGTGGTATGTACGTATGTGTATGTGGTGGTAACTTGAGAATTTTATACCACTTCTACTCAAAATGTCTGTATCTCAAAAAGTATCAATATTCACGATTTGGTGCCAAAGACTCTTTTGTAGGAAATTAAATTTCCTACAAGTTTGTCATTTACACTTTTTCTGTAGCTAGTGTTTTATACGAGATAAATCCAAAAAAACGCAAATTTTATGGAAAAATTAGGTTTAGGGGCCCGTACTACCCCGTAGGTGAAAGTTATGACTTAACTGTAATGGAGACTTTTGTAGAGCGTTCAATTCTGAGAAAGACCTATTCATGGGCGAGATAATCCCATTAAATGCCTCTGAGTTATAAAATTTAAAAGAAAAAAAATCAAGATTTACGTGTATTTTATATGGGAAATCTTTACACGCCTTGGTCTAGTACTTAATATTAATATTAAGGGCTCAAACATTCAGGGATTTTTTTTTATGGTACTTCCAACAAAATTTCACTATGGGGCCGAAAAAAAAAAAATAGTTCCAAAAAAAAAAGCACCCTAATATACAGCGTGTCCCACATTGGGTATATCAAGCCGCGATGGGTGGATACAGGATGGAATTGCCTATCGGATGGCTATATTTAAAATGTGATAAGTCGAAATTTTAGATCTGAAAAAAAAAAAAAAATTCCTACTGAGTCCGCAAATAATAATATTTGACATGGTCACCCTACTTTAAAGACTTTCATTGATATCACATACACACATACACAAGAAATCGTAACATATGGTACAATTTCTTGTGTACCTACAACACGGATATAAAAATTTAGACCTTATTCTGTAGTAGTAGAGCCGATATTGCTAAGTTATGGTGAGATATAAAATAAAAATTTTGTATTTCATTCTGATTAAATAAAATTCATTCATAGTTTAATACATATCTAACCAGATTTTTCGTTTAAGATTTATGGTGAACACTTACCATTTCTCAGTGTGACTACAAAAAAGGTTCAATGTGCTGTCCTCCTCTCGTAACACATAGGTTTACACGCCGCGATACAGATTGTGTGGCGCGGCTCAGATACTCCGGTGTTAGAGTACCACAAGCTTCCACAATTTTTTGACGCATATCATTCACAGTTTCACACTGCGTAGCATACACCACACTTTTCAAATATCCCCACAAAAAAAAAGTCCATTGGCGTTAAATCGGGCGACCGTGGTGGCCATGGAACAGTTCCAGAACGTCCAATCCACGCATGAAAGCGATCGTCCAGATATTCGCGTACAGAACGAGTGTAATGCGCTGGCGCGCCGTCTTGCTGGAAAATCATATCGCGGTAAACTAACAAAGGAAGGCTTTCAAGTTCTTCCTCCAAGGTGGTCCTCAACATTTCCAAGTAGATTTCACCGTTCAACTGGTCCGGCAAAAATACAGGGCCTATCAATTTGTCACCGATGATACCGGCCCACACATTAATTTTCCACCTGTGCTGAAAATGGCTTTGACGAAAAGCATGTGGATTTTCATGGGACCAGTAGTGCTCGTTGTGGCTATTGGATAGACCAAAACGAGTAAAGGTAGCCTCATCAGACCATAGAACCCGAGACGAAAACATAGGGTCAGCAGTAACCTGACTACGATACCACTCACAGAATCGCGGTCTCAATAAAAAATCTGCTTCTGTCAGCTGTTGTGTGCGCTGGTAATGGTAAGCATGCTGATTATCTTTTTTTAAAGTTCTCCATACTTTCATTCTAGACACACCTAATACGACAGAGGCTTTTCTAGTACTTCTAGTTGGATCTTCAGCAAAGTGATCCAAAATATTCTGTTCCACACGAGCATCCGCACGGTCACTCGATCGTCCTTCAGAGTTTGGACTGTGGAAAGAACCGTTTGAGTGCAAACGGTTGACCAGCCTCCTGAAGCATGCATAAGAAGGAAGTCTTCGCTGATTCTCCAGCTCTCTTCCATCAATGTGACGTTGTCGATAAAGTTCGCGCGCTGCAGTAAGGATTCCCTCCGATGCACCCACACACATAATCATATCATAGTACTCTGCATTTGAATACTCCGCCATTATAAAATTACGAAATAACGAAAGCACTTTCACTAACTTGACACCGATATATGATACTGACCGATAGAACAAGCGAACAATAATGAAGAGCGTCTAAAAAAAAATCACTAACGAACATTAGTAAGGATGTGAAAAAATAATTGATTATTGAAATAATCGATTAAAAATCAACATCTAAAAGTAAAAAAATCTATTAAATTTAGTAATTATTTTTATATGACTAATCGATTAATAACCGATTATTTTATTAATCATTCAATTACATATTACCGACTTTATTTCATCTGCAACGCCCCGATATTAAGTTTGGCCCGGAACGAAAACTACTAAAGAATACTTTTTCCATAATGTTATTTTTAACGCCATCAATGACCGCATTCCTTCTATACCCTTGAAACAGTTTAGTTATTTATTTATTCCAATATTCACTAGATGGAGTCGATGAATAATACAATTTTATCAGCCGACATTTGGTTGATATGTTCTCTTTTATTGTATATTTCCAAATTACTAAATATTACATGGATACTTTTTAAAAGTCTCGGTGGCGCAGTGGGCGAGCGCACGGCCTCTGATCCAGAGGTCCGGGGTTCGATTCCAGACACTGGCTCACACCAATGACTTTTCCAAATTGTTTTCGGAAGTTATGTGTGATAAATACCGATGACTGACAAACTTTGTGCCCGGTATGGCAATAGGTTCGCGACCTATTCCATTTGGGACGTAAACATAACGGCGAGACGAGGCTTAACAGCCGCTGCTTACACCTTCGGGTACAAAAGGCGTGAAGTTATGTTATGTTATGTTACATGGATACTCACTCGCTTCGTTGACTTTCATAACTCTTTTCATGCACGCGCGTCGGTTTTTGAGGCTCCTAACATCACCTTCCTCCATAACACGTTCTATTTGGTCATGTAATGTGTGTCTTGGCCGTCCTCGACTCCTACATCCATCCGCTTTTGCATTGTATATCTGGTCAATCGTGTCAAATGCTCGGTCAGTCTTGCATCATCCATCCTTTCTACATGTCCGAACCATCGAACCAACCATGCCCTTTCTTACTTTTACACCGACACTCTCTTTCAAACCAACTTCCTTCCTTACAACCTTGTTTCCTACGCGGTCAGCGAGAGTCACTCCGCAGATTTTGCGCAGTGACCTCATTTCTACCGCGTTTATTCTACTTTCATGCACACTCTACCATACCCAGCTCTCGTTTCCATAAGTTAGCGTTGGGATCAGGACTGCATTGTGGATTGCTAGCTGGGCTTTCTGCTGACGTTTTTTGCGCCCAGGAATCTGGCCAACGCTCCATTTACGCTATTTTCTATCGCCACTCGTCTTTCTACATCCGTGGTGTACCTTCCATCCCTGCTAAAAGCGCATCCAAGATATACTATTTCATTCACCTGTTCCAGCACTACATCATCAACCATTATCCTTGCATCTGTTCTGGATTCCTCCCTTTCAAACACCATAACTTTCGTTTTCGTCGCATTCAACTGCAAGCCTTTAATCATGCAATCATCTTTCATAGTAGTGACTAGTATTTGCAGGTCCGACGGCAATTCGGCCAGAAGCACGGCGTCATCTGCGTAAAGCAGGCAGCTCACAACTAGGTCACCCATTTGCATCACTACATCCATCGATCTCACTCTCTGGAGACAACTGTCCAGGTATAGGATGAACAGTCGAGCGGACAGCACGCAACCCTGTTTGACGCCGATATTGACGTCAAACCAGGGGGACAAGCCGCCGTCAACACGCACACACGCTGTGCAGTCCTCGTAAGTGGACTGCACAGCGCGCAGCAGTGCTCCGCTCACCCCGTAGCCCGGGAGTATATCCCACAGATCCTTTCGTAACACTCTGTCAAACGCTTTTTCCAGATACACAAAACCGCAGAAAACCTGCCGGTTAACAGCCAGTTGTTTCTCCACGATGTCGCGGAGAGAAAAAATCTGATCCATGCACCCTCGTCCGCTTCTAAAACCACCCTGAGCCTCCCACAACACTCCATCAGATATCACCCTCAATCTCCTTTCAATAATTTTCCCATACACTTTTGCTGCTAAACTGATCAAACTGATGGCCCTGTAACTGGCGCACTGCATACGTGATCCCGGCACGTATGCAGTGCGCCTCCAGTCCGTGGGAACCTTACCTGACCTCCAGCACAGATTGCTCAAGGTCAGGAAAGAGTCCCGGGCACAGGTTCCACCGTATTTGATCATTAAGCAGACATCATATCAATTCCAGCTGCCTTGCCAGAAACATAGAAACATACCAGGAACATACTCGTACATTTCCCCAAAATACTCACTCCACCTGCCCAATACATCGCTTGGGTTTGCAAGAATGTCACCAGCCTTAGACATAATTTTGTCCATTCTGGATGTTGACGAAGAACCCCGAGACTTTCTAACTTCCCTCCAGAAGAGTTTGTTATTCGCCTCGAAGTTCTCCGTCAACCTCACTTCCTCATTCGCAACTAGTCTTTCACGCTTCGCTTTCACTAAGGCTTTGGTAACATTCCTGCAGCGGCGGTAGCTCTCATACTTTTTCTCTGTCATACTAACATTCTGATTCAAACTTGAGACATAATCCAACCATGCTTTTTTCTTTCTTTCGACGCTGGATTTCACATCCTCCTCCCACCAGGCATCACCTCTCAGAATCCTATGCCTATGCCTCTTTGCACTACCACATACTTATTTTGCAATATCCACTATACTTTCTTTCATTCTTTCTCAGCATTCTTCAACACCTAAGTCAGAAAGACTCGTCTCATTGAGTCTTTTACTGACTAGGTCTACATACATACTCCGTACACTTTCACCTTCAAATTTCTCACATTTTATCTTTTCAAGCTCTCCGAAATGGGTACGCACTCGCCAGTGTCTCCACTTCTTGAAAGGCCCACGAAACGGCTTACTACCAGGTAGTGGTCCGTATCAAGAGTGGGGCCTCTGTAGGCTCGTGTATCCCTTTAGAGTATTTTGGAGACGACTATCTACCAAAATCAAATCAATCATACTCTTTTGTTCATTCCGTCTCCACGTATACGTGTGAATATCTTTATGACGGAATAATGTGTTAGACACATCGAGGTTCCGTTCCAGGCATACGTCCAAGATGGGCTTACCAGCATCATTGACTCTCTTATCACCATTCGGACCAAGTACAGCCTCCAGGCCATCTCTCTTGGTTCCGACCCATCCATTAAGATCACCACACAGAATTATCCTTTCATGTCCCTCAGCCAGATTCAGAATATCCCTAACAGATTCCCAAGACTCCTCGAGTTCGCGGGGATCCGCGGAGCTTACGGGAGCATAAGCTGCGACCAGGAAAACTCGCGTGATCCCCAGTTTTATTCGACCCCAAAGATGTCTTGGGCCTACCAACTCATAATCTTTCACTCCGGAAGCAAAGTGGGAGGAGAGAACGACTCCAACACCCCCACTAGGACGGACGTCCTGGTCCACTCCGGACCATAGGGCTACCATGCCACCGGGGAGGTCCTCGGTCTCACTCCCCTTCCGCTTTGTCTCCGTCAAACATAAGGCATCCAGGCATCTCTCATTTATTACATTCATCATCTCATTCATCTTTCTGATCATACTACCTCTAACATTCCACGTGCCTATACGGCACTCCCCTCTCCTCGTCCCACCAGGATTGGCGCTGCGTGAAGAGTGGCGTCCCCCTTCGCCGCATGCGCATGCAGCCGCACCGACGGGGGCTAATCGGTGCCCGTCGCTTCCGGGGCACGCCGGAGCAGCCCGTCCGGCTCAGTTTGCTTCGGTCAAGATTGCGTCCCACTGGGACGGCAGGGGTCGCGACGTGCACGCTCTTGACATGACCCCCTAAAACTAATTGTACATATTGCCCAAAAATTTAAAAATCCATTAATTTAAATAAATCGATTATTTTCTTAAATAAATACGATTATTAATTATCGATTTTTTCATTGTAATAAATTAATCGTTTAATCAAAAATCGTTTTCATAAGTTTAATGTCACATTCCTAAATACTAGTGTCTCTGCCATTTTTAATTTCTTAGGGTACCGTTATACCAAAATACGGAACCTTTATACGATAACTTATTTTTTTATAATAACTTTAAAAATACTAGTCGCTGTACTACAGAGTCTACTAGATATTTTAATTTCACTCAAATCTCATCCAAAGCAAATTGGAATAGTATTTTAGAAAATCTCTAAATTTTAAGTAATAATACGCACAATACCGAATACCGGATTTAACATAACATAACTTCACGCCTTACCCGAAGGTGTAGGCAGCGGCCGTTAAGCCCTGTCTCGCCCTTATGTTTACGTCCCAAATGGAATAGGTGGCGAACCTATTGCCATACCGGGCACAAAGTTTTCAGACATCGATATTTATCACACTTAACTTCCGCAAACGATTTTGAAAAGTCATTGGTGTGAACCAGTGTCAGGATTCGAACCCGGACCTCTGGATCAGAAGCCTTGTGCTCTCCTATTGGACCACCGAGACTCCTAGGATTTACCTACGTAATACTTTTTAAGCTTTCACGTGTTATGCAACATAATGATAATAATAATATACTTTATTAATTTGCGTTGGTACATTAAAATTATACGGACCCATAATAAATAATATTAATATTTCAAAATATTTCACTGTAAATTTAGAAATGCCGACAAATTCTTTTTATAAATGCCGCCTGATGAGTTCAAGGTTACCTTGTGCGAGCCGAAAGGCAGGCGGCAATTCTCAAAGGAAGTTTCGGGCGCGTGTAACAGGTCACAGCACGTGTAAGAGGTGCACACATATACACAGCACATATACACATGACCTACAAATGAATCATTAAGTAGGGTTCACAGTTTTTTGTGTAACTTCACGCCTCAAATACATGAGAGTGTAGGCAGCGAATACTATTTACTGATTATGTTTCATGGTAATTTTATATGATTTCTTATTGCGAACCGAATACAGATAGCTTTTTTTGTGTAACTTCACGCCTCAAATACATGAGAGTGTAGGCAGCGAATACTATTTACTGATTATGTTTCATGGTAATTTTATATGATTTCTTATTGCGAACCGAATACAGATAGCTTTTTTTGTGTAACTTCACGCCTCAAATACATGAGAGTGTAAGCAGTGAAAACTATTTACTGATTATGTTTCATGGTAATTCCATGTGGTTTCTTAAACAGATCAGAATGTAGTCAGCTTAATATTTTTTTGTAACTTCACGCCCCAAATACATGCGGGTGTAGGCAGCGAAAATTACTTATTGATTATGTTTCATGGTAATTTTATATGATTTCTTATTGCGAACCGAATACAGATAGCCTTTTTTTGTGTAACTTCACGCCTCAAATACATGAGAGTGTAGGCAGGGAAAACTATTTACTGATTATGTTTCATGGTAATTCCATATGATTTCTTAAACAGATCAGAATGTAGTCAGCTTAAATTTTTTTGTAACTTCACGCCCCAAATACATGCGGGTGTAGGCAGCGAAAATTACTTATTGATTATGTTTCATAGTAATTTTATAAGATTTCTTAATGCGAACCGAATACAGATAGCTTTTTTTGTGTAACTTCACGCCTCAAATACATGAGAGTGTAGACAGGGAAAACTATTTACTGATTATGTTTCATGGTAATTCCATGTGGTTTCTTAAAGAATGATTAGAAAGAAGATCAGAATGTAGTCAGCTTAAATTTTTTTTGTAACTTCACATAATTATTAAAAATTAGAGATGACAACCCTATTGATGATCGAAATGGAAAAATGAATGAAATACTTTAGGCGAGTAGTCACAATGAACTCAGTTGTCGTAGGTCATAAGTAGGGTGATCATGGTTCATATTTCTGCGGGATAATTTTTGTAAAAAAAGTAAAAAAAAAATTTTTTTGCCTTTTTTTACTTTCTATAGGATATCTAGATTTCAAAGCATGTCTAGATTCTAGATATAAGTGGTTAGAATAGGGTCTGTGAAGCACCCTGTATATATATATAGTTCCTTCTACTATGTGAACAGTAATAATATTATTAAAATGTTGTTACATGATTTAGTAGATTGATTAATAATAAAATTGTCTGATGATTACATCATCAGTAGCTACTGAATTTTACAAAAAATACCTTAGACCAGTCGTGTAGATGGTCTTTTGAGAATTATTTTTATGAAAAATGATTTCGTAATTATGGGGGAGGGGGTAAGAGCTTTGCTTACTTTTGCTAACAAGAGGGGGTGGGCGAGTAATAAATCTGCGTACGTAAGACTTGAATGGCCCCTAAGTGCATGAGCCCTTTGGTTGCAATAGAAGCAATAATATTTTTATGAACGATTGTATTTCAGGCGTTCATGTCTATGTTTCAAATCTTAACCCAAGAGGCGTGGGTTGAGGTGATGGATGAAACTATGGTCCGAACAAGTCAGACGCTAACACCACTCGTTGCGGTTTACTTTATTTTATACCATCTGTTTGTCACATTGGTAAGTATATATAATACTTTTTTTATCACCATCCGAAAGGTTCCGTAACTAGATGGCGCTTTGTATACGATGTCCAAAACTTTATTCTTACTTAAACTACTTTTTACTAATATGAAATAATATTGGAGAAAATTTTATCGAATGATCCCACTTAACTAGAGAGTGAATTTGAGAAGATGTTATGTCTCACATGATCTTCCAATTCCAGATAGTGCTGTCACTTTTCGTAGCCGTGATCTTGGACAACTTGGAACTCGATGAAGATATAAAAAAACTGAAACAACTGAGATATCGACAACAAAGTGCTGAGATCAAAGAGAGTTTACCGTTCCGACTAAGAATATTCGAGAAGTTCCCAGATAGTCCACAGATGACTAAGTTGCATAAAGTCCCTGGTGACTTCAATTTGCCAAAGGTATGTCTTTAAAGTATCATATATTTTACTAAATTAAAATACATAAAAACAAAACAACAAAAATGTTGTAGTTTACTTCACTTCTTGTTTCTAGTCTCGTATCCCAGCTAACCACACGTCTTTGCAATTTTCTGCATTATTTAGTAGGTGTTTTCAGACCATATATTTTTAGGACACATAATATAGAATAACAAACTATGTCAATAATAAAACGATCCGAACCAACTCACAAAACCGTATACCGCTTCGTTTGTGGTGTTAGGTGTACGCAGGTAACGTTAGCAATGAAATCACACAGAAATAATATATCAAATCGATGATCAACAGAGCTAATAAATACCCAAAATATACTCTGGAACTGATCAGATTATTTTTATTTATTACATATGTTTGGGACCCTCTGAAATCAAGACGTGCAAGACCAAGAAAATACTAGAGTTTATGACTTATTGGTCGAATAACTCATTTTCCGTATGTGCAGGTTCGCGAATCTTTCATGCGTCAGTTCGTGTGCGAAGTTGAAGGTGATGAAGATGTGGGGGTGACTGGTAATGGCGGTGATGTGTCAAGGCGAGCATTCGAATACATCGGCGTTGCGAAGATTGCCTTCCCGTACCGCAAGCGATGCCTCGTTAAGACCCTCGTGGTTGCACCGCCCTCACAACGGCCCAGTTCAGCGTTACGACGACATGTTGTCAGCTCGATTATAGAGTGAGTTCACATCGTCCATATAAGTTACACGTACAATATAACCATATACACTTGTCATTGAATATATCTTTGTTTTTTTAATATTATTTTTGGTCGAGTATATTTTCTTTATTAATTTAATTTTTGTTTTATTTTATTTTTTTGCAGACAGTACAGGCCTACATGTGTTGGTGTGTGACCATTCTTTTCAGGTTATTCTTTTGTAGCATTTTTTTATTTTGTAATTTAATACACAATAAAATCAAAAATATAATGTAACATAGTATATGAGCCATGTATATATATATAAATTATTATTGGTTACAGGGATTCCAATAACCACCGACCATTGTTGGGTGATTCCGCTATGTTAGCAACTGGAGGAAAATCTGGATTGAAACCCCAAGGGACTATATCCAGTGCTAAACAATTGCGCGTCGATCAAAAGAAGTATGTATCTTTAGGTTACATTAAAATTTGTTTCAAGATAATATTTTAGTTTAAGAAAGTAATTAACTTTACCAACTGAGACGCAGCAACTGCTAGTATTTAATGTGAATAAATATTATTTAATGAAACAATTCGTTATTAGTACGTGTAATGTTTATTGAGGAATTATGTCCCATTTATGCTTATTATATTTTATCCAATTCATTTTATCGAATAGGCGAAACGTTGTATGTAACTTTACGAAGAAAGATTAAAAAAAAACATCTTAAGTAATAAAATGGAAAAATTACAGAATTTTAAGTGTGTAGTTAACATGAAATCAATAATATGTGTGTCAGGTTCGGTTCACGGTCCATCAGACGTTCAGTGCGCAGCGGTTCCATCAAGTTGAAGCAGACATACGAACATCTGCTAGAGAACGGAGACATTGGTGCGGCGTCTCGAGTAGTACCTTCCTCGCGAGCCAGACCACCCTACCTCGATATACGTCTGTTGCAAGCCAAAAGACAACAAGCTGAGATGCGCAGGTATTACTTTCTTAAATGTGATTAATTTGTTGACACGGTCTAGAGTCCTTCTGCCTTTACAGTTATATTAAAGCGCGGCTGTAAAACTTAAGGTAATAATGAACCATATTCACCTTGCTTATTATAACTTTTCCCCCCCGAATGGGTAAATTACATGAAGTGCTTTTTTTTTAATTCACCTCATTTATTCACGTTTGCCTTGATTTTTATTATTAACTGGACATTCCGTCTTAATAGGAATCAACGTGAGGAAGATTTACGCGAGAATCATCCTTTATTCGATACGCCGCTTCTGATAGTGCCCAGGGAATCGAGATTTAGAAAAATATGCCGTGCCATAGTAGATGCAAGATATGACGCCAGGCTGCGAGACCCGGTCACTGGTAACGAGAGAAAAGTGCATTACAAAAGTTTTCAGTAAGTTATCACTTTTTACACATACAAATCTTGTATATAAATATCTTCATTCCAAGTTCCTTGTGGGATAGGCCGATAGAGAACAGAGCTCCCTAAGGCACGATTCTTACACACTTCACTCGCTTCTTTGACTTTCTTAACTCATGTTTTATACAACCTTTTAATCCTATATAGAGAGCGGTACTGCTTTTATTTGCTATTTTTAAGCCAGAGTTCTGAAACTCAGGTCATCGTGATACGTGTCCCCTTTTCCCTCTTAAGACGTCTACTGGAACAGTTGGGGTTCTGCTATTGTCTATAGCGGTGCCACACTTGACAAATGATAATTCGTTTTTTACTTAATGTTTTAAATAGTTAGTAATTTGGTTTTCAGTAATTTCCTCGGCTTGGTCACCTATATGGATTGGGTTATGATCATGGTGACGACACTGTCATGCCTGTCCATGATGTTCGAAACGCCCACTTATAGAGTTATGGAAAATTTCGTTTTGCAGGTGAGTAACGGAATTAAATAGTGAATGTTGATAGAATGATAAACCTGAATGTGGAAGGGAATAAAAGAAGAGGAATACTAAGGAAAATATGGGTGGATTGTGTGAAAGACGACTTGATTAGGAAGGGTGTTAGTGTGGATTATATGAAATGGTGAATGATATGAATGATAGGGAAGTGGGGAAAAGGAAACCATTGTAGTGCCGACCCCAAGTAATGGGAACCGGGCAGGAAGATGAGGTGAGTAAAATATAATCGCCCCTAAATGACGTGTACATAATTTTTTTTGAAAATAAAATTGTACATTATGTTCTAAGATAATTATGGCATTTCAAATTAACGATACCATCATAAGCTCGGCCACACTCATTGGTCAATCTGACATTACTTTTAATTGTGTTACGGCAATAGATCCTAGTCCTTTTGCCTTGAAAATAAGTGAAATATTAAAGCCATTTATACCTACTCATAAATATATTTGGTTTAGATTGCAGAGTATGGATTCGTGATATTCATGAGCTTGGAATTGGCGTTAAAGATATTGGCAGATGGTTTATTTTTTACACCCAAAGCATATCTCAAAGACGCTGCCGCTGTGCTCGATGTTTTTATTTATATTGTAAGTGGAAGCTGTATTTTATTGTTAATTTGTTTTATTAATTTATAGAATTACTTAACAGTGATTTTCATTACATAGTATAAAACAAAATCGCTTTCCGCTGTCTGTCCCCTTATACGCTTAGATTTTTGAAACTACGCAACGGATTTTGATGCGGTTTTTTTGAATAGACAATGGGATGGTTCTTATGTTTAATGTATTAAAGAAAAAGTGTAAATTTTCCAGATTTATCAGTTTAATTGTCAACACTGTAAAAATACTTTTGATGCGGATCAAAGTTCGTCGGGTCAGCTAGTAATAATATATTTTAATTATTATATGTTTAATTCCCCACTCAGCAAAAAAACTAATTAAAGTAGCGTTAATTTACTAAACTTGTATTTTTTTATGGGCTAGGAGTGTAAACGAGCACGCATGTCACCTGGTGGTAAGCAACCAACGCCGCCCATGGACACCAGCAACACATATAGTGTTACCGTTGCGTTGCCGACCTTTAACGGACTGGGGATAGGAAAGGATGGGGAAGGGGAGTGGGCCTCCGGGTACCTCTCTCACCGAACGAAACGCGGCATGAGCCCCTTTACGTCGGTCTTCTGAGAAGTCGTGGTATTTCACCGGTCGAGCCGGCCGGTTTATGCAGCGAACTGCTTGGATTTGCCACTGTTATATGTATTACTGTATACCGTCATATACACAGGTTTCGTTGACGTTCCTGTGTTGGATGCCAGTGCGTGTACCCCCCGGTTCGCCCGCACAAATGTTAATGATCCTGAGATGCGTGCGACCGCTGCGTATATTCACGCTAGTACCACATATGCGGAAGGTAGTCTACGAACTTTGTCGGGGATTCAAAGAGATCCTACTGGTCAGTAATAATGTAACATTATAATAATATAAATAACACTATTTTATATACATAGTATATACATAACTTCACGCCATGCTTTTTGCGAGGTAAACAGAGAGAACAGAGCGCCATAAGGCACGATTCTGACACAACTCACACCGCTTCTTTTACTTTCTTAACTCTTGTCAAACGTGCTCTTAAATTTTCAAGGTCACGCAGGATCACTTCCTTCAAGGACACGTTCTATCGGTCAGGGAAAGTGTGTCGTGGCCGCACTCAACTTTTACAACTATTCGCTTTTACACTGTATATCTGTTTAGTCAATCTTGCATCATCCGTTCTTTTTACATGTCCAAACCATTGGAACATGCCCTTTCTTAATTTTACACTGACACTCGCTTTCAATTCAACTTTCTTCCTTACAACCTAGTTTTCAATGCGGTCCGCAAATTGTGCGCTAGCACTTAAGACCTTTGTGTAATTTGATACCCACTGTTGGACGATGCCTCCCCATGGGATGCTACAGCTTACTGTCCTGTGCCATCCGCATCCAGTGGCCCCCAGCAATATTGGCCAGGTCGTTGGCTCTCCCCAGGGACAAAGGTTCTCGAGTCCCCCACTAGGTGGCTAGTACTCGAGAACCTTTCTCCCTACCTACTACATATATTTAATAAATAATCTTTGAATATTATTGTTCAAATTGTAATTTAAATTATGTTATAGGTATCAACTCTCCTGATTCTTCTAATGTTTGTTTTTGCAAGTTATGGACTCCAATTATATGGCGGCAGGTGGGTATTTTTTTAACTTCACACCTTTAATAGACTAAAGGATAAGCAGCGTTCTCTTGTTTTTGCAGAATAAAATTTAATTTGTGTTTGTCCTTTCAGGTTGGCTCGTTGTAACGATCCAACTATAACACGTCGCGAAGATTGTGTCGGCGTGTTCATGCGACGTGTGTTTGTTACCAAAATGAAAATAAGGCCCGGGCCCCAGGAGACTTTTCCATCGATGCTTGTACCAAGAGTATGGTATGTATGATATTAACGGTTCCGTATGTTGATTATCCAACTTAGTTCCTTAAATACAAACGTCTAATCTTTCTCTTATTCCAAGCAAATGTTGAGAATTTCCTGTTAATTTTTTTATAGGTTCTTCCTGATTATTTCATATAGATATCTCGTTCCAGGGCTAATCCGAAGAGGTTCAATTTTGACAACATCGGTGATGCACTTCTGACTCTGTTTGAAGTTTTATCTTTCAAAGGTTGGCTAGACGTGAGAGATGTCTTGATTAAAGCATTGGGACCGGTAAATATTTCTATTTCATTATTATTTTATTAATATTAATTATTCAGTTCTTTTCACCTATCTATTTATCGACCAAATAATCAAAGTAATCAAATAATAAAAGTGCCATCTTCTGATATATTTGGCGCAACGTTATTTTATTTCAGGTCCATGCCATTTACATACACGTTTACATATTTTTGGGATGCATGATCGGATTAACGTTGTTCGTGGGCGTTGTGATCGCAAACTATTCTGAAAACAAGGGCACTGCACTGTTGACTGTTGACCAAAGACGTTGGTAAGTTATAATTTACTTAGTAGTTTAGTTAAGGAGACTATCAGCTTCACCCTTTTTATAGCCGACGGTATAGGCAACTATGCCTCGACACGATGGCCTATCCCCATACATCGCACATAAAGTCATCGATTTTTATTCAATTTACCTTTCAGAATGTGTGCACTGATTCGAAGTTAAACCCTTGAATCAGACGACAAATTTAGTGTCTCAAACAAAAGAAAATCGAGATATCGAGATATACTTACTGCTGCTTATACCCTCGGACAATGGTGTGAAATAAATGACAAAAGAGAATAAGTAACGAACTGGATGTATTGCGCTAAAATTATCCATACTAAATTATCAATTTTAAATTTATATTAAATTATTTTATTACACCCGAGCACCCCGTTTCTGAATCTAGAGGTCGTGGGTTCCAATCCTCACACTGGCTCACACCAATGACTTTTTGAAGTCTTTTTCGGAAGTTATGTGTGAAAATTTGTGCCCGGTATGGCAATAACTTCGCCACCTATTCCCTTTGGGACGTAAAGGTAACGGTGAGTCGAGACTTAACAGCCACTGGCTACACCTTCGAGTATAAAAAAGGCGTGAAGTTATGTTATGACTTGTCTTTTCAATCTGCCCAGTACAAAATAGATGAGTCGACACTATTAGATTGTTAACTAATTAAAATTTATTAGCCATCTCAAAGTTACCTTTATGCCACTAGGTGTGATCTCAAAAAGAGATTGAAGATTGCCCAGCCCCTGCACCTTCCTCCACGTCCCAACAAACGCAAAGTTCGCGCGATCGCCTATGATGTGACACAAAACTTGAGCTTCAAACGAGTCATAGCGATTGTGGTGCTCCTCAACAGTGGACTGTTGGCCGTTACAGTGAGTACCATAATAATTATTATCTTTATTTTCTGTTTCTATGGATATCAAAATACAAAATAAAATATGGCACAAAGGCACAAAATATGGAATAGGATTATTTTTTATATTCTGACTTGCTGACCCAGCAAACTGTGTCTTGCCAAAAAAAATATATTAATAGTTAATTTACAAATAAAAAAGGGGTTGATCGTAGGGAGTGAAGTTGGATGCCAACATATTATATATTATTTATTTGCAGTGGTCTCGCTTCTCGTCGGTGACGGAACAGCTGGCGCTGACCTCGGCGTTGCTGACTCTGGTGTTCGTGGTGGAGGTGCTGCTCAAGACCATCGCCTTCACGCCACGCGGGTACTGGCAGAGTCGCCGGAACAGATACGACCTGCTGGTCACCGTCGCGGGGTGTATATGGATATTTATGCATTTCACGCTAAAGGTAAGAGTGCGACTCATACAAATTCTTTAAAAAATACTCAAGTTTGAACTGATTTAAATAGACGACGAGCATCTATAATAAATTAAATACCTAATGAGTGAACGTGATACAGAAATGTTAAATGCTAAATGTTGCTGGGTAATAAGTGATCAGTCATTATTATAACATAATATAACTTTACGCCTTTTTCTACCCGAAGGTGTAGGCCGTGGCTGATAAGTCTCGACTCGCCGTTAGGTTTACGTCCCAAATGGAATGGGTGGCGAGCCTTTTGCCATGCCGGGTACCAAGTTTTTAGTCATCGATATTTATCACACAACTTTCGAAGATTCAGAACCGACTATTATTACACTTATTATATTACGCTTTTTTTCTTTGATTGTCTTCAGAACGACTTGTCTTACTTCGTGGGATTCATGGTTGTGATATTACGTTTCTTCACAATCACCGGTAAACACACGACTCTTAAAATGTTAATGCTGACCGTCGGCGTGAGCGTGTGTAAGAGTTTCTTCATCATATTCGGCATGTTCCTGTTGGTGTTCTTCTATGCCTTGGCCGGAACAATTGTCTTTGGTAACGTCAAATACGGAGAAGGTATTGGACGGTTAGTATCTGTTGTATACATTTTTAAAAGTTATTGATCTTGACTGAAGTAAAACGTAAACATATGAGAGAGAGAAAATATATATGCCCACAACTCTCTCTCTCTTTCTTGCTCCTACAGTATACAAAACATAACCCTTCTATCATAGCTAACTTCTATCAAGCTGTCAACTTTTGTCAGGATTTAACGACCTGGTTGCTAGGACTTTTAATGCGAGTCTTATTTTTAAATTAACATCATAATTCTTAACCTAAACTAACCCAGCCCAAACCTAAAGCTTAACCTAACCTAACCAAATTATCCACAAAGTCGTGACACTCTGTGCATGATGTTCCAAAGGAGTTTTGACGTCAATGTATAAGAGTACGCTACACACGAAATTTGCACCACTTTCCAAACCTGCACACATACGAACACTTACCAAATAAAACGCCACTAAGTTTACTCAATAACATCCATTGAAACACAAATCCTAGAAAATAATGCAAAAGACACGACTCCTTGACATTCCCGCCAAAACACCCCATTTGTCACGCTTAAATCAGCTTATTCCACAAGTGAAGCGTGCGCAAGTGATAGATGCCAAAGGTGCGTGTCCCCAGGCGCGCCAACTTCAACTCGCCGATCCACAGCGTGGCCATGCTGTTCCGCATCGTGACGGGCGAGGACTGGAACAAGATCATGCACGACTGCATGGTGGCGCCGCCCTACTGCACGCCCGCCGACAACTACTGGGAGACGGACTGCGGCAACTTCACCGCCTCGCTGGCCTACTTCTGCACCTTCTACGTCATCATCACCTACATCGTGCTCAACCTGCTCGTCGGTACGAATACTTACCTTACTAATGAATAGTACACAGGTACAGATTAATTGAACTTAACATACAATTGTTTTTAGTCTGTACGATTTTTTTTTGGTGCGGTGATACCTGATGAAAGTCCACTAGAATATTTTCTATCTCCTTTGTTTGTTGTTTTAAAAGAAATTTGTTAAAAAATTAGATTTAAAATACCAAATATTCATTTTAATTTAGAGTTTACCTACATACCGTATAGCTGGATGAGTATAAAATATGGAAAGAGTAAGAGAAAGCTTAAAATTAGCCTCAATAACCGAGAAAATAGGCGAAAATCACCTTGCATAGTATGGGCATGTAATGAACAGGGATGATACACAAGAATGGTGAATCTGAATGTGAAGGGAAACAAGAGAAGAGAGAGACCGGAAACATGAATTGATTGTGTGAAGATGTTGACTGTATAGCTCAAAGATTATTTGTTAAACTCCTAAATAGAACCTCTTAAATAGTAATAATATACTTATATGTACAATTTGTTTCTTGCAGCTATTATAATGGAAAACTTTTCATTGTTCTATTCAAACGAGGAAGACGCATTACTGTCTTATGCTGATATAAGAAATTTCCAAAACACCTGGAATGTTGTGGATGTGCATCAGAAAGGTGTAATACCCGTCAAGAAGGTAAGTATTAGTAGTTACTTTGTACATTCCTTGTTATAGGCTCTCTTACTTTTCCAATTTTTAATCCTCCCATACCGCTTAAATCACAGGTGCCATACTTTACCTAGGATACAAACGGAAAAATTATCCTCCCTGACGTACCTTCTTAATACATAATATTCATGTTGAATAAATACTGAGCTATGATGTTACTGATAAATAATTTACCTTTTGATTTTTTGAACACGTAACATAACTTCACGTTATTTTCTATCCGTTGACGGTGTAGACACTGGCTGTTAAGCCTCAACTCGCCATTACGTTTACGTCCCAAATGGAATAGGTGGCGAACCTATTGCCATACCGGGCACAAAGTTTTTAGTCATCATCATTTATCACTCATAACTTTCGAAAAGTCATTGGTGTGTCCAAGATTCGAACCCGTGACCTTTGGATTCGGAAGCCGTCGAAAACTATTATAAATTATTATGACTTTTTTTAGGTGAAATTTATTCTACGGTTACTTAAAGGTCGTTTAGAATGTGACACGCACAGGGAGAGATTGTTATTCAAATACATGTGCTACGAACTGGAGAGACTGCACAACGGTGAAGATGTCACCTTCCACGATGTTATCAAGTGAGTGCGTTTAATAAAATTTACTTAAAGAACTTGAAGCCAAGATCCTTGCGGAGGAAGTAGAATGAACAGAAAGCCATACTAGACATGACTCTTACACACCTCACTCGCTTCTTTCACAACTCTTGTGATACAAGCTCGTCGTTTGTTAAAACTCCTGACGTCATCTAAGTAGATGACACTTTTCACGACTAAATTGAACGTCTAGGACATGTTCAATTTAGTCGTGAAAAGTGTCATCGTGGCCTTCCCAGGCTCTTTCATTCTTCTACTTTACATATCTCTTATAGAGTTTGGCATCATACACTCTTTCCATATGCCAGAACCAACGAATCTTCTTTACTTTTATATGGATGTTACGGTAAATCTGATTAATTGAAAATTATTAATATTTTTACAAAATTATTAATAATAACCTCATGTTTTGGTAAATGTGAATAAACGATCGAAATTTATTACTTTTAGTAGTAATTATTAATAATTCACGACACATATTGGTAAAAGTTATAAAATAAATAAAAACCCAATGTTTTTTGACCAGCAGGTAATTATTTATAATATTAAACACAGTCTTACAATTATATTAATAAGAGATCACACAAACAAGGTTAAAACTAACCTAACCTTAACCTGAACTGGGGAGCAATTTTTAAAATAACTCAAAATCAAACAATATCAAAATTAATCCAAAAAGGGCATAGACCTTCAGTCTATGGAGAAAGCATAGAGGGCAGGAGACAGGTTTAGCCGGTAAGAGTCCGGCACTACCCAAACTACCTCATACGTGACGTAGTTTGGGTGTCCATGAGGATTCCGACTCCTGCCTAGAAACAAAAAAAAACCCTAACCTAACCGCGTGGTATCCCCCCCGCACCTTTCGCACGTCGCACACAACGCCCCGCCCCGCAATCCTTGGCCACTTATTACATTTATCACTACTAGGGTTAAATTATTAATAAAAACCGACATATGTGATTAATTTATTACTTTAACCTCGACTCTTGGTAATTATTAATAATAATAGATAATTATTAATAATCTTCAATTATTCACTTTTACCGTGACATGGACACTCTCTTTCAGTCCTAAAAGTGGCATATTATTTTGTTTTTAGAAGTATCAAAACTTAAAAATTTTACTAGACGACAACATTCATTTTTTAACATTCATCCATTAAAGTTAAGCAAAATATTAGCATGGCACCATGATTACATTTTGTACTTCTATGACCACAATTTTTTTTTTACTCATGAACATTCACTTCACTTCATTTTCACTCATGAAACATTCTAAGAGTAGTAATGACATTATAAATATTGGTCTTCAACTGATTTCTATCTGATATCGAATCGCTTTCACGTTTCCATTAATTTGCAACAATACAAACAGACTGGTGCCATTAAAATTTAATTATATAAAATATTTGCAGTATGCTATCGTACCGCACCGTGGATATTCGCAAGTCTTTGCAAATGGAAGAGCTGTTGGCAAGAGAGGAATTCGAGTTCTTGATAGAAGAGGAAGTTGCCAAGCAAACTATACGCACTTGGTTGGAGGGGTGTCTCAAAAAGATACGCGCGAACAGTAGCGTAAGTTAAAACGACTCTATTAATTTTATTTTGATTATATACAATAATGAATCACGGTTTTCTAGCAAACACGGATCATAATTAAAACATTTATTAAGTAATCGCTTATGTACGTCTCTTCCCGTCCACTGAATAACATAGGAACGTTCTTAAAATGCTGCTGTTATCATCTCTTCACGAGGTTAATTTTAACATTTTTTTAAAAGAATTATTTTATAAATCAATTTACTGCTTGTGTCGTAATTCTAAACTTACTCTTTTAGTCTTTCTTCCATTCTTCTGCATGCTCGAATGACAGAAACACATCCTTCCTTTCTTTAACACAGAACATAGCTTACTTTCTGACTAACTCTCTGCCTTATAAAGTATCGCGTAGCTTGACCAAGTTTGTGGTATTTTATGGCTATATGAATTGATTTGATAATTTTTCGTTTATTTTTGTGTTTATAGATATATTTTAGATGCGGAATATGGCGTCTACGAGCTGATAATTATATTGTAATTCACAACTAACTTACTAACTCACAAACATTTTCCAGAAACAACAAACAAGCCTCATAGCGGGATTAAGAAAAACAAACGAACAAGCCGTTGATATAACTAGCGAGAAGATTGACAAAGAGAAACTTGAGGCCGAGGCTCAGGTATGTAGTGTTTATATTATACAAATGAATTCTTTATATTATGTCGTGTCAGTGGTCTGGAAGTCGAACACCCCGCTAGTGGGATCGAATCTCGGCCAACCAATGAGTTCTCGGAATCCTTTTCAGAAGTTGAGTGTGATAAATATCGATTATAGACATCATTGTGCACTGCGTATGGCAATGAGTTAACCACCATTTAAGACGTAAACATAACGATGTGTCGCGTCCTAATAGCCGCTGCCTACACTTTCGGGTAGAAAACGGCGAGAAGTTATGTTATATAATATAAAGACATCTATTTCCATAATCCGTTATTTTCTTAACTGGGTTAGATGGCGTTGTTTGTATTAGAAAACCAGAAACATTAATCTTTTACTGTACATCCTTACAGCTGGCTACCGCAAACGCAGGTCGCACTGAAATTACAGAGTCGACTTCACAACCTGTTATATCCAGTAAGTGTTAAAATATGGACTGAACTGAATTTCTATTGTATACCATTGACTAATACATGCAGTAAACCTAGAGATAATCGGGGTCGCTATTAGGTAACTTTAAACTATTAGCAATACACGGCCGCAATTGGCGCTAGCAAAAAGTGACACTTAACTCTTAGGGGTCGTCGACTGATCACGGGATCTCTTTTTAAAGCATTTTTAACCTGCCTTTCCAAGGGGAACCACTTCCAAGGGGTGATACGTGGTGAGATTGAAACCGCCCCCTTTCAAGCTTCACGTGATTGATGGACGGCCCTTTAGGCAATAATCCCGTTAGCCATCTCTGCCGATTGCAATCGTAGATTCTTAATATATTAGCTTCTTAGTATATTTTACATTATATCTATAAAAATAATTGGCATATAAATTTTCTGAAACTAATTCTAAATTCATTTAAGTGTACTTAAGTGCGAATTTTTGTTCATTTCACAGATATATCATCGTCGTTTGATATGCAACCAAAGAGAGCATCAACAAAAACTCATTTCAAAAGACCAGGACTACCTTCTGTAGCAATACCGAGGTAAAATATGTTTTAATTAAATTATATTTTAACATAACATAACATTACTTCGCGCCTTTTGTTACCCGAAGGTGTAAACAGCGGCTGTTAAGCCTCGTCTCGCCGTTATGTTTACGTCCTAAATGGTGGCGAACCTATTGCCATACCGGGCACAAAGTTTTCAGTCATCAAACATAACTTCCGAAAACAATTTCGAAAAGTCATTGGTGTGAGCCAGTGTCAGGAATCGAACCGGGACCTCTGGATCAGAAGCCGTGTGCTCGACCACTGGGCACCGAGACTACTATTTTAACATTTAACTAAAGTATATTTTAACATGTAAGTTATAGATTTACAAATTGTTTTTTTTTTTTCATTTGTTGCAGACCTGAAAGTCCTATCAAAAAGTATCTACAGCCTACCCTCAGTGATCCGCATCCAACACTTTCAAAAAAGACCACATGTAAGTTTTCTATTTCAACATATTATTATACTCTAAAATATTTCATGTATTTGCAGCTATGCGTGTCTAACTTTTATTCAGGTATCCAAGTTTAAAGAAAGAAGTTTGTTTATCTGTTCAAGAAAAGTTAAAAAAGTGTTAAATAGTTTCGATTCCGGATTTTGCCATGGGAAGGAGTGATATGGCTGGATTAAATTATTGATTAGATTAAAGTTAGTTATACATTGCTAGTGCTAAAAGTTCGCTGCATGTAAAGGTCTGCTCACCCGATGAAGTACCAAAGTTGTTGACTCTTGTGGGTAAAGCCACATAGATTTAATATAATTTGTACCAGACTGCTACTGCTACTATATCACTTTGATTAACTGCAGTACTTAAATTTTATTTCACACATTTGTCGAGTCATGACATAAATAACAATATTTATGTACGCAAATGTAAAATAGTAAAGTTCAATTAAACTACTGAGTTTTATTTTAAAGTAGGTACGTTTTCATGAGACATTTTTGTACGATGTCTTTGAAAATAAACATTATTATATTTGGCACAATTGTTATTAAAGTGAAACTTTTATTACATCGTCTCAAACTTTTTCGTCTGCGTGTTGCATGTCGCGTGACGGTCGGCCGCGGAGTAGGGATAAAGTGAAAGGCGCTCGTCAGAGCGCCTTTCACTTTATCCCTTTCACGCCTTTCACGTCTATTATCGTTTATAAATGTAACCAATATTTTATGGTAACTAAAATACGTGAACAGTGACTTACATTCGATTTTCGAAAAAAATAATATTTCGAAAATTTTTAGTTAAATGTCTATAATGTGAAAAAAAGTTTCACTTTTACGGTGGTTTCATAAAACCACACAATCTTTTTTTATCTATAACGATGGTATGCGAAAAGATGGTACCTACAATAAGTGAACATTCCGGCAGTATCATAATTGAGAACTTATATTAAATAATTTTATGATTTAATATAAGTTCTCAATTATGATACCATTACTCGGCACTTGATTTCTATGAACAATTTAAATTCATTCTCTCGGAATTTTGTTTCTTACCTATCAGTTGACGGGATTCAAGGTATACATGGAAGCGTTAAACGTTAAATTCTTGCAAGTCGCATTAGAACTTTCACTTCAAAAACAGCTAGTCATACATATCGTTATAAACTATATTGATGATCACGATCACGTGAAGCAAACAGATAAAAACTTTAGATAAAAACGATTTAGCTATTAATGGTCCCGATTCGTTTCCCCCGATATCTCCAATGTTGACATGAGTGTCCCCCTCCAGGTGTGAGGAACCACAGCCGCGCGGCGCAGTGCGGCGCGCCCGGCGAGCTTCACGACGTGCGCACGTGGTGGGGCGCCCATCTCGCCACGCTCGCCACGCTGCCGCCCTGCGACACCGACTAGCCACAGCAGCCACTTGCCACTACATCACTAGTATGAGCTTTCACTATCGTTAACACAATTAAATATAATATGTATGTTGTTAACAGTCATTGGTACTTCCGATAAACAAGTCATCATTAGTACTGTCGAAACCGAATACAATTCGCTATGGTCTCAATTACATTTACAGTGGTGGAGCCAAGCAGTACGCTACATGAATGGGCCGGCTCCGCCGGTGAATTTCCACGACCTCTCAAAAGATCGACGTAAAGTGGCTCATGCCGTGTTTCATTCGATGTGAGAGGTACCCGAAGGACCACCTCCCTTCCCCATCCTTCCCTATCCCTTAAAGGTCGGCAACGCAACAGTAACACTATATATGTTGCTGGTGTCCATGGTTGGTTGCTTACCATCAGGTGACACGCCTGCTCGTTTGCCCTGCTATCCCATAAAAAAAACTCGAATTTTGATCCCAACTGTTATGATCAATATTGATGACTGACATATTATGTAATTGTGGTTGTGGTACCACCATCTTCCTCTAGTAGCAAAACACAGCGAGTCCAATACCTTCAGGTATGAAGATTAAAGACAGCTTAAAGTTTATATAAAATGTGAAAAAATACTAAAAGGCATTAACAGAGATGGATTATTTAAGAGTCGATGTGAACGTGAAGGGATTCATAGAGAATGGAAAAGGGCGGTTTACGCCGACGCCACTTAGCATAGGATGAAGGCAAACTAATATTATTACTTTTATTACTGTAGGTTATCTTTCTTAAGAGGGATTAAATTTATTTATATTAATCATTGTTATCTGTATTCAAGTTATTAGTGCCAAACTAAAGTAGATAATAATAAACGTATAGACACAAAATATTGGACATTTTATTTTAAATACCTAAATTATTATTCTGCAAAATTTAATATGACAACATTAATTATTAAATATATAAAAATAGTTGTATCAAAAATATTATCTGATTACAATAAATAGTATTTATTCTTAAACTTATTTTGAAGCATTTGCTAAGCTTAAATAACAGTACTCCAAAGAGAGTCTAGCCAGCAAACCTTACAAACCAGTGTTCTATAATCACAAAACTATCCAAATGCCTCATATCTTTTTCTATCACGTTATATTAAGTTGTTATTTTAAGCATTTAAAGATTATACTTTTATTATTGGATACAAGCTTGAGTGTTATTATTTATTTATCAATTCAAAACACATGCACTTTAGTGACCACACATCTGATTGTTTATTCGTTGGATCTATAAATCAAGTAACATGTCCCCCAAATACCCAATTGTAAAAAAAAAAAACAAGTTTAGTTATTGCTTTATGAAAAAGCTTAATATCCATAGACAAATTATTATAAATAGAATATTTCAAAAATATGGAATTGATTATGTCTTTAAACAGGAATGTTAACAACTTTTATAATACATATGTCAATTGACTCATACTGTAAAAAAGTGACCACTGACATTTACAACTATGTATGTATGTAACTAATACTATATTATTATTTATTAATATTTACAATATACAAAATTATTATAAATAATGGCACATTCCTAATGAAAATATTACTATACCAGTTATAGTTAGTATTAAACACAGATATCGACTGGCGATAGGATAGCGGAATAATTTAGCGTTTAGTTGTAATGTAGACGCATACATTAGTACTGTAGCGATGTCTTCTTGGGAGGTGTCCTGATGAAGGAATGGACGCACACACAGCTCGTGTCCAACCGACTGTGTCTTCTTACATTCTTTTGACAAACGCGCCGCCTGCGAAACCAATGTGGGTTAGGTGGTGAAACCTTTTTGGACAGAATACGGACAGCGCCATCTAGTTTATAAGTTAAGCAACTAATGTTTATGCTATTAAACATATTAAAATAGACGACGGATATGAATAACACACATACTTATAACAATGGTAGAGCCATGCAGTTCGCTGTATGAATGGGCCGGCTCGACCGGTGTATTACCACGACCTCTCAGAATATCGACCGAAAGCGGCTGATGCCACGTTTCGCTCGCGGAGAAACGTATATGGAGGCCCAATCCCTTCCGATCCCACTTGCGACATCTACAATATCCCATTGTAAGGGCCGGCAACACAACTATAACATTATTTTCAAGGTGGTGACACGCCAGCGCCTTTGCCCTCCTATTCCACATAAAAAAAATTTCGAGAAAGACAAAAGATCGCCAAGACAACATACACTCTAATAATCATCAATTTGTAGTCGAATGGGGATCGAACTTGCCGATCGCTACTTGGCGGACGATTGTTTTACTAATCCACCGAGAGACTCGATAACGCCGAGTTACTGTGAGATGTTTTATAAGTTAAAGGAACTTGCAATTACCTGTACGAATGGTACGACAACAGCAGATATCCATAAAAACTCGTTGAGTATGCTTATGCCGATGACAGATTCGGTCTCCGTGTCCACTTTGTCCAAGTTCAGGAGCCACATAATACCAGAGGTGGCCCACGATATGTTCACAACAGTGAACAGACATACCGCTGGCGCCAAATCGTCGTTGAGATACTTGAGTAACTTACGAAACTCGGCGATTTCCTAAAATTCATTGTAAACATTCATTGTTGTAATAATTTTAATAAGAAACAACTTCACGCGTTTTTCTACCCGAAGGTGTAGGCAGCGGCTGTTAAGCTTCTTCTCGCCGTTATGTTTACGTCTATAGGTGGCGAACCTATTGCCATACCGGGCACACTGTTTTCAGATATTTATCACATAACTTTCGAAAAGAAATTGGTGTGAGCCAGGTTTCGAACCCGCGACCTCTTGATATAGAAGCGAGGTGCTCGAAAATAGAATAAGAAAAATATCGGAAAATGCAGACAGTGTTTCCTTGGTGTCACTGAACAAAATTCTTTTACTTTCAAATAGGTAACATTAAAGAATGTATGCTCTGATGGAAATAGGTACAATTTTATAGAAACCCGACGCCTGCTGGTAATCATCTTTATTTTCCTGACCTTGGTAATACACAAGAAAAAACTTTTTTTACCTCCAAGCTATTGTTGGCTTTAAATGGCGCAGAAAGAGTGTGGCAATTGGAGAATCTATAAAATCCAATTTTACACACATACTTATAACTTAACGCCAAGTCGTTGCTGGATAGGCAGGGAGAAAAGCGCTTTGTTAACATGCATTCAAAGTAGTGAGAATCTCGAAATAACTCAAATAACTAATAATTTATCAGATCGGAGCAAGTGGAAAAAACATTGAAAGAATCAACAAGAAAATGTACTCACTCTCATCCAATATAGCGGAGTTATTGTTCTGTTCAACAATCGTTCGTTCAAGAACATCACGTGCGCTTGTAATAATTGCGCCTGGAGACAGTAGCTCGCGATAATAGTGGCCTGGACCATGTCGTGGATCAGAGTGCATATGATTAATAAGATCTTCAATGCAAGTCTCACTTCATAGGAGCTGGAATAAGAGTTAACAAGTATAATTATGCTATACCCTTACGCCATTTTTCAACGCGAATCGAACGCGAACTCAATCAAAGATTTTCTTTGTAAAAATGAGTCTTTTTTGTTTTTGTAAGTAGGGCAAACCAGCAAAGTGGTCGCCTGAGTAGAATGGGGAAAAAAGTCTCGGTGGTCCGGTGGTCGAGTACGCCGCTTCCGATTCAAGAATTTTTTTTCCTGTTTCTTCGGAAGTTATGTGTGGTAAAGAACATTGACTGAAAACTTTGTGCCAAATGGATAGCAATAGGTTCCACACCTAGTTCGTTTGGGACGTAAAAATAACAGCCAGTCGCGACTTAACAGTCGCTGCCTTGGTGTAGAAAAAGGCGTGAAGTTTTAAACAGTCGGTTTAAGTAGTGGTCTCGATACCGTAACATTTTTTATTTCATATTTTTTTTCTTTTCTAGGAAACTAAAAAATAGGTACAATGATATGTACCAATTTTTTTTGTCGGCATCTATTTAACAAAGTGTTGCCAGTAAAAATTTCGGATTCATTGTGTACACGTAAGAGCACACCCAAAGACAAAAATGTGTTCTTTTTAAATAATTCGAAAATCGAACGGTTTTGTATTTACCTATTCTCCATCCATCGAAATATGATATTGCCTTTGGCAAGCATTAAGTTGACTGAACACAAGGATAGACACATCCAGATAACACTGAGAATGATGAAAAACCACAGCATACGTAACAAACGTTTTGGATTTGAAGTCGGCGTATTTTGTGGTGAGTACGACGACAATAGAAACACCTGAAATAAATATCATTACTGTTGCTTAATAGCAATATTAGCCAAATATGTAAGCAGTAGATATTAACTCATATTAACAAATAAAACCAAACAGTCTTGGCGGTTCAATAGTTCGAGCACCTCGCTTCCGAATCAAGAAGTCGTGGGATCGATTGCTGGCACCGATGACTTCTCGAAATTATTTTCAGAAGATTTATGTGTGAGTTGTATAATATCAATGACTGACAAGATTGTGTCCGGTGTCCGTGTATGGCAATAGATTCCGCCACCTATATCATCTAGAACGTAACCATTCGACGAGTAGCGGTTTATCAGCTATCTCCGGGTAGAAAAAGAAGTCATAATTTATGTTTACAAGAAGTTTATAGCTACATATCTTTGCTCAAATCATAGTTATTATTATTGGTGGTAGTTAATATTAAAAAATAATACTCACCCTTTCCATTAGATTTTGCAATTGTTCATTATCGGAAATTCTAAATAAATATAACGCATATAGAAATCCCACGAAATGTAATATACTTGGACCGATGTATGTAAATATAACATTCCCATAACACACTTGTTTGTACGTGTCGTACTCGAGGGTGGATGCTAGCGCCAGCGGTACCAGCTTGTAGCAGAAACCTCTGTCACGTCTGTAAATATCATGAGAATTTCCGACAGTAAAGTATAATTAGGTACTAAATTTAAAACAGTTTATTATTGGCGAAGGTTACAGATATGTGCATTTATACATATACCAATATATTTCTTTTTTTCCCAATACATACATACATACAGTCCGACTTATCTCTGAAACTGGAAGACCGATTTTGACTGACTTTCACCGGCGATATACATAATAAGGCTTAACCAGCTTAGCCACTTATCCCCACTTTAGAAGTTGTTTTATCGGACTAATTTAGTCACAATGCACTTTCAAATAACCGTTAATTTAATACACTACTGAATTAAACCACACGGGATAATCAAGTGCAAACGAATTTTGCTATTTTTACATGTAAAAGTAAATTGTGTCTCAATAACTACCTGAAGCACGCCATGTATTGGAGCACGTAGCCCAAAAACATAAGTATGGCAACTTGCAAAGAGTGGAAATGTGAACAGCATATAGCGCACTTGGACGTGTTGGATACATCCACGACAGGCCGCAAACCCATTATTGTCAACAGTTTTAAATACGGCAGCAATATCTGCGATTATTAAAAATAATTTTAAAGAGTAAAATATCGTTAGTACTTATAGCATCGAATATTCTATTTAAATCGATTTAGCATATTCGAGTAAGTGTGTGGCAGTTTTAAATAGCGCCATCTAGTTGTAAATTAAAAAGCTATTTATAAGATATAATAAATATCAATACCATATTTTATTTTTTATTATTTTACCTTAATTATGACTCAGCGGGGTAATACTGGTAACGTTGTGGGGTAATACTGCATTACCCCGCTGAGTCATAATTGAGCGCAAACTTAGATAGTTAAAAAATCAAGTTATTTAAAAAATGTTACCTAGGTACATACATACCTTAGATTTACAGTAATGTAATATAGCCGATGTACTCATGTATTCTGTATCAGGGGATTCCGTTATTTCTCCTATCTGAAAATAATACGATTTGAATTATTTTCCTTTTAAATATCTTGAAGGTATAGGCAGCGCCAACATTTCGCCGCATGCCAGATACGCTTTATTTAGGTACTGCTAAATGAATTAGGGAGCCGCGCATAGTAATGAATAGTAATAATAAATAACACATATAGTACACATTTTTGTTTGTCATTGATACCTAAAACTACTGAAAAGTCGTTGATGTGAGGATCTCTGAACTAGAAGTAAGAGTTCTGAACCACTAGGATATCGATGTTACGATATCATGATTGTGTATCGATGGCCCATAGTCGCCTGTTACAAAGCCCATGCCCATGAAAATAAATAAATATTAAAAAGTAGATAATGTAAAAACATAACTTTTACTACACGAAGGTGTAGGCAGCAGCTGTTAAGTATCGTCTCGTCGTTATGTTTACCCAAACGGAATAGGTGGCGAATCTTTTAGCAGGCACAAAGTTTTCAGTCATAGACACATAACTTCCGAAAATAATTTCGAAAAGTCATTGGTGTAAGCCAGGATTCGAACCCGCGACTTCTCGATTCAGAAGCAGGGTGGTCCACCACAAGTTTTTAATTATATCTTAATTATATTGAAACTTAGATAAAAAAAAATACTCAAGTCAGAAATACTAAATGTTGACAAATAAAAAATCCTTGAATATATAAATGCATTTTAAAACTTTGAGATATTATTATTTGATTCAATTACATTTTAAAGTCAATCTATTTTAAAAAGAGCCTTAAAGCCATACTTTTCTCTAATAACATCCACCATTTTAATATTTTTTCGCAATTTGAAGTACGCATACGATATAATTATTGTAGGACGTAGTTAAATTAAATTCATATGTTAAACTATATAATTATACAAAACTCACATCTACACTATTCGCGTCGAGACTTGATCTCCTTGATCTCTCCATCGTTGGTTCAGCAAGCTTCTCGTTCTCAAGTACATGGCTGCTGCCCAGTAAATCACTAGCTGCACAAACATTTAAAAAACGCACATTAATCAATTTATGGTCCATATCTAGACATAAATTACAAACACACACATTATACCAAATGATAAATATGTCAATTAATGAGATATATATTCTAGAGAGAAAAAAAAACCAATAACTAAACAATTGTCGGTAGCTAATAAAAACTTTAATGTACTCTGTAACTCACCACTGTCGTACGAAGCGTTGTCATTTTGCATTTTATTTAATTATAACACTATTATATTTCACAAAATTATGTTCATTTAAGAATAACTTTCACAGTTTGTTGTAAAGATATGTAACCTCCACCGAGAATAAACTGATAACAAACCACTGCAATATTTTTTTAATAACATCCTCGCATGCACGCGCTTTGGAGTTGGACTGAGTCAATGCATCAAACTCTGTTAAATAATGCTATTTAAGTTCATGTTTACATATCAATATCAGTTAAAAAGTCTTTTATCGATGATATTTGGGTCTTTTTAGAACTTTTCAGATCGATTATAACAACCTCTTTTGTTTATAACATATATCTAATAGATATAATAATAATATGTTACTTTTGAATTTGGAATGGAAAAAAATAACAGTCTGTTTTGTTTTGTCTATCACGTGGGCGTTGAACTTTGATAAAAAAAAACATGTCCAAACATAAGGAACATTATATCGCGACTGCAAATGACTGAAATCATTTGGAAGATGTAATTAGATATAGGTACCTAAGTACTTATACAATATCTTGGTTATTCTATAAATTTATTAATATTTAAGTATATACCCATAATTATATTTCAAGTGTTATATTTGTAAGAATGATTTCATGTTTACGAGAATATTGGCCTTTAAAATAAAAGTACTGATAAGATTGCGTAGGTATTTATTTATTTGATGCTGTTCTGCATCTGACACCTATTTTAATATCTGTGAGATATTTTATTTATATAGTAAAGCAATTGTTTCCTCTGACTTTATTCCCGTGCAATTCTATGCTTCCGAAAACCATTTTTTATCCGAACCTACCTCTATGATAAATTTCATCCACAAATTTCAACCGTTTTGGTATGGTTGACTAACCACACATCCAAAATTTTGCATTTTCTAAGTTATTCTTGGCACACACAAATTTAGATCAAGTTAAAATAAGATACAATTAAAAGTCTCGGTGGCCCAGTGGTCGAGCACACGGCTTGTGATCTAGAGGTCCGGGTTCGAATCCTGACACTGGCTCACACCAATGACTTTTCGAAATTGCTTTCGGAAGTTAAGTGTTATAAATATTGATGACTGAAAACTCTGCCCGGTATGGCAATAGGTTCGCCACCTATTCTATTTGGGACGTAAACATAACGGCGAGACGAGGCTTAACAGCCGCTGCATACACCTTCGGGTAACAAAGGCGTGAAGTTATGTGTAATGTTTAATGTTATGTAAAATAATTAAAACTTTTTAGAAAAAACTCTGAAGAACCGATGAACATCACTGTGATGCACCAATAAAATGAAAGATCCGAAATTTTAGATCAGGTTTCATCTAAAACGCCATGAATTTGAATATTACGTTTATGAACTGCACAAAAATTACAGTTCTTTTAAATGACACTGAAAAGAAGTAATTTATTTATGTTGCTATTGTTGTTCTTGTATGTTTTTTGGATGCTTAATTTTTCAGCTATTATTTCTGGTCTGGTAAGGCTTCGCCCTTTTTTTTTTTTTTTTTTTTTTTTAATATGGCTAGTTGCGATTTGCGCATTGCCAACAACAAATTAAGGTAGGGAAATAGTAGTTATTTAGGAAAAAGAGTATTTACGCAAATTCGGAATAAATCGGAAAGGATAGGGTTTACTTCAGATAACAGATATATATATATATATATATATATATATATATATATATACATACAATAAATAAATATACACATATTATAAACGAATATTATTAAGAGACATAAATAATAAGATAAAACTATATACATTGGAATCGTCAGAAGATAACAGAACAGGAATAGATGTAGGCAAGGGAATACTATGATTGATTAAGAGTGTAGAAATTGATTGCGATTGTATCGAGGACAGGAAAAGAAAATATGGTTAAGATCCCCAACATCTTCACCACATTCACATATATTAGAGTTAATAATTTTTATTCGAGCCAGGTGAGCCGGAAAACTGGCATGGCCCAGTCTCATCCGGATTAATGAACTTATGAAACGTTTGGAAAAATTAAACTTAGAAAAGATAGGTTTGGACGGAATAAAGGGTTGAATGCTTCTATAGGATGTTCCTGTAACTGATCTACTACCCGTCCAGGATAACAACCAGGCATCCTGGAGGGATTTCGTAGCCCATCCGATAAGATCATAAGAAAAATTGTGGTAAGGAAATACATCCCCAGAGTCAATGGCTTCACCAGCAAGAGCATCAGCTCTGGTGTTACCAGTGATGCCACTGTGCCCTGGAATCCATGCGAAATGACTTCGCCCTTTTAAAAGATTCAAAAAATTATTTTTTTTGTTTAATAATAGGTATTGATTAATTTATACTTATTTTTCGTAATATATTTTATTCTTTTTAAACTTTTTATTTGTTTGTGAGGACTGGGGGGGCTCAATATTTTCAATTGTTCCGGCTAATCTGATTGGTGTGACCCAGGAGTCGTATCCGAGATTTCTTGATACAGAAGCGGGGTGCTAAATCTCCAGGCTACCGAGATGGCTTTCAATATCATAGTGACTCAAGCCGCGTTTCACTCGGTGAGAGACGTGTCTGGACTTCCGGAGGCCCAACTGTGTTATCATTCCACGCCCTGACAAGTCGGCAACGCAACTGTAACATTGTTGCATGTGCCCGCGCTTAGTAGTTACTTACTACCAGGTGACCCGCTTGCTCGTTTGCCCCCTTATCGCATAAAAAAGCAAAAACCTTTTTGATTTCCCTTTGCTTTTCGAAAACGATTTCGCACAATATTTTTCAACAAATTATTATCAAGACGTCAAAGAGAGTGTCGGTGTAAAAGTAAGAAAGGGCATGCTCCGATGGTTCGGACATGTAAAATGAATGGTTGATGCAAGATTGACTAAGCAGATATAAAATGCTAAAGCGGATGGATGTAGGAGTCGAGGACGGCCAAGACACACATTCTATGACCAAATAGAACGTTTTCTGAAGGTGATGTTAGGAGCCTCAAAAATCGACGCGCGTGCATGAAAAGAGTTATGAAAGTCAACGAAACGAGTGAGGTATGTAAGAATCGTGCCTTATGGCGCTCCGTTCTCTGTGCCTACCTCGCAAGGGATTTGGCGTGAAGTTATGTATTATCAAGACGCAGATAAACTTTTGTCCTTGAACTACGTAAATATCTATTTCTTTAATATTTGTGACATATTATATGTGGTCTGTCTGTGCGTGGATTGTGGTTTACACACTGAGGACTCGATTCCCGCTTAAACAATGAGACGTCGACTTGACGTTTATAGGTCTTTGTTTTTTTTATACTTCAAAGGAATAAATAAAAAAATCTTTATTAAGCAAAGGTCTTTTTCGTATGTCTTTTGGTATACTTACATCTTTCAGAATAAAATGATTAGATGAGTAAAAATATATTTATTAATCCATAACAGCTCATTAAATTAGTTTATAATCATCTAAATATTTTCTTAGTAAGGTATCCAGTTTTTCGCACGAACCGTTTCCTCTCGTGGTGATGTTTTTCCATTTTCCTTTTGTTATCCGATTCTGACTTCTTCCCTCTCATGGTGAACCTCATTTCGCGGTTACCACCAGTGCTCGTGACCATTGTTGAGAATTCCTCTTTGGACAACCGATCTCCCAAACTAGCTTTACTGACCCTGGTAATATTTTTAATAATACTTGTGCTTCTATTTGGAAGTTTATTGAATTCATAAACATTCTCCTGTTGCGGTGGCGGCGCGTCTTCCTCTGATTTATTTTTTCTAATAATTCTGTGTTGTTTCTTAACTTCCTTCACCCAAGACCTATCTTCATCAGAGCTTGCTTCATCACTTGTATCATACAGTTCCATGTCCGAATCTTTATCTTCTGTATCATCCATCTGGGAAAAACATAGCCACTCTTAGTCTAATATCATGGATGTATATCATATTTATTTTGCAATATTGATTACGCAGCATTGATTTTCTTTATAAGATTAGTTAGAACACTGTTTTTAAATCAGTTAAATTAAATGTAAATTGACTATTGACTAAAAAAAAGTTTAGACCTTTTGAATAGCGTTATAGGTTCACTGCTAATCAGGACACTAGTTTCTTGGTGTCAATATAAGTACTGAACTCTCCAGGGGTCCTACAACCTATGTGTTTCTGTAGTTACATGTACCTATTTTTAGGCCAAGTTTACTATACTCTGTCCACGATAAGAATGTTTTTTTGACAAGTCGCCAACTGACATAGTTGGTGATGTCCGAAAGTAAGATCGAACGTATTAGTCAGTCGATAGAATAAAATCTTATTTACAAAATCGATTACACATTTTTTTCAGTTACCACCTATGACGTCTTTGTTTCAAGGATAATATTCAACGACGCGTTTTAATTTTGAATATGTACATTGGAAAAATTAATATGTATAGATTACATACTATTTACATACTAGCATTTATTTCTACCGAGTATCTATTTCGGCACAATTGTAGAAATCGTTATTTTTGGCACTTCACTAAGTGGGTGGAGACTGTCCATTATTATTAGCTTTTTATTAGCTCCACCTGTATGTTTGTTTGTAGATTTGTATGTTTGTTTGTAACCGACTTCTTTTTTAGTTTCCGGCGATTGCCACTAGATGGTGCCATTTGTGAACTATGAAAGTTCTAGACTAGAAAACCGAACTAAAAAATAGAAAATAAATAATAGTTAAAAAACACGCTTTTTATAGAAAACCGAACTAAAAAATAGAAAAAAAAAAAAAATTTTAAAAAAAGCGTGGTGTGCATGGTGTCAATAGTTATAAATATTTTATTGACAGATATGAGTAGAGTGATTATCATTTCGATAAGATCTAAAAAGCACCCCACGCTTTTATTAAAATAATTTTTTTTTTTTTTTCTATTTTTTAGTTCGGTTTTCTATAAAAAGCGTGTTTTTTAGTTTTTTTAAACTATTATTTATTTTTTTATAATGTTTGTATGAATGTAATCTGACACAATACGAAACTTCATGGGCTTGAGCTGTCAAAACCCATTCTTATCGTGGACAGAGTATAGGTTCAGACCCCTTACCTGATCAAGTCTTGATCAATTGTTTTGTTGACTGGATATTATGTTGCTTGTAAATTCAATGGATTTTGAACTTATTTTAACATAATTATGTATAGAAATAAATTTACCTTATTAGCCTCCACCAGCGACGATTTTTCCTTTTTCTTGTCTATCCTAGACAATACTGGATTGAGTAGACGATACTCCTCAGCTTGTCTATTAACTTCAAAGTCAGGATTCTCGAATAGCGCCTAAAATTTTAACAATTGAATCAGTAAACGTGTTGATCCTTATGTGCAGTGATGGTTATAAAACTTGTGACACAAAAAAAAACTAATAAATCTTCATAATATGCAAGGTAGTAATTTTCAATTTACCTTCTGGTAGATTTTTTTTTATTGACAATACTTTTACTACAGAATTTCGTCGCTCTATTCCCACTATATTGAATGAACACACAAATATATCTACAATTTTACAAAACTACTTTTGTTTTTGCATTCCAAAATCAGTAGGTACTTATATAGTTTAAATGCATTTTGCAGTGGTTTACCTTAAATCTGTCATCTTTGAGCAAATCACTTGATTGCTTCTTCTTTTTGTTCGTCTCAGTAGACATAAGTCTGGACGCCAAGTCTCTATTAACCTTGGGCAGGCTGTCTTCCACTTTGATTCCATCTGATCTCTCTTTGTCAATCTTCTCTCGGATTTTGCGTTTTTTGTACTGCTCAAATGCAAACGGATCTGCTATTGACTTCGCTCTCTTGTATAATCGCACATCCACAAAATATCTAGAATGTGTAAAGATAAAGTCTTAAGTTATTATGATCTTACCTATTAATATTGTAAAGAAGGATTAATAAATTCGAACATGGTTATCTCGGGAATCAGTAATCTCCCTAAAAATCACTACATAGTATAAAACAAAGTCACTTTCCGCTGTCTGTCCCCTTATATGCGCATATCTTTAAAACTACGCAACGGATTTTGATGCGGTTTTGTTAATAGTTAGAGGGTGTCAACGGTGTGGTTTTGATCTATAATTCATGTATAGTGTAGAAATAAAAAGTGATAATTTTCAAGATTTAGAACTTTAATAGCAAACGCTGTCTGAACCCTAAGCGAAAAATCAAAACAATGTTCTGCATTATCAAAGACCTCCAGAAGGTCTAAAAAAAGTCCGCGAGGGCATATGTCTATCTCTTAGGGACAACCCACAATGATCATTTTTATTCCTTTACTTTTTACGAGAAATAATGGCTTATTTACGAAGCGATTTTAAACATTACAGCATTCATTTTTATCCGATTAAGTGCCTGAAGTAGATTGTGCATATGATATAGATGATCCTGGCCCTTTACAGCATGCAATTTAAACAAATATTTTCGAAGATAATGCAGTATTAACAAAGCGGGACAGCCGATAGTACTTTTGATGCGGAACAACGTTCGCCGGGTCAGCTAGTACTTAATAAATTTAACTAAAATATTTAATCTATTGTAAAATGTACAAAAGAACTAAAATAGATCTATATTAGAATTAATATATAAAATAATTTTATGTTCTTATTTGTTACTAGTTGACCCGACGAACTTCCGGACTTCGGAACTTCTGTTTCACCATACACACTGGACCATACACAGCCTAGTCAGGTCAGGCGTATCAAAAACCAGTACAGGTTGTAAAAGTGTTGGGGTCATACTGTCTGAGAGAATGAATAAGTGCGTGACAGAATTTGTATGTGTGAGTCCAAGGATACTGTGATTGAGACTGAAGGTAGGACTTATGCGCATCTTTGTACTGGGGGTATACGCTCCGCAAGATGCGCAATGGAAGCAATCTCCGTCAGCCGAAACAGAGAGAAAGGTTTTCTGGGAGAGTATGAAAGAAATTGTAAGTAAGTGTAACGCGAACGAAAAGATGTTGATTGGTGATTTTAATGCTTGGGTTGGATTGAAACGTGATGTATCTGCAGGTGTGTTAGGGAGGTAAGGCGATGAGAGAATAAATGAAAATGGAGAAAGTTTGCTCGAAGTATGTCTGGAGTCGAATCTTTTGTATACAAGAGAAGAAGGAAACCAGCGAAGTATGATTGATTTCGTGATTGTGGATGAACGATTGCGTAAGAGAGTGTTAGATACGAGAGCGTATCGAGGTCACGGCGTTGATACGGACCACCACCTAGTGATTACACGTATAAGTGGAATTTTTAAAAGGTGGCGGCGTCGTTAGAACCAGGACTTCAGTATGTTAGAACGTATAAAAGTGGAAAAACTGCGAGAAGGAAGTATAAAATACATTAAAAGCAAAAACCCTTTTTAAAGAAGCTTTTATTTAAGCGCTCTAAAAATAAGAACTTAGAGCTTCAGTATGTACAATTTATATAATAATAAATACTGAGGCTCTAAGTTGATACTTCAAATTTTTAAGGAAATATTATTTTCTTATTTTTAGAGCGCTTAAATAAAAGCTTCTTTAAAAAGGGTTTTTGCTTTTAATTTATTTTTTTATTTTTAGTTATAGCTGGCTAGGTTAGCGCCATTTCATTCAATGCACCATTATTGCAATTTAGTTTACCGCTTAATTTCAAACAGTCCAGTTATTCAATAAGGAGATCATCTAATTCAATTTCACCTTGGAGCTTTTTTCCATTTAATCGCAATGATGATTTTTAATTCATAGCCATATTGTAGAAATGCATCAAAAATATGCATGCCGTCATCTTGGATGGTCCACCGTATTGTATTTAGAATGACGTCACATTTTTTTAGAGTTATTCTCAATAAACCCTTTCATTTGATACCCATATTGTAGAAATGCAAATATGATGGAATATCCGCCATATTGGATTTAGAATAACGTGATATTATTTTTTGAGTTAATTTCAACAAGTCCTTTCATTTGATACCCATATTGTTAAAATGCAAATATTTTTCCCGCCATATTGGATTTGGGATAACGTCATATTTTTTTCGAGTTACTATTAACAAGCCCTTTCATTTGATACCCATATTGTAGAAATGCATTAAAAAAACTGTTCCTTTATCTTGGATGATCCGCGATATTTGATTTAGAATAACGTCACATATTTTTTTCAGTTACTCTCAATGAGCCCTTTCATTTGATACCCATATTGTACAGAAGCTTAAAATATGTTTTCCTCCATCTTGGACATTCCACTATATTAGATTTAGAATGACGTCATATTTTTTTTCAAGTTACTTACTATTAACAAGCGCTTTCATTTGATACCCATAGTGTAGAAATGCATTAAAAAAACTGTTCCTCTATCTTGGATGATCGGCCATATTGGATTAAGAATAACATCACATATTTTTTCAAGTTACTCTCAATGAGCCCTTTCATTTGATACCCATATTGTACAGAAGCTTAAAATATGTTTTCCTCCATCTTGGATATTCCACCATATTGGATTTAGAATGACGTCATTGTTTTTTGAGTTACACTCAATAAGCCCTTTCATTTGATACCCATATTGCAGAAATGCATTCAAAATATCCATTCATCCATCTTGGGTGGTCCGCCATATTCGATATAGAATAATGTCACAAATCATATCATGCATTGTCATCCAAAGTAAACGTGTATACAAAATTTCAGCTCAATCGGTTGAAGATATCTACTTCAAAATTGAGTTGCAAGATTCCACCGAACATACATACTTACTACATACATAGATACAGTGCAAGTTAAATAAAAGCTTTTAAAAAAGAGTTTTCAAGTAAACTGAGTGAGAAATTTGACGGTTTAAATGATAGTGTACAAGATATTGAACAAATATGGAAGGTATTGAAAGGATTAGTGAATGTAGCTACAGATGTGTAAGTAAGAGAAAACAGTAAGCTACAGTAAGTAAGAGAAAAAAGTATGTAAGATGAATAATGTGTGTCAGGAGATTCGAGCGGCAGCGTCAAAAAAGAAGAAAGCTTGGCTGGACTGGTTGGCTACAAAAACCTGGCTGGAAATCAAGTGAACAACTTTATGAATAGCCAGAAAGTCTCCAAAAAGGCACGACTGGCTGTACACAGAGGTGTTTTGGTTCCCACGCTTATGTATGGGAGTGAATGTTGGGTATGGCAGGAGAAGCACAGAAGTAAGATAAATGCTGTAGAAATGAGGAATCCGAGGAGTATAGCTGGAGTAAGCTTGGTGGATAAAATGAGAAACAGTGTAATTCGAGAGTGTTGTGGTGTGAAAGAAGATATAGTGACAAGGATAGAGAAAGGAATGCTTAGATGGCTCGGACATGTAGAAAGGATGGACGAAAGTGGACTGACTAAACGAATTTATAAGACAAGTGTGAAAGGGCGAACCGGTAAAGGACGACCTAGGCGGACCTACCGCCAACAAATCTCCGATGTGTTGGTGACTCTAGGTCAGGAGTGGCCACATCCGACGAGCATGTATGAACGCGATAATGAGAGTGGAGGAAGCAAGAAACGTATATCAGGATCGTAGCAAGTGGAAAGAATTAGTCTCTGCATACCCCCATGGGAAAAAGGCGTGATTGTATGATGATATGATATCTTTGAAAATATTTGTTTAAATTGCATGCTGTAAAGGGCCAGGACCATCTATATTACATGCACAATTAATTTAAGACACTTCATTGGATAAAAATAAATACTGTAATGTTTAAAATCGCTTCGTAAACAGGCCATTATTTCTGGTAAATAGTAAAAAAATAAAAATGGTCATATGTGGTTTACGAAGCGATTTTAAACATTACAGTATGAGGTAGACATAAGCCCTCGCGGACTTTTTTATAAACCTTTAAAAGGTGTATAGTAATGTAATACGTTATTTTGATTTATTACTTAGGGTTCAGGCAGCGTTTGCGATTAAAGTTCTAAATCTTGAAAATTATCACTTTTTTTTACTATACCATACGTGAATTACAGATAAAAATCATCCTGTTTACATCCTCTAACTATTAAAAAAAACCGCATCAAAATCCGTTGCGTAGTTTTAAAGATATGCGCATATAAGAGGGCAGACAGCGAAAAGTGACTTTATTTTACTACTCTGTGTAATAAGTATCGGGAATATGTCAATAAAGAGACCCGCGTAAAAGAGGTCGTTCTAATTTTTTTACTGCATGTTGGTAGCACTGTACTGATTTAGCGCGCAAAATTTGAACGGGATCTGTCATTTAATTTGTTTTAAACTAAACTTTTTGTTGGTCATAGTTTTGAGTCCTCGGCGATTTTTACAATGGAAAATATTGTTGAACAAAGAGTGTGCCTTAAATTTTGTGTTTCGAATGATATTTCTTGTGGTGTATCACTAAAAATGTTGCGAAATACCTACGGCGAATCATGTATATCGAAAACAAGGGCTTATGAATGGTATAAGGTTTTTAAAGAAGGCCGAGAAGTAGTAGTAGACTTGCCTCGTTCTGGTAGACCTTCAACCGCTACGACCAAAGAAAACATCGACAGAATCAAGAAGCTAGTGCTCGAAAATCGACGTATGAGTCTGAGAGAGTTGGCTAGTGAGGTGAACATATCTTTTAAGTCCGTCCACAATATTCTCATTGACATTTTAGGCATGAAACGCGTCGCCGCTCGACTGGTTCCAAAAGAGCTCAATTTTGTTCAAAAAGGGCAGCGAAAGCATGTCGCTGAAGACATGGTTTCCCGAGCTTCTACGGATCCGACCTTTATGAAACGTATAATAACTGGCGACGAGACATGGGTTTATGAGTATGACATGCAAACAAGCCAACAGTCTTCAGAATGGCGTCTCGAAAACGAGCTGAAACCCAAAAAACCGCGGCAAAGTCGCACCAAAATCAAGGTGATGCTGACAGTTTTTTTTGACTACCGTGGTGTGGTTCACTCCGAATTCCTTCCAGAGGGAGAAACAGTGAATAAAGAATATTATTTAGGCGTCATGAAGCGTTTGCGTGAGAGTATCCGCCGAAAACGTCCAGATTTGTGGCGACACAACTCATGGATGCTGCATCATGATAATGCACCATCACACACAGCCATTATAATGAAAGAGTTTTTAGCGAAAAATTCAACAAACGTTCTCGACCAAGCACCCTATTCACCTGATATGGCTCCGTCTGACTTTTTTTTATTTCCCAAGTTAAAATTACCACTTCGAGGAAAACGTTTTGAGTCAATAGAAGCCATAAAAGAAAATTCGCTGAATGAGCTAAAGGCCATACCGCAAATAGCCTATGAAAAATGCATGGAAGACTGGGTGAAGCGGTGGAGATGTTGTATTGCAAGCGATGGGGCCTACTTTGAAGGCGATAAAATAAATTTAGATGAATAATTTGTATTTTTTGTTTTATTGACAAATTCCCGATACTTAGTACACAGAAGGTATACTACGTAACTAGCTGACCCGGCGAACTTTGTTCTGCATCAAAAGTAATAAATGAGGAAAATTTAGATATTAAAAAGTTCAATTTGAGAAATTTATCGGCACGCGTCTGGGTCGGTACTAATGCGCGACGCAAGTGCTATCTCCCGCTATGTTAATACTGTAATATCTCCGTAAATATTCATTTAAATTACACGCTGTAAAGGGTCATATTCATCTACACTCGAGAGCAATGAATCCGGGTCACTTAAAGAATCCTAAAAATCTCGGAAACTAAAAATGCTAGGTTAATGCAATAAATTGTATTTAATAGACAATGTAATACTCCTTAAATGAAGGTATTAAAACTTCTTAGTTATTGTAAAGTTATATCATAAAAAAATCAAATTTGAAAAAGGGCCACTTTCGAAGATGGAACTACGAAATTACAGCATTTGGTTTTGCTTTTGTTTGTAATCTGTCATTTATGTGGGTACATAAACCATGTTGATAGTGCTCTATATTCATTATTCAAGCTGAAATTATGTCGCTTACGCCTGAAGAATGCACCAGAATACTTACAATGCTGGAAACCGGCCGGAGTCAGCGCGATACAGCCAGGACTGTTGGTGTGTCGCTGTCAACAGTACAAAGAGTTCTCCGACGTTACGAAGAAACTGGTTCTAACCTACGCAGACCAGGAACGGGCAGAACCAGGTATACCACAGCACAAGAAGACCGATACTTGGTGAACACCATGCTTCGAAATCGCTTTCTCACAGGAACTGAACTCACCAATCAGTTTCGACGCCTCGGAGGAAGTAACCCAAGTGCATGGACAGTAAGACGTCGGCTTGCTGAATCTAACTTAAAACCCCTTAGACCTGCAAACGGCCCTAAAATGGAGCGTGGGCATCGTATTTCAAGACTAAGATATGCCCAGAGCCACGTAAATTGGAGTATTGAAGATTGGTCAAAAGTTATGTTCTCCGACGAATCAAAATTTATGCTCTACAAGCACGATGGAAGACACAGAGTGTATCGAAGACCAGGGGAAAGATTCAAGCAAGCATGCATCGAGGAAAAAGTAGCCTACGGTGGTGGGTCTGTACTTGTGTGGGCCGGAATTTCTTCTGAAAGTCGCACAGAGCTGGTGATCATAGAAAACGGCTCTTTAACTAGCGTAAGATATGTGGAAGAAATCCTCAATGATCACGTTGGTCCATTTATGGTCAATTTAGGTGAGGATGCTATATTTATGCATGACAATGCCCGACCTCATACAGGTAGGATTGTGAATGACTACCTTCAAGAGATGAACATTACTCGTATGGAGTGGCCAGCGCGCAGCCCGGATATCAACCCGATCGAGCATGCTTGGGACGAGCTAGGCAGATGCGTAAAACAACGAAACCCTCCCCCAATCACGCTTCGTGAGCTCAAAATTGCTCTCACAGAGGAATGGGAGAATATTCCCCAAAATCGTATAAGGAACTTGGTGTACAGCATGCCAAACCGCGTAAACGCAGTAATGGAAGCACGAGGAGGCAATACGAAGTATTAAAATTCAAGAAAATCGTAATAAAGTTCAAAAATTTCATGTTTCCTATTTTTGTTTTAAGGAGAGATCAGCAGATTTTTTCTTTATGTAATTTTGTGTTAATAAAATGTATGGTGACTCATATTTTTTTTACTTTCATTTAAGGAGTATTACATTGTCTATTAAATACAATTTATTGCATTAACCTATCATTTTTAGTTTCCGAGATTTTTAACATTCTTTAAGTGACCCGGATTCATTGCTCTCGAGAGTATATTAAGAGTACAATCTATTTAAGACACTTAACTGGATGAAAATTAATGGTGTAATAATCGCTTCGTAAATAAGCCATTATTTTACGTAAAAAGGTAAGTAACAAACATTTTAATTGAGGGTTATCCCTAAGAGATAGACAATGTCATCGCGGACTTTTTTGTAGACCTTTTGAAAAAAAACCGCAATATATGATATAAAAAATGACTTACCCATGCATATATGCTCTTAATAGATTTGTTCCTAGTAGATGATCTAAGCCTAGTGACTCTAGTTCCTGTTTCGTGATGAATTTGTAATCATCGTAAACAGTCTGCGAAGCTGAACTTTCAAGTTCTTCTGTCAAATTGTCTAAGAAAGCACACCACCTGGGTGCAAGACCTGAAACAAATATTAAGATATTTTTATAAGTATATAACATCAATAATCTCCTTGGTGGTCTGGAGGTCGATCATCCTGCTTCTTAATGGAGAAGTCTCTCGTGCTTAGCTCACACCATTTGATTTTCGAGTGATGACAGACGAAATGGCCGATATGTAAATTAATATGGCAATAGATCAATTACTTGGGCATGGAAATAGATTAATTAATTTAAAAATATGAGGACAGGATGACCTTACAGCCGCTACCACCTTCATTCAGTTAGAAATGAGGTATAAAGTGCAAAAACAAGCAACATTTGCGGTTTTATGTATAATTAGCAATATTTCATAATAAAGAATCAATTGTAATGAATAATAATAGCGTTAACCACTTGCCTAGTGATGGTATATAATAAATTTGCATTTTTTGATCTTCAACTGCCATCATATTGAGTCCTGTGTTTGGTATAACACAAAGATCGTTGAAATCTACCGATGACTCTATACTTGTGTATTGCTTGCCCTGAAATACAATTGAATATACAATTTGCAATACATAACCATTGAGTAGAGTTATCATTTAATAGGTCCAAATCCCTTCCTTTCTCAATTAATAGCCAACGCGTCTTTAATGATTATTACCCACTATTATTACACTGGGATATACTCCCGGGCTACGGGGTGAGCGGAGCACTGCTGCGAGCTGTGCAGTCCACTTATGAGGGCTGCACAGCGTGTGTGCGTGTTGACGGCGGCTTGTCCCCCTGGTTTGACGTCAATATCGGCGTCAGACAGGGTTGCGTGCTGTCCGCTCGACTGTTCATCCTGTACCTGGACAGTTGTCTCCAGAGAATGAGATCGATGGATGTAGGGATGCGAATGGGTGACCTAGTTGTGAGCTGCCTGCTTTACGCAGATGACGCCGTGCTTCTAGCCGAATCGCCGTCGGACCTGCAAACACTAGTCACTACTATGAAAGATGATTGCATGATTAAAGGCTTGCAGTTGAATGCGACGAAAACGAAAGTAATGGTGTTTGAAAGGGAGGAATCCAGAACAGATGCAAGGATAATGGTTGATGATGTAGTGCTGGAACAGGTGAATGAAATTGTATATCTTGGATGCGCTTTTAGCAGAGATGGAAGGTACACCGCGGATGTAGAAAGACGAGTGGCGATAGGAAATAGCGTAAACGGAGTGTTGGGCAGATTCCTGGGCGCAAAAAATATTAGCAGAAAGGCCCAGTTAGCAATCCACAATGCAGTCCTGATCCCAACACTAACTTATGGAAGCGAGAGCTGGGTATGGCAGAGTGTGCATGAAAGTAGAATAAACGCGGTAGAAATGAGGGCTCTACGCAAAATCTGCGGAGTGACTCTCGCTGACCGCGTAGAAAACAAGGTTGTAAGGAAGGAAGTTGGTTTGAAAGAGAGTGTCGGTGTAAAAGTAAGAAAGGGCATGCTCCGATGGTTCGGACATGTAGAAAGAATGGTCGACGCAAGACTGACTAAGCAGATATACAATGCAAAAGCGGACGGATGTAGGAGTCGAGGACGGCCAAGACACACATTCCAAGACCAAATAGAACGTGTTCTGGAGGAAGGTGATGTTAAGAGCCTCAAAAACCGACGCGCGTGCATGAAAAGAGTTATGAAAGTCAACGAAGCGAGTGAGGTGTGTAAGAATCGTGCCCTATGGCGCTCTGTTCTCTCTGCCTACCCCGCAAGGGATTTGGCGTGAAGTTATGTATGTATGTGTATGTATGTACCCACATTACTTTAAATAAATTAGGGTTTTCCTCCATAATAAATAATTATTTAACTTTTACTGAATTTTTTAGCTGATAATGTGTGAATGTGTGACTTGCTATATCCGTATACATATGTAACAAAATTGTAACAAAGTGCCAAAAATGCCCTTACATTATAATTTCTCTCGTATTTTAAAGTAGAAGTGGAAACCGAAACAGCAGACTTTAGATTATTTTTCTTTATCTGATCATAATATATGGTTTTCGCCGATGTACAGAAACTTAGAAAACTTAATTATGTACTTAATTTGGGGCCACATTTTTTGCAGTAATATCAGCGGCGTCGACTTCGACCATAAATTGACCTTGGGTCGGACACTACTAAAGTGGCAAAAACTAGTACCCTCATTTTCCAATCGGCATCGAAACTTACCGTATTTTTATCCCATATTTTAACAACAGATGAATCCATAGAATAAACATAGTCCATTTGTTTATGAAACTCCAATGACTTTATGGGTAATTCGTTCATGTGGTCTTTTACTAGAAGTGGTTTACTTGAGCGAATATCATAGAGCAACACATGACCTGTAGATGTGCCGACACCCAATCTAATAGGACCATCAAACTTTGCAGCAGTAATGGCGGGCAATTTGTCATTTCTGTAAATATTACAAACATGTGGCTCATTAAACAAACCCTACAGAGGAAACTGAGAAAAAAAAAATTAATGAATAATTAAGTATTTTTAATAAGTACTTATTTTTTCATTTAAATTTAAATTATTTAAATTACAACTGTCACAAATTAAAAAAAAAATTATTTCATATTGTTTTATTAGCATTATTGCACATTACATACCTGTATTCTGAATCTGTACAATGAAGTGCACAATCAAGAAGACCCTGTCTAGATTTGGTTCTTGGATCCCAAGCTTCAACATGACCAGACTCAGTACCAATTACTAGCAAGCCATGCTCCTCATTCACCGCACAACAGTTGACCTCATGAGCTTTAGTGACATATGGGGCTAAAAATTGACCCAGTTCTAAATTCAATCTATAAATTTCCTGAAATTAAAACTATAGTATTAAATATCTATGATAAAATAAGTTACAATGTATATTGATTTTTTTATTTCTATCACATTATTTGGATTTTGATGACTGAATTAGAAAGACCCTATGCATATTATTTTATTAAAAAAAAAGTTTTTCTTACTGATGACGCTCCTACTACAAACAAATCACAAGAAGGCTTATGGTATGCAATATCCCGTCCAAAACGGGGCACACGAAGTCGATAATGGCGACCATGACCAACATGAAATTCAACATATCTATCAAATTGCAGGAACACAAGCTGAAAAAAAAAAAACAATTTTATTAATCATTACATGGTATACAGTAAAGTCGCTTTCCACTGTCTGTCCCCATAAATGCTTTTATCTTTGAAATGTCTCAATAGCTATTGATGCTTGATATAGTAAAGTGAAATATCCGAAATTTAATAATTTATTACTTTTAAGAGTTTCGGTGGCGCAATGGTCGAGCACACGGCTTCTGGTCCAGAAGTCCGGGTTCGATTCCAGACACTGGCTTACACCAATAACTTTCCGAAATTGTTTTCGGAAGGTATTCCCAAAGTTATTCTTGTGCAATGATAACTTACCTTTGAGTAATCTTCACTCAAAATTTCAAACGTAACAACTTCAGAGTCCAAACATCTTTCAAACTTTAAGGATAAGTTATTGACATCGTAACATTTGATTCTAGGTTTGTAGATACCGGTGGCCATTATATATTGACCATCTTTGGACACTCTAATACTTGTGCTTACAGCTGGCATATCAAACTCTTGAATCAATTCAATTCTTCTTCGTAAGTCTACATTTTTCTTCAACAAGGCGCGTTTCTTTCGTTCTGTAAGCCACTGCAAAGACAGAAAAATCAATAAACTGACTAAAACATGTCCAAATGAAAGCATATCCATTGGTTCTTAGGACAGTACATGGCGTAGGTTAAGTAAGTAAGTGCGTTTTGCGTAAGCTGGTTTCAACAGAAACATTAGCAACCAATGTTTTGGAGTAAGACACTGATAAAATTTGATATGATTTAATCTCTTGTAGATCTTAGAAGGTAGTTTTTACCAATTTACACAAGCTATCAATGCAAGATTTAAAATATTCATCGTTTATAAGCGGATATTGGTTTTCGCTCATTTCGTACAAACATAGTACATAATACTTACATCGGGAAGTGACTTTCCAGCACTGAGGTTATATATTTTAACGTTATCTATTTCAGAAACCTGCATGATGCTAAATATATATAATTACTATAAATCAAACGTGTACAAACATCACGGCTCCAAACATAACCTCGCCTAATGTTTTGATTTTGTTTCAACTTCATGCATGTGTTCACAGAGCATGTACCTAAGAGCATGTACCTAAGAGCATGTACTACAGAGCATGTACTGTACCTAATCTGTGCTGAACTGTGCGTTTTTTTTTAAGGGTTTTAATGACCTGGTAACTGAGACCTTTAAGTCAAAATCTGTGCATTTCGTTAAGCATTCAGTCTAGTGACGATCATCAACAAAGAGTATGTAAATCATCAACTCGATTACCTCCATCCCGAGTTGAAATACATAACTAAACTGACATGGAACGGAGTCAGTGGGACCTTTATTTGAGCCATGATTATTTAAGACTACATTCATTCATAGCAAACAAAGCGTCACATTAATGCAGATTTGAAAGTTAATTAAATTTTAGTTCTTAAATAATATAACTTCACGCAAAGGCCCTTGCAGTGAGACTCGTTTATTTGGTCAGGGAAGTTGTATCGTGGTCTTGCATATCTGCTTAGTCAATCCTTCATCATCCTACATGTCAAATTTTCTGAACCATCGGATATATAGGAATGTTTTTTGTTCATAAATAGATAATTTTAACTACAACATTAATAAGATTTAGAGACAAGACAAGTTTAATAATAATAATAAAGCCTTTATTTAACGATTTTACAAAACATATTTCTTACATGCCAACTTAAATAAAATTAGTAAATTTGACACCAGTTTTGCAAAGGTCGTCTTGCTATTCAGCATAGGCCTCCCCTAAAGCTTGCCATAGAGTGCGATCCTGTGTTTTCCCTCTCCAAGTTGCGCTTGCTATTCTTTTTATGTCGTCTTCCCATCTCCGACATTGTCTGCCTCTCTTTCTTTTGTGTTGTCGTGGATACCACTCAGTAATCTCTTTTGACCATTTGTTCTTTTGGTCTCTCATCATGTGGCCTGTCCACCTCCACTTAAGTTTCTTGATACAGTATGTTATATCTGTAATTCTGGTTTCTTTTCGGATTATATCGAGTTTTATTCGATGTCTTAATTTAACATTGAGCATGCTTCTTTCCATCCCATGTTGACATGTTTCTAATGTGCTTATATTTTGTTTCGTTAGACTCCACGTTTGACATCCGTACATCATAATAGGTAGTATACAGGAATTGACTACTTTTTGTTTGTATTTAAGTGGTACTTCTGGGTTTTTAAATATTTCTTTTAAAGAACAGTATCTTTTCCAGGATAGATTAATTCTGTTGTCTATCTCTTTTTTTGTTAGGTCTCTTGGAGAGATAATTTGTCTAAGATATGTGTATTCGTTGACATATTCTATTGGTGTACCATCAACTTCGATTGGGACCTTTTCTACATTTGTCATAAGTTTGGTTTTTGAGGTGTTTATTGATAGGCTAACATTCCTACTTTAAAGTATCAGTTGCTCGAGCATTATCTGTAGGATTTTTGCATCACTTGTAATAAGTATTAGGTCGTCTGCGAACCTTAGATGGTGACAGTGGGTCCCCTTGCCGAACTCCTCTCTTTATAGGGAAGGCTTCCCCTATTCTTTCTGTTTGTACTTTAGCAGTCATGTTTTGGTAAATATTTCTATATTTCTTATCTATTCAATGTGTTTCTAGCGCTTCCCATATTTTTTCGTATTTTAGTGAGTCGAACGCTTTGTTATAATCTACAAACGCTATATAGTAGTTGATTCCGTATTCCTTACTTTTTTGGATGACCTGTTTTATGGTGTGATACCTGTTTTTATGATTAATTTCAATTTCAATTCACAAGATAATTTATTCGACTTAATCCGACAACATAGTGTTACCGATAAAAACCCAACTTGTACCCATTTTGTTGCTGCATTAAAAACAGCATTACTGTCAGGATTAACGGCTCCGCATAGCCGAGGTTCAAACTGCGAACCAGATTCTAATAATTTTTGAAGTAAAACTTCTAATGTCTCGTGCAACAGCGTTTAACGCTTTTAACGCCCCCTTGCGGCCCTCGCGGAGCAATATATATTAATATATAGTAATACTTTTTTTTTTTTTTTTTTTGAGTGACTTCTAATTGTTAGCCTTACGGCTGTTACAATTTTACGCGGACTTTTGGTGAGCGCAGAGGGCTCTCAACCTTAGTGAATATTAACAACCTGGTCCAAGGGCACCCCCTGTGGGGTACGAACCTCGGCTTGGACGGTTGTTGGCAATGTGGTTTGTACCACGTTTCTGATTTTTACGCGAGCGAGTTTGCGCCCTCGGCGGCGAGGACGAAACCGCGGCCTACCATGAGACGAGATGGCTTCGCGAGCCTTTTGAGCCGCGATTTGCGCGAGGGTGGTGGCGTCATCCTGCTCGGTGAGGATGTGACGGGGTCTAGTCCTCCTCGATATGCGGGAGGGTGTGTAATTGCTAGCCGCAACCACTAGCGGGTTGGGGTGTGTGGCAGCAGAGTCAAAGAACTTGATGGAACACTGTTTCATGAATTGCCTGATAGTAGGCAGAAGCAGGTCGACGTGGAGGTCTAGATTGCGAACGAACCACGGGGCCCCCGTGGCTCTTCGTAAGAACCTATTCTGAAGTGTCTGAAGCCTATGGATCCTGTGTGGCTGTGTGTGCACGAATACGGGGCACGCGTATGTCATAATGGGCCTAATACAAGACGTGTAAAGCCTAACCTTGTTGGATAGAGATAGTTTTGACTTGGGATTAATGAGGGAATGGAGTCTGCCCATGACTAGGGCGGCACGGGAGCGCACACGTTTGATGTGCGGTCTAAAACTGAGTTTATCATCAAGGATAACTCCGAGGTATTTGGCTTGCCTGTCCCAAGGGATAGGTTTGCCGAAAATTTGGACATTAGGGAAAGACTTGACGGGATACAGGTGGGAACTAGTCTTGTGTAGTACGCGTACTAAGTACTAATAGGTAACGATACTCTGCACTGTACGAATTAGTACGAAATGAAACGTTACCGAACGCAAACTCTTAATCGGACAATCGGACTATTAGTACACTGTTCGATCTTCGATGAGCTTTAGAATGTATTCTCTGTGGTCCGTCCGTCGTTCGAGAAAGAACTGACGTATTGTATGTGACAGCGTGAAGTGCGCTTAGAAGCGCTCTACGTACTTACTTACAACTTACAACTATACTATTTAGCACTTTATTGCTGTTAGCGGTGAAAATAGATATTTCCAGCGTTGGTTTAGCTTTAAAGCGTACGTTCGTTCACCAATATAAATTATTAGATTAGCGCTTCAGCTGCTTTTATTCAAATGATTTGTTTTGTTTCTTTTTGTACGTAATGTTTTAATGTAGTGACAGACAACTGTCACTACATTGGCGGTAATCTTGTCAAAAGTTCTTAAATAGAAGTAATAAATAAATGCGTTGGTGTTGTGCTTGACTTTTTGAAGTGTAACTTCTAATGTCTCGTAGGCGTGAGCGTTATTTATCGTAAGCGGTTTCAGTAACCTATTACGCGGCTTATAACCGTATACGTAGTTTCGTAGACACGAATGTAACGCTTATTTTAAATACGCGGTTCCACAGTCCACTCACACAGTACACACAACGGCCGGTGCACGCGTAAGCGCTTACTATGTTATGTAACGCTTATTTTATATACGCGGTTCCACTCACACAGTACACACAACGGCCGGTGCACGCGTAACTCGTAAGCGCTTACTGTGTAACGCTTATTTTATATACGCGGTTCCACTCACACAGTACACACCACGGCCGATATACGCGTAAGCGCTTACTGTGTAAGCGAATCGTGTAAGTGTTTCGTTCAACCAAGATTATTATTAAACTAATATTAGTTATCTTAGACGACTCGCGTAACATTAAAGTATGATAATTGTTACGTTTGTTTTAATTTCTAATGCCCATGTAAATTTGTAAGCAATTGGAAAGAGAATAAATTCTAAAATGTTAAGTTGCTTTTATTTTATAAATATAAATATAATTTAATACAATAAATTTAATATATATTCAAAGTGTAAATATTTTAACAAAACTGCAAAAATATATGTATTTTTTTATGGGATAGGAGGGCAAACGAGCAGGCGGTAAGCAACCAACGCCACCCATGGACATTAGCAACACATATAGTGTTACTGTTGCGTTGCCAACCTTTAAGGAATAGGGGATAGGGAAGGGGGGTGAGCCTCCGGGTACCTCTCTCACCGAATTAAACGTGGCATGAGCCACTTTACGTCGATCTCCTGAGATGTCTTAGTATTTCGCCGGTCGAGCCGGCCCATTGCAATAAATTTAAATATTGTCAATTGCATTATCATTTCACTTATTTCTTTAAAGGTGTAAAAAAAACTACAAAAAATAAAAAATACCCAATTACTTTTTTGAGTTTTTTGTTGTTGTTAAAAACATTCGCAATATTTCTTATGAATGCGAACATCAAAAAACATGCGAAGGTAATTTAACTAATAAAATTATGTAGGTATTCAAACTAAACGACAATGTATGCACGTTGCAAAACCGTATAAAATACGTTCAATATTGAATATTCGTAAACATAACATCAGTCTGTATAAAGATTAAAGAAATAAGCGGTTACAAAAATAAGCGGTTATGAAACTGCTTACTCATATAAACTATTATATACGAAACTGCGTATAACGATTACGCGTAAAAGACGTTACGACCCACGACTACGCCGGCATGAATCGGACGGGGATAGTACTACTTTAAAACATCGAAGTATATATGAAGCTAACTTGTCAATTTATTAAGCTTGAATTATAATAGTACACAGACATCTAGTGGCAAGTGGAGGTACTAATTGATTTGGAATGTCAATCATATATAAACCCTACGGTAGTGAAACCATAGCGCGATTTAATAAGTTGACGTATGCGAAGCGCGACCTCTATGACCGAAAACGTAAAAACATATTATTAGTAAATAATCGTGACAGTTCGGTACTCTGCTCTATTTGTTTGTTTTTAATAAATATATTCAACTATATACTCCAACTGTAAAGTGTAAATTGGTTTAGGAGTACTTTGTTCTGTAGTAAAGCTTATGAACGTACAAAAATAGTGCATAACGAGTGACGATGAATTAATTTTACTCTGTGAAAGACAATACGACAAAGAGCTTTTGCTTAAACCAAAATTAGTCGTGATTTGAACAAATATATTACTTGTTACTGGATGTACTTACGAATATTTTGGTAATTATAAACTTATAAACTGTATTTTTTTTTTAATCCATCACATTTAAAATATTGCAAAGCATACCTAAACAACATTAGCTATTTACAGTTTTCTTTGTATATTACATAAAACTATGTTATTTATCAAGTAACTTGATGTATAATTTTCATTTAAAATTTTTAAGAGAATTAATTTTCAAGTATAATATATTTCAAGGATAATTTAATGATAAACTGACTTCAATTATCACTCATGGTTTATACTCATGGTTAACTAATCTTATAAAAAGAAACATTTATAAGTTCAGATTATGGGTTTAAATAATAGTCTGTTTCTGGTCCTCGGTGAAATAATTTCTATATTATGAAATACAAAGATACTGCTATCTACCCATCCAATTTTTACATATACATGAGCCTTGGTTGTTCAAGTGTAATAAATAAATATAGTTAATTCATAACTAGTTTGGCAATTACAAGTTACAAGATCTTAGAAATAAGCGCTGAACCAGAGTTATTTGGAATAAAATAAGTTCAGAATAAGGGTATAATAATAGTCTGTTTATGGTCATCGGTCAAATAATCTCTATATTATGAAATAAAAAAATATCAAATATTTTTATATTTGATATATATATATATATTATATTGATATATATATATATTATCTTTAATATAATTCCTTTGAACTTTGAAAATGTATAATGTGTTGTAATGTAAATTATAAAAGGCATGGCACTTCAAATAGATGGTGATTAACAGACATGTCTGTGACGTGTCCGTATCATATATATTCCAAATAGATATTTGGATTAAATATCTATACAGACACCATTATGATAATGTTGATCATTCTATTTTATGTCTGTTAATCACATTCTATTTGAAGTGCCATGCCTTTTATAATTTACATTTCAACACATTATACATTTTCAAAGTTCAAAGTGATTATTAGTTTTACTAGTGATGTAATAGTACCATTAGGTTACACCACTTACTTACTAGTTAGGAACTTAGTTATCATTTGAACTTAGTTATCATTCCAATTTTTTATAGTACCTATAATATTTTAATATTAATAGTCTCACTGGTCGTGGGATCGATTCCGAGCCAATGATTTCTCTGAATTACTTGATATTAGGTAGGTAAAAATTTGAGATTTGGATAATTCTCCACGCGAAAATGATAATAACAATTCAATTCTTAGTTTTTTATGGGATAGGAGGGCAAACGAGTAAGTGGGTTACCTGATGGTAAGCAATTTGACACCGCCCATGAACACTGGTGCGTTGCGCTCCTTTAAGAGAGTAGGAGGGAAAGGGGCTCGGACCTTTGGATACCTCCCTCACCGAACGAAAAGCGGCACGAGCAACTTTACGTCGATATTCTTATTCGAACCGCATGGATCGAATTTTTCATTTTGCAATGTAGTATGTAGGTTTAAATTATGAATGTAATAAATATTACTTATTATGTATATTATTACGTAGTTCTTGATCTCACAACTCATTTTTTAAGTTTTTAAACACGAGGAGCCAAGCAGTCCGCTGCATAAATGAGCTGGCTCGCCCGGGAAATACCAATAGCTCTCATTCACAGATAGTTTTAATGCTTTTTTGTGTATCAAATAAAAGGGCTTTTCGATAGTATGTTGAAAAATGTGACGTCATCCTAAATCCAATATTGCGGAATAAGTATTTTAATGCATTTTTACAATATGGGTTGAATGGGCTTGAGCTTGGGGGAGTACCTAAATCAAAGAACAATACGACGTTGAATATGGGGTATCTTCTTAAATAGAGGAGTAATTACCAAATTCTACTCAGACCCATATTAAGATTTATACTCAAGTGGGCATTGAATCCGCCAATCTCCGTTCTACATTCGATTTTACCAATGCACCACGAGGCCCGTCGTAATGTAAGTAAGATGTGCTCTTTTTTAATTAAGCGTGTTATAAATGTATGTTTGTTACAAAGTTTTACTTCCATAGCGCGGAGAGACTCCACGCGAATTTTTTTTTTTTTTATTATAGTAGTATTAATTTTAATGAGCAATCACAAACCTCGACTAGTTGTACTAGTCTACTCAATCAATTATAGCCGATGCACCGGTGCTGTCATTGTCAATCAATACTTAGATGTGTGAATGAAATATGCATTATTATTTGTCTATTTACCCTGACTGAATGTAAAATCATTTTATATATTACGAAATATATCAATTACATCAAAATAAAATGTTTTATTTTTTCCTACGACTAATAATATGGATGAGGATGTTTGACAGTGACACTGACATTTGACAGTGACACTGACATTTGACAGTTACACTGACATTTGACAGTGACACTGACGTTTGGCAGTGACGGCAACGATGCCAAGATTAGGTACGGATTGTCAAATTGGAAGTGGTAGCAGATTAACGTCTGTGGAAATATTGCGTTTAATTAATAATTTATTCATCCCATCTCTGTCTGTTTGTTGTATATGTATTTTTATTATTGTAGTTTATGTGTTTAGTGTTGATATTGGTGAGTTTTAATCTTATTTATTTATTTTAATTCCCGTTGTTTTTTGAGGTTAGCTCGAGCATGGAGCAAGATGACTCACTATTACCTCCTCCAGCTCCAGATCCCCCAGATCCTGCTCCTGACTTAATGATAATTAATCAAAATCCACCTAATTTACTAAAAAGAAGATGTTTAGATATTGATGAGAACCAGGTGAAAAAACTTATAACATCGCCGGATACAGCTACCCCATCAATCCAATCTATCTACACACATCCGTCCTATGTCATTGGAACTATTAATAAATACTCTGATGAGGACAAAGGTCCCTTTGTTGTGTATGTGTCACGCTCTACTCCTGATCCTGTAAATGGTTTTTCTATCCGCCCAATTAAGTTTGGTCAGTTTTTATCTACCCACAAAATTGTCAACATTTGCACAGATGGCGTTAAGAAAATCGGCCGCAACAAAATTTCCGTTGAATTTATCTCAGCCAACGATGCCAACAGTTTCATTGCGTCCCCAATCCTTTCCCTTTGTAAATATACAGCTATAATCCCCACTTTCAACATCACAAGGATGGGTTTGGTGCGACTGATCTGTCTATGGATGATTTCGTCAAAGATTTGAGCTTACCTTCTGGATGTGGCATGATTATTAAAGCACGTAGATTAAATAGGAAAAAAATTGAAGATGATAAGGTCTCCTGGGTGCCCACCCAAACTGTTGTTGTAACTTTTTCGGGTCAATCCCTTCCCAGTAAAATATTCCTGTATTATACCTCCCTCCCAGTTGAAGTCTACTGCTATCCTACTATTATTTGCCACATATGTTGTCGGTATGGACATACAAAATCTCAGTGCCGATCAAAGCCCAGGTGTTTCCGCTGCTGCCAGGAACATACTGGTGACAGTTGTGAGGTGTCTGAGGCCAATGCGACATGTATTAATTGTTCAGGACGACATTATGCAACTAGCAAAAACTGCCCGGAGTTGGAAAGACAAAAGTCAATAAAGTCCGTCATGGCTCATGAAAACCTTTCCTACTCAGAAGCCTCTAAATATTTTCCTTCCTCCTATAAATCTTTCTCCGAAGTCCTCCAAGAATCTCTTCCTCAACCTCCATCATCCTCCTCACCTCTTAGACAGAAGCCCACTGAACCCACCTCCCATCCTACTCGCTCGTACACCAAAACCGTGTATGCCACTCCCCGTCTCCGACCTGCACTAGGGAAGTCATTCGATAAGACTTCTCATCGCGAGTTAATATCCACTCCTAGATCATCAATGCCAAATGGCTGTGCATTAAGTAACAACCCCCTTCCCTTAGAGAATGACAGCATATTAGAAACTATCCTATCTTTATTAATTGATCTTATTATAAGAAACCCTCACCACTTACCGTCCAACGTTGCCCTTAAATTTGACCAACTCACCTCACTTGTCCATCAATCTGGATCCAATGCACATATTGCAGTGGAACAGTCGAAGCATTAATAATAAAAAACACGAATTATTACATTTAATCGCTAAACTTCAGCCTTCAGTCATTGCCATCTCGGAGACATGGTTGAGACCGGGTTCCTGATTCTGGGTCCCAGGTTTTTCCTGCCTCCGGGATGATGGTGCCGAAGGCTATGCAGGGAGTGCCTTATTAATAAGGCGTTCTCTTTCCTTTACCCAAATTCTCCTTCCCCTTCATCCTCCTGGCATCAACATAGTTGCTGTCAGAGCATTTAACATATCATTTGTATCCATCTACATTCCTCACCCGACTCCTCCTTGATTCCTGATCTTCTTTTACTAATCTCATCCATCCCCTCTCCCGTTGTCCTCATGGGTGATTTTAACGGCCATAATACCGTGTGGGGTCATAGCCACACTGACTTGTTTGGACGATCACTCCTTGATATCTTCGATGAATGCGATCTTTGCGTACTTAACAGTGGCTCTCCTACCCGAAGAACTCTTCCTTCCCAAAATCCAAGAAGTGCCGTTGATCTCTCTCTTTGTTCCTCCACCCTACTCCCCCTCACCTCATGGTATCTCCTCCCAAGCACATATGGCAGCGACCATTTCCCAATATATGTGTCTATTTTCCTTCGCAACTCCCCTTCATGTAACCCCTCCCCTTCTTTTAAGTATAATTTATCTCGAGCCGACTGGCCATCCTATTCCTACGACCTTGACCTAAAGATCGACTCTCTTCCTTCAAATGTAGATACCACTCCTCTTGCCTCCTATGCCATGTTTACTGACTGTATTGTATCTTCGGCTACCTCTCATGTACCACTCAAAAAACCGAGGAGAGGTTTCAAAGTTTCTCCACCCTGGTGGGACTCTGAATGCACATCTGCGGCTGCTGCCCGTAAAGAAGCGGAGAAACAATACAATGAGTCCATGACAACAGACAATTTTATTAATTATAAACATTTTGCTGCAAAATTTTCCAAATTAGTTCTTAAAAAAAAACGTACGAAATGGATACAATTTTGTGAGACCCTCTGTCCTAAATCCTCCTCATCCCTTGTCTGGAAACAGATAAGGCGATTTCGAGGTTCCTGTAATTATGAAAACATATCAGCAAACGACGATTCTTCCTGGCTAGAGGCCTTCTTGGATAATATAGCCCCTCCATTTGTTCCTTGTCTATCCGCAACTCTATCCGCTCCTCACCCAATAATTTCCCAGAACATCTTCGATAGACCATTTTCCTATAGTGAACTAACTCTCGCTCTTGACGGACTGACAGACTCTTCTCCAGGCATAGATAACATACCCTACTCATTCTTAAAAAAAACCTCCGAAAAGACCAAAAAATTCTTTCTTTCCATTGCTAACTCTCTTTTTGAATCTGGTTCAGTCCCTGCCCAATGGAAGACTCAAATCATCATCCCAATAAAAAAAACAGGTAGGAACCCCTGTGACCCTTCTAGCTATAGACCTATTGCTCTCTCGTCAACAATGTTTAAAATAATGGAACATTTGATAAAACAGCGCCTCGAGTGGATTATTGAAAACAGCTCTATTCTTGCTAAGTCGCAGTACGGATTTAGGAAGGGACTGAGTGCTATGGATAGCCTCAGTATCCTTACAACAGATATACAAACCGCTTACAAGAATAAGGAATTTTTAGTTGGAGTTTTTCTGGACATCCAATCAGCATATGACAACGTCCTTCTTCCTATTCTCAGGAGAAAACTCACTGAGCTGAGAGTACCAGAGAAGATAGTACGTTTCATCCATAACTCTTTAGTGGAAAGATCTGTCGTGGTCCGGACCAAATCTGGTCCCCACCCAACTAGAACTGTCTGGAAAGGCCTTCCACAAGGTTCTGTCCTCAGCCCTCTCCTTTATAACATCTACACGTGTGATCTTGAACATTCATTAACACCATTCTGTAACGTTCTACAATACGCAGACGATATTGCACTCTATGTTTCTTCCTCATCCACAACAGTTGCTTCTCACCTACTTAATTCTGCACTTCATTACCTCAATGAATGGCTAGACGCTCATGGCCTATCCATTTCTCCTTCCAAGAGTTCTGCTGTTATCTTCACCAAGAAAAGAACTGTCCCCCCTATCCAAATCCACTCTTGTAATGAGATCATTCCTCAATGCAATGCTGTCAAGTTTCTGGGCATCACTTTGGATGTTAAAATGACCGGTTCTCCTCACACCTCAATAATCTCACAAAAATGTGAGAAAAATATGAACATCATCCGTTCCCTTTCCCGCGTATGGTGGGGCTCCCATCCATACTCACAAAAGCTCCTGTATAATGCCATAGTTCGTAGTCACCTAGACTATGGATCCTTCCTATTCAGCTCCTTTAACAAAACTAACCTAGAAATATTTAATAAAATACAGTACAAATGTCTGCGTATTATAATAGGGGCGATGAAGTCTTCCCCCACAAACGCCCTACAGTTGGAATGTGGTGATCCCCCTCTTAATTTACGTAGACAATTCCTTTCCGATAGATTCCTCTTCAAAACACTCCAATACTCAAATCACCCCCTTATTCCGAAATTAAACACCTTGTTCAATCTCCAACCAAACCCAGATAACCCCTCATATCTACTTCATAGTTTCAAAATTTTTACCGGCCTACCAAACTCAATATGTCAATTTCCAATCAATCCTATTTATCTCTTCCCATACGATGCGTTAGTTTTTCGTCCTAATGTTCTCCTTGACGTTGGTATTCATAAGGAATGCGTTGATGCCCGTGCCACGTTTAACGACATCTTCAACCGACAGTTTCGTGGATGGTATCCTCTATATACCGACGCGTCAAAACTATCTATGAACAGCTCAGTTGGTGCAGCAGTGTGGATACCTTCTACAAAAATAGTCCTATCCTTTAAATGTCCCCCTATAACCACTATTTTCACTGGAGAAGCCATAGCTCTTCTTGAAGCCATCCTCTTTGTTAAATCCCATCTCCGTAACAATTCTATCATCTTCTCTGATTCCAAGAGTGCCCTTCAGGCAATCCTCTCTAACCCACTTCGGTCCAGTTCCCGCTTCCCCATAATACTAAAAATCAAACATGCCCTTCTGGAATGTCATAATCTCGGTATAAATGTTGTACTAGCATGGATTCCTGGTCATTCAGGTATTCCTGGTAACGAGTCAGCCGACTCATGTGCTAAGATAGCCGCAGATAGTGGCACTCTAGAATATTCCCATATATATTCCCATGATCTATGCCTAACCGCCCAATCGTTACTGTTAAAATCCTGGACAATAGACTGGAATAGATCTAAACGCCTGAAAGGCAAACACTATGCAGATGTCCAAAGCAATATCCCTGTTACCCCCTGGTTCTTCAAATACCGCAATGCAAGTAAATCTGCAACATCTACCATTTGCCGTTTGAGAGACCCAATCTCCTTTTCCTCGCCAAACTCAGGATCAGGAGTACAGCACTCTGTGAATGTGGCCTGGACGACGGAGATCCCAACCACATTTTCTTTTCATGTCCCAAAATTCGTTTCTCACTATATGATATTCTTCCTTCCGATATCCCTTATCCTACTTCCTTAAAATGCCTTCTCTCCCAAATTTTCTCCCCCCTCATCAATCACGCTTTATGCACATTTGTCACGAAAAACAACATAAGATTGTAAATATGATTATTAATATCTTTAACTCTAATATATTTATTTTATGATGTGCTGTCCGTAGATTTAGATACTAATCATTTGGTTTGTGTTGTGTTACCCTTTGTCTTAGTTTAGCGCTTTACAGAGTGGGAGTTATACTTTAATAATATAATCCAGAATTTCTAACGCCGTACCCCTCCCCACTTTATGACGCTACCATCACGATCACTGGCAAATCAGTAGTCTACCACCTGACTCACAATTAAATATTACATCGCTTTTATCAAGACCTCCATTCAACGCAACTTTAATTCTCCTTTTTACCGATCAAGCTCCGTAATCCACCGTCATTGGCAAGATCGTATCACTCAGGATACGGGCCATAACGTCAGAAGAAGAAGATTAGGTACAGAGGAAAAACGAATGATTATTATGTTGGTGAAAGATGCAGTCTAAATGAGCTCAGGACAATGTATGGAGTGCCGACTCTTAAAGTCTGGCCAACGAAAGCTGTCCAAGAAAAAAGGCGGGAATTTTAAAAAATCAAGAGCTGTTAACCCTGGCTATACACTGCATAAACGGAGTTAATACTATTTATTTTTCAGCAAGTACATTTTTTTCGAGTTGAAAAAATTTTGTTTTGTTAACAACTGTTGTTGCAATTTTCGATTGTATTATGAAGAATATCAAATAAAAGATTTTAAACTTTTAATTCTGTCTTTTTATTATTTTCAAATAATCTATTATTTATGTACAGTCGAGGACCCCGAGGAGCCGTACAAATATAGGAGCTATGAGTCATAGTTAAAATCGGATTCCAAAAACTCTACACCTGATATTGAATCAGCTTCATTGCTTTCTTCGCTGCTACTGCTACTGTCCCCAACATGTATTATGAATGGTTCAAGTTCGTTTTCAGTAATATGGTCCCTTAATTTGTACTGATTTTCCACATTTAGTACATGATCAGTGTACTTCTTCCAGTCATCAGCAGTTATGGATAGAAAACATTCTTTTATTAAATTTTGCATTTCAGACCCTGGTATTCCTATATTTTTGCTTGCTACTTTTCTCTTCGCTTGACTCCATACAAGCTCAATAGCATTGAGGTCACAATGATACGGTGGCAACAACAAAATTTCGTGATTGTGGATATGACTGTGTTTTTTAGAAGCACTTCTGCTTCGTAAACAACGGCAGGTTTATTATCTTTCACCAAACACATTAATTCAGCTTTGGTGTGATATTCTTCGAAATGAATATTATTTTCTTGAAGCCATATTCGGAGATTAGCTTTAGAATCAGACATAGTAGGGGGTTTGTTTACTTGTTTCACATGGTAACTTGCATTGTCCATCACGATTACACTAGGTTTAGTGAGATTAGGTATCAACATTTCCTCAAACCATTTCATAAAGTTGGTAGCATTCATATCATCATGGTAGTCAGCTGATTTGGATTTTGTGCTGAATACCAATAATGCACCTGGCACAAACCCTTCCTCCGATCCGGCATGCACAATAATATGTCTTTTTCCTGATATTATATTAGTAGTGACACCGCTTGTTGAAGGTCCTTGCCATGATTTTTTAACTTTATAGTTCTGATGTACATATGTCTCATCAAGGTAAATAATCTGTTTACCTTCTAGCCTCTTTTTATGTTTTGTCCTCAGGAATCTATGTCTCCATGCCGCAATTTCATATTTTTCTGTAAGTAAAGCCCGTTCATTTTTATTGTTTTGAAACTCAAACCCGTTCTTGTGTAAAATTTTTCTAAGGGTTTCACGGCATCCCTTAAATTCAATTGCTTCCTTCAGCTCATTGTGCAGGCTTCTCAGTGTTGGGACTTGTTTTCTAACTCCATAAAATTCGTTTATTTTGTTTCTTATAGCTGAAATATCAAAATTATCCAAATTGGAAACTGTTGCTGAATGTGGACGATTTTTCCCCGGAGTATTCCACTGTCTTTGATTTTTGGACCCTTCAATTTTAATTCTTCTTAGAGTCTTCACACTGACATCTGAAGATAACAAATACAATAAATTATGTATGTAACAGTATATTATTAATTATTAGTCATTAAAGTCAAAAACCATAATAATATACAAAGACATTATTACAAAACCATGATATTATATTATTTAATTTAGCCATCCATACATTGTCATAAATTTATATAACTCTTCGAAGTAACTGTTAAAATCTATAATTTCTAAAGTAATACCTGTCATTGAAGATATCTTTTCTAAATAATGTGTTTCAGAAGTCGCCATTTCGTTTTTTTCGAGAGTTTTCAATTTCTGTACTGCTTCCACAATTTTAAGTTTTGTCTCCTCGTTGTTAATACTTCCTGAAAAGTAGATACACCATGAAAAATATTGCGATTTGTCTTAAATAGTCTAAAAGTATCAAAATGGTTCATTAGAAATTCAATAAACTAACCTGAAAGTGAAAGGATTGAATCCAGTCGTAGTATTTTCTCTGCAGATTTCTGATTTAAATCACTTTTTATGTCTTTATATTTGTCAATCATAGTAAATAGAAGCTTCCTCGTCGAACTTTTAATTGTTCTCGGCATTATTTTAAACAAAATCAATGAAAATATGATGCACATAAACCAATGTAAACAGAAGATGACTCAAGTACGAAACGTCAAAGTGTCAATTTTGACAGTCTTAAATTATTGCCATATCAAAACTTCTGAAAATAATACATGGACAGCTTTCGTTGGCCAGACTCTATTTATATGCTCTGTGATACAGTTTGCTTCAGACTTCAGAGTAGGACTGTTGATATTTTTAAAAATATCGGATTTTCGATATATCGATATTTTAAAAAATATCAATATCGGGGTATGATATATCGAAAAAAAATATCGATATTTTGAAGTGAAACTTCTTAAACGACATGCAAACGTTAAACGCCCCGTTTGCTGCCGTTTTAAATTAATCGTATTTACTACAATGCTTTAAAATATTGTTTGTGAAAAAAAAAATCTTCTCGTCCAAAATTCCTCAGTGCCTTAAATCCAAGGTCTATGACCAGTGTGTGTTACCAGCGATGACATATGGTTCTGAGACATGGTATCTTAATGCTGGCCGTATTAAGAAGCTCAAAGTCGCTCATCGTGCTATGGAGAGGGCTATGCTCGGTATATCTCTACGGGATAAGATCCGAAATACGGAGATCCTTAGACGTACGAGAATAACTGACATAGCCCATAAAGTTAGCACGCTGAAGTGGAGGTGGGCAGGCCACATCACTCGAAGAACTGACGACCGCTGGGGAAAAAAGTTCTTGAGTGGCGACCACGGGTTGGTATCCGTAGCGTAGGCCGTCCCCCCACTAGATGGACAGACGACCTCATAAAAACAGCCGGGAGTCGCTGGATGCAGCTGGCACAGGATAGGGAGTTATGGCGCGCTAAGGGGGAGGCCTACGTTCAGCAGTGGACTAATCTGGGCTCATGATGATGATGATGATGATGATTGTTTGTGAACAATTTTACCCAAATAAAAACGGTTACTCATCCAAGTGTTTACCACGCCCAACGTAGCTTAACTTTGTGATCGGTGAAGACCAGCGAGTCCAATATACTATGGGCGTTGGTTATAGAGGCAGTAAATTAACCAGTCAATATATTAACCATTTATTCTAACGTATCGCCATCTATGTCCATAAGCTAAAACTACTCTAAAGATTACCGATGTAAAATTGATTTCATTTCAGATGTAGTGACATCTATGGACGAAAGGTAGTAAATTAAGATCGTAAAAAACTATTTATTAAGATATCTTCTCTTTCATATACCATGTATTTAGTTTTCGGTATCGTTGTCAGTAAGATCAATATTTGATTTTGGTTTGACTATACGACTGACTCATTATGATAGTTTCCTTCTGCATTTTTCGTGATTATTTTCTTAGTATTTATACTTACTCTGATGGATAGTTTTGCAAATGCATGATGGATTTCCTTTTCAAATGGGTTGCTAAATTTGTTGCATTTCCACATCTTTGATAACTTTTCACGACAAAGTGCAAAAAACACTACTTGAATATAATTTCATATAATAGATTTTTTGTGCCGCAGCTGCGTCCAGCAAATATAAACGTAAATATTAACGTAAATTATATCGTTGTGATAGTTTACAGTGGCTTAACACATTAATTGACAATTGTTTCACTATGTATTTATGACATAACATAAGATAATTTAGGGAAATTAAAATTATAGATACTAATCAATTATGTAGGTGCATATAAAAATACATACCTACTCCTAAAAATGCATGTACAGAAAATTCATATGTTACGTCTATTAATAGAAAGAGGGTGTTGTTCAAAGAGTTTTCCATAAGCCCTGCGGGCCCCTTGTGAAAGTGTCTTTAAGCAAAAAAAAAAAAATACACGATACCTATATACACTAATCAGTTATAATTTGATGCAAAATTTTTTCATTGCCAAGAATTAGCTTGAACTCGTAAAGGGGAGCTGTTTGTCATTGCTTATGGGATGACTTGACGATTGTTTATTAGTTTTTTAAATACAGTATATTAAGATTAGACTAGAATACGCTTTATTGTACGCAATTTTTATACATTACATTGAAGTAATTAGTACATAGTAAATGTCGATCAAGTACAAAAGGCGGTCTTATCGCATGTTGCGATCTCTTCCAGACAACCTTAAGTTTGCGATGACAATATAATTTAAGTTATTGTGTCCAAAAAAAAATATTTTCATATAAATATCGAAAGTCGATATGTACATTTCAATATCGAACAATCGATATATCGTGAAAAAAAATATCGGCGATAAATATCGATATTATTAAGGAAAAATATCGATAATTCGATATTTTTCCGATATTAGTCCGATTTCGATATTAGTCCTACTTCAGAGTAGTTCAGTCAGAGTACATTCTGAGTACTGACTAGTACTGAGTACTGTCAGAGTAGTGAGCTGGTAGTGAGTACATTTGTAAATACTGCTAGGAAGCATGTGGTATTTTTTTTATTTCCTAAAATATTGTTAGCGAATGCGATAAGTTTTCAAGAGAAGCATAAATATAGCAAAGAGTATATGGAAGATAGAAGAATTTTGTGTAAACGATTCTTGTCTCGAATATAATTATCAGTAAAAAGTACCCCATGTTGCAGTAATACTATCAGTTCGTGATTGATATTTATATAATTTTTCACATAACCATGGCTGGAGCCCCAAAAAAAAAGGTTCAGCTACCCAAAGCGGTACTGGATATGAAATTTATGAAAAAGACTAAGGAAAGAATAGAGAAAGAATTAGAGAATACTCAGGATCACAATGGACTTTACGCCAACATTATAACAAATGAAATGCGCAGTGCTACGGGTAACTTTATAACTGAATCAAGCTTTATATTTTGTGAAAATATGATAGAAGGAAGATTATCATATAAAGGTATGAACCCTGAGATTGAGCGTCTCATGGAATTAGAGAATACTAAACATGAAAAGCCTGACGGAGAAATGGTAAAAGATGTTAGTGATGAAATTTTAGCTAAGAAAATGGAAGCTTATAATAATAGGAAAAGACCTGTTGATAGTCCTAAGTCTTTAATTAGTAATAAAAAGAAGAAATGAATCCTCCTTCAATGTTAATATAGCATATGTGATGACAAAGGAATAAAGTTGTTTATGGAAACATTAGTGAATGATTTATTATGAAAATTATTAATTTGTAGTTTATTGATAGTTTGTTATATTATGATAGTCATTTGCTATTTATTTATTTTTCTCTGGACTTGATATGGAATATTAAAAATTGATGTGAAGAACTGTACTGAAGTAGTGTACTGTACCGAAAAAGTTGTATGTAGGTGATATGTAAACTTATTTTTGAAACTTATAGGTATATTGTATGTATATTTCACCTAGATTTGCTCATTATCCTGTTGTACAATATTAATAAGCCAAAACTTTTAAAAGATTGATTCCCAGTTTACTTGTTTCCTAGCCTTTAAAATGGGCTAAGAGTGGTTTGTACCTCTCTCACACAGTGAAACGCTGTGTTTGCAATCATTATGTAATTAAGTTAGAGGTTTACAATTGTATGAATTATATCTGAGTAGATTGAATCTTATATGTTGCATTTTCCACATCTTTGTACTGACAGAAACAAGAGAATGGTTTATTTACTTAATAAATCAAACTTTTATAAAAACGATGTTTTGTTATTATTGTGTGGTGCAACCAAAATATAACATAGACAAGTGGGGCAGAATCATAAAAAGGGGAGTGGGGTTTAACAGGAGCCTGTAGGGAAAATTTCCTTGATAATCAGTTTTTTTATATTTAAATAAATATGTACATAGCTTCACACCCAATCCGTGCGTTGACATTAAAGTTTTAAGGATCTGGAAGGTGTCCATCCACTTTTATCATTATAATTTGTATATCTGTTTAGTATCATCTTTAAAAAATATTATTTATAAAACTCATATTAAAGATTTTAAAATATAATGCGTTAAAAATAGGTAATTACTGATTGTAGTAAACAGGTGTTTACAATTACTGCATAATGTTAATTAAAAAAAAAATCGACCAATAGTTTCGTTTACCTGGATTTGGAAACATTAATAAATATTTAAGTTTTGAAAAACCCTCAACTCACTTTTCCCCGCCTAAATTTGGGTGACAAACCTATAAATGGGAAAACTGCTTAATTTATATTAATTTCTTGCGCACAGCGCACTCACGCTCATATATATTAAGGTAGGTAACAAAACCTTATCTGAAGCGAACTGTATTTTCTTGAAATTTCGCGTTTTTAAATCTACATGCCAGTTACTGGTAACGATGCATCTTTTGTGGTTTTGACATATATTCCCAGATTTCATTGTTAATATGGACACAATCAACTAGTTATCTTTAGAAAATAATCCACTGATCAAAAAGTTAAGGTTAATATGATATGACACAGCCACGGCTAGCTCAGCTGACAGGGAACTTACCATTTTGTATGTACCATTGGAAACTAATAAAAACTTTCAAAAAAAAATTTTTAATAATAATAACACTCATATGTTATGCATATTACAAAAATATATTAAATATTATGATTAGTTGTACAAATTTGCATGGAAACACTGATAACACAAAATGGTTTTTGCTTTGCTTATTTATGTGCCAGGGATCTCCAAGTTGTAATAATTCCTCGCTTTGTACTTGTGAAGTGAGTGAGACCATAGGGTGACCATCATATTATCTATGGCTAAAACATTCCATATTTTGTCTTTTCCATGTATTTGTATGAGAACTTACAACTGTATCACTATTATTTAGTTACCTACTGGGAGGTAAAATATACACAAACCAACAGTCTATAATTTATTGTTATATAAATAGAATTTCGATATACACCTAAGTCAAACTATTACAGTAATGATAAACACAATTAATTTATAATAAATCTAAGTTAAGGCAGTTCACGTAAGTTTTACATTATCCTATTAAGGGCGTGTTATGTTGCGACGCGCAATGTTAATAATAATGTACATATTTCAAATATTTTCGAGTTAAAAATATAAATAATTTGAATTGTAAAAGTTTTAAATAATTTCAATATTAATCACTGCCAATATTAGTATGGTGTTAATATTTTAAATTCCTAATTTGCTGCAGTAGTGAGAAGGTACATAGTGTCAGTCGAGTCCCTGCTGCATTAGGTTGTGCAGATCTCTGAAGGCTGCTCCGAGTCGACCCTGGAGCGTTTGTCGTTTGAGAAGGAAGGCCCTGATGTCTAAAAGGAGCCGGTGGATCTGCATGCACTTGGCGTAGCGCTCCTCGCGAGGGATGTCCACGCCCAGGGTCCTCACCGGCGCACTCACATTAGCGCGCACTACCGACGAGAAGTTGCGCACGATCAGTCTTAAAGCGTTGCAGCCGCACTGCATATATCTGTGATTAAAAAATAATAATTACAATTTGTAATTTAAGTCCACGTGGTCCTCGGGGTGGTAGAGCACCCCGCTTCGGAATCAAGAAGTCGTGGGTTCGGATCCTAGCTTTTCGAAAGTTATATTTCATTAATATTGATGACTGAAAACAGGTGTAGAGCACTAGGTTCGCCATTTGGGATTTACACGTAACGGTGAGTCGACGCTTAATAGCCACTGCCAACATCTTCGAGTTAGTAGTAGAAAATAACTTATTATAAACCGGATGACATTAAAATTAAGTTTACTTAATAATATATGTTATATAAAGGTACGTACGATTCGTATTTGCTCTGTAATAACTCGTAAATTTTAGGCAACATTAATAGGCAAATATCTAAATTCCACAGGGACCTGAAACAAAAAATAGACGATAGTTTTAGTTTGATGACATCTTATTAATAATTAAAACTCCTTTTTTTCTCTCTTAATTTTAAATATTATTTTACTCACGGTTTGTGTGCCATGACGTTGAGTATATCCAGAATAAGTGATGTATCTTCAAGAGCTATAATTGATTCTAAAGCTGACTTCAAACTTTTATTAACCCGGACTGAGTGAAAAATCTGAAATATCAATAAAGTTACGTTAATACATTTATATAAACCAAGAGGTATCTATAAAGCAAATGTCGAAAGTTATATGTAATAGAGTTTTATAATCATACTAGCTGACCCGGCGAACTCTGTTTCGCATCAAAAGTAATAACTGCTGCCCCGCTATGTTAATACTGCAATATCTTCGACAAATTTTAAGTCGATAGCAGCTATAGGTTAAAAATGGGAATTTTCCATTGTTAACACCCCTGCAACCCCCCTTGTGGGTGGAATTTCGTAAAATCCGTTCTTAGCTGACCTCTACTCGGCGAAAGGAATAATCCTACCAAATTTCAAGTTGCTACGCCTTATGGTTCCAGAGATATCGTCAATATATAGGTGGAAATCTCTTTTATATACATATATAGATAAGTAAATTATCAAATGGAAAGTAAAACAAAGCCAAGTAATATCCATTCTTTCTACATGTTCGAAATCAATCAGTGATATATTTAAGTAAAAAAAAAAATTATAAGAGTCAATTATTACCTACACCAAATTAAGGTTTGTTTGAAGCTATCAAATGAAATTATAATGAATGAAAGTATGACACGTACCTGTAGCGCCCGTTGCCGCGCCGTCAGCACCGCCATCATGGAGTCGTGTCCCCTCATCATGACGCCCAGCACCTCCTGCTCGCTGAGCTCGGCCCCCACTCCTCTGGCTCCACGACGAATCCCACCGCCCGCCAGAGCACGCTTTACAAATAACAAGAAACATAAATATATTTCTAATTCTTTAATCAGTCACTATAATCTATATTAAGAAATAAAATTTGAGTGTATCTTTGTGATTTTTAAAGGTATTTTTTATTTCTGTGTGTCAGCTCATCTTTGAAACTGCTAGACCAATTTTCACAATACTTTCACTGGCATAATGTAATAAGTAGTAACCCAGCCTAACGTTAATTTCTAAATTTAAAACATTTCACACAGAACAAATCACAAGCAGCAGGTAAGGCATGTAAATGTTCTTACTGGTAGAAATTCGTCGAGATCGAGCCCGACAGGTCTGTCGGTGGTATACGGAATGAACTCTGGTTCAGGATCCGCTTCTGGCGCTTCCACACTTCGAGAAACTGTGGTTACAGGAACCGGATCCCTATTAATTTCCATTCTCCGCCTGTTACAATAATTGTTAAACAAGTCAATTGCAGCACACCTTGGCAATTACACTATAATAAACGCAACGAATTTAACGCAGCTGGCCTCATGAATGGGCCGGTTCAACCTTTAAAACACCACGATCTCTCAGAAAATCCACGTAAAGTGGCTCAAACCGCATTTTATTTGGGGAGTAAGACATATGGAGGCCTGTCCCATATCCGCTCCCCATCCCATCTTAAAAGTCCACAACGCAGGTGTTACAAATATCAACTGGCGGTGCTAATCTCTTACTATCAAATTAGTCCCTCACACATAAAAAAAAATTAAAACACACCTTGCACTGTCACTAGAGCTCGTTCTAGTAAAAGACAAAGACCTGGGACCTAATGTGGGTGGTGCCAGAGACATTTCGCTGTTACTCGGCCTCAGGTTGTTTGGAGCTAAAAATAAATAATTCTATGTAAATATAACTTATGGCAACTTCAGTTTAGCCAAACAATTTCATGCAACTTACATAAATCAGTAGAGGATTTTGTTTCTTTGTAAGAATTGTGTCTGTTAAGTGAGTTTGCATTAAACGGGTTTGCTGTATAGTCTCTTAATGTGTGTGCTGCCGCAAATGTGCTGTTCTCTTTGGTGTTGTCCAAAACTCCTGTAAGGTTATAACAAAACTTATTAGTTTTAATAACAAATAAATTATATATTTATTTATATAAATGATCTCTGTAAAGAGTTCGAAGCGTCGGGAAATAAATATAAATAAATAAACGCGATATAATCCTAAAAAGTTGTTTAAATAAATTATAATATGCAAATAATAACTTGCACGAGATGTATAACCATAGGTTTTGACTATTTAACAGTGGTAGAGCCAAGCAGTTCGCTTCATGATTGGGCTGGCTCGACCGTGAAATACCACAACCTCTCAGAAGATGGTCGTAAAGTGGCTCAGGCCGAGTTTACTTCGGTGAGAGAGGTACCCTGAGGCCCACTTCGCTTCCCATCCTACTACCTTAAAGATCGGCAACGCAACTGTAACATTATGTGTTGCAGGTGTCCATGAGCGGCACTGGTCACTTACAATCAGGTGACACGCCTGCTCGTTTGCCCTTCTATCCCATAAAAAAAAAGAGGAAGTTATACCAATTACACTATTTGGTTACCAAAGGAATTAAATGTGTTAATTTATAGGAACAATCCTTTCAGAGGAATCCTCAAATTACTCGTCTCAGCAATTTAATTCATTAGTATTAAATGGAACAAAATGGTAACATAGGTTTTATCATCAGTTTCACTTGAGCAAAAAGTAAAAGACCATCTGGATAGTTAAACCTTTTAATAATCTTTGCGACACGCGAATTATTAAAATAAATACATACTGACTAATACAATGTCTTACAAAAACGGGTTAGTAAGCCCAGGAGTTAATCCTTCCTCAGAAACTTTACCTCTTGATAATATTATGGCATACTTACACAAAATTATTTAGCTTACTTGTGATAGCTTCAATTTTCTTTTCAACAGCATTGTAATGTTCTTTAGTAGAGGTTGGTATGCGCGAGAAATGTTCAGAGCGTTGTCGTTGTGGTGGCGACGGTTGTGGCTGGGGGCGAGTCAGGGGGCACGGCACGGAGCCCTCCAGCATCAGGTCACGGAGGGAAGTGCTCACTGTACTCTCCAACTTCTCCACAGGCTCGTCTGCTACGGCAGGACACACAAAAATAAATTAGTAAATATATTGCCATAAAAAAGTAGCAACGAAAAATAATAGTGCGAATTTTCAAACGTGTTTGCTGGACTTTCAAATATATTAAATTGTGATTACAAGTGAAAGAGAAATAATAAATATTATAACTAAATAAGTGGTTCTTTATAATACATGCCATACTTTTTCAGAATTTACTTTTAGTGCTATGAAAAGTTCATATTATAAAATTTAATTATGCTAGAAATTTGTGAGCCATATCGAAAATTTGGTGAACTGGCATTGTGGCTAAAATATGTTGTAAGTTCATTCAATATTCAGACAATTTCTGCAGAAACTGCATAGAATTGTAAAAATAATAATACAATATACTTTCACAGAATCTTCTTCGAAAAAAAAAATAATAAGTACCTACCTACCTAGAAGTTTTGGCTTTCATTTCGTTTCCAAAAACATTTGTTTTCAATTTGAAATAAATTAATATTTGTTACCGGGCAGTGAATAATCTTCTGATGACAAGCTTGTGGCTGGTGGAGGCGTGCGGGTCACTAATAAATATAAGAAATAGTTAGTTGTAATTGCATTATAATTGTCTTCAGGCGTGAGTTCTAGTAATCTACTCACATGTTCTACCAGGTCGGAATATTTCAGTGTAGTCATTAAAATTTGGTATATGAGCACCTGATTCCTCATCCGCTTCTGTCCCTGAAGTTGACTCTTCAGCAGTCTTCTCATCAAGTAGTGTTGGTCTGTGCATTACTATTAAAAAAACAGAAGAATTTCCTTTATTACTTTTTTACTAAATCATTACAGAGTATAAAATAAAGTCGCTTTCTGTCCCCTGCTGTCTGTCCCCTTATACTCAACGGATCAATTAAACGGAGTGGTTTGTATGTATAATTCATGTCATAGAATGTGTCATGTGCAAAGAAAAAGTGTCAATTTTCGATATTTAGCATTTTAATGGCAAATGCTGTAAAATTTAATTTGGATGCGGAACAAAGTTCGCCGGGTCAGCTAGTGCTGAAATAAGGTTACAGTTTACATTTTCTTTGTTAAAAGGTAATCGCAGTAAATGATGCACGCCTTTCGATGTGAATTTGATTTAACTAATAAATGTACCTTGTTTTGGTGGTATTTCTTTTGAGAAACTCTTCCGCACCGAATGACCTTTTTGAAACGGAGACACATCCGCTACTACTGGAACAACTGGGGGTGGTCCTCCGAACGGATGCACTTTATTCAGGTCCACTACAGTTAACACGACATATGTTGAGTGAAACGAAGCTGCTATCTGAAATTTGTAATTTTTTCTTATTAATAACACCGGTATAGGTCGATTTAAGCGAACCTACCAGTCAAATCAATGTGTTGGAGAGAGGCCAGAAGATAAAAAGTGGCAACAACCGACGATAATGTATGAAAACGAAAATGAGGGTGCAGGAAGCAAGAAATGTATGACAGGATGGTAGAAAATGGAAAGAATTAGTCTCCGTCTATTCCAATGGGAAAAAGGCTTGATTATATGTATGTATCTTAAAGTAGGGGAGCCCAAGTGGGGGATTTGAGTAGTTACTCGAGCGCGTCAGAAAACTATATGAGGAGGAGCCTTATTCCTTCTAATGCACTCCTAAAAAATATAAACACCTCATATAAGAGCGTGCTCCAAGGACAGCTCGTCAGATTAATAAAAAAAAATCAATCTTTAGAAAAACTCAAGCGCATCAGATTAAGGCCGGGTAAGTTAAATATATTCTGTATACAGAACAGAATATATTTCAATAATCTGACGAAAATGGCAAAATCAACATAATTTATTCATTTTAAGCCCAAATCTTCACAATTTAATCAGTCTCCATGACACTTTAGTAACTGGAAATATAGCGTTACGGGCTCCCCTACTATTGTTAAAAGTATTAATCTGAATATTTTGATGCTAAAGGCCTATTTTCTTATAATAAAAGGCCTCAAAGTCCTGGTTAAATAACGAAGCCGAACGTCTACATATACCTCGGTTACTGCCCGTTTGAGAAGAACAAGATGATTTTCCATCGGCGATTGGTCAAATTGGTGAAAACTTATACTGTCAAATAAACTGCTGCCAATGTAATTACGAAGCACTTTGGATGAAATTTGTGGTGTTAGAATAAAGTAGGGACAAAGCAAGACATGAGCTGATACTCGAATTATTATTGAATTAATTTATCGATAAGTCCTAAGACTCAACGATACAAGGAGTGCCCATCTCTAACATTCGAAGACCAATCACAGCGAATAACAGACACAGCGATCAACTGGCAGGTGTATTGTGTATTTCGTTCGATTCGACGTACATTACGCGTATAATTTATGCGCGCAATGTTTTTGTCACAGAAATAGATCAAGATAGAACGGCCGCGATGTCATATTTCCATACATTTGGAGCGTGTCACTTTTTTGAAAAACCACGCCCACAGCGTGACGTCATTTTCATTGTGAGCGAGGCGACTAGTTAGGAGACACACACATTAGATTATCGATGTTAATATCGGCAACGTGTGTTAATTTTATTATTTTTATATTTTACTAACTTTATTGATTTTGTGTAACGATAATCATAGAAAGTAAAACATGTTAAATACTTTAATCCGACATATTAAAACCTAAAACATATTTTTCCAACAGTCTATAAAATTTAATTATAAATATTTTACTGTCCTTGAAACTATACATATTTATTAAATATTTGCCTTTTTGTAAGGGTTGGCCTCATAGTCCTGGTTAAATAACGAAGCCGAACGTCTACATATACCTCGGTTAGTGCCCGTTTGAGAAGAACGAGATGATTTTCCATCGGCAATTGGTCAAATTGGTGAAAACTTATACTGTCAAATAAACTGCTGCCAATGTAATTACGAAGCACTTTGGATGAAATTTGTGGTGTTATAATAAAGTAGGGACAAAGCAAGACATGAGCTGATACTCAAATTATTATTGAATTAATTAATCGATAAGTCCTAAGACTCAACGATACATGGAGGGCCCATCTCTAACATTCGAAGACCAATCACAGCGAATAACAGACACAGCGATCAACTGGCAGGTGTATTGTGTATTTCGTTCGATTCGACGTACATTACGCGTATAATTTATGCGCGCAATGTTTTTGTCACAGAAATAGATCAAGATAAAACGGCCGCGATGTCATATTTCCATACATTTGGAGCGTGTCACTTTTTTGAAAAACCATTGCCGTGGATATTTATCATAACGAAAAAATATACAACTTGTGATCGTAATTATTGAACATAGTAAAAGTAAAACAATAATTTATAATCTCAAAAAAATACTTTCTACTGATTTTCTGTACTTACTGATCATACGAAATATTTCCTTTTTTCATATTTGATTCACTACTTTTGTTTTTAAAATTTGCCACAGCATAATAAGGCATATATGTGACGTTTTATCTATTTTTTTACGTCCTGTACGCATGGCAGGAACGCTCGTACGCAACGAGCGTTCCTGCCATGCGAATGAGAGCGAGTTTCGAAAAGCATGCAATATAGTGCATGGTTTTGGCACGCTTGCCACGCCTATTCGCCGTTCTATCTTGATCTATTTCTGTGGTTTTTGTATACGAGCGTTGAATGCGGACAGCAATGGATATTTATCATAACGAAAAAATATACAACTTGTGATCGTAATTATTGAACATAGTAAAAGTAAAACAATAATTTATAATCTCAAAAAAATACTTTCTACTGATTTTCTATACTTACTGATCATACGAAATATTTCCTTTTTTCATATTTGCTTCACTACTTTTGTTTTTACAATTTGCCACAGTGCAATAATGGCATATATGTGACGTTTTATCTATTTTTTACGTCCTGAACGCAGGGCAGGAACGCTCGTTGCGTAATGAGAGCGAGTTTCGAAAAGCATGCAATATAGTGCATGGTTTTGGCACGCTTGCCACGCCTATTCGCCGTTCTATCTTGATCTATTTCTGTGGGCCCACCCCCCTTTCCCATCTCTTCCTGTCCTACTTTCTTAAAGGCCGGCAATGTAACTGTAACACTATTGGTGTTACTACAGTCCATGGGTGGAGTTGATCAATACCGAACAGGTGTACAGCTCACTGATTTCTAAAAAAATGAATTTATACTTACCAACTGTGTATGTGCAACAGTAATGTCATGAATTTGACCCCAGTGACCAGGTACAGTATCAAAAGCCCTGGCTGGTTCCCAGCCTATAACATGTAATCCGTCATTGGCACAACCAAGTAAAGTGGCTCCATCATCACTGAAAGTCATGTGCCTGTAAAGAAGGATTTATTAAAGCTAAGAAAGATTTGTAAGAATAAAACTGACTATAATTTGTAAAAGGATACATAGAAAATTTAACAAAACAAAATTTAAGGTATATAAAGATCAAATGGAAAATATTCTCTTCATCTAATCTCTTGTACACTTTATTAACCTATGGAGAGACCTAATGGTATACTTGCACGAACCTGAAGATGTGGTAGAGAATACTAGGACAGTGTATATGACGGAATGTATGTAGTCTATAAGTAATGGCATTTTTATTGTTTAGTAAGAATATTATCAGTAAAGGTAAATCAATAAAAGGTAAATAAGGTAAATATCAGCTAAGCGGTGTAAGCGAGATCATTTGCAAGTAAACTACGAAATTTTGTGACGATTCTAAGTACTTTAATATAAATTATTTAATATAATGCACACAATTATTTTATGGTTTATTTTCTTACATTTACCTCTGATTTTGTATGCATGTTAAATATCCAGTACCTAACATCCTGATGAATTGATGAATCAAAGGTTCTTGTCACTCAATTGACTTAATAATTTTCTTTGAAAATAATTATAATATGTTAGCTAATATAATAGGTTGAGTTTGACTAATAATTATGGACTTTAAACATAACACACATAACAACTGTAAGTGTGGTTAAAAATAATCACATACCTAATTGATGTATTATCTTTTTCAAATTTAGAAACAAGCTGAAATTTCTCCATATCCCAAAAGTTTACAGTTCTATCTGTTGCACAGCTAGCAAGCAAAAATTCATGAGGATGGAATTTGACACATGTCACAGCTGTGGTGTGCTCCACAAACTCATGTAGAACTTTACCAACTCTCAAATCCCATACTTTCACAATGCCTGTAAATATGAACGAATTAATATATTATTCATTTATTTTACAGCAAATATTCAGAGCACCACTTTTTAATGAAATGTGCTTTTTAATACAAACAATTATATAATTTACATACCATCCTCACAAGCAGAAGCTACCCATTGTCCATCAGGGCTAAATTGTAGACTATTCACAGCAAGTCGGTGACTTGAGTAAGTCACAATACAACCTCTTTTCCTAGTGTCCCATAGCTTTACATTACTGTCACAAGATCCAGTAGTTAAGTAATCACCATATGGATGAAAATCCATGCATTTGATTGCACCTTTGTGACCCGTAAAGGTTCTCAGCAATTTAGCTGCTTCTAAATCCCATATTTTGAGAGCTCCAGTTTGGGATCCAGCACATACTAAATCTTCAGAATGTCCAAAACACACACATTCTACTGGAGTTGTATGCCCACTCAAGCTCTGTAATATATCAAAAGTAAATATAATCTCATATTTAACTTATAGGCTTTTATTTACTAGAAATAAATTGAGATGAGTACTAACCATTAAGCAACTCTGTCTTCCAATAGCCCACAAATTAACTTTTTTATCATCACCACCAGTCGCCAATACTTGGTTAGACTTGTGACCCATAGCCAAACAGTTGACATTTGCTTTGTGTGCAACAAATTCTTCTGTAAATACATAATATCATACAAAATACTGCTATACTAAATAATTTTATCTTAGAAAATATGTGACGGATTGTTAGAACATACGTAGTTTCCATGATCGTCGAATATTCTCCATTGTAATATTAATTTCGTATGAGGGCCATGTACGGGAAATGCAACCTTGTAAGTTTTTGAATATTTCACAATAATGACCACATACAATTTAATAGTTACTGTGATATCTATTGTTATATTACATTTTAGTAGTATCCATTACTTGAAAACATTATTGTCACTATTTACATGTGATATTGCGGATATCATGTTTAAGTAATTGTACAAATTAATCAAATTTATGGTGATTGTATTGTACCACTTAAGTTTATAGGTAAATAGAAAGAGTATTTATATAAATGGGTAAATACTACTTAATACACATACTACATTTTTTTTATTGATTTGGTCGTACCAGTGCAGCTAGTGATGATCAACTCAAGTTACCAACTCGAGTTGATTACCTCCAACTCGAGTTGAAATACTTAAATAAACCCACATGGAACGGAGTAAGTGGGACCTTTATTTGAGCCGTGATTATTCATGACTAAATTAGTTCATAGCAAATAAAGCGTCATATTTATAAAGATTTAAAACTAACTTATTTTTGTTCTGTTTCTGTAAATTATCTTTCATCTCCAATTTATTTCCTATAGCAAAATGAAAATAATAATTTTAGTTCTTAAACAATATGACTAAACGCAAAGTCCCTGGCAGGGTAGGCAGAAAGAACAGAGCGCCACAAGACACAATTCTTACACGCCTCACTCGCTTCTTTGTATTTTTTAATTCTCTTGTTAAACACCCTTGTGGTTTTTTATATCTTCTGACTGTCAGGGAGAGTGTATCGTGGCACTTCTCGACTCCACTCCTAGCAGCCATCCACTTTTGCATCACGCATCTGTTTAATCAATCTTGCATCATCCTACATGTTTAATTGTCTGAACCATCGGATATATAGAAATATTTTTTTGTTCATTAATTTTAACTACAACATAGATAAGACAATTATTGCTTAATTCAAAGATTTATACTCAAATGGAATAGGTGGCGAACTATTGCTATACCAGGCACAAAGTTGTTAGTCATCGATAACTAAATACACATAACTTCCGAAAACAATTTTAAAAAGTCATTGGTGTAAGCCAGAATTTGAACCCGCGACTACTTGATTCAGAAGTGGATATTTCAAGAAGTTTCTGGAAGAAGTGATTGATTCGATGTTTTATAAAAAAAAAATGCGTGGAGTCCCTCCGCGCGTTGGAAGTGTAACTTCCTGTAGTAGAAAAGAAATTAATAAATTAAAAGCAAAAACCCTTTTTTAAAGAAGATTTTATTTAAGCGCTCTAAAAATAATAAAATAATATTTCCTTAAAAACTTCAAGCATCAACTTATAGCCATAGTATGTACAATTTATATAATAATAAAAGCTTGTCGCGCGAGTTGTAAATAAACTGTACTAATTTCATCATGTCAAATCAAATCAAAATAGCTTTATTTTCATGGGTCTTTAGACACAGTTAAATATAGTCCGTAAATACAGATATTTAACTTATTATTATATTTAAAGTATAACATATTAAAACACGAGCGCTTGAGAAAATTGCCTACTTGGAAGAAAAATTTTGATTTTGATTTTTAATTCGTAACCGTAGCGTATTTAGAAATGCATCAAAAAGATGTATGCCGTCATCTTGGATGGTCCGCCGTATTGTATTTAGAATGACGTCACATTATTTTTCTAGTTATTCTCAACTTCTTCTTCTTCGGGTGCCGTCTTCTAACGAATGTTGGCAATCATTATAGCGACCTGAACCTTCGGCACAGCAGCTCTAAATAGAGAACGTGTACTTTTATTGTACCACTGGCGTAGACTTTTCAGCCCAGATGTTCGTCTTCTACCTGGACCTCTTTTGCCTAGTATCTTGCCTTATTCTCAACAAGCCCTTTCATTTGATAGCCATATTGTTGAAATGCAATTTCTTTCCTGCCATATTGGATTTGGAATGACGTCATATTTTTTCCAGTTACTTTTAACAAGCCCTTTCATTTGATACCCTTAATATAGAAATGCATTAAAAAAACCTGTTCCTCTATCTTGGCTGATCCGCCATATTGGATTTAAAATGTCATCACATTATTTTTTCAGTTACTCTCAATGAGCCCTTTCATTTGATACCCATATTGTACAGAAGCTTAAAATATGTTTTCCTCCATCTTGGATATTCCACCATATTGGACTTAGAATGACGTCATATCATTTTTTGAGTTACACTTAATAAGTTGTTTCATTTGATGCCCATATTGCAGAAATGCATTCAAAATATCCATTCCTCCATCTTGGGTGGTTCGCCATATTGGATATAGAATAATGTCACATATAATATCATGCATTGTCGTCCATAGTAAACGTGTATACAAAATTTCAGCTCAATCGGTTGAAGATATCTACTTCAAAATTGAGTTGCAAGATTCCACCGAACATACATACATACAGTGCAAGTTAAACATAAGCTTTTAAAAAGGCTTAGAAATTGTTTCAGAAATAGAGAAAAATAATCACTGCAATGAATAGGCCAGCTCCACAGGTGAAATACCACGACAAGTAGCTCATGCTGCGTTTCGTACGGTGAGAGAGGTACCCGGAGGCCCTCCCTTCTTCCCCATCCTTTCATATCCTACGCCCTTAAGTTTGTCTTTTATCCCATAAAAAATACCATAGGGTACCTAAAATTAACTATTTATCTTAAGATACCAAAAAAAATCCGAGAAATCATTGGTGTGAGCCCGGAATCGATCCCAGGACTCCAGAATCGGAGAGCTCGACTACTTAACTGGACCACCGAGACTATTAAGACTTATTACTAATATATTATAGGTACTATTAAAAATGAGACTGATTATGAGAAATGGTAACTAAGTTCCTATCGAATATTTTATTTAAATTTGTGTATAAGAACGCAACATACTGATGAAGATTATTTGAACCGAGGATAATAAACAGATTATTATATAAATGTTTTTATAAGGTTACTTAACCATGTATATAAATGAGTATCAGATCTTGATTTTAGTTTATTATATTATAATGTTTTATTCGTCTCGGCCATAGAGGTCACTATTTGTCAATTTATTAAATCGCGCTATGGTTTCACTCCATGGAGTTTATATAAGTAGTTAAGAATATATTAATAGATTTTGGTAAAATATTTAAAAAATCAGTTCTACAACACATATTATAAATGTTATGTATTTATTTCTTAAACAGATTTTAGTAATAAAATAATAAATTCAATCAAATACAGTTATAAAGGAACGTAGTTGACACTAAAGGCCGCGTTTCTAGTGTCAATTATAGCACCTCCATACACCTAGTGGCGGGTGGAGGTACTATGATTGATTTTACAAATCAATTATAGTACCTAAACCTGCCACTGATGTCTGTGTACTAATGAAATTCAAGCTTACCAAATTGAATGGTAGTGGTGGAGCCAAGCAGTTCGCTGCATGAATGGGCCGGCTATACTGGTAAAAGACCACGACCTCTCGGAAGATAAATAAATAAATAAATTTATTGATCATCAACCACATGACAAATTAGTTCATTTGATCGAGGTCACCTTTTAAGCAGCGAGTGCCTGTGCTAGGTGACCACGCTCTTCCATAGCTATATGGTATATATTATATAGGTAACAATTTTGGTTCTGAGTGTCTACAAAACATACAATACAAAAAAAAAAACAAATAAATAGTAGTACGCACAGTTACGTATAATACATACGCGCGTGTGTGTGTGTGTGTGTGTGTGTGTGTGTGTGTGTGTGTGTGTGTGTGTGTGTGTGTGTGTGTGTGTGTGTGTGTGTGTGTGTGTGTGTGTGTGTGTGTGCGCGTGTGTGCGTGTGAGTGCGCGTGCGTGTGTGCGTGTGAGTGCGCGTGCGTGTGTGCGTGTGAGTGCGCGTGCGTGTGTATGAGTGTGTGTGCGTGCTTACGTGCGTGTATGCGAGTGATTGTGTGTGTGTGCTTGTGTTTATAATGCTTGTTGTAATAAGGCCTCTACTCTCTCATAATCCAATGATGACAGGAAATTTATTATTATTTTCTTAATTTCTCTTGATGTTTTAGAATGTATTTCCGTGATGTTATTTATTTTATTATATAAATACCCAGAGCGGCACGTGTATTGCCTACTTGCAAACGCAGTTTTTGCATAGGAAGGAGCAACACCAGGTTTCCTCCTTCGAACAATTGACTTAGCAAAATAGGGTGTAGATTTGTGTTTTTTTAGTACTGTCAGTAGAATATATAGCTTTCTCACTGACAGCAATTCACTGATAGAGTATATGTCATTTGTTGGAAATCTTCTTTTCTTGAAGTGCATCACTTTTAGCAATGCCCGTTGGGCACGTTCTAGTTCTAGCATTTTGGTTTTAGTTGCTCCTCCCCAGACAGGAATACAGTAGGTGATGACAGACTGCGCCAGTGATAAGTAAATTTCATTTAAAATGTTTCTACGGCTTTTTTGTGAAGTGGTCATAACATTACTTGGTACCACATGTCGCAAAGTTTTGAACAGCCATATGAGTTTCCTCACTCTAGTTGCAACCAAATCAATTTGTGAATGCCACGATAGCCGTTGGTCCACAATAACACCCAAATATTTGGTTTCTTCCAATTTTTCGATTTTAGGACAATCACAACTAGCCATAAGTTGCTGCATGCATGAATGTATTGTGAGTTTTAATTCTGCACTTGGTTGTGATATCTTTTGTATGCTATAGCATATGAAATTAGTTTTAGAAGTATTAAGCGTTAATAAATTGTCACTGAGCCATTTAGCAACCAAGCGCATTCCCTTCTCTGCGTGTTTTTTCACACTATGCCAGCAATGACCAGTGAACAGTAACGCCGTGTCATCGGCATAGGAGAATATGTGGGCGTTATTAATGCTCATGTTACAGAGATCGTTAATATATATAAGGAACAACGTTGGTCCCAGCACACTGCCCTGCGGTACTCCGTATGACATTTCCACATCACCACTAGTAACACCATCAAGTCTTACGCTTTGTGTCCTTTCTGATAGATAACTTTTAAACATTAAGAGAGCAGTGTCCCTGATGCCAATACTCTCAAGTTTATCTAAAAGAATAGGAATAGAGACAGTATCGAAAGCTTTTTTTAGGTCCAGGAACACCGAAAGGCATTTTTGTCCACGGTCCACCCGCTCCGTTATCATCTCAGTCAGTGCCAGAACTGCGTCTTCAGTTGATTTTCCACGTCTAAAGCCAAATTGTGAGGGAGAAAGAAGTTGATACCGATTCAGATAACCCATTAACCTTACGTTAAGAAGCTTCTCCAGTATTTTTGAAATAGCAGGAAGTACAGCTATAGGTCTGTAATTACCGACGTCTTCTCTAGATCCACTCTTAAATACCGGGGTAATTATTGATTTTTTTAGTTGGAATGGGAATACACCTTGTTGAAAACAAAGATTAACAAGGTGCGTTAAGATGGGAACTAGCTCATTCTTCGCGTATTTTAGGAAGCTAATAGGTACTTTATCCCAGCCAGGGGCACTTCCTGATTTTAAACTCATTAAAGTGGATTTCACTTCACCTGGGTCCGTTTCCAGTAAAACAAACGAGTTTAGTTGGGGCGTTTTTAGATTGTTTTTAAACTTTGGGATAGCCCCTGGGCTGGCTTGTATATTATGAGCTAGCTGTTTTCCTATATTAGCGAAATAGCTATTGACATAGTCTAAGGACTCGATAGGATTACTCTTTAAGTTAACTAATTCACTACTATTTTCTCGTCGTTTATTAGAATCAGTGATCTGTTTTATACTTTTCCATAGCTGTTTATTATTTTTTATTGACTTTTCTATCAAATCACGCTCATATTTGCGTTTAAGTTTTTTAATAAGACTATTACAGTAGTTCCTGTATCGAATAAAGGTAATCCTTGCAATGTCGTTAAAGGTGTCTTTTCTTAATTTTTCTTGTAAGCGGTTCCTGTGTCTGATACATCGTAGAATACCCGGAGTTATCCATGGCTTTAGTATGCGCTGACTCCTAGGAACTACTGTGACAGTAGTGCCAGCACTGATACACTCAGTAATGTATCTTAATAAACTTTGAGTTATAAGCGTTGGATCATTACATGTGAGAAGATTGGACATGTCAGTTTGTTGCAGTAATAGCAGAGACTTTGTATAGTCTATGTTAGATTTAATCTTAATAGCAGTGTTTTCAGATTTGGTTTTTGACAGACATAGTAAAGTAGTGAAATGATCTGTGACAGTGGTCGGTAACACAGCAATAAATGCTGAGTTTTTGTTTGTATTAATTTTGAGCATGTAATGATCCAAACAGTTTATTTTCCTAGTAGGTAGTGTATGCCCCGCTAGAATGCCGTAGGAAGAGAGAGCAGTCAAATAATTAATTCTGTTGGTGAATTCTTGGCCGGGTTCTTCCGGCTTGAGCCTAATGTTAATGTTGATGTCGCCTGCTATTATAATGTTATTTTTGCTGTTTAGGTTGTTTAAATGAAGTGAGAGAGAGTCGATAAATCCAGTAGCGTTAGCAATAGAAGGAGAGCGGTATATACACAATATTGTGTTATTTAGTATATCTAGTTGAAGACAGGTGGCATGCGTAAGAACAATTTCCTTCACTTTAGGCTGTAAATTTGTTTTAATATACAAAACCACTCCATCATTTTGATTAAGTTGATTTGAGGTAAAGAAAGAGTTATAGTTTTCAAGTTGAGGTAACGGTTTCACTGGGCTAAGCCTACATTCTGTTAATATCAAGATATCAGCCTGTACTGGGATATTAGACAATGTTACCAGAAAATCATCAAAGTTACAATATATACTACGTATGTTTTGAGATATTGTTATGAGGTCAGATGGTTTTAATGACATGTGGGATAAAAGATCTGCACTGTCACATTCCACAGCATGAGCAATTTCAACAGCGTCTACCATATTCATGCTACGGAGTGCGTCAGCCATTAGGTAATATAATAAAGAGCATATAGGTTTTTTCTAGTAGTCTATAAAGTGTGCTTAGTGGATAAGAGTAGGTAAGTTAATTCTGAGAGATTTGTGTGTGTGAGTTTGTGTTGATATTTTGAGTGTAAAATGTATGAGTTTATGAATGATCCAGTGTTAGAGTAATATTTAATGACATCTGCTGTAATCAATATTTGATACATTGATAAAGCACATAGTACAAACAGCGCACAATTAACATTACGCAAGAAATTAAAAAGAAGCAAAACAAAAACAAAGTAAATCAATATTTCCCGAAAATACTGCAGAAAAAAATATAGGGCACTTACGCGGGCTCCACATAGTCAAAGAGCCTGATGATTGTGATGCTGGGATGTCATCAGTTGCTGCACTTGTTCTTCGTTTGTTAACAATATAATCGATGAATTTTCGTTTTCCCTAATATAAACCTTTCCATACGCTGTCCAACAGAACTTATAATTAATTGACTTGACCAAGTCACGAGCCAGGAAGTATAAACGTGCACCTTTTGGGGTGAGGTGTTCCGATATAAATATAGGGGTATCCTCTTCTGTTTTCAATCCTAAATGCTTCGCACAAAGTTTACTTTTATGCCTTATATTGAACGCTTTTGAAGACTTAATAATATCGTTCTTCAATAAAGTAGACTTAGTCTCCACTATTATTGGTGTGTTTATAATTTTGGATGATTTTGGCCTTATTCGGTAGATGTCGCTTATATCTGATCTAGATATATTACAATTCACGTTCTTGGAAAGGTTAATAACCATTTCGATGAGGTCTTCTTTATTTTCGTTGGCTATTTTTGGTGTATTTTTAATTTCGAAAGTGGACTTCCGACTTCCCATCTGCAATTCGTCGAGTTTATTCTCTAATATAGTAATATGGTTCCTGTCTTTCTTTAACTGATTCTCGAGGTCACTGATTTTCTGCCTATACTCCTCATTCTGCGCAGCAAGGAAAGAAACTGTATTTTCAATGTTATAGTTTGTTTGCTGCATTTCTTTAAGAGCGACATTCAGTTGTTTCAACTCACCAGCTTGCGAGTCGAAATAAGAAGTCATTAATTTACACATTTCGTCCCTGAAGTCGGTCAGTTGTGTGGAAATAGAATCGTCCATATCTTTATCTCTCACTCTTTTCTTTCGTTGTTGGGCATAGTCCAGGGGAAGGGCGTGAGTCAAGTCCGAGTCTGACGCAGATCTGTTCAGAACATTGTCCACTTGTACTAGGGCCTCAGATACGCACGGAGATATCTCTGAGCGCTTATTATATGCATGCCCAGTACGCGTAGCTCTGAGTGGCGGTGTCCTTTTGAGCGACATTGGGTGTATTGATAAAATGTACTAGGGTAGCAGCGGTTCCTCACAAGTACGCTATAAAACGAGTACAATATATCGGACGTTGATGTGATGGGTCAGAGTATTCTGGACGCGATCGACGATTCCGTACATAAGTGCTTTCCGTCCAATGTAAGTTGACCCCTGTTCTAATTTATTAGCAATGCGTCTGCTTTCGCAATTCCTCACAAGCGGTCCGCCCCTTTCGAGAGGATGTTTCACTGAGCGTTCTTCGTAACACCTTTGTGGGCGGCAACAGCAAGTTAGTAGGTGTTCCAGTGGCCGTCGTCGACTGGGAAGACCTCAGGAGGGGATGAAGTGGTGGCGTAGCAGTGAGCTCCTTTCGTTTATGTTATCCTATTTTTGTAACTTATTTTTTCGTGCCAAATATTATTAAAATTATTTAAAAATATATAATACAGTATATTTCTTGATACGTCTGAACTCCTCAGAGATCCGGAGGGAAGGCTCGAAAGATTGACGTAAAGTGGCTGAGGCCACGTTTTGTTCGGTGAGAGAGGTACCCGGAGGGCCACACCCCTTTCCCATCCTTTCCTAGTTCCCACTCCCTTAAAGGTCGGCAACGCAACTGTAACACTATATGTGTTGCAGTTGTCCATGGGCGGCGCTGGTCACTTACCATCAGGTGACGCGCTAACTCGTTTGCCCTCATTTGCCCGGTATGGCCGTATTTGGACGTAAACATAACGGTGAGTGGAGACTTAAAAGCCACCGCCTAGACCTTCGGGTAGAAAAGGCGTGAAGTTATGTTACTATATGTGCGCGCAATACATGTTTCCCTAATAATCTAATACTTATATCGTGTATATTGAGATATATTTTGAATGAAATTTTTAATTAATCGAATTATTTATTACTATGAAAAAATCGATTAATTAATAATCGATTTTATTTAAAAAAATAATCGATTTATTTAAATTAATCGATTTTTAAATTTTTGGGTAATATGTACAATTGGCATTGCCAGATTTATTGTCAACATGGATATATTGACGCCATCTACTTGTCGTCCTTTTAGTCGTAGACATTGCTCAAAAACAAAACCAAAAAAGACTTTTATAAACTTCAACAAAACTTTTAGTCACGAAAAACTTCGTTTGAAAAATGAAGTTTTACCAACGAATAATTAATGACATTATTATATTATAATAATGTCATTAATTAATCGTTAATTGATAATCGTTAATTTCAGCAGGCAGACATAATTAATGCCGAAATTAACAAAATTCGTGACACACAGAGCCAAGCAGTTTACTGCATAAATGGGCCGGCTCGACCGGTGAAATACCACGACCTCTCAGAAGACCGACGTAAAGTGGCTCATGCCGCGTTTCGTTCGGTGAAAGAGGTACCCGGAGGCCCACCCCCTTCCCCATCCTTTCCTATCCCCTTCCCTTAAAGGTCGGCAACGCAACAGTAACACTATATGTGCTGCTGGTGTCCATGGGCGGCGTTAGTTGCTTACCATCAGGTGACACGCCTGCTCGTTTGCCCTCCTATCCCGTAAAAAAATAAACACTAACTAAGAAAAATTGTAAAATAGTCTTAAGGAACTTATGTCTGTAACCGACCTAGTCATCACATAATTGTTGTTGGCTTTTGTGGGATGGATGATATACCACTGATAAACCACAGATGGTTTTTGTGGTATGTGACTAGAAAAGTCTCCATGTAATCTTTAGTAATTTGGAAATAAACAATAAAAGAAAACATATCAACCAAATGTTGGCTAATAAAATAGTATTATTCATTGACTCCATCTAGTGAATATTTGATTAAACGAATAACTAAACTGTTTCAAAGGTATAGAAGGAATGCGGTCATAGATGGCGTTAAAAATAACATTATGGAGAAAGTATTCTTTAAAATCTCAAGCGGCACAAATACAGAAACCTTATAGGTGACTATGTGTTTGAGCCGTTTGGGGTTGAGACTTTGGGGACATGGGGTCCGAGTGCTCGTGCACTTTACAAAGATCTTGCAAAGAGGCTGATCGAAGCCTCTCGCGACCAGAGGGCTGGTCTATTCTTCGCACAGAGGATTAGCATTGCCATTCAGCGTGGCAATGCGGCCAGTCTTCTGGGCACGCTGCCAGTAGACCGAGATGCGGAGAAATTTGATTTCAGGTAGTTTTTTAATTGTATATATTGTAAATAATGTAATTAATTTATTTGTTCTTATTATTCTTTAGTTGTTTTCGTTCCGGGCCAGAAGACCAAACTTAATATCAGGGCGTTGCAGATGAAAAAAAATCGGTAATATGTAATTGAATGATTAATAAAATAATCGATTATTAATCGATTAGTCATATAAAAATAATCGCTAATTAAAATCGATTTTTTTTTTATTTTTATTAATCGATTTTTAATCGATTATTTCAAAAATCGATTAAAATTTCAAAATTATTTTTTCACATCCCTAGCGCAAACTCGCACTCGCTCGCGTAAAAATCAGAAACGTGGTACAAACCACATTGTCAAGAACCGTCCAAGTCGAGGTTCGTACCCCACAGGGGGTGCCCTTGGACCAGGTTGTTTAAATCACCTAAGGTTGAGAGCCCTCTGCGCTCACCAAAAGTCCGCGTAAAATTGTTACAGCCGTCAGGCTAACAATAATTGTTTTGAATGGCTTCTAATTAATAGAAGCCATTAAAAAAAAATGGTTTTGTGAACTTTTGTGTACGAACGAAATTGACACCGACTAGGGATGTGACATTTCACATAAAATGTTACTATGAACAAATCGATTAATTAATAATCGATTTTATATAAGAAAATAATCGTTGTATTTCAATTAATCGATTTTTAAATTTTTGGGCAATATGTATAATTGGCATTGCCAGATTTATTGTCAATATGGAAATATAGACGCCATCTACTTGTCGTCCTTTTAGTCGTAGACATTGTTCAAAAACAAAACCAAAAAAGACTTACAAACTTTAACAAAACTTCTAGTCACGAAAAACTTCGTTTGAAAAATGAAGTTTTACCAACGAATAATTAATGACATAAATAATAATGTCATTAATTATTCGTTAATTGATAATCGTTAATTTCAGCAGGCAGACATAATTAATCTCTACCTGCTGAAATTAACGAAATTCGTGACACACTAACTAAGAAAAATTGTAAAATAGTATTAAGGAACTTATGTCTGCAACCGACTTACTCATCACATAATTGTTGTCGGCTTTTGGTGGGATGGATGATATACCACTGATAAACCCCAGATGTTTTTGTGCTATGTGACTAGAAAAGTCTCCATGTAATATTTAGTAATTTGGAAATAAACAATAAAAGAAAACATATCAGCCAAATGTCGGCTAATAAAATTGTATTATTCATTACTCCATCTAGTGAATATTTGATTAAATAAATAACTAAACTGTTTCAAAGGTATAGAAGGAATGCGGTCATAGATGGCGTTAAAAATAACATTATGGAGAAAGTATTCTTTAGTAGTTTTCGTTCCGGGCCAGAAAACCAAACTAAATATCCGGGAGTTGCAGATGAAAAAAAAATCGGTAATATGTAATTGAATGATTAATAAAATAATCGATTATTAATCGATTAGTCGTATAAAAATAATCACCAATTAAAATCGATTTTTTAACTTAAAAATTGATTATTAATCGATTATTTCAATAATCGATTATTTTTTGACATCCCTAGTTTAACGGTTGCACAAGACATTAGAAGGACACTTCAAAAACATCGATCAGCGAGTATATCGACGGACGACGGCTACACAAAACATCGGATGGATTCGATGTATCGCATTGTAAACAACCATGTTTTCGATGCATTGATGTATATCGTTTAACTGATATACATCGATCCGATACTTTGTATTCATTACTGACTAATACTGACGGTACGCCTTTGGGTACGCCGCAGCGCGCCAAACCAAAAGTGATTCTGGGGTTGTTTTAAACAAAGAGTAGGTATATAAATATGATGGTTATAAATTTGAACACGTGAACATTAACTTTGTTTGTACTAATCCAATTTTGCATTTAGAACTTGTTAATCTTGTTATTACCAGTTAATACGCTGCTACGGTGAAAATAAGTGCAGATCGCGAATTTGAATGTTGAAACGGGGATATTCTTCAAGAAAATTCGTTTTGCAAGTAAGTTTACATTTCCGTTTTCTATTTAAAATCACTGACAATTTTCTCGATTTAGATGATACGATAGAATAATTTTAAAGTTTGATATTTATTAACATGTCACAAACGCGAAATTCTCGACCTGAAAAGTTGTTATCACCGAAAAGTCCGTTGAGAACTTTTTAAATGTCACGGTCATGGCGATTCGAAGAAATCGAAATTATAAACGAATTATCAATCCATGGATAATTCATACTATTATATTAACAATCGCATAGTGAATGTTAAAAAACACCATTCTTTATTTTGTTGTGATAGGAGGATTTTTTACTTGTGGTTGAATGTATACAACCGACTTCAGAAAAATGTTAATGTTCGACGGTATTTTTTATGTATTTACCTCATAACGCTCCACTGTTAACCGACTTCGGAAAAAGGAGGACTTTCTCAATTAGACGTTATATTTTTATATTTGTTACCTTATAACTCTGCGCTGGGTAGACTGATTTAGAAATCTTTAACCGAATTTAGAAAAAGGCGGAGGTTCTCAGCTTAACGTTTTTATTTTAAATATTTCTTACTGTTTAATTTTCTTGCATGTTCATTATGATTATGTTGATAATGTTGGCCTTATATTCCAAGAAATAGCAGTAACACTCATGGATCCTGCGGGCGGACAATCATCAGGGACGGTCGGAACGTCTGGTGGCGGCATGAAAACCCGGAGCGTCGCTAGAGGAGTGCGGCCCCGTCGTGGTTTCGCGGAAAGGCGTTCTCCTTCAGAGCCGTAAGAACTTTTCAAATTGTAACTTATTCTTTAAACTTGTGTGGAATGTTTTTCAATGATAATACTAATTTCAGTACATTCTCGGAGAACATTGATATCTTACCCACCAGCAAATCACTGAAAGCGCCTGTTCACCCTAAAAAGAGTGTACTCACCGAAAAGCTGGACTTTAACCCCACGTGAGTATACTGGTGATTTTAAATATGTATGTTTTAACAGCAAAATCGAAAAGTATTGTAAACAAATATTTATTATGGTTTTCAGAATACAGGTTAAGAGTTCTCCCCTTGATGTGTGTGATTATACGAAGCGGAGATCACAACAACAGTCAGAGGCGATTACGGAGGTGGTCGAGTCTGTGTCATCGCCTGGCCTGTAACTATTTATTTGTTAATTATCAGTTACTTGAATATGTAATAAGTCTTAAATATTTAGATGCATTACACTCTTTTTTTTTTAAGAAACGTTGAATGCGGTGGTAGCGGCGGACCCAGCACCAGCAAGCGGCCAGCGTAAGTATTTATCTAATAAATTTCATTAAGTTGTTTTCACACAGTCTCGGTGGCGCAGTGGCTAGCACCCCGCTTCTGATTCAAGAAATAGTGGGTTCAAATCCTGGCACACACCAATGACTTTTCTAAATTTTCGAAAGTTACGTGTGATAAATATCGATGACTGACAACTTTGTGCCCGGTATGGCAATAGGTTCGCCACCTATTCCATTTGGGACGTAAACATAACGGCGAGACGAGGCTTAACAGCCGCTGCCTACACCTTCGGGTAACAAAAGGCGTGAAGTTATGTTATGTGTTATGTTCATTAAGTTGTTTTTGTTAAGGTAATTTGTTAATAAATGTTTTTAATTTTTTAGAAGTTCAGGCGCTTACAGAACCACTAAAATTCGTCGTCAGCAGTAAGTTTATCTCAGTTAAACTATATACAATACTAAAGCCCGAATACTGAACTGCCACTCAAATATATAAGCGCTACCTAAACGTTTAAGTAGCTGTCAAATTAGACAGAATACGTCAAATTTGAGCATCTGATAAATTTAAATGCAACTCAAACTAACTGGCACATAAACACCACTCAGAACAAAATTCGTATACCGAAACGCTACTCAACTTTATTTATCTGTCAAATCATCTGTCAAACCTAAGTGAGCAGAACTTACATTTAAGAGTGGTTGTGCGGTCTCTTAAACTAAGTATACTTTCTTTAAATCGAAGAAAAACTATTAATAATGTCTATGTGGCCATTAGATATCATTAATTTCTGATGGGAAAACAAGTGTGAGGCAGAAAAGCCCAGCTTGCAATCTACAATGCGGTACTGTACTGATCCCAACGCTAGCTTATGGAAGCGAGAGTTGGGTATTGCAGAGTGCGCATGAAAGTAAATATGAGGACACTGCGAAAAATCTGCGGAGTGACTCTCGCTGACCGCTCCAAAAAAAAGGTTGTAAGGAAGGTAGTTGGATTGAAAGAGGGAGTCGGTGTAAAAGTAAGAAAAGGTATGCTCCGATGGTTTGGACATGTAGAAAAAGTGGATGATGCATGATTGTGTATGCAAATATACCTACAATGCAAAATCGCATGGATGTAGGGGTCGTGGATGGCCAAGACCAAATAGAACGTGTTCTGGAGGAATGTGATGTTAGAAGCCTTGAAGATGTTAAAAATCGACGCGCATGGCTGAAAAGAGTTATGAAAGTCAAAGAAGCGAGTGAGGAGTGTAAGAATCGTGCCTTATGGCTCTTTGTTCTCTTTACCTACCCTGCAAGGGAATTAGTAGAATGACGAATGACAAAGAGTTTGTCCAGTTGTTGTAGCATGTTCAGTTCTACATATTACTATCCTGGCGCGTTTGGATGAGCTGGTGGAAGAGGATATTTCCTTACTTCAACCTCAGAAGTAGAATTTATGATTCAGCAACCATAGGTTTTGATATAAATCAAAACTTTATTATAATGACCTATTTAATTAATACACATTTTTCTAATTATTTATCTTGTTTTATATTAGTATTACAATGAAGTTAGGTGTATGTAATCCTCCTCCATCCTTGCAATGAATTATTCGAAATGCTAATCCTCTTCCCAAAAGAATAGACCAGTCCCCTTGGTCGCAAGAGGCCTCGATCAGTCTCTTTGCAAGATCTTTATAGAGTGCACGAGCACTCGGACCACATGATCCTAAAGTCTCAACCCCAAAGGGCTCAATAACATAATCATCTACAAGGGACTCCCACTCTCCCACAGCTAGCAAATAAGTACACTCAGCATCACCTACAGAACCACTAATAAGATGGCACAAAGCACCCGCTTTGAGCTATCTTCATCACCCACTGTTTATGGGATATTATTATTAATAACTTATTGAATTTAAACCTTATCTTATTCTTTCTTTTTCATATCCCTGGTGATTTCATAATACTGAAGGTATTTAAAAACATTGCATTTATAAAAAAATAAAGAATAAAGTTTAAATTACAATAGAATCAAAGAAATAAAACAAAACTACATTTGCTTTGGCTATGTTTTTATTAGACTTCTGTTTCAGGTTTTCTTAAAAGTTTTTGCAGTCCTGGAGCCGCTCATAGTATCATCATCATCATCTAATCAAAATTTATTGCCTCCCTCTTCTTCAAAATATTACTGCCATTGTTTCTTTATTTTCAATAATAATTTGTTATCTGAAAATAAGAACATAAGTCTTAAAATCAGAGGTCATCTCTCGGTGTTTTTAATTTAAATAAGCACACGACAAAAATCGGGTTACAAAGTACCTGGTACATGACATTGTTTACTTAAACACTTACTTATTTATGAATTCCAAGAGCATATCTTTTTTACGGTTGTGTTACTGCATCCACATTTATTTGTGTAATAAAAATAAACATTATATTTAAAGTAATTCTTGTAATGAGAATCAAAGATTTTATTTTTAGGCGAAACAAACGTCAACAAAAAGAATAATATCCATTACGATTATACGTCAAGCGTAACGTTCCATTCTATGATAACCTACTAGTATATTTTGAAGTTTTCTTTTCTAATTATTCTGATTTTTAGATAAAAAAACATGGAAATAATTCTTCATTCAATCCTTAATACAACCAAACTCATGTGAGGTCATTATATTTTATTTAAATAATAGGATTTGAACTTATTTACTAAAAAATCTGCGTAAAATGAATTTAAGAGGTACGCTAAATTATTTTGTAACTAAGAACATACCCATCGTATATATTTTGACATTGTGTTGCCAGGATACAAACATTTAATCGGTGCTTACTTGATCATGGTCGAATATAGGTTAAATGACGTTTGTGTATACCACTTAAATGTGAGCGATCTTAAAATTCTAAGTAGCTTTTTATTAATTGTCAGATTTGAGTGGAAGTTCAGTATTCGGGCGTAAAAGTAATAAGTATAATATTACAGTTTAATAAAATACCCCTTTTTTCTTAGAAACCCTTCGCCCGAGGACATCATAGATCCTTTGCTGGATAAAACCTTGTGCACTGTCGTTAATTACGGTAAGTGTAAATATTAATGTAAACAACAATAATGTATTACAAGTAGGGGACCAACATTTTTATTCATTTTTCAGGCAGCGAGGAAGATGAGACTGACGATGAGTGCGATGAGCTTGTATTTGTGTCTCGGGAGGTGAGGATCCATGCAGGCGAAGACATTAGGGAGGGTGTCTCCGTGAGTCCATCTCACAGACCTAGTTTGAGGGGAGAAGTATTCTCCCAAACTAATGTAGGTCCTACAGTCTCTTTTACGCATCCTTATGATGCATTCACTGCCATATGGGATTATGAAATTGTTCAGCTTATTGTTACGGAGACCAATAACTTCGCACAACAGTTAGCTGCTACCATGTTAGAGAACAATATGATCCACCCCAGGAGCCGCATCAATCGTTGGCAAGATACGACTGTAAATGAGATCTATACGTATCTTGCCGTCGTCCTTTCTATGGGAATGGTATTTAAAAGCAGGCTAGAGGACTACTGGAGCTCTACAAAAGACATCTTTTTCACTCCGGGCTTCTCTACACATATGTCTTACGACAGATTCTTACTTATTTCCAAATGTTTAAATTTTAAAGATAACCGTGAATGTGACGTTGAATTGTTCACACAACCCGAGGAAGGGATTTTGAAAATAAAACCAATAATTGACCATTTAAATACTAAATTTTCTAATCTTTATAATTTGTCCCAAAATTTACGTTTAGTTGAAAATATTATCATGTGGAAAACTGGGCTCGACAAAAATCAATTAATTAAGAACAAATCAGAGACAGTGAACATTACAATGTATGAAGTGTGCGAGTCCGAAACAGGATATTTGTGGCGCTTTAATCTACACGCATGCCAGGAGACAGAGGCAGTTCATAAAGGGCCAGTATCGGAAACCATCCCAGCCCTTGCGCTGAGCCTGTTGGATGGTCTCGAACACAAGGGTCATACCATCTCCATGAACAGGTTTTATAATTCACCAGCATTAGCGCGGGACCTAAAGATCCCTGGCTTCGATTGTGTGGGGACGCTCAAAACAACCCGCCAAAGCGTATCAACAGAATTGGCGAATAGTTGTATGGGCGGGGTTGATCGCAGGGATCGAATTCTTTCTATGTACCCCATAGAAAGAATGAGGACCCGCGTCTGGTATGAAAAAATGTTCAGGAGATTGTTAAATGTGAGTGTCCTCAATGCACATATTTTATATAACGACCCAATGGGTCACTATGAATTCCGAAGGACACTCATTTCCAGTTTGTTAGAAACCCACTGCGTACCTACCGCACCTACAAACGAAATCACTACTACTTCTGAACATCATTTTCCAGGGCAGTATAAGATTATAACGCCTGGGAAGTCGGATAGGTTAAAGCGCAAATGCGCTGTTTGTTCCAAAAGAACCAGCACATATTGTAAAACGTGCAATGTAACAATGTGCGTTTTTACATGCTTTGAGACGTACCACTACAAAAATGAAAACTTGCCGCCGACATTTTAAAATTAGTAATTGTTGATGGGAGCAGAGTGTGTGCTCAATAGAGCGGGACGGTACTTAAACAGCATAGTCTGTGGTACAGCGGGACGGTATAGTCAAGTCATCGCTTGCAGCTATATATAGCGCAAGTCCTAGCTCACATAGAATACCGTTCCCATCTTTCGGCGGGGGCACCCCACACCCATCCGCATCGGCTTATTAATGGTTGGCGATCAACAACTGTGCGCTTTAACTGGCAGTTCTTGCCACGCATTGCTCCTTTGTGGAACCAGTTGCCGCCAACGGTATTTATATACCGCTACGACCTAGGAACCTTCAAGAATTGACGGTCTCCGCATCTTAAAGGCCGGCAAAGCTGATGTGACACTACTGCTGCATAGGCAACGTTATTTCCGGATTGTTATGACCTAGGAACTTTCACGAATTGACCATCTCCTATCTTAAAGGCCGGTAAAGCTGATGTGACACTCCTGATGTTGCTGAGGCAACGTTATTTCCGGATTGTTACGATCTAGGAACCTTCAAGAATCGACTGTCCCTTATCTTAAAGGCCAGCAAAGCTGATGTAAAATGCTGTTGCAGAGGCAATATTATTATAGTCACAGTCATCTTTTTCACATACCCCCGCTCCCTCCCTTTTTTTATTTTTACATTAACAATACGATGGACAGACAGACCAGAGTTACATTCACGGTCTATCAGTGGTAGAGCTACATAGTTCACATGAATGGGCAATTCGAATGGTGAAATTTCCTTCCGTGAGAGGGGTATCTAGAGGCCTAACCTCAGTCCCTCTCCTTTCCTATCCTACAACTTAAGGCCGGCAACGCAACTGTAACTATCTGTGTTGCATGTGCCCATGGTAATCGGTAGTTCATTACCATTAGTTGACCAGTTTGCTCGTTTGCCCTCCTGTTCTATAAAATAATATTATTAATTAGGATTAAGTGAAATTAAACTTAAAATTAAAAAAAAATATTTGTTACTTCTATTGATACTAGTCGTATCAATACTATGCATGTCGCCATTTTAGACAAATTTGATAATTTTTCACAATGTTTATGAACATCTTTACTTTATTTATTTATGAATATGTGTCTTTTTAATTTAAATCAGTACCTAGATTTGTGTGTAAATCTTAAATAATGAATAAATATACTACTCGTAAGCATACATATAAAATGCATGCATGTATATAAAATGTATCTCATTTTATATACATTTATATTCGAAATTTGTTTACTAAACCAGTATGCATATATGTATTTTAATTAGCTTGCCGACATCCCTAAGTTATTAGAAACAACAGCTCACGTGCCTGACACCAAGAATGTTTTTTTTTTTTTTTTTTTTTTTTATGGCAATCTGCCGAACTTCTTCAGCAATTACTGCCAGCATCATGTAATGGCTACACATGTTAACGCGACTTAAAGTTAATTGTTTATAAGATTTAAAATATCTATTACATATAAAATTTTGTTAGTTATGTCCAATTGTAATGGTATTTGAATGGAGTGCATGTATTACACATTAAATTGAAATAAACACTAATACAACAACATAAAATATGACTGTGAACAAACTAATATGATACATACAAAATACAGAAAAAATTCTTGGCCATTGAATCTGCACATTCGTTTCCATCATCCCGGTCATCACGATACGCGCTATAGCCAGGTACTATAGCCAGGTACATTTTGATCAAACACCAAGAATGTTTATTTATGTAGTGAACTACGCAAACCATTTACTTGACGTTTCAAACGGCCCGTTTTTTTTATCAAAGTTTAAAAATATGTCTGGTATACAAAAATGTTCTGGAACATATGCTATTTGGTTTTAATTTTATCAAATACATTGTATTTCTCAAGAAAGATATGATTTTACTTCTTACAAGGTGTTAATTATTTTTATAATTGGAAATGGAAAAACATTTTTTTGGAGACATGAATGAAATTTGTAAAACTATTACGATTCTGGTTTAATTTAAAAAAAATAATTAATAATAGTGGGGGGCCGTTATATTTGTACCTAGGAAGCCAAGGGCAGTCAATAAATCTTCATACAAATTTTTGAAATGTGTTTCTAAGAGAGTTTGGGTTATTATTTATAAAAAACAACTTTGCTTGATCTCAATAATTATTATCTTATTTTTTTTATTAGTTTCAAGTTATATTTTGAAAGCAGAACTACCACAAACTTGTCCTCGAGGTCTCAAGGAATTGTAGGTACAAAGGTCCAGGAGTGGGGGGAATTATAGAGGGGGGATAATTATATACTTTGCTATTTTGTGAATAAATATTTCTAATTTTGGTTTATTTGCAACTCATGTATATTTATTATTGTGCAGTTTGTGCACTTAAAGACTACCCAAATATTCTTCTGAATTTCGAAAATATTTAAAATAATCTGACTTTGATAATTACCATTATGTTAATTTTGTTCATATTTTTGAGCAATTAATTCTCTAATAACCTTTAATATAATATGTTAATAACCTTTAATATAATATGTTAAATTAACATACTATTCGGACCGGCTCGTCGTCGTCCGTCATTGCATCCCATATGTGAAAATTTGGATAATTTTTGAAACACCTTCCGTATAATATGAATATATATATTAACTAGTTGACCCGGCGAACTTCGTTCCGCATCAAAAGAAATAAATTAGTAATATTTGGATCTTAAAAAGTTCAATTTGTGCTATTTATCGGCATGCGTTTTGGCGCGCAAACGCAACTGCTATGTACCGCTATGTTAATACTGTAATATCTTTGTAAATATTAGTTTAAATTACATGCTGTAAATGGCTATATTAATCTATATTAAAAGCACAATCTATTTAAGACACTTAATTGGATGAAAATTAATGCTGTAATGTTTAAAATTGCTTCGTAAATAAGCCATTATTTCTCGTAAAAAGTAAAAAAATAATAATGGTCATTGTGGGTTATCCCTAAGACATAGACATATGCCCTCGCGGACTTTTTTATTGACCTTTTAAAGGTGTATAATAATGTAGTACATTGTTTTGATTTATCACTTAGGGTTCAGGCAGCGTTTTCGATTAAAGTTTTAAATCTTGAAAATTATCATTTTTTTTCACTACACTATTCATGAATTATAGATCAAAACCACCCCGTTGACACCCTCTAACTATTAAAAAAAACCGCATCAAAATCCGTTGCGTAGTTTCAAAGATTTAAGCATACAAAGGGACATAGGGACAGAGAAAGCGACTTTGTTTTATATTATGTAATGATGAAAATGATTGTGTTTCACAAACTTTGGAAACAGTGGCATATAAATATAATTCGTAATTATATGTGAAAATTTGGATACTGTTTGAAATACCTGCCTGTATATAATTATTATATTTATATAAATAAAGCGCTGATTGAAGTTGATAATATTATCAATATCTTAAACTACTACTGGTTTGTACTTAATAGGGAGACTGTTACCGGCTTTGGTTACCGGTCTCAAACTATAGCGGAAATTATTAACTTTGACATATGACTATAAAACCTAATTGCCATATATATTTAATATTGTAAATTATCTAATTATAAATTGTAATTGGGGAGAAAAATATTTTATTTCTTTTTGTTTATTTTATTAATCAACATAATCAGTATAAAACTGGGATGTACCCTACTTTGACCAGCAGGTTCCAGTTGTTGTCAAGATTTGTACCAAAGGTTGACCATTTGTAAAGATACTGAAATAAAATCTACATTCACAAACGCAAACGTATTTTATTAATCAACATTATTAAGGTTCATTCTTAGGACTAGTTGTTATCTTTTTGATATAAAACTAAATTAAGTCTTAACAATCACAGTAGTATTCCTAAATGTGAATGACACACATTCTAATCACTAAAAATAAGGAGTAATAACTTAATATAATCTTGCAAGTTTCTAAGAAACCTCAGCTAATTTCCTTTCTTTCTAATCTTTGATTTCGTAAAAATAATCCATCCCTCTGGGCTCCAGTACAATACCGAAGAACCTGATTCGTTCGTCAGCGTTTAGGATCCCATCTGGACAGTGCCGGATTACTCTAGTAGCAAGAGTAGCAAATGCTACGGGTCCCGCGCGAAAAGGGGCCTGAGCCTATTCTTTTATGTCACAAAAAACGCGAAAAACTACAACTTTTCCTATTAAGCTAATCCACGTAAAACCCTCGTTACCAGAATATTTGCTTGGTGTAAATGATATCATACAGTAAACGCACAAGTTCTTCAAAAAGTTGCTTCTATAAACTTGTAGAATTTCAATGCTTTGTAAGAGTTTAAAAAATAATGAGGTAACAGATAAATAATTATTAAATACTAGCTAACCCGGAAAACTTTTGTTAAACTTGTTGTTATTACTTTTGCCTCAAAAGTAATAGGTAATTATGTAAAATTCGGATGTAAGTAATATCTTCCAAAATATTAATTTGAATTATACTGTTGTACCTTTGATCTTTATTACGAACAAAATCTATAAAAAAATACTTATTGGATGAAAATTAATGCTCCAATGCTTATTTGAAAAATATTTCTCGTAAAAAGTAATAAAAATGATCACTGAGGTTATCCCTACATATACCATCGCGGACTTTTTTCTAAACCTTTTGAACGTGTAATTAATGTAGTACATTGTTTTGATCTATCACATGGGGCTCAGCCAGCGCAATTAAAGTGCTAAATCTCGAAAATTTGTACTCTTTCTTTACTGCAACCGTGCAACTGTGAAAAGTAATAAAAATGATCACTGAGGTTATCCCTACATATACCATCGCGGACTTTTTTCTAAACCTTTTGAACGTGTAATTAATGTAGTACATTGTTTTGATCTATCACATGGGGCTCAGCCAGCGCAATTAAAGTGCTAAATCTCGAAAATTTGTACTCTTTCTTTACTGCAACCGTGCAACTGTGAATTATACAACCGTCGTTGCCCTTTATCTATTATAAATAAGAGATTTCCACCTATATATTGACTCATCACGATATCTCTGGAACCATAAGGCGTAGCGACTTGAAATTTGGTAGGATTATTCCTTTCGCCGAGTAGAGGTCAGCTAAGAACGGATTTTACGAAATTCCACCCACAAGGGGGGTTGCGGGGGTGTTAACAATGGAAAATTCCCATTTTTAACCTATAGCTGCTATCGACTTCAAATTTGTCGAAGATATTGCAGTATTAACATAGCGGGTCAGCAGTTATTACTTTTGATGCGAAACAGAGTTCGCCGGGTCAGCTAGTCTATTATAAAAAAACACATTAAATTCCGTTGCGTAGTTTCAAAGATCTAAGTATGTAAGGGGAAAGAAAGACAACGGACAGCGCTTTTGTTTTATAGTGTGGTAATTATAAACATTATTTAAAGTAAAATATGTACCATAATGTTGACTAAGAAAATATAATTGAATGCGGCGACAAAAACGAAAATTTGAAACAGGAACCCAGAACTGATGCAAGGATAATGATCAATGGTGTACTGCTGGAACAGGTAAATTACATTAGAAGGAACACCGCTTATGTAGGAAGAAGAGTGGCGATAGGAAATAGCGAAAATGGAGCGTTGGGCGGATTCCTGGGCGCAAAAAATCTTAGCAGAAATGCCCAGCCAGCAATCCATAATGCAGTCGTGATCCCAACGCTAACTTATGGAGGCGAGAACTGGGTATGGCAGAGTGTGTGCATGAAAGTAGGATAAACGTGGTAGAAATGAGGGTACTGCGCAAAATCTGCGAAGTGATTCTCGCTGACCACGTCGAAAACGAGGTTGTAAGGAAGTAGGTAAGTTGGACTGAAAGAGAGTGTTGGTTTAAAAGTAAGAAAGGGCAAGGGCAGACATGTTGCGTACATAACTTCTAAGAACACGTTCTATTTGATCATGGAATGTGAGTCTTGGCCGTCCTCGACTCCTACATCCATCCGCTTTTGCATTGTGTATCTGCTTAATCAATCTTACATCATCCATTCTTTCTACATGTCTGCCCTTGCATTGTATGTAAAATATAATATTAGCTTAGTTTCCGAAAAGACTTTAGTACCATAGACCACATACACAAACTTCTCCAAATTATACAAAGACCGAGGAGTATAATCAGCCTTTGTACTTGGCGCTCCGCGCTCGTGCAAAAAGCCTTTAATTCCGCTGAAACTTGGGCGGTACTGCAGTACCTCCATAGATGCCAAATTGATTATCGGTATATCCAAGTGTTGCAGTGTTTGTATAGAAACGGCATTACCTATGTCAGACCGAATTGGTTTTGAGAGTACGAATCCAATATAATTGCAGAAATGTGTCGGGAACAGGGACGTAATCTCCCCGAAGCTGTTGCCTCCTGCATTGGAATACGTATTCAAGCTCATGGGAGAGTCACTGGAGAACTTTGGTGCAATGCTCAAGGCAGTGGCGTAGCGTGCCTTGTCGGAGCCCCGTATAAAAATTTTTTTGGAGGCCCTTGTAAGGAGGTAAAGATTTTTCACAAAAGAAAAAAAATATTGTGAGAAGAAATATTTATTTATCACATAATTTACCCATTTTACAAATAAAAATCGAATTTTAAATATTCACTCCCCTTGCCTTTTTTTCGGCAAACTGATTTATTAAATCATTTATGGCTGATGATGATTTTAGTTTTTCTAAAGTTTCTGCCTCTATGGACAATAGTGAGATGTCTGACAGCCGTTCTTGTCCCATCGAAGTTCCTATGTAATTTTTTATTAGTTTTGATTTTGAAAAACTTCTTTCTGCCGTTGCGGTTGTAACTGGAAGGGTCAAGAATAAAAAGCATGCTGTGATTACCTCGGGAAAACTGGATGCAAGACTATTGAATTTTACTAGCAATTATTCAATGAGTTCTTTAATGGAATAATTTTTTTTAATTTCAGATTTTAAGCATGTTTTTAGAGCCTATATTTGGTCACAAAGATTAAGTGAGATGTCTTTACTGTATTTAGCAGACAGTTTTCCGGAAGCGTTTAATATCTCTTCGCTTGAAGAAGATAGGAGTTTCTCCGGTTGTAATATTTCGAATATACTACTCAGGTTGCAAAGGCTCTGAAATCTTTCTTTAGTTTGAGAAATTAATATATCTAAACAGCAATAGTATACATTGACTTTGAAATAGGATTCCGGGTCGGAAATTCTCTCATCTTCTGATAACTCATCAAAAAAACGCTTCGTTATCTTTCGTCTACTCTTTTTAAAAACAGTTGTTACCCCCCACTCTTTTGCTAAATCTTTGGATTCATTTAGCAAACTATTAAATGAATACTGATTTATTAATTGGCACAGTCTATTTAAAAGATTACTTAATAAAATACTAGATTTCTGTAAGTCATTATTTTCATGCTGTAGAGCTTTGGAAACAGGATTAATAATTTCAAATAGTGAAGAAAAAAATTTAACGAGCACTAAGAAATCAAAACTCTCTAAAATATTAATTATACTTTTACATTCTTCACGTTCATCTTTTTTATTTGAAATTAAATTAAGTTGGTACAAAGTTTTCATGATTAGTAAAGAATTTTTCTTTACTGCTAATAAAGCGTCGTTCCTAGAAGACCATCTGGTAGGACATACCTTTTTAAGGGTAATCAAATATTTTTCAGACGAATCGTCACTTAGCATAGCCCAGGGTTTTATACTATTGCCAAAAAAAGTATATATTTTTTCTAAATTATCGAAAAAAGTCGATACTTCACGAACATGTCTCGCAGCATCGTTCAAAACCAAGTTTAAAGCGTGCGCAGCACAATGAACATAATCGGCATTTGGAGCATGCTCTTTTATTAGGGTTTGTAATCCTCCATACACACCCGACATAACATTTGCTCCATCGTATCCCTGTCCTCTACATTTAGTCAAATCAATTCCATATTAGTAATTCCATATTAGTAAAAGACTCTATGAGACTAGTCTTTCTGATCTAGGTGTTGAAGAATGCTGGGAAAGAATGAAAGAAAGTATAGTGAATAGTGCAAAAGAAGTATGTGGTAGTGCAAAGAGGCATAAGATTCTGAGAGGTGACGCCTGGTCGGACGCGGATGTGAAATCCAGCGTCGAAAGAAAGAAAAAAGCATGGTTGGATTATGTCTCAAGTTTGAATCAGAATGATAGTATGACAGAGAAAAAGTATGAGAGCTACCGCCGCTGCAGGAATGTTACCAAAGCCTTAGTGAAAGAGAAGCGTGAAAGACTTGTTGCGAATGAGGAAGTGAGGTTGACGGAGAACTTCGAGGCGAATAACAAACTCTTCTGGAGGGAAGTTAAAGGGCTTCTTCGTCAACATCCAGAATGGACAAAATTATGTCTAAGTTTGGTGACATTCTTGCAAACCCAAGCGATGTATTGGGCAGGTGGAGTGAGTATTTTGGGGAAATGTACGAGTATGTTCCGGATGTGGGCGCCGCGAGTGAGCCTACGGCTGACACCGCTGCGCCAACATCGGATGAGGACATTACTATGGAAGAGATTGAATGGTCGATACGAAGTATGAAAAATGGTAAGGCAGCTGGAATTGATATGATGTCTGCTGAAATGATCAAACACGGTGGAACCTGTGTCCGGGACGCTTTCCTGACCTTGAGCAATCTGTGCTGGAGGTCGGGTAAGGTTCCCATGGACTGGAGGCGCGCTGTCATCGTTCCCTTGTATAAAGGTAAGGGATCACGTATGCAGTGCGCCAGTTACAGGGCCATCAGTTTGATCAGTTTAGCAGCAAAAGTGTATGGGAAAATTATTGAAAGGAGAATGAGGGTGATATCTGATGGAGTGTTGTGTCAGCTCAGGGTGGTTTTAGAAGCGGACGAGGGTGCATGGATCAGATTTTTTCTCTCCGCAACATCGTGGAGAAACAACTGGCTGTTAACCGGAAGGTTTTCTGCGGTTTTGTGGATCTGGAAAAAGCGTTTGACAGAGTGTTACGAAAGGATCTGTGGGATATACTCCCGGGCTACGGGGTGAGCGGAGCACTGCTGCGCGCCGTGCAGTCCACTTATGAGGGCTGCACAGCGTGCGTGCGTGTTGACGGCGGCTTGTCCCCCTGGTTTGACGTCAATATCGGCGTCAGACAGGGTTGCGTGCTGTCCGCTCGACTGTTCATCCTGTACCTGGACAGTTGTCTCCAGAGAATGAGATCGATGGATGTAGGGATGCGAATGGGTGACCTAGTTGTAAGCTGCCTGCTTTACGCAGATGACGCCGTGCTTCTAGCCGAATCGCCGTCGGACCTGCAAACACTAGTCACTACTATGAAAGATGATTGCATGATTAAAGGCTTGCAGTTGAATGCGACGAAAACGAAAGTTATGGTGTTTGAAAGGGAGGAATCCAGAACAGACGCAAGGATAATGGTTGATGATGTAGTGCTGGAACAGGTGAATGAAATTGTATATCTTGGATGCGCTTTTAGCAGAGATGGAAGGTACACCGCGGATGTAGAAAGACGAGTGGCGATAGGAAATAGCGTAAACGGAGCGTTGGGCAGATTCCTGGGCGCAAAAAATATTAGCAGAAAAGCCCAGTTAGCAATCCACAATGCAGTCTTGATCCCAACGCTAACTTATGGAAGCGAGAGCTGGGTATGGCAGAGTGTGCATGAAAGTAGAATAAACGCGGTAGAAATGAGGGCTCTACGCAAAATCTGCGGAGTGACTCTCGCTGACCGCGTAGAAAACAAGGTTGTAAGGAAGGAAGTTGGTTTGAAAGAGAGTAAAGGTGTAAAAGTAAGAAAGGGCATGCTCCGATGGTTCGGACATGTAGAAAGAATTGTTTTTTTAATATAAAGTACCCTATGTTACTTCTAATACCTTCAAGAGTATATGTACAAAGTTTCATGATGATCGGTTCAGTAGTTATCCCGTGAAAGCGTAACAAACAAACTTACATTCACATTTATAATATTATAATAATAATAATAAAGTAAAGTATAGATATAGATGCTCTATATTATTTATATGCTCTGTGGTTTATTAATGGACAAAAGTGACTCACAGAGCATATAACTGACTAGTAGGGCTAAGTAAGGTCAAGTAGGGTGTCGCCAATAACGAATAGGGGTGTCCATTTTGAAAAAACATCGATGTTTTTATTGAATCGATTAATTGAATCTGTACATCGATATCATTCGAGGTATCGGATGAATACAACGATGTATTGTCAACTTCGAGTACTTTTTCTAAAATATATTAGATTGATTAGCCTGCCGTCGAATATATTACTTTTCAGAGGACAATTATTAACAGATAAACTAATTCTACACCATTTTTTATCTTGCTATCAGGAGTCGTACACAGTGGGAAACAGGCTATATTTTAAATGCAACATGTTGCAGTGAAAATATGGCCCGTTTACAAGCCCGTTATTAATTCAAACATTTTTTATTAAATAAATAAAAGCCATATATGAGAAAAATCATTATTATAACTTGTCGATCGTGGCAGGTAGTCCAGTCGATTGTAGCCACAAAAATAATTAGGTATATTATTATAAAATAAATAATATACTCAAGATTCAGCTTCCTCCTCAAACAAAATCATCAATTATTACGACTACATAATATACCTGTATATTATTGTAAAATAATACACAGGTATATAACGTAGTCGTACTTATTGATGATTTTGATGAAATATGCTGTTTTATTTGATATTTCAAGAAGTTTCTAGAAGAAGTGATTGATTCGATGTTTTATAAAAAACATCGATTTATAAAAATAAAAAAACATTCGTTTTATAAAAAATCATCGATCATTGAGTATATCGACGGCTTCTCAAAACATTCGATGGATTCGTTGTAGCGATTTGTACACATCGATGATTTCGATGCACCGATGTATATCGGATATCCCTACTCTGTTTTCATAATTTTCATTACTGACGGCATTATTTATATACTCTTTGACTGACGGTACGCCCGCTACGCAGTGTTACCAGATCAAAATTATACACTACCGTGTTGACAGTTTAAAAATACGGTGTTTCAGCCCCAAATTACCGTGTATAAATTTAAAAAATACCATGCATATTACCGTGCAACATCAAGAGAAAATGTCATATTTTTCAATATTATTTATTAATTCTTATTCATCTAAAATAACAACTTCTCGCTCGTATATGGCTGCAGTCAATTTTTTTAACATGTCCTTAGATGGTATGAAATCCACACAGCTCTTTCCACCCCTGTGTATAGATTGTTGAGCAAGAATATTTCCTTTTATGGTTCTTGTAATTAACTTATATTTCTTTTCTTTGTTTTAATGTCATTTAATTGACTAAACAGTCTTTCACAAGCAGCATTGGAATGTGGTAAGGACAGGATACTCAGCATAAAAGCAGGCAAAAGCTTAAACTTCTCTTTATTTTCATCCTTTAATTGAGCTATCTGTGAACAAAAACAAAATGTTTTATATAATAACCTAAGTACTAGTAGGTACCTACTCCGATATATTTTTTAATTTAAATAAGTTCAATAAAAAACTACTGATTACCTCGTGCCAAAACTCGTCAGCCTTGTCAGTTTTAGATAATTGCATTTGAGCCACAATCATCGGAAAATTTCTCCACTCATCGTCCAGTACTTGTTGGTCATTGAGATCCTTTGGGCATAAATGGAGAAAATAATCGAAGATCATCGATAATGTGGCAAATCTTTCGCTAGACGTTAATGAAATGCAAATTTGTACGTTACGTTGTGTCGAACGAAATAAAAAGTATTGTTTCACTGATTAATGCGCTGCGCACTTGCCAAACATCAAACACCAACAAAACTATCGAAGAAAAAAAGAGTACGGTGCGAGTTGCGAGAAAGCGATTCATTCATTCATTCATTTATTATACAATCAGTTTTCATATATGTACACTGATTGTTTTACTAGTGGGCAGGGCAAAGGGCATACTTTTACATTTAGACGTATTTTGATGATCGGGGAATCGGGGAAATCCCCGGCGGTAGAGTGGTGAAGCGAAGCGGCGACTTGATGCTGCCAGCATATAAAGCTGGATTTTCGATTCGTTTTACGTATATATTTTTAATAAAATTAATACTTCATAATTATTGACATATTGACTGTCAAGGTAATTCATAATTAAAAATACCGTAGAAAATGACACGGTAGTGAAACATTACCGTGTACCGTGTTTTATCCTAAAATACCGTGCATCTACGGTAATTACCGTGTACCTGGTAACACTGCCGCTACGCCCCAGTACGCAGTACGCCGCAGCGCGCCAAACCAAAAGTGATTCTGGGGTTGTTGTGTTGTTGATATTTATTTGAACACGTGAACATTAACTTTATACTAATCCAATTTTGCATTTAGAAGCTTGTAAATACGCTGCTACGGTGGAAATAAGTGCAGACCGTGAATTTGAGTTCTGAAACGGGGATATTCTTCAAGAAAATTCGTTTTACAAGTAAGTTTACATTGGCGTTTTCTATTGAAAATCACTGACAAATTTCTCGATTGAGATGATACGATAGAATAATTTTAGTTTGATATATATTAACATGTCACAAACGCGAAATTCTCGACCTGAAAAGTTGTTATTATATATTATAAAAGTTGTTATTATACCTAAAAGTCCGTTGAGAACTTGAGAGGAGTTTACACAGATAGCATTTTAAATGTCACGGTCATGGGCGATTCGAAGAAATCGAAATTTTAAACGAATTATCAATCCATGGATAATTCATACTATTATATTAACAATCGCATAGTAAATGTTAAAAAATCACCATTCTTTATTTTGTTGTGATAGAAGGATTTTTTACTTGTGTTTGAATGTATATACAACCGAAAAATGGGAATGTTCGACGGTTTTTTTTGTTATTTACCTCATAACTCTCCACTGGGTGGGCAGATTTAGAAATTGTTAACCGACTTCGGAAAAAGGAGGACTTTTTCAATTAGACGGTACCTATATTTCTATACCTCATAACTGTGCCCTGGGTAGACCGATTTAGTAATCTTTAACCGAATTTAGAAAAAGGCGGAGGTTCTCAGCATAACGTTTTTATTTTAAATATTTCTTACTGTTTAATTTTCTTGCATGTTCATTTTGATTATGTTGATAATGTTGGCCTTATTTTCCATGAAATAGAAGTAACGGTAATGGACCCTGCGGTCGGACAATCATCAGGGGCGGTCGGAACGTCTGGTGGCGGCATGAAAACCCGGAGCGTCGCTAGAGGAGTGCGGCCCCGTCTTGGTTTCGCAGAAAGGCGTTCTCCTTCAGAGCCGTAAGAACATATAACATTGAAACTTATTCTTAAAACTTGTGTGCAATGTTTTTCAATGATAATACTAATTTCAGTACATTCTCAGAGAACATTGATATCTTACCCACCAGCAAATCGCTGAAGGCGCCTGTTCACCCTAAAAAGAGGGTCCTCACCGAAAAGCTGGACTTTAACCCCACGTGAGTAAACTGGTGATTTTAAATATGTATGTTTTAACAGGAAAATTGAAAAGTATTGTAAACAAATATTTATTATGGTTTTCAGAATACAGGCTAAGAATTCTCCCCTTGATGTGTGTGATTATACAAAGCCGAGACCACAACAACAGTCAGAGGTGATTACGATTACGGAGGTGGTCGAGTCTGCGTCATCACCTGGCCTGTAACTATTTATGTGTTAATTATCAGTTACTTGAATATGTAATAAGTCTTAAATATTTAGATGCATTACACTCTTTTTTTTTTGAAGAAACGTTGAATGCGGTGGTAGCGGCGGACCCAGCACCAGCAAGCGGCCAGCGTAAGTATTTATCTAATAAATTTCATTACGTAGTTTTTGTTAAGGTAATTTGTTAATAAATGTTTTTTATTTTTAGAAGTTCAGGTGCTTACAGAACCACTAAAATTCGTCGTCAGCAGTAAGTTTATCTCAGTTAAACTATATACAATAATAAAAGTAATAAGTATAATATTACAGTTTATTAAAATATCCCTTTTTTCTTAGAAACCCTTCGCCCAAGGACATCATGGATCCTTTGCTGGATAAAACGATGTGCACTGTCGTTAATTATGGTAAGTGTAAATATTAATGTAAACAACAATAATGTATTACAAGTAGGGGACCAAAATTTTTATTTATATTTCAGGCAGCGAGGAAGATGAGTCTGACGACGAGTGCGATGAGCTTGCATTTGTGTCTCGGAAGGCGAGGATCCATTTCGGCGCAGACATTAGGGAGTGCGTGAGTCCATCCCACAGACCTAGTTTGAGGGGAGAAGTATTCTCCCAAACTAATGTAGGTCCTACAGTCTCTTTTACGCATCCTTATGATGCATTCACTGCCATATGGGATTATGAAATTGTTCAGCTTATTGTTACGGAGATAAATAACTTCGCACAACAGATAGCTGCTACCATGTTAGAGAACAATATGATCCACCCCAGCAGCCGGATCAATCGGTGGCACGATACGACTGTAAATGAGATTTATACGTATCTTGCGCTCGTCCTTTCTATGGGGATGGTATTTAAAAGCCGGATAGAGGACTACTGGAGCTCTACAAAAGACATCTTTGTAACTCCGGGCTTCTCTACACATATGTCTTACGGCAGATTCTCACTTATTTCCAAATGTTTAAATTTTAAAGATAACCGTGATTGTGACGTTGAATCGTTCACACGACCTGAGAAAGGGATTTTGAAAATAAAACCAATAATTGACCATTTAAATCATAAATTTTCAAATCTTTATAATTTGTCCCAAAATTTATGTTTAATTGAAAATCATTCTATGTGGAAAACTGGGCTCGACAAAAACCAATTAATTATGAACACATCAGCGACAGTGAACATTACAACGTATGAAGTGTGCGAATCCGAAACAGGATATTTGTGGCGCTTTCATCTTGACGCATGCCAGGACACAGAGACAGTTCATGAAGGTCCACTATCGGAAACTATCCCAGCCCTTGCGCTGAAACTGTTGGATGGTCTCGAACACAAGGGTCATACCATCTCCATGAACAGGTTTTATAATTCACCAGCATTAGCGCGAGACCTAAAGATCCCTGGGTTTGATTGTGTGGGGACGCTCAGAACAAACCGCCAATGCGTATCAACAGAATTGGCGAATAGTTGTATGGGCGGGGTCGATCGCAGGGATCGAATTCTTTCTATGTACCCCATAGAAAGAATGAGGACCCGCGTCTGGTATGAAAAAATGTTCAGGAGATTATTAAATGTGAGTGTCCTGAATGCACATATTTTATATAACGACCAAATGGGTCACTATGAATTCCGAAGGACGCTCATTTCCAGTTTGTTAGAAACCCACTGCGTACCTACCGCACCTACAAACGAAATCACTACTACGTCTGAACATCATTTTCCAGCGCAGTATAATATTATAACGCCTGGGAAGTCGGATAGGTTAAAGCGCAAATGCGCTGTTTGTTCCAAAAGAACCAGCACATATTGTAAAACGTGCAATGTAGCAATGTGCGTTTTTACATGCTTTGGGCCGTACCACAACAAAAATGAAAACTTGCCACCGACATTTTAAAATTAGTAATTGTTGGTGGGAGCAGAGTGTGTGCTCAATAGAGCGGGACGGTACTTAAACAGCATAGTCTGTGGTACAGCGGGACGGTATAGTCAAGTCATCGCTTGCAGCTATATATAGCGCAACTCCTACCTCACGTAGAATACCGTTCCCATCTTTCGGCGGGGGCACCCCACACCCATCCGCATCGGTTTAATAATGGTTGGCGATCAACAACTGTGCGCTTTAACTGGCAGTTCTTGCCACGCATTGCTCCTTTGTGGAACCAGTTGCCGCCAACGGTATTGATATACCGCTACGACCTAGGAACCTTCAAGAATTGACCGCCTCCGCATCTTAAAGGCCGGCAAAGCTGATGTGACACTGCTGCTGCAGAGGCAACGTTATTTCCGGATTGTTATGACCTAGGAACCTTTACTTATTGACCGTCTCCTATCTTAAAGGCCGGCAAAGCTGATGTGACACTGCTGCTGCAGAGGCAACGTTATTTCTGGATCGTTACGATCTAGGAAAATTCAAAAAATAAACAAGAAACACAATGCCTACTGTCAGCTGCATGTTCATTTTTTTATGGGATTGGAGGGCAAACGAGCAGGCGTGTCACCTGGTGGTAAGCAACCAACGCCGCGCATGGACACCAGCCACATATATAGTACACATATAGTTACTGTTGCGTTGCCGACCTTTAAGGGATAGGGGATGGGGAAGGGGGGAGGGCCGGGTACCTCTCTCACCGAAAGAAACGCGGCATGAGCCTCTTTACGTCGGTCTTCTGAGAGGTCGTGGTTATTCACCGGTCGAGCCGGCCCATTCATGCGGCGAACTGCTTGGCTCTACCACTGTTAAAAATCTCCATGATATATTGAGGGTTGCTCTTCTATATGCGTGACATTCCATCAGATCTTGGTAGGTGATGGGACCAACTAATAGAACGAAACATACAAAAAATGCATACAGTCGCAGTCATCTTTCCACATACCCCGCTCCCCCCATTTTTTTACTTTTACTATAACAATACAACAGACAGACCAGAGTTACATTCACGGTCTATCAGTGGTAGAGCTACGCAAAACGCATGAAGGGACTATTCGAATGGTGAAATTTCCTTTGGTGAGAGGGGAATCTGGAGGCCTCCCCTCAGTCCCTCTTCCCATCCGACAACTTAAGGCCGGCAATGCCACTGTAACTGTGTTGCATGTGCCCATCAGTTTGATCAGTTTAGCAGCAAAAGTGTATGGGAAAATTATTGAAAGGAGAATGAGGGTGATATCTGATGGGAGGCTGAGCCACCCTGAGCCTCCCACAACACATTGTGGGAGGCTCAGGGTGGTTTTAGAAGCGGACGAGGGTGCATGGATCAGATTTTTTCTCTCCGCAACATCGTGGAGAAACAACTGGCTGTTATCCGGAAGGTTTTCTGCGGTTTTGTGGATCTGGAAAAAGCGTTTGACAGAGTGTTACGAAAGGATTTGTAGGGCATACTACCGGGCTACGGGGTGAGCGGAGCACTGCTGCGCGCTGTGCAGTCCACTAATGAGGGCTGCACAGCGTGTGTGCGTGTTGAGGGCGGCTTGTCCCCCTGGTTTGATGTCAATATCTGCGTCAGACAGGGTTGCGTACTGTCCGCTCGACTGTTCATCCTGTACCTGGACAGTTGTCTCCAGAGAGTGAGATCGATGGATGTAGGCATGCGAATGGGTGACCTAGTTGTGAGCTGCCTGCTTTACGCTGATGACGCCGTGCTTCTAGCCGAATCGCCGTCGGACCTGCAAACATTAGTCACTACTATGAAAGATGATTGCATGATTAAAGGCTTGTAGTTGAATGCGATGAAAACGAAAGTTATGGTGTTTGAAAGGGAGGAATCCAGAACAGATGCAAGGATAATGGTTGATGATGTAGTGCTGGAACAGGTGAATGAAATTGTACATCTTGGATGCGCTTTTAGCAGAGATGGAAGGTACACCACGGATGTAGAAAGACGAATGGCGATAGGAAATAGCGTAAATGGAGCGTTGGGCAGATTCCTGGGCGCAAAAAACATTAGCAGAAAAGCCCAACTAGCAATCCACAATGCAGTCCTGATCCCAACGCTAACTTATGGAAGCGAGAGCTGGGTATGGCAGAGTGTGCATGAAAGTAGAATAAACGCGGTAGAAATGAGGGCACTACGCAAAATCTGCGGAGTGATTCGCCGACCGCGTAGAAAACAAGGTTATAAGGAAGGAAGTTGGTTTGAAAGAGAGTGTCGGTGTAAAAGTAAGAAAGGGCATGCTCCGATGGTTCGGACATGTAGAAAGAATGGTTGATGTAAGACTGACTAAGCAGATATACAATGCAAAAGCGGATGGATGTAGGAGTCGAGGACGGCCAAACACACATTCCATGACCAAATAGAACGTGTTCTGGAGGAAGGTGATGTTAAGAGCCTCAAAAACCGACGCGCGTTCATGAAAAGAGTTATGAAAGTCAACGAAGCGAGTGAGGCGTGTAAGAATCGTGCCCTATGGCGCTCTGTTCTCTCTGCCTACCCCGCAAGGGATTTGGCGTGAAGTTGTGTATGTATGTATGGACAAACATTTTTTTGGAGGCATGAATGGAATTTGTAAAACTATTAAAATTCTGGTTTAATTTAAAAAAATGTAATAATAGTGGGCGGGAGGGGTTATATTTTTATCTAGGATTCCAAGGCCAGTCAATAAATCTTGAAATTGTTGAAATGTGTTTCTAAGAGTGTATAGGATAATATTAAAAAAAAAAACAATTTTACTTGATCTCAATAATTATTATCTTATTTTTGTACAAGGTCCAGGGGTGGGGGGAATAATAGAGGGACAACAGCAGCACCTACCTAGGCTAAAAATACTTTGCTATTTTGTGAATAAATATTTCTAATTTTGGTTTATTTGCAACTCATGTATATTTATTATTGTGCAGTTTGTGCACGTAAAGACTGCCCAAATTTTCTTCTGAATTTCGAAAATCTTTAAAACAATCTGACTTTAATAATTTACCATTATGTTAATTTTGTTCATATTTTTGACCAATTCTGTTCTGTTGTTTTAATAAACTATGTTAATACCTATTCGGGCCGGCTCGTCGTCGTCAAAATTTTGATACTTTTTGAAATACCTTCCGTATAATATGAATATATATATATATATATATATTAATGAAAATGATTGTGTTTCACAAACTTTGGAAACAGTGGCATATAAATTTAATTCGTAATTATATGTGAAAATTTGGATACTGTTTGAAATACCTGCCTGTATATAATTATTATATTTATATAAATAAAGCGCTGATTGTAGTTGATAATATTATCAATATCTTAAACTACGTGAGAGTGCGTTAGACGTTAGCGTTAGACTGCGTTAGACGTGCAAGCGGAATATTTGAGGGAAATGGTAGAAAGGACAAAGCACGTATGGGATGTATCATATGCGGGTGGAATGAATGATATATGGGAGGTTGTAAAAAGTAGTATGGTTGGAGCAGCTGCCAAAGTATGTGGAGAGACTAAAAGAAAGAAAGGAAGGTCGTTGGATGAATGCTGGTGGGATGCAGAAGTTAAGAAAGTAGTGGAATGTAAGAAAAAGGCGTGGTTGGATGGACTAGCCATCAAAGCGAAAGGTAATGAAAGTCATACAGAGAACGTATACCAGGTAAGAAAAGCAAAAAGTGTGTATGTGGAAGCAAAGAAGAAAGCTAAAATTGTGGTACAGGAAAAGAAGAAGTGTATGAAAGAGAAGTTTGACAGAAAGATGTCTGAGAACTTCAGGGCCAATTTAAAACTGTTTTGGAAGCAGGTTAAATTGGTTCGCAGCGGTTCAAGGTCATCTGAGTTGGACGTTATAAGAGCGAAAGATGGACGATTGTTGAATATTGAAAGGGATGTTCTGCATCGTTGGAAAAGTTACTTCGAAGAACTTTTTGAGTGTAGTGAGGGACATCTTTACAATAATGAGCCGGTGAACCTTCCAACTCCCACTCACTCACAAAACGATGCAGTTCAAGAAATTACGGACGATGAAATAGTGAATGCAATAAAAAGTACGAAATTGGGTAAGTCTGCAGGGTATGACAGGATAACTACCGAGATGCTGAAAAGTGGCAAAGGGGTTGTTGTAAGATTGTTGCGACTACTTTTCAATGTATGTTGGCGTGATGGCTGTGTTCCGGACGACTGGACCAAAGCAGTCATTGTGCCCTTGCACAAGGGGAAGGGGTCGCGGCAGGACTGCAAAAACTACCGAGGCATTAGTCTTCTCAGTGTTGTAGGTAAATTGTATGCGAAGATTCTTATTGAAAGAGTGACGAATGTAACAGATGAGAAATTGTGGGATGTACAAGCGGGATTTAGGAGAGGAAGGGGGTGCATCGATCAGATCTTCTCTCTACGGACCATCTGTGAAAAACATTTAGCCAAGTCCAAAAAAGTATTTTGTGCATTTGTAGATCTGGAGAAGGCCTATGATCGTGTACCCAGGAATGAATTATGGTCAACGCTGTCGAATACATATGGTGTTGACGAGCGCCTGGTGCGGGCTTTAAATTCCCTATATGAGAATTCTAGAGCCTGCATCAGGGTGAATGGGGCGCACTCAGACTGGTTTAACATCTATAAAGGTGTTCGACAGGGATGTGTTGCGTCACCATGGCTCTTCAATCTCTATATGGATAGTTGTCTGACAAATCTGAAAGAGACTGAATGTGGTTTAAGCATGGAAGAGATGCGTGTCAAGTGCCTACTGTACGCCGATGACCAGGTATTACTTGCTTCGTCGGCGTCGGAGTTACAAGACATGCTAATCTTGGTGAATGAAGGGTTTAGAGAAAGAGGTATGAAAATAAATGTAAGCAAGACGAAAGTTATGGTTGTGCAGAGAGAGAAAGAGGTCACACTGTGTGATATGATATTGGATGGCGAGAAATTGGAGCAAGTGAATGAGTTTGTATATTTGGGAAGTATGTTTACAAGAGACGGAAAATGTGAGGAAGATATTGAAAGGAGAGTGACTGCGGGTAACAGAGTTAATGGTGCACTGCATGCCTTGATGCGTAGTCAGGCTGTGTCTGAAAAGGCACGCTTGGCGATTCACAATGGTGTGTTGGTACCAACTCTGACATACGGGAGTGAGTGTTGGGTGTGGCAGGCGAAGCATGAAAGTAAGGTGAATGCAGTGGAAATGCGTTCTCTGAGAAGTATGTGTGGAGTCACCATTGCGGATCGAATGAAAAATAGCGTGATAAGGGAGAAATGCAAGTTGAAGGATGATGTGGTGACCAAAGTGGAGAGAAGTATGTTAAGATGGTTTGGTCATATTGCTAGAATGGATGAAAGCCGAATGACTAAAAGAGTATACGAAGCGAATGTGAGTGGCAGGGTCGGGATCGGGAGACCAAGACGGAGCTACCACGACCAAATAAGTGGTCTGCTTAAAAAAGGCAAAATGCGTAGCACCCGAAACCGACGTAAATGCATGACGAGATGTATGACTGTGGATGAGGCGATAGATGTGTGTCAGGATCGTAGCTTGTGGAAAGCCAAAGTCTCTGCCTACCCCCATGGGATACAGGCGTGAGCTTATGTATGTATGTATGTATGTATCTTAAACTACTACTGGTTTGTACTTAATAGGGAGACTGTTACCGGCTTTGGTTACCGGTCTCAAACTATAGCGGAAATTATTAACTTTGACATATGGCTATAAAACCTAATTGCCATATATTTCAAATTGTAAATTAACTAATTATAAGTTGTAATTGGGGAGAAAAATATTTTATTTCTTTCTGTTTATTTTATTAGCCAATATAATCAGTACAAAACTGGGATGTACCCTACTTTCACCAGCAGGTTCCAGTTGTTGTCAAGATTTGTACCAGAGGTTGACCATTTGTAAAGATACTGAAATAAAATCTACATTCACAAACGTAAACGTCTCTTATACAGGCAGTCCTCGTACTTACGGCATGTTAGGTTCTCGAAATACGCGACGCAAATCGAAACGACGTAAGTCGAGACACATTTTTTCATATGTTTTCATGTAAAACTCAAGGGTTAGGATCCACACGGACTCGAAATTAAAAAAAAACTGAATTTATAACAAAGGATATACAAACTATTATCAAAAGTAAGTTCTTAAAATAATTAAAATATCCACTTAAGAAATTGCTCGTTATTTTTGGTATTTGTGTGTTATTAATTTTAATAATAATTATAAAACTTTCAATATTGTTTGTATCGTCGTACGTGATAAATTAAGTTCTCGTCCAATAGATGAAGTCGAATAACCGCGATCTTTGAGTTTTAAAATCTTAGATTTAACCTCCATTGTAATTGCCTTTCTTACTCTCTTCTTCACTTTATTATTATTGTCTTCTTTAGGTGGCATAGCTTAAAATTCACTTAAATATGTATGTAAAAACAAAAACTGTCAAAGATGCGAAATAAAAACTAATGTATTACGTCTTGATGGTCCGTTGTCCCTTAAGTAACTAAATAAAATCAGCAAAAACGAAAACGACGAACTTGAAACGACGTAAATCGAAACGACGTAAGTCGAGGACCGCCTGTAATTAACTTTATTAAAGTTCATTCTTAGGACTAGTTGATATCTTTTTGATATAAAACTTAATTAAGTCATAACAATCACAGTAGTATTCCTAAATGTAAATGACACAATCTAATCACTAAAAATAAGGAGTAATAACTTAACATAGGTAAACTTGCAAGTTTCTAAGAAATCTCAGTTAATTCCCTTTTCCTTATCTTTGCTTTCGTAAAAATAATTCATCCCTCTGGGCTCTAGTACAATACCCGAAGAACCTGATTCGTTCGTCAGCGTTTAGGATCCCACCTGGATCGACTAAAATGCCTCTGGCGTATTCATTATTAAGAAACTCTGTTAATTTTGCATCCCATTTTCTTATTCCTTTACCTTTGTACCTCTTGCAGAATTTATAGCTTCTGCACGTTGCTTAGCGATATCTGGATGTCTTTTCATGAAGTAATCGTACCATTCCCATCCTGGAATACCTTTCTTGAATGGAGTCCGTCGATTATCGGTTTTTATTATTTTAGTAGCAGACCCGGCGAACTTTGTTCCTCCGAATTAAAAGTTATTTTTACAGTGTTTAAAATCAAAGTGATGAATCTCGAAAATTATCACTTTTTCTTTACAACATCATGAATTATAGATCAAAACCACCCCGTTGACACCCTCTAACTATTAAAAAAAACCGCATCAAAATCCGTTGCGTAGTTTTAAAGATATAAGCGGACAGACAGCGGAAAGGGACTTTAATAAATACTATGTAATGATGATGTGTTCGTATATATGTTTAAATGTGAAAAATGGTGTAAATATCGTGTGTAGTGCTCGTGCTCTGCTAGCACTGTCGTCAAAACTCTGACCATCATGCATAAAGCGCCACGACTCTATAAATGATTAGGTTAGATTAAGCTTGTTTGTAACATAAAAAAATATAAACGACCGACAAGGCAATAAGGCTTCAAAGCTTTAAGGGGTACTGTTACTTAAGCTTATAAAGAGCATGCTCATTACGAGCATGCTTATGCCATTTGCATTAAGCATTCTATCTTCAATCATGCCATTGAATATATATGATTGAGATTAGCATGGCTGTCGATTTTCGAGCTCTCATGCCAGTAATGAGCATGTGTAATAACAGTGCTCGTAGCCTGTCCAAAACTGGACAAATAAAAAAATGGACCATTTATCAAATCAATAAAAAAATGGATTGTGAATTGTGCAAGAGAATATAATTCTGGGCCTGTTGTATTTATATTACAATTTTATTTTCAGATATTTTGCTTATTACGCAGTAACCAATCTATAAGGAGCAATACATAACTATCTCAGATAAACCCTTGTTATTATAAACATTTTTTTAAAACTGTGAAACCTTAAAATGATTAGTTATTTTCGTAATTCAATAAAACTAACATCAACTTGCACTAGAGCACGGTCTGTAAGTTATGTCCAAGGTCAAGCTCCCGAACCAAAAATCAGAGAATACTTTTATTATATTGATCATCAAGGCATGGTAAGTTACTTGTGAACTACCACTAATAAATTAAAATGAAAGTACAAAAACTTAGAGAAAAGTAGACAACTTAACAGAAATTTATTTGTTAGCTATCATTGAAATTTCCTGATAGTGAATTAACTTATCTGAGTAGGTGTGAAGATAGCAGTAACTTTAATTCTATATTGGCAGTATTCTTTAATTTGCTGAATGGCTAATTTTACCATGTTGAAGTTGGAACAAAATTGTATTTGCACTGCAATGTATATTATTTAATGTTGTTTACTCCTGAAGTTGCTAATGACTTTGGTTGGTATATAAACCCAATCACACTTATGAACATAATAATTCCCAACATATTTTAATTTATAGACTCTAAATGGCACTGCTGCAAATTTAGATTTTTTTAGCCTAAGCAATTTTCAAATTGTTATACTTTTATTTCTAGTTATTTTTAGATGACTCCAAAATGAAGAATTTTACATCATGCTTCAAAGAGAAAAAATTTTTAGAATTTTTTTTCAAGAGAATCCGCCTCAATAATACTGGTAGATATGAAAAGGAATTTCCTTTTATTTCACTTTGCGGTAGAGAAAGAAACTTTATAAGATGTGACGATGTTCCTATAGTTTTTACCAACATTGTAAACATAAACAATATTGATTTATTATGTTATGGATATGCAGGTGAATTGTTGACAGCAACATTTAGGCCTGACAAAATTTATATGTTACCTTCAACTGGCAGAGTTTACCATCCTGCAGATGATAAATATGGTGGGGTGGGCCTCATCAAGTCCAAATTGGCTATAGAAATAAGTAAAAATTTTGAATTCAATAGTAATGATTCACAAGCACCTACCCATTTTAAATTTAAAAATAAAAGATATGAATTAGATCTCGACTGGTTTCAAGAAAAAGTATCAAAATATAATTTGACAATAAGATCTGTACCGGACTAATTAAAAAAGTTAAAATATCAGACAGTTTGCTACTATAATAAGCAATGTTAATTTTTATGTATGAATTTCCATCATTTTTTTTGCAGCCACACAAATAATGACATTATTGAAATAAAAAGCAACATGTTTTAGATTTAATCTAATTCAATCAACTTTGTCTGAATCAAAATAAATTATATAATATTATGAATTATAGTTATCACAGTAAATAGTTATGGCTAATCATAATAAATCTATTGATTTTGTGTATATAAATATATATGTAGATAGTTAATTTAGTTACTTGTAAATTTATAAATATACTTATAATGTTAATCATGTTGTTTCCTCTTTGGAAAATGGCTGGAGCGATCCTTGCTGTACCCAAGATATTCCTTGGTTGATCCCTTCACCAGTTGGCAACTTTAGCATATCACTCTTAACAGTGTCATGCACATCAGGGTCATATGGCTTAAATGTTATATAATGCTTATCTTCAGTAGGTGGGTCATCATAAATATGATCTATACTTAACACAACACATTCCCTCACTCGTTCCAAGAATAGTTTTCTATTGGTTTTATATCTGAAAGTTTAAAATCTGTATATAGCCTTTTGAGTTAATATTACAATGTCTTTATTATATTAATATAATACTTACGCAACAGATGCTTCAACATTTGCGGGCATTTGAACATTCAAATTGTGAAATATGGAATATAAATATTTTAGTATTTGCCAAATATGATTTTGTTTCTTATCCCACTGTGGAAATACCTTATCCAAATTCAGTGTACCCGTGTTAGCATCAACTGCAGGATGATATAAATGTGATGTAAATGTCAAAACCTGAAAAATCAACGGTATTGATTAAGAAGATTAAGGTATTAATAATTATACTAAATTCAGTAAATTGCATTGAGTATCATAAACTAAACCATCACGTTACTTTTAAACAGAATAAATAGGCTTAAAAATAAAACAATAATATAATGCCAAGGGCATTGCACAGTAAAATAGATTAACATCATCAAAATTATGAAAGCATGTAACTTACAGGCACTTCTTCATCAGGAAACTTTTCAGGTAATGTCAATGTAAATCTGAAAACTCCTCCTTCATAAAAACTTGATCTTACAAAGATTACTCCAAACCACACTAAAACAAATAAAAGGAGTTTTATAGAAATTTGTATAGTTTTTTGATGTAGCACATGTGCAAACCACAACATGGCTTTTTTAATTCTACATTAGGACCTCATTTCTACATTGTAAATGAAAGCTACATACCCCTTCATTTCTTAACTAAACCAACCGTGGATATTATATAGTAGGTAAGAGATAAGCTGTCAATTTCATACAGCAACTAGATTTCACCTTCAACAGATTTGAGTTTTAAAAGCGAATCGAAATAACAATAATTTTATACTTACAAAATGAGTTCTCATATGACGGAATAACATAAATTCCTTGTAAATTTTCTGTTTGTAACATACGACTGAAAACAGAAAAACCATATTATCTTTCGTCATCACTAAAGGGCTATTAATATTATATAACAAAATTCAAATGAGCCTCCACTGAGATTAATCACAGCTGTTGAAATGGGTGTACAATTTCAGTTATGCTTTATAACTCAATAATTTCTTACTATTCGGCCATGATAACATATTCTTGGTGAAACATTGAGTACAACTCTTTTTGATCGTCATAATTTTTATTTTCATCATTCATCATACTACACTCTTATTTTATTAATTGAATAATATTTACAAACACAATTATAAAACTACAAATATGCAAATTAGAGAAATATCACTATCAAATGACAGAAATAAAATATCGATATATCGAAATAACGATATTTTTCGATATATCGAAATATCGATATTTTTCCTTAAAAATATCGATATTTATCCTTATAAATATCGATATTTATCGCCGATATTTTTTTTCACGATATATCGATAGTTCGATATTGAAATGTACATATCGACTTTCGATATTTTTATGAAAATATTTTTTTTTGGACACAATAACAAATTATATCGTCATCGCAAACTTAAGGTTGTCTGGAAGAGATCGCAACATGCGATAAGACCGCCTTTTGTACTTGATCGACATTTACTATGTACTAATTACTTCAATGTAATGTATAAAAATTGCGTACAATAAAGCGTATTCTAGTCTAATCTTAATATACTGTATTTAAAAAACTAATAAACAATCGTCAAGTCATCCCATAAGCAATGACAAACAGTTCCCCTTTACGAGTTCAAGCTAATTCTTGGCAATGAAAAAATTTTGCATCAAATTATAACTGATTAGTGTATATAGGTATCGCGTATTGTTTTTTTTTTTGCTTAAAGACACTTTCACAGGGGCCCGCAGGGCTTATGGAAAACTCTTTGAACAACACCCTCTTTCTATTAATAGACGTAACATATGAAATTTCTGTACATAATTGATTAGTATCTATAATTTTAATTTCCCTAAATTATCTTATGTCATGTCATAAATACATAGTGAAACAATTGTCAATGAATGTGTTAAGCCACTGTTAACTATCACAACGATATAATTTACGTTAATATTTACGTTTATATGTTTGCTGGACGCAGCTGCGGCAAAAAACAAATCTATTATATGCATGTATTTTAAGAAATTATATTCAAGTAGTGTTTTTTGCACTTTGTCGTGAAAAGTTATCAAAGATGTCGAAATGCAACAAATTTAGCAACCCATTTGAAAAGGAAATCCATCATGCATTTGCAAAACTAACCATCAGAGTAAGTATAAATACTAAGAAAATAATCACGAAAAATGCAGAAGGAAACTATCATAATGAGTCAGTCGTATAGTTACTACCACCAAAATCAAATATTGACCTTACTGACAACGATACCGAAAATTAAATACATGGTATATGAAAGAGAAGATATCTTAATAAATAGTTTTTTACGATCTTAATTTACTACCTTTCGTCCATAGATGTCACTACATCTGAAATGAAATCAATTCTACATCGGTAATCTTTAGAGTAGTTTTAGCTTATGGACATAGATGGCGATACGTTAGAATAAATGGTTAATATATTGACTGGTTAATTTACTGCCTCTATAACCAACGCCCATAGTATATTGGACTCGCTGGTCTTCACCGATCACAAAGTTAAGCTACGTTGGGCGTGGTAAACACTTGGATGAGTAACCGTTTTTATTTGGGTAAAATTGTTCACAAACAATATTTTAAAGCATTGTAGTAAATACGATTAATTTAAAACGGCAGCAAACGGGGCGTTTAACGTTTGCATGTCGTTTAAGAAGATTCACTTCAAAATATCGATATATCGGAATATCGATATTTTTTTTCGATATATCATACCCCGATATTGATATTTTTAAAAATATCGATATATTGAAAATCCGATATTTTTAAAAATATCAACAACCCTAGAGAGAACAGAACCATTGGTTGTTAGTGATGTCAAGTAGAGTTCAATGCTGCTAGTTATTATCAAGTATTATCTATGTTGATTACTTGCCTACTCGAGTTCAAAATAATAAAGCGATATGGAACGAAGTTAGTGATGACTTTATTAGAACTGTAAAGATTTACAACTATATTCATTCATAACAAACAAAGAGTCACATTTAAATAAATTTCAATTTAACTCATTTTTTCCTGTTTCTGTTTTGTTGACCCAGCGAACTTTGTTTCACCGCGTATCAGCTTTTAAACTTAAAGACGGACAAAATTGAGCGAACGAAATTTAACATAACCTTATTTAATCATTGTACCTATAGGCCAGGCAACGTTAGCGTGTTGTTTTTATTTTTGTTTTTGAAAAATCTATCCTTTCTTATGGAGGATGATGCAAGATTGGCTGAGCAGTTACAGCGATACTTGTATCGTGTTTGGGGCTTTTCTGTTGCCTTTTTTGGTTTTTGTAACCTAACTCGAGGCACATGTATTTTAACTCGAGGCAACTCGAGTTAGGATTTTCCGAGTTGGCAAATCACTAAAACATTATGTTTTTTTAAATTTGTTTAGGCTAAAGCTTTTAAGCCATACTGCCATGTCGGTCGTATTTTTTTTTAAACTGAATCGAACCTAAACTAATTTAGACTAACCCAATTTAACTTGTCACTTTATGCATGATGTTCCGAGGGAGTTTTGACGACAATGTAAAGGAGCACACTACACACGATACTTACACCATTTTCCACATTTGCACTCATATACGAACACATAAAATGCCACTTATTATTTATGCTACCAATACTTATTTAATGGCTTCAATGCAAATAAAAGCTAGTACTATATATATTTTTATACAATAGTTTTCGCAGTGTACAAGGTTTGTGTTTTTATCGTGTCATTTTCTTACCGCTTTTTTCTCTTATTGTAACCTAAATTGTAAGAAAATGACTGAATGAAAATGAATTGAATAAAATTTAATTTTGTCTAAAGCCTTCCTTGATAAATTGACTGTTCAACACTGAAAATAATATTTGAAATCTCATCAGCAATCTGAGATTAGCACGTTCAAACAAACAAACAAACTCGTCCGCTTTTTTGTATCAGTATAGATATAGAAGAGACTGCATTTGTTAGCTCAATCATCACAAAATATCAGGCCTTAAATGTTAAGTGTGGTCCACAGCCTTTTTTTTTTCCAAAAAACAACATTAGCAAGGTCTGTTTATAATTTTCTATAAGTAAGAAGTATAGAAACACTTGGTTTCTACACTTC